>OZ024692.1:20102265-20819267 GCA_964016905.1 Perithous albicinctus
CAAATTTTATGGCATATTCAAATTTTTGCAAATACATTAACGCTACAATTTTTTGAAATACCAATATCGATGTTGTTCCCGAAAAAAGGAAAACATTGCTGTGACGAAAAGAAATTCGAAATTTTTTACAAACAAAGTTTGTATAAACTTTGGTGGACATGTGGATTATCCTAGAACAAGGTTTGGGTATAAATTTAACCCAAACTGATCGAACGGTAAAAATTTTATGGCATTTTCAATTTTTTAAAATATGACATTCAGACTAGAACGCGCAAATTACGAGATGCCTGGCTGAAACGTTTCATGTAACTGGAGTAATATCGAAACATGAGTGGTATAAATTTTAGCGAAAATCTATCAAGTAGTTAAAATTGTATGATAATTTATATTTTTCGTGTTTTTTTTCGACTGTTTATTCCTCACTTTGCACAAATATCATGTCGAAAAGCTAGAGAATGCACTATTTAAACAAGTCTGGAAAATAGAACGTTCCAAAATTTCTTCTTCATTATTCTATATCTTTGATAACGCTACCTCTATGAGGAAATCAAAATTGATCAACAGACATTCTCATAGAGGTGGCCTTTCCAAAGATACAAAATAATGAGGAAACAATTTGTAAGGTTCTACTTCTTTTTTTTTTTTTTTTAAATATCGAACAAAATTCTTTGCTTCATAAAAGTGACATTATTAAGTTTATGTTTTTTAAACTCCAGCGGTATTTTGTTTATAAATTAATTTAATATAAATTATATTTTCTTCAAATAAAACAAATTTCAAATTTGAAAAAACTGTGATTTTTTTTAACAGAATAAAATAATGTAAAAAAAAAAAAATATAAAAATTATTTTTGAAATTGTAAAATTATCTTTGGTAAATTAATAGAAGTTTTGCGTATAATTTAAAGAAAATAAAATCTCACCAGTCACTTCAATAAACGAGATTGTTATTTGTTACAGAATAACCGAAAAAAAAAATATGTAATTTCATTTTAACGTTCCAAGTATTTTTACCAATTTTTGCAACTCTATCTGTCTATAACTTTATGTGAAGTGTGCGGGAAAAATTCTGAGAATTTTTGCGTTATCATTAGTTCGATATTGCATCAATCGCGATAAGGAATCAAGGGGAACCACTATTCAAATTTCATTTCCATAGCAAAGAGGGTCTTAAAAAAAGCTATATTTGACCAAACGACCTGCGTACTAATGGAATTTTTACAAAAGAATTCTTGCGATGCGTCGAGGCTAGAGGATGTACTAAGAGATATTTTTGTTCAGATACTTGTATTTGCAGATCAATGGTTCATAGGCCCGTTGAAGCAGATAGTAGGTAATAAAATAGAAAAGAAAAGAACAAAAATCACTTTTGTGAGAATGTCACGGTGAGTATACGCAGAATGAAGAGTTCACTGACTGTTGACCCTGGTTCACGCGCACGACGAAGCGACACGGGGTTGATGTCGCCTATCCTCTCGAGTGTGTTTCATTCAACCTTGATCTCATGGAACTCTCGTCTTCCCTTTTGCAATGGCTCTTCCAGGCTCTTTTCCCTCTAACGTCCGTTATTTTACTTCCTCAGAAAGGAACCTTTATTTTCATGAAAAACATTTTGCTTCCATGGAGGAAGTTTTGCGTTTGTGATTTTTTTTTTTTTTTTCTATAGATTGTCATTTTTTTTTATAGAGAATATTTTTTAAGAATCTATAGAGAATTTTTATATCCATTTAATAAGAAAAAATATAAATATAGACGTTTTATAAATTACTAGAAACGTAATTCAGACGAACATTAGTGGATGAAAAAAAAAAAAAAAGAACAAAAATGCATATTAGAAGGACGTCACTTTCAATAATACCGAAATAACAAATTCTCTACAAGTACAAATAAAAAAAAATGCTTTGTACAAGTAATGAGAAATAAATTCTAAAAAACCTTATTTTAAAAATTGAGGGTATTGATCGATAGTTAATGAAAAATAACAGACATTTTTTTTTTTTTCAATTCGTGAGGATTTTTTTCCCCTAAATAACTCGTATCTAAAAAAATTACATTTATTTAACATCGAGGATGATGAAAAAATCAATTCAAGATAATTGATTATCGAAGGAACGAAAGAAAAGGAACGGCCGCTGTGTTGGTACATTTCAATTTTGCTTTTGCTTGCATTGTGATTTTGAAATTTTGAAAAAAATTATCATTTTCTTATAACTCAGATCAACGAACGATAAATGAATTAAATAATCGAAATGAAAAATACAGATGAAAAATATTCACTGTTGCTATGTACCAAATTTCATGATGATCGGTAAATGGGTTTTGATTTTGGAGCAATTTGTGATTTTTCATGTTTTAACAGATTATATTTCCATTTTTCACAAAGCTTCTTCTATGATGAAGCCAAAATTAATAAATAAGCTTCCTTATAGAGATCGCTTTGTGAAAAAAAAAAAAAATTAATGAGGAAGCAATGTGCAAAGTTCAACTTTGGAACTTTTTACTCTGGAAAAAACGAAACTATTGCAGTCGCGATATACAAAAAATAAATCAAAATTTTACCCTAAAACTATAGGGTAACAAAGTTCATACAAATTGGACGAACGGTGAAAATTTTGTGGCATTTTTAATTTTTTTTTTTTTTAATTTGTTTAGCATAAAGGAGCATAAAGCTATGTTTTTCCTTGTTATTCTTTTGACTGCTCATTGTTTTATACTTGTGATAAAGCTTCCTCTATGAGGAAACCATTAATATTGATTAAGGTACGTCGTCATAGAGGTAAGAATTCAAAAATAATAAGGAAGCTTTGTTTTCGTGAAAAAAAATTCTTTTCAGAGATTTTTATGTCAGGACACTCAGAATGATCCAAAACGTTGAGAAAAGTGGATGTGTGTGTGTGTGTGTGTGTGTGTGGCCGGTACACAAAATTCAAACCTTCATATCTCAAGAACGACTTTAACAATCGAGCTGCAAAAAAATGCAAACATTCGTTCAAATTTTTATTCATATTTGCTTTTTTTTTTTCCGAAAAATGTCTGTTCGCGCTCTAGGTGCCGCAAATTTTTAGCTACCGAGCTAAATAATTTTTTACAAATCAAGCTATATCAAAGAACGACTGGTATTGAATTCGGGATAAGTCGGCAAATAGGTTCGATTTTTATGGGATATTGAATTTTTTGAAAAAAAAAAATGTCATTTTCCTCTAACTCACGTAAAATCTCACCGAATGAACTGAAATTTTCTACAGACAAAAAAAATAATACTTTCCATTGATATGTACCAAATTTGATGATTATCAGTAAAGTGGCTCGGATTTTATCGTATTTTGAATTTTTTTTTCTTCAAAATTAACGTTTTCCTCTAACTCAGGTCAACAGACACTAAATGAATTGAAATATGAAAATAGAGCAATATATGATATATAAACAGCATATATTCACGATAGCCAAGGTTTGCTAAATAAAAAGGATGGTCAGTCATAAATGCCTTAATCGTGTCATTTTAAATTTGTTACACCATTTCCATAGTAACTCCTCGTTATAGCCTTCATTTTTGTTTATACAGGATGTCCCTTTTATCGCTGTCACCCGAAACAGAAATTATATAAAATGGAATAATACATTTTTTTTTTTCGACTATCTCGTAGAGCACCTCAAGCCGGATAAAAAACATTAGGGGGTGAAAGTAAAAAATAGTCGAAAAAAAAGTATCATTCCATTGAAAAAAAAGTGGAGGTACCCTTTACTGTGCGTCAGTGTCTCGACTGAAATAAAAAAAATTGGTCGCATTTGATGGTCCCCTTCGCACCGTACAACTTTTATCTGGAACATTTTTTCTGTCACGTCGATAATTACCGACTTATTTCGGGTGACAGCGATAAAAGGGACATCCTCTATAAAAGCAATAAAATTTTACAACACTTTTCATTTTTTTAAATTTCTTCACTAATTAAATTTTGCCAAACTCGAGTATTCTACAATTGAAAGAAAATAAAAAAAGACGCAAGGTTGCAGAAAATCGCAGATTCCTTCACAATTATTTTTCATTTTGTTCACATACCTTTTATTATGAGGAAGCTAAAATAAAAAAAATACAGTTCTGTTACTCATGGGTATAACGTTCCAATTAGCATCGTTGAGACATGTTCATTCCTTGTTAATGTTTAGGCTGCGATATCGATGGCTTTCAATGATTCTAATAAATAGTTTTGTTCTCAGTCTTTTTTTTTCATGTCTCTAGATTTGCCCCTTCCTGGTTTAATGAACACATACATATATATATATATATCATCTAGGGTTGCAGCACAGAGCTGCCTCTCGCAGCTTCCTATCTTTACAGTTTTTCCGCACTTGGGTTTCTCTTGGGGCTCTTCCACTCTCACTCACAGAGGCGTCATTTGCTTCGGGAAACACACCGAATGGCTGCGATCGATATGCACGTGAGCAGAGAGACCAGCAGCTGAAAATAGACGACTAGCCCTCTTAAAGTATTCACCAATCACTCACTCTCCCTCTCTCTCTCTCTCTATCCCGCTCTTCGTAATCACTTTTTCCTCGTCTCGTGAAAGAGCTTTACCCTTTGATATAGGCAAAGAGTTTCTTCAGGGTGAGAAACACAAACGAAGAGTATATGAGGCGTTCTACATCAATTAAGCCACTTTTGCTTCGTCATCATAGAGGAAGCTCTGTTTTCATGATTTTTTTTTGTCAGAAGATTAATCACAGAATACTCACTGAACCTAATAACGACGGGTTGAATCACCTGTTTTAAGGATTTTGTCAGAAATATTTGGAATCGTTACTTGAAAAAAAGTGATTTAGCGAGTGTGCGTCATAAATTTCATTAAATAGAAATTTGCATTTTCATATATTTTTTAAAAAATGTTATATCTCGAGAGCGGTTCAAGCAACAGTTTTTCCTCGTTTTTTTTTTTTCCCGCATCATCCACAAAGCTTTCTCTAATGAGAAAATCCGAATCGACCAATGTACACTGAGAAAGAAAATACAGTTGCGTCAAGAAAAATGACGGTTGAATACGTTCAATTAAATCTTTAGTTGATAAAATTAAATATCTGTTGTGTCAAATAATTATTTGCTTCAGTTGATCACATTATGATCGAGGCAAAAAAGATTTTGTTGTCACGATTAACAATAAATTTATTTGAATGTATTCAATCGCAGATTTGATTGATTCAACTGTATTTTGCTTCCTCATAGAGGAAGCGTTGTTGTACTACAATTTTTTTTTTTTCGAGATGTTCATGAAAACGTGTTCAGTATCTACCAAAACGTCTAGAAAACATATTCAGTCAAAATTTCCAGATGTGAGTATGTGTGTATGTGTGTGTGTCAATCCTCCAAAATTCAAACCCCTTAATTGTTGAAAACCCCAAAATTCGAACCCACGATCGGACTGAAATTTGGGATACAAGTAGAGTGGTTGGGCCTCTATATTTAGGACAATTTACAAAATAATTGGCACTCCCGTTCAAATTTAACGAGACTTTGAATTTTTCGAAAAATGTTTGTTCGAGCTGCCGCAATTATTGAGTTATGGAGCTAAAAAAATGTCCAATCGTAGACAAACATCAAACGATGGATGAATTCGAATATGGTGAGAAATATCGGTTGAAAAATACGATTTTTATGACATTTTGAATTTCAAAAAAATTAGCCAATTTTGTCTAATTCATTTTTTTACAATAAAGCGTCGAAATCGAAAGTTGCTTTTTAAGAGTAGTATATAATTCTTGTGGTCTGTACAGTCCAGACTAGGGGATATTGTTTAAGTTGTTAATTCATTTTTTAGGCTTTTATTAAATCAAATACAATGAATGAAAAAAAAACAATTTGTCAAATATTAAAATGTGGATACGATCGACGAATACCGTTACGACTGATAAAGTATTGAATTGACTTATTTCATTATCATTACCTCGACGCTATCTTGCGGGTTTACAATTTCACTGCTGCTAAAAGCGAACTCTGCTTGTAGCTCTCTCTCTTTGATTGAATTTCTCGGGTGGTATAATCTGTAGTATGAGATTCTTGGTGTTACGGCGCTGGAATCGTCGAAATTTAACGTCTAAGCTTTCTTTTCGCATAATTTTTGTGTATTGTCTCGAAACATGTCTTTTAACAAAAGATATTTTACAAAAATATCCTGGGTAAAAAAATCCACAGTCATAATGTTACAGAACAAATATCGAAAAAGCATGACCTTTAATATTTCTGCGTCTGCATTTCTGAATCTTCGGACAACGATAACATCAGCCAAAATATAACTCTGAGACAGTCATTATTTCTAAGGGACCTTTCCTTTCCATTTTCGATTATCTCAATGCGGATTTTTTTGACAAAATTTTTAGACAAAATTTCTTTGTTTGTTTGTTTGTTTGGCCTTTAATTTTGTAGCTATTGAGTTAAAAAGTTTTATCATAAATAGAGTAATGTTCTAGGAGCCTTTTCGATTGAATTTCAGCCGAATATATAAATAAGTTAATTCCAGAGGCCACTCGGAGTCTTGGGATTTCGATTACATTTTTAAATTCCGTGAATGCCAAACGGCACGTAATACTCAAAGTCGGCGATGGCCGATGGCAATGTTATGCGTAAATAGCGGTGGTATCTATATCGGGAAATACTTTGCCACGTTTACTGACCCGAGATGAAATTTGAATTTCAGACGAATCTATAAGGAAATTAATCCCGGTACTTCATCTTGGGATTCTTGGGATTTCGACTAGATTTAAATCCGGTGAATGTCAAAAGGCACGTAATATTCGTTCAAAGTGGACGATGCCGATGGCAACATTATGCGTAAATAGTGGTGGTTATCTATTTGCAATTACTTCGCCACGTTTACCGACCCGAGATTTTCTGATTTTCAAAGTTTCTACGAGGAACTCGAACTTAATTTCAGCGACTGTTTCAGTCTCATTTAACATTTACAACGGAAAATTATTGAGAACACAAATTTTAGCTGACTGAAATTGAGATGCATAGAACATACGAATTTCAACAATACTTTTTGGTAAGTGTATAGATAATCAGAATAGCCATGCCAAAACGGACGTTAATTATTTTAGAGATATATTTCGTGACTTTTAACAACTTTGTATTAGCATTAAATAAAAATTTAACAAATATGTGTATTTCAGTCAAGTAAAGACTTCAAAATTTATTTTGTAATCCAAACTCGTTTCTAGTATTTTTAATCTTGTTACCACATATCGTTCTATATTGATGACAAACATCGAATGCTTTATGTCAAAAATATTACAAAATAGTATATTACAATACGAGTGCGCCGATGGAAATTTTTCTTGACGTCTACGAGTTGAGAAAATATTTCTCGCACGAGTTTCGTATACTCGAAGTAGTCACTTCTCGCACCGCGTGGCATAAATAATTTGTTTCATTTGACGTAAATGCCTTCAGCATAAGAATTTCTTATGACGACACTCATCTTTATTTTCGGTTAATAAATTTTGTAATTGATAAGAAATATTTTGAATAAACTCTTTTCTCAGCGTAATAACATTTTTTAATTCCTCCTGTAACAAAGTAGGCTTACAACAAGAACTACCAGCAGAATGTATCTCACAAAAATGCCATGTAGCACAAAAATGCGTATAAACCACTCGATTATTGTAAGATTACGAAGAATACTGGAAATCACATGCATCTCACGTATGTCGCTTATTCCTCAAACGAATGATGCGACTCAAGGCACACAGAGCATATCAAATCATGCGGAACAATGATAGTACCGTACCATTGCTGTTTTGCATGACGTTGGCTATTTCAGGAACTTTTGTATCAAGACAAAGGAGTAACTGTTTATTCTTTCGATGTAAAACGACGAAAGTAATCGTAGCGGCGAAGATAATTAGAAAAATAAAAGTCTGAAATTTACGCGTATGGAATTTAAATCGATTCCATGCAGTTGTCATCGTGATTGAAAATATCGTAGAATATGATTTAACAAGTGTACGTAAAAATGTCCTTGTTTCACAACCACAAAAAATTATCATATTTAAATCAAATATCGCATATATTGAAAAACCAAACATGATTTTTTTTTAATTGAATTAGTTTTAATTGAATCATATAAACCCTGGATTTTGAAAAAATCCATCAATCGGAGTTTTCGAGAGATTTTTTTCATCCCCAGGACATTTTTTCCGCTGGACCTTTTTTCCACCGGACCTTGTTCCCTTGACTTTTTTTCCGCGGCCCTTTTATCCGCGGACTTTTTGTTCGCGGGACCTTTTTTCCACCGGACCTTTTTTCCGTAGGATCTTTTTTCCAGGACCTTTTTTCCGAAGGACTTTTTTTCCGAGATTCCATTGGATATACTATGTCAGGACGTGTACAGGTTGCGAGGTACATTAATGATCCAACGAGACTTCTGTACGGGACCTTATCCATTTCCTTCTTTTCAATTTCGGAATTCGGACACATCTTGTTGGTCATTTTCACAGCAAGATTTATAGGTGTTGCTACAGGTTTGCACTCCACCATGTTAAATCGTTTGAATACCTTCTGAATATACTTCTTTTAAGTCATTCTGATAGTTTTCGTTCCGTTGTTTTGGGAGATTTCGATGCCCAAGCAGTAGTGAATTTTGCCCAAATCTTTCATTTGGAAAGATTCTGAAAGACACTTCTTCAATTCCTCCATTTTCTCTTTGTCATTCGAGGCAATAATCAAATCGTCGACGTAGATGAGTACTATTGTTATTTTTCTGTTCCTTATGTGTATATAAACACAAGTATCAGCGTCCGACGATTTCATGCCAAGTTCTTTTAACCGCAGATTCAATTCTTCGTACCATTGACGTCGAATTCTTTTAATTCATATATGGGATTTTTTAGAAGGCAAAGTGTGCCTTCGGTAGATCTTGTTGATCAAGTATCAATGACAGATCTTCAGGGAATTCCATATAAATTTCTTTGTCAAGTTCACCATTCAAGTACGCGCTAACGAAATCGAGCTGCTGTATCTCCAGATCGAATTCTGCTACAAGTCCCATGACTGTGCGAATCGAACTAGCTCGAGTAACTGGAGCAAATGTTTCCTGCTAGTCGACGTAACGCTGCTGAGTAAAGGATTTGGCTACGAAACGAGCTTTTCGACGTTCGATCGTTCCGTCCGAGTGGAATTTGATCTTCAGCACTCATTTTGATCCAATAATTTTTCGATCTTTCGGAAGATCTTCGAAAGTCCATGTACCATTTTCCGTCAATGCTTCGTACTCTTCTAATATTTCTTCCTTCCACTCATTTGCATATTGAGTTAACAACGCATCATCTTTTATCGTCGTTGGATCGTTTTCGTCAAACATACCAGCAAATTCGTGTGTATCGTAGAATACTTCTTGTGAAATATCATGTTCTCGGAGTATAGGTTGCACAGCGTCATCAGGAATCATGTTGAAGAGTTTCTTCAGATGTCCTCGAAATCCCGTGCGTTGTAACATTGTTCGTCCTGGCCCGATCTTCATTCTTGGTTCGACTTGATTTTCAAATACATTGTACGATGGATCCTCTTCAAGGTCTTCTTGCCCATCTTCTTCATCGATGTTGAGTGATGGGCTGTGGCCGTGGATGAGAATGATTAGTCAACATTAGTCAACATTACCCTTTATGCAAATCTCGCAAGGTCTTATTAATTCTCTTTCGCCTTTGATGCTGATTCCGTGATTTTTATTTTGTTTAATCAGTTCTTTGAGATCTTTTTTCTTTAGGTGTCCACATTTTTGAGATAGAGGCTGGTACCGCAGTCTCTTCTGTCAATTCTTGCAAAAAAATACAAATTTCCGGCCCTTTTTGCAACCATCCGGCTTTCTCTAGTTATTGAATGAACCTTTGCAATAGATATTAGATTTGAGCGGAGATCAGGTACATGTAAAGTGTCTTCGAGTTTGGCTGTAAAATCTTTGCTCACGTCAATTTTTACTGTGCCAACACCTTCAATGCAGATGCAGTCATTTGATGCTAGATTCAACTTACGTGTAAATGGCTCTCCAATTATTTTTAATTTTCCGCTGTCACTGCACACGCGTGACACCTAAATCCAAATACCGACCTTCTTCTCGATAAGCAACAAATCAATTTTTTCCAGACTTCAGCTGACGTCGTGCATCTATTGATATGTTGTAAATTCCTCATTATCATCATCATAGGCACTTACAGCGAGAATTAAATCACCCATTGCTTTTTCATTAGCCTTCTTCCAGATTGCAGCAGCAGCAGCAGCCGCTTCCTCGGGCTTTATGCTGTTTCACCACTTACGTAAGTCCATCGATCGTTTTTCACGAGCATTGTTCTGACGTGAATTTTTCACGTGGCATAATTTTCTCTCTTCAATGGTTGAATCTCTATTGTAGACATGACGACCGTGAAGATTTAGAGTCCAAAAATTACACAAATTTTTGTCTCACGCTTCAAAGTCACACACTTTTTGCATTTGTTTTCGTGAAGTTTTTTTTTTTTTCGAGATTTTCATGTTACCATACTCAGAATGGTCCAAAACGTCGAGAAAAGTAATTTGTACGAAATGTCTGTATGTGTGTGTGTGCGTGTATGTGTATGTGCAAATTGCCTTGTTAGCACGATAACTGCCGCAATATTTCAAGTATTTTCCTCAAATTTGGTACGCAAGTGGGCTACAAGAATTTTTGGGACTGCAGTTGACGCGAATCGGTTGAAAAATTCAAATTTTACAGCATTTTGGTGGCAAATTTGGCGAGAATCGATAGAGTGATACAAATGTTGTTGCAATTTTAATTTTTCTTTTAAATTTCCGTAAACACTTCTACTTTTCTAAATTCTGGTATGACCAGCTGCAATTTACCACGTGATTTCACAATTATTGAGTATCGAAGATGAATTTATTTTAAGGAACGGTCGCTATGTTGATAAATTTCGATTTTATTCCAAAAAAAAAAAAGCAAAACATTAGTCGCGAAAAAAAAAATTTCGACTTTTTTAGGAAGATTTCAATGAAATTTGACATGTGGATTGTGGATTGTCCTAGAACTAGATTTGGATATAAATTTCACGCAAATCGATCGAGCGGTTTCAATTTTATAACGTTTTTTAACTTTTGAAAAATGTTTTACTTCTAGACTATGACAAAACAAGGTTTTAATTCAAATTTGCCACAAATCGGTCGTGTAGTATGAATTTTACAAAAAAAAAATGTTATTTTTTTAAATATCTCGTTTGCGCACTAGCTTGCACAAATTAAAAGATACCGGCTTCAAATTTATTTCACGTATCGTGAAGCAAGATTTGAGTACAAATTTGAAGAGAATCGTTTGAGAGGTTAACATTTCATGACGATTTTAAAATTTCAAAAAGTTCATAGTAGGCAAATTTTTAAATATTTTTTTCTATTACACACAAACAAGCCTGCAAAGTAGAACTTTGCAAATTGCTTCCTCATTATTTTACATTTTTTTTAAATGCTTACGTGTATGCAAAGTAGATCTTTGCAAATGATTTTCTCTACAAAGCTTCCTCTATGAAAAAGCCAATGTAGATAAACGTACTTCCCCATAGTGGAAGCTTTGTAGAGAAAACAATTTGCAAAGTTCTACTTTGCATACATGTAAACATTTTTTAAAAAATGTAAAAAAAAAATAATAAAATAAATAAAATAAATAAAAAAAACCAACGAGTCATTGCTGCTAAGGCTCTGGGTAAGCTGATCGTGATTGCTATTTAACGATTTCCAACATAAACAAATTCCTCATTCCTATTTAAAACCGTAGAGGGACAAAAATATAAATCGCGAAGGCTGCGAATTGTAGAATTATGTTTAGTTCTACTTCAAAAAAGTTATTTACACAAGATTACAAAGTAAAACCTTGCATACACCTCCCTCATTTTTTCACCTTGCACAAAGTGTCCTCTATTAAGGAAGTAAGGTGCTTCGGCGAAGGACGGCCTCAGAGAATTTTTTTTTTTTTTTTTACTTTTTCTCTACGTTTCGCCCAGATCTGGGCCTCTTCAGAATTTTATTTATAAAATATACATATCTACAAATTAATAAAAACAATAAAAAACTAAGCACTATAATATAGGTAAGCAAACGTGGAAAACTTAAACTAATTCTAACAAAATAGGTGATTAAGGTTTTTTTTTTAAACAAATATTGTTTTTATTAATTTGTAGATATGTATATTTAGTTCTTATTTATTTATGTAGTTTGCATTAAAAAATAGGTGTTGGTCAAATTTCAATATCAAAGTCGTAGCACTAAATATCATCAAGTTACAAATGTCATTAATTTGTGTTAAGGAATGAATAACTCGATGAGAAATAAATTCCCGATATTTTCGTCAAATTTTGTAAAGTGATTTAGCAAAAATTAAGGCGTAACTAAATAGCATCGTAAAGTTCACAGTCTCCGCGAGAGTTTATTTTTATCCCTCTACAGATTTAAATTTAAATGAGTAACTCGTTAGCGCGAAAACCTGTTTTTTTTTTTTTTTTTAATAACTCTAATAGATATCTTATCAATTCCGCTGAACAGATAACAAGAGTCCAATATACCATCCCCCATTGAAATAAAGTATATCTGATTGTATATACGAGATATAGAATTTTTCAGGGACACTTTATTTCCATTGGGGATTAACAATCTTGTCCTGGTAGAGTGAATATTTCAGCTGCTACTGTCCACATAAAAAAAAAAATACGTAAAATATGTTTCATATATTTGAGCGAAATTCTGTCAAATTATCCATTTCTAGTTTTTGTTAACCTTTTCAGGTATGATTGACAATTACGGCAAATTTTTCGACTAACTTGAAAGAACTTGCTGTGATTTTTTTTCATGTTTTTCGCATGAAAATTTAATATTTCTTTTTTTTTTTTCTTTAACGATATTTTTTTATATCTTGGAAGAAAAAAACATCATTACTGTGAAGTTTATGCGACGATAAATGAAAAACATGTTATTTCTCAGTACTCTGAATTCCGAGATAGCAAGAACAGATCACTATTACAAGATAAACTATTATCAAAGGAAATATCTTTTTTTTTTTCTTTGAAGAAGAAGTAATAAAAGTTATTTGTTTTAATGAAAATATACAAATTACCAACAAGTTTATTGTATATACTTTTGTTGTAAAACTAGAAACTTAGAAATTGTTTCCTATAAAATAAAAAGTAATGTTATGTGGAGTGTTTCGAAAAAAATGTATATTTTCGATTATTGAAACACCGTAGACTTAAAATCAAACTTTGCACAATTTAATATAGGAATTTTTGTAGAGTAAGTATTAGGTTTATTGGCAGTGTGAGCATCAAATATTTAGCAGCCAAAGAAATCTGCAACGTCAAATTTTATTCGAAATTGATATTCGAATTGAAGATGGTAACCTTTTAACATCTTCAATTCGCGTGGTCCCTCGAACTTTCAGAAAATCTATTATATATTTTGAAAAGTTGTTTGTGTGTTTGTCCCACTCACACAGACAACGCACACAATTTTTGAAATTTTCCTAATTTTTTTTTTTCAGAATACTATAACTCGAGAGCGGTTCAAGAGACTTATCTAAATTTTTGCATAAAACTTAAATAGAGTGTGACAATTACTGACTTTGAGAAAAATCGATAAAGTTAGTTAAGATTTTATAGAAGTTTATATTTTCTCAATGTTTTTGGAAATCCTGTAAACTGAGAACAGTTCAAGCCGGTGATTCAAAATTTTCCATAAAATTTAAATAGAATGAGCATCGCGTGATACTGAATTTGGTGAGCATCGAACAAAGAGTTCATAATTAGGAGCATTTTTTTTTTAATAATTTTTTTTTACTTACTATCAGTAAACCAAAACTGATTAACATACTTCCTCGTGGAGGTAGCCTTTTGTAAAAATTCAAAAATAATGAGAAACCAATATGCAAAGTTCTACTTTATATGCTTTTTTTTAAAACTAGTTAACCTTTCTTCGTCTGACATTTCTTAATAACATTATTTGACATCAGAGGAAATATTTTCAGACAACTTAAAATACAAAACATTTCACGCGTCTCTTTTCTTTGGGCATGAAAACTTTCCCTCAAGTTAACACGATGACTACTGACAGTAGCTAAATATTCTTTCAACTGTCCGGTTAGTTTATAAATTACTTTACATTTCATGGTTATCCGAAGGTAACGTATTAGGACGATGAAACTTATGTTCGAATCTGTCGTCAAAGGTACTCAAGATTACCTTCTACGTATCAGTTTACCTGAATGCCGTAACAAATCTCCAAATCGGTTTTTTCCGAACAAATGTTGCCCTTAACATGTGTCACGATTAAACCATAATCGGTGCCCGGTTACCACGACAAATGTAGTTATAGCAATTGAAAGAAATTATCCTGGGTCGTCAACACCAAAAAACAGAGACTGAAATTTTTGTACTGTGAATAAAAGTTTTTTTTTTTCCCGCAGCACTCCACAAAAGCTTTTTGTTAATTATATTTAAAAAAAGTTTGAAACTTTCTATAGTTTTACCCCAAAAATATGTAATAAATTTGTTGAAAATTTGTTGTTCCTTTTACAATATAAATTTTTTACATTGTTGTTATCGGTGAAAGGAAGACCTATGACTTTTATTCCGAGCCAACCTTGATTTGACAAAAAAAATTAATTTACAACTAAAAAGATTCCATCTTCAATTTAAAACATGATTTCAACAAATATATAATATGGCCAATATTTTCATTCTGTAACGCAGTTTAAAATTAAAATAATTCATAACCATAATATGGAGTATATATTTATCTAGTGTTAAGTAAAAAATATTAAATTTCACTAAAAACGCCTCATTTTATCTTATACAAAAGTTGTTTTTCATGAAAATTTTATCGTTTCTTTTTAGAACATTTTTTTTTTAGAAAAATTTGGTCATTTTGGAAAAGAGATCATTACGTAGGGTCGCTTAAAAAAGCTGATATGGAATGTTTAATTAGTTTTTTTAATAAACAGCATATGCTTTATGTTTCTTTCAATATATAGTAGATTAAAAATATATAATTTAAGAATGACAACAAAACTCATGTTGTAATATAGTAAAATAAAACGATAAAATTTTGTTTTAAATATAATTAAATAATAAATAAATTGAATTAAAATCTTGTTCGTTACTCGTACGAAAAACGTTTTCTTGACCTCGTGTGATTGGCAACACTCGTCAGAAAAACGTTTTTTTCGTCCTTGTAACGAAAACTACTATTACACTTCCACTGCAGATTCTGCCATGCGGTTAACGACCCCAGGAATCTATTTCTCTCTTCATCGAATTTTATTTCCTTAACGATTATTTTTCTTCGCCATCGCTCTTCGTATTATTTGTAAATTTTTTCGGTGTCCCCACTACGCCACGCTCAACACTATTGTCCTTGAAGGTGTGTCTCAAGATCGCGGTACCGGAATCTCAAGGTCTTCAGATTCAGATTTATACAGCTTACCCTAGCACCAGCCACCCATTCAGTGTGAATCGAATCCTCGAACTGTGCGATACATTACCGACCTTTGCTGTTCCTTCGTTTGATGTTTCTCACCCGGAAAGGGTTGAAGTCATTTACGGGGAGTTTTTTTTTTTTTACGTGTTCCTTTTAGTGCATTTTCGTGAAAATTATTTTCAACTTTTCACGATGGAAATTCATTTTTTTTCGATTTCGGTTTTTTGTCTGAGCTCGATTGCGGTCGGGCAAAGGACCTTTTTGGACAACGAGACGAACGTTCGATTGTTTCGTGCCATCAAAGAATTGGGATTTGCTTTGATCGGTAGGCGAACGATATTAAAAAAAATAAACATAACGTCGGAATCGTAAACGAAAAATAGAAAATTTATGTTACTAATGAAATTTCAAAAAATTAATTAAGGAAATAATGTTATGAAATTGGAGTGCTACTGTGTATTAAAAAATTGTTATATTTATTGATTTATATGATTATTTATTTGCTTATTCATTTATTTATTTATTTAGCTGTGATTTTTCGAACCTGAATTTCGCACGAGTAAACTTTTAAATGAAAAAAATGTAAGCATTGCGATTTCAATCTCGCGATGGATCACAAAATAAAACGACTGACTGAGGTGATTTTTCGCCACCCTAGTGCACAGGTTTAGTAGCGCCGGGAAGGTGCAGCAACCCACCGCGCTCTGCCTGATGTAAAGCAGTTAAAATGATTATGCGTAGGGGCGACCGGGGCTAGTTACCTTTTGTTGCTTCCTCATAGGAAGCTTTGTTTTCGTGAACATTTTTTTTTTCTTCGAGATCTTCGTATCAGCATGCTCAGAATAGTCGAAAACGTCGAGAAAAGTGATTTGTAAGAAATGTCTGTATGTGTGTGTGTTTGTGCAAATTGCCTTGTTAGCACGATAACGGCCGCAATTTTTTCATGTTTTTTCCTCAAATTTCGTATGCAAGTGGGCTGTCATACAAATGCTTTTGGGATTGCAGTTGACGCGAATTTGACAAAATTTTGAAAATTTTCAAATAATAGTTTTGTCGCTATGACTTTTGTAAATTACGATGTATCAGGCTGAAATATTGAACACAAACGAACTTACAGTGAACCATGATTGGTGCCAAGTTTCGCGAGAATCGATAGAGTGGTTCAATATTTATTGGAATTTTAATTTTTTTACCACGTGATTTCACAATCATTGAGTATCGAAGATGAATTTATTTTAAGGAACGGTCGCTATGTTGATAAATTTCGATTTTATTTTTTAAAAAAGGCAAAACATTGCTGTTCCGAAAAAAAAAATTCGACTTTTTTAGGCAGATTTCAATCAAATTTTGCACAAATATGTGGATTGGCCTAGAACTAGGTCTGGGTATAAATTTTACGCAAATCGCTCGAGCGGTTCAAATTTCATAATGTTTTTTAACTTTTGAAAAATTTCGTTCGAGCATTCACTCGCGCAAATTGCGAGATATCAGGCTTAAATTTGTTTTACTTCTATGACTATGATAAAATAAGGTTTCAATTCAAATTTGGCACAAATCGGTCGAGTAGTTCGAATTTTATAGCATTTTTTTTATTTTTTGAAAAATCTCGTTCGCGCACTAGTTAAAAGTACAAATTAAAAGATACCGGCTTCAAATTTATTTCACGTAATTCAGCACCGTGACGCAAGGTTTCAGTACAAAATTTGAAGATAATCGGTTGAGAGGTTTATATTTCATGACGATTTTAAAATTTCAAAAAGCTTGCGAATGCGATTATTTATACTGTACAAATTTTTAAATATTTTTTCATATCATCAACTTCATCTTCCAATCAGTCAGTCTGTTTGTCAGCCAGTAGGTAGTGTACAAAACCACATGGTGCATACATAAATTATGTACCAGATATATACCGATTTATAACAAATACATTTGACTAAGAAACCAAGAAAATATAAAATCTTTTCAATTTTTTGTGATGAAAAATTCGTGAATCGTTAAAAATGTCGATAAAAATGTCTTTCATGCATAAACAAGCCTGCAAAGTAGAACCTTGCAAATTGCTTCCTCATTATTTTACATTTTTGAAAAATGTTTACATATATGCAAAGTAAAACTTTGTAAATTGTTTTCACTACAAAGTTTCCTCTATGAGGAAGCCAAAGTAGACAAACGAGAAAACAATTTGCAAAGTTCTACTTTGCATACGTGTAAACATTAAAAAAAAAAAAAATGTAAAATAATGAGGAAGCAATTTGCAAGGTTTTTTTTGAATTTGTTAAAGTCGCTGAGTACATCCGATTAAAAACAACGCCATTTTTTTGTGTTATTCGTGAGCGATATAATCTGATTTTCTTTTATTACAAAAAATTGCATCGTTTGGGTAAAATCAAACAAAAATACGTACAATTACTTTAAGGATCGTGTTCCGTATTATAATCAATCTATGAGAGATATTTATTAAACGAAAAACTACAATTATTTCACTGCGTCTCTTAAGCACAATCGCATTTAACTAAATAAAAATTGAATCTTAGTGCTCTCTGTTACTAATAAAAATAATTTCTGGAAATCGAAATTTTTCTATCTCCGAAATATTTTTACTTTTAAATTGAAAAAAAATGTAAACATTGTGTGATTTGAATGTCGCGGAAGATGAAAATATAAAATGATTCAGTGATTTTTCGGCATCATAGAGTTACAGGTTTAGCAGTGTAGTGTTTTTAGCAAGGCGACGCGTCGGATTTGATATGTTAATTGACTCAGATGATTATTTGTATGAGAGACCGGAGCTAATGAAGTCACTTTCGTTTTTGAATATCTCAAAGTCGACAAGGGACATTGTGACAAAAACAACACCATTTATTATCGTATAATTCTTAAGCTTCATAAACTGATTCTTGTTTAAATTCAGAAAAATTAGCTGATTTTGAGTGAAATTACACAATAAACACATACAATTAGTTTAAGGGGAGGAAAGAAGATAAAATTTATGGATATTTATTATTGATATATGCAACAAATAATTTTTTTTTTGCCAGGTGCAAGAGAGCATGTGGAAAATTGTTTCAGGCTCACCTGAAACAATTTTTTGTTGTTTTCACAATGAGCACACTATTCAAAGAGAGCTAGTGGGCTAAATATATATTCTGAAACAATTTTCAATTAACCTCAAGATAAACGCTTATATAGCATGACTATAGCTTTTTATATTTTCCCCTTAAGAGTCAGAGCCACTTCCACCTCCGCCCACCTTCAACTTTTTAAAATCAATTTTTTGACAAACGGTTCGACAGATAAGAAGCGCGTAAAAAGTGGTCTAAGCTTCTAGCATTCTGAAACTCTCACTCATTTAGTTGCAACAACACGAGAAACCAAGTTCAAGTTTAGGTGCTAGAGAGAGAGACAGCCCTTTAGGCGTTTTGCATTGCGCTACAAAGTTTCCCCCGATTTATCACCGGCGACTCTCAATATATAACACCTGCAACTGACTCAAGTAGCCCCGGTCTCCTCTATGTGACTAGTGTACGAGAGTGAGCGGTACAGGATAATTTCGAGGTCAAGTTGCGGGACGACTACCTCAAGGGGAGCGCTATTGAGGCCTCTGTATAAACCGGAATATGCAGTGGTTCAACGACACACACACACACAAAAAATGCACAATAAATCGCACGACTGTTCTATCATGTTTTATCATAGTACAAATTCTCTGCCCAAAAAAGTTGTTGGGTCACGAGATAATCTGGAAAATATCGAAGATTTGATACTTGCATTGTTGGCCCTTTATTCGTGCTGTGATTGGTCGTTGCTGTGGTCAACACACACACCGGGACTGTGACCAAGCAAACCTATCGGGTCACGATGTCGTATGAGGCATTCTCCACCAATTCCGCCTTTTTTTTTTTTTTTCTAGGACCTCTCGAATCTGTTTGATAATTAGCCATATATGAGTTGAAACGAGTTTTCGTAATTTCGATAAAATTAATTTTATAGAAATTAATAAATAATAATAAATGAATCAGGGGTAAACCGTTCCGTTACAGAGTACTACTTAAAGGTATCCTTTGTGAATTTTTCGGATTTTTTAATTCACTCGTTTCGGAAATAAGTTTTGTTTTTTCATTCCTAGTTCGTATATCGTGGAAGATTACAGTCCGGTAAAAAAAATTTAGAAACAAAAGTGCCATTTTGACATTTCAAAAAAAAATGGAAAATATTTCTTTTCTTTCCCATTCTCCATCAATTACGCCACTTCTTTCTAGGACCTCTCGGATCTGTTAGATTATTTTAAAGCCATCAATATGCCTGAAAAATTGATGTATTTCTATTACAGGAAGGACAGGTGCCGAGGGTAGCAGACATTTTCAAGAAGCAAAATTCCAACGTCGGGTTCAAGATCGTGTACCCAACAATGTGCCGTTTCCCTGCAACGTCTCAGGTACTGATTATATTCTCATAGAATTACTTTCATCAATTTAATGATATTTTCAATACATTAAAATAAAAATAAAAAAAAAATAATTTTATTACACGATTCTGCATTTAAACACATTTATTATTTAACAACTTTACAAGTTTTTAATTAATAATACTTTACCGGAGCCACCTAAACAATCTGCGGTGCTGCAATTTACATGCTGGAATAAAAAAAAAAAAAATCAATCTTCAGAACAAAAACATACCCTCGTAAACTCTCATCCATTTACATAAAAGCTTAGTCGGCAGGCCTGAAGGCGTGATTGCGGATTGCTAAAGAAATCACGACAATATAATTGATTTCCAATTGCTCAAGCCAGATAATGACTCGTGTTCAATCGTGTCTGTATACATAAAAAAGAACGATTACGCCAACATTGTTTTCCTTTTTTTTTAATTGTACTATTTTTAAAGTCAACGGTTATTAGAAAAAACAATGATGAGGTTCAGACAAGGAATAAATGAAAGTAGGATAAGATGCATTACGTCAATCCGCAGCAACCTCTTGACCCGATCAGCCTGTATTATTCTGCACTTTAAGTATTTTCAAAACTGAAGGTATAGAAAAAACTAAATAAAGGCAATAAGGGCTTTAGAAAAATAGAAGAAAGACGTTAGATAAGATATTCTGAAAGTTTTAATCACTCGAAGTACAGAGTTATTTTTATAACCATGTGTTATTAAATGGATTTTATTTTTTTAGCGATTAACCCAATGAAACATGTCCACGATATGGAATTTGCAATTGTGCCAATTTGCTTGTAGTTTGTATAGATAATAACAGAATGTTGATGAAATTTGGAGAAAAATCAAGACGCTCCCTCTAAACAACATTTCTGTTGTCTTTGTTACCCTTAAAAATGTCTGTAATTTATTATGCGACGCTTTGAACATTCTTTAGTGAAAACTACATTGAACTATATATACGTTTTATTTTTGAGCATTTTTTTATATATAATGGATCGTGCAAAAATGATAAACCGGTCGTTAATATTGGGTGAAAGATAAGATTAAAAAATTGAAAATAATTTGTACATATTCTGGATATTCTAACAGCACGGTCAAACAAATTAGAAAACTTTTTAAATAACACCTCTCGAAACAATATAGTATAATAAAAAATGTCTCATGCCCTTTCTTTAATTGACTCCGACGCCTTTAATAAAATAACTTGAACGGTTAATAAAAATATCATTTAAACCGTATATAAAACTGTTTACAATAAACGAATAAATTCAATGGTTGATAGAGTGCTCAATCCTATGATAGAATGTATGAAGACCTTTTTTGAATAGCCGGTAGGTCAGAAAGTGTACCGACATCGGTTCACAAATTGCGTCCAGGTGATATCGACGTTATCGGCGCGATGGGGGACTCTTTGACCGCAGGAACAGGTATTTTTGCGACGAATATCTTTCACCTCGTGATCGAGAATCGGGGCGTCGCTGCTCTCGGAGGCGGTCAAGGTACTTGGAGAGACTTTTTCACAGTTCCAAATATTATCAAGGTAAGCAACACTCTGATAATGAAAAGAATAAACACGAGAAAAAGTTCTTCAAAGTAATAAGAAAAATAAGCAGTATTTCATTCTTTCGAGGCTTTTAAGGATGTTACGTTGATTATTATTTATTGACAGGAATTTAATCCCAATTTGATTGGATACTCGCCACGTGATTCTCTGTCACATCAGGAAGCTTCGGAATTCAACGTCGCTGAATTGGCGGCAATGTCACGAGATCTTCCGTATATGGCTAAAACTCTGGTTCGTCGAATAAAATATCATCCGAGAGTCGACGTGAATAATCATTGGAAGGTATAGATACGCAAACGAGATTTAAAAAAAAAAATATAGAAAATGAATTATAAAATTCGAACTACTCTACCGATTTGTGCCAAATTTGAATTAAAACCTTGTTTTATCATACTCTAGATGTAAAACAAATTTAAGCCCGATATTTCGCAATTTCCGCGAGTGAATGCTCGAATGACATTTTTCAAAAATTAAAAAAACTTTATGAAATTGGAACCGCTCGACCGATTTGCGTAAAATTTCTACCCAGACCTAGTTCTAGGACAATCCACATGTGTCCAAAATTTGATTGAAATCTGCCTAAAAAAAGTCGAATTTTTTTTTTTCGCGACAGCAATGTTTTACTTTTTTTTGGAATAAAATCGAAATTTATCAACATAGCGACTGTTCCTTAAAATAAATTCACCTTCGATTCTCAATAATTGTGAAATCACGTGGTAAATTGCAACCGGTGATCACAGAATTTAGAAAAGTAGAAGTGTTTACGGACATTTAAAAGAAAATTAAAATTGCAATAAAATTTGAACCACTCTATCGATTCTCGCCAAACTTGGCACCAATCATGGTTCACTGTAAGTTCGTTTATGTTCAAAATTTCAGCCTGATTAAAATTTTCAAAATGCTGTAAAATTTGAATTTTTAAAACCCATTCGCGTCAACTGCAATCCCAAAAGTTGTTGTATTATAGCCCACTTGCGTGCCAAATTTGAGAAAAATACATGAAAAATTGAGGCAGTTATCGTGCTAACAAGACATTTTGTACAAATCTCTTTTCTCGACGTTTTGCTCCATTCTGAGTATGCTGACATGAAAATCTGGAAAAAAAAGTTTCACGAAAACAAAGCTTCGTCTATGAGGAAGCAAAAGTAGCACCCTGCGCATTCTTTTCCTCATCATTTATTAATTTTTACAAATCTTCCTATGAGGAAGTATGTTGAACAATTTTGTCTACCTCATAGAAACATTGTTAAAAAAAAATATAAAAAAAATTCTCTGAAATATGAACTCTTTATTGGATTCTCACTAAATTTGGTATCAAACGATGATACATTCAATTCAAGTTTTATGTAAAGTTTTCAATCAGTTGCTTAAATCGTTCTTGAGTGTTTTAAAAAAAAATTACGAAAATGCATATTTCTACAAAATCTTAACTACCTTAACGATTTTGCCGAATAAAGTCAGTGTCAGTCATTGCCGCACTCTTCATTAAAGTTGTATGCAAAGTTTCAGATCATTTGAACTGTTCTCGAGCATTTTCAAAAAACTTACGAAAATTTCAAAACTTCATAAAATCCGAAGGGTTCTTCCGATCTTGTCGAAATTCAATACTAAAAAAACATTGAACGTATAGCAGCCAGGTTCTTTTCTATCGAAAAATTAAAAATTCTATAAAATCTAGTTATGTGGATACATTTTATTTAAAAAAATTACATTAATGAAAGAGGAGTTAATACTTCACTTACGTGCAAAACTTCAGCTCAAACCCTCGTACCGCTTGGGAGTTATGGACGATTGAATTTTCGATGCTGGGAACATATATACACACGCGCGTGGATAACTCTGAGTATGCTGACATGATGATCGCGAAGAAATTTTTTTTTCATTCCTCTGTAAGGAAGCAAAAAGAAAATATTAAAATCATTTTGAGAAATAAAAATGAAGTTTTTTTCACAATTTGTTTAATGAGGATTAGAGGATTTTTTGTCAGAACACCATTACGAACACATTCAGTCATATCGAATTTTTAAATCTATTTGATATTAAACTAAATAAATAGAATAAATCGTGTTAACATGCAATTACAGCTAATCAGCATTCTCATGGGACACAACGACTTTTGTACCGACATATGCTGGACACCATCAGGTCCACGGAGTATACTGAAGAATCATAAAGTCGAACTTATCGAGGCCTTAAGAATATTAAAGGCAAATTTGCCCCGAACGTTAGTGGCACTGATACCACCGCCGAATTTGATAATTCTTGCACTATTGAGGGAGAAATCACCGCTCTGCGAGATTACCACGGATTTCGAATGTTCCTGTTTATTAGGCTTGACTTGGCGTGCTCAGAGGGATGAATTTAAAGAAATAATGTACAGGTATTCTACATAACAGTTATGATTTTTTATATATATATATTTTTTTTTTAATCTTACACTAGAAGAATCCCTTTTCACAGTTTAGGGAAGTCAGAGAAGCAGTGTATTTTTTTAAAAATTCATCTAAATTGAAGCAATATAAATGTTCGTCTCTTCGGATTTTATAGATGGCAACAGATTGATGAGGAAGTAGCGACATATCCTGAATTTCAGACAGAAGATTTTGCAGTTGTTGCTCAACCGTTTGCCACTAATATATCGTTTCCAATGAAACCAGATGGTACCGCCGATTGGCGATATTTGTCGATAGACTGTTTTCATCTCAGCCAGATCTCCAATGCACGAGGTGAGCTTTACATTCGGTAATGTAGGAAATTGGTTGGATCCTATTGCAATTGTATTTTAAGATATAATTTTATTTAATTTGAATAAATACATTTATTTAACGGCTGGGCTATTAGAATTTATTTAATTCAACAATATTTCCTTTGATTTAAATAGAGTTTTTCAAAAAAATGTCCATATTTGTTTCAAATCAAATCATTCCCCCCCCCCCTTTCTGTGGGTATGAAAAGCTTACGTCACATGTTATTTTTTTAAATATATTTTTCTGCCCAATCGAATTTGAAAAAAAGTTCGTATGTGAAAAAACTTTCAGTTAACATGCATATTGCTGATTTTATGGAAAGTCAAGAAAGCCATTAAAATTTTTACGGCGACACAAATACCTATATTCGTCTTGCTGAACTTTTTGTACACTTTAACTCTGCCTATTAGAATTTTTTCTTACCATTAGCGGTGTTACAGCGTTAAAGCAATCTGTTGATCGTACTGTTGATCGGTATTAACGAAAACTGTGATCCATTTTTTTTTTTGAGAATGCCGAACGTTTCTGGCCAAACCAAAAGTTTTTGGCTCCATGTCTAAATTTGAAGAAAAGCTTTTATTTAGAAAATCGTTTGTAAAAAAAAAAACAATTTATTTATTAAAACAAGGTCATATTACCGTTGATTTAATCGTCAAATACGATTACAAGTATGTTACACTATTTTATCGAAGTTAGTATTAATTTATAATAAATAAATATATGATGGATACGCGTGGTGTCTTCATTTGTTAATTTAATTTTTCTACTGTTGCAGTGTCGGTGGCCGTGTGGAGAAATTTGTTGGAGCCGGTCGGCAAAAAGTCTCGAGATTGGGAAGAGATCAAGACCCTCAAGTGTCCGACAGAATCTCGGCCGTATATAGCAACAATGGCGAATAGCCAATGGGCATTAAATAATATTAATAAAATAGCATAAATAGGATTTGTAGAATTTGCAATATATTCTAAACCAAAGAGCAAAACATAAGGTTTGCATAGACTATATAGACGGGGTATAAGAATGTAACAGTACTTCAAGTGCTTGTGGGGTATTTCATGATGATTTGCCTCTTCATTTTCCTTAATATTTTTTTTTATATTGTTGTTATCACTAAAAGAATATCCGTGAACTTGATTAGATTTTTAGTTTGGGCCGTTTGTAGTGTATTAAATAGAAATAATTGTAATGAAGAAAGATTCTAATTTTCATTAAAAAAACATGTTTTCGACGTAAATATAATAATAGTACATAATATAAGTTTAATATTATATAATAATATAAAATATAATAATCCTTCCTTAAAAAAGTAGCCGGTGAAATATCTCGCATTTTCGATATAAGTATTGTCGTCGGTTTAGTCTCTCTCTGATTGGCTCTAGGGGTACCTGAAGTAACCTGGATTAGAAGTTTAGTTGCGGTTATTTCTTCCCAGTATACTTGCAAGTTCTAATCTTCTGGCAGAGGCAGATGAATAGAAAGAGTCGGAAGAAGAGACATTGTTGAAAAAAAATGTAAGTTTATGTTGATGACTTGAAGCTTTTTTGCATAAGGTAATTGTCCCAATGGCCGTATACCCATAAGAAATCGTATTTCTGTCTCTTTTTCTCGTCACTCACGCATCTTGCAGATACTCAGATTTGTGCAGTCATTGGGGCGTTCAACTTAAATATTAATTTGAATGTACAATTGTAACACAAGATTAATATCCTCTTTGACAGTAAACGTTATTTATATAATAAGAATTAAAGTACTTATAAAGCTTTTAATGTACAGCAAATTGATTGTGCCTCACACTCGTGTATCAAATTCACAATATAATATAGTTACTGCATAAAAACTTCCAGTACCGCGGTACATTACATTTTATACAATTTTCTTTACAGTATTACGTTAAAATGTGTGTCGATTTTATTCGACCACCAATCTTGATATATTCGAGCGTTTCAGCACAAGGTTCTCCGTGCTCTGGTCAGTGAAGAAAAAATTTCTATTCCCTATACCACTCCCAACGGGTAACGCTGAAGACGCAAGCCCGTTTTCGAATCCTAACTTTTCGGAAAATTATTCGGGATAGGGCTGAGAATGCCGTCGATTCAAGCAAGTCTTCTTTTAAAACAGTTGTACGGCGATTAATTCTTAATTTTTTAGAAGATTACAAAAGTGGATTAAAAGAAATGATTTATAGATGCGAAGTGTGACTTTGAATAATAACAAAAAAAAAATAATGAACTGGATATCTAATATTTGCTATTATAAATATTGATTGTACTTACTGTATTGGTTCGTTTCAATTTTTAGTAATCCTGGATATCTTCTTCAGTAGTTGAAATAGTAATAGTCGGAGAAAATCAGGCAAGGTATCCAAAAAAATATGTGCCGTATACTCGTCGTTCAATTTATAGCTTGCAGTTTATTTATTCGATCGTAAAACGAAAGAAATAATTCATAAATAATTAGAGCCGAAAGACATGTTCGATATTCCCGTAAACGCACGCAACTAAATACAAATAAGAAATTATACATTTTTAACATTTAAAGGCGGTAATCGAATTTAACGATTCGTAGAAAGAAAAAAAAAAAAAAACGAAGTTTAAACGATCAAATCATTATACAAATGGTATTTTTTAAAATTTAATTAATTAGGTGAAAGACAATTTCTAAATCTCTTTAAAAAAAAATATTCCAAGTTCCCCGAATAGATTAAAGAAAAATCTCCTTGTCCATCAAACGGAACAAAGAAATATTCTAAGTGCTTTGAGCAGACTAAAGAAAATTTCTGAGTCCATCGAACGGAATGAAGAGACATTCTAAGTCCTTTTAACAGACCAAAGAAAATCTCTAAGTCCATCAAACGGAATAAAGAAATATTCTAAGTCCTTACTCCAACAAATGTAAATTTTCTAAGTCAATTTAAAGTGTTTGAAATATTTTACCTGAGATTTGAAACTGATTCTACGCGAAATCTTCTAAGTGATTACAATACTGGTCGGTAATTACGTCGAGAAAAATTTAATAAGACAGTTAATAATACCCGCTCGTCGTACGGGGCGTCTATATATAGAGCTCCAGGTGTTCCCCCATCCGCAATTATGCAGTTTGGTGGGTGAATCTAATGTATAGATTAATAGAAGAGCTATGCTTTCTTCTGTCTTCGACCTGTTCCCATTCTATCCATTAATGACTCATTCATTGCTGCATCAATGTGTGAATGGTCTACTGGGCATCGTCTTCAATACTTATTAACATTACGCATCGCTATAGTACAGAGTCTTAATATCGATCGCATTTTTCTCTTTTCAGCTTCCGTTCCTTTCTTGTTTTCTCTCTCTCTCCCTTGTTACTTCGTACATTGAAGCCCATTCTTTATGTCGCACTTACTATCTCGTACGAAGGTCAAGTATTGATTTTATATATGATTCAGAATTTTTTAAATATTCTCATATGTTACCGAAATTCACTTAGCATGAGATTTGTTATATGTAATGATCAATTTATCGAAATAACGACTAGCGGTACTCGAAACGTTTGTAATATTTTCTTTTTCTTTATATATTTTTCTATATTCTATTGTCAAATATAAATTTCGTTTGTTTAACAAAAGTTATTGATCAATTAAATGGGAACACCACTTTCTTTTCTTGAAAATTCTCTTAATTAATTTAATCTTCTCCCCTTTTTATATTAGTTCCTTTCTTTTCTTATCTATATATTAAAATTAGTCTTATAGTTAGGAACAAGAAAGAATGATGAAAACGGAACGAATCAATCCCTGACAGTACTCTACGGTGCGCATAATAATGGATCGCCGTTTGGTTTTCTCTGTCACCGTGTTTTTTCCTTGCGATTGTGACCGACGAAGACTGTTCCTACATAGTAGGCTGTTAGTTTCGAGAGGTGCCACTCGCATGATAGGGTTGAGGAATTTTCTTAGATTTATACAGGATAGTTTAAAGAGTGGAAAACTGTCCCATTCAGACGTGTCCTTCCTCTATTTGCCGGTATAGCAGTGTGTTTGACCGACTCCTCATGTCATGATTTTAGACGCCCATCGCTCCGTTATATCGAGACGGCAGGTCTCGCTTCTCCCACCATCAGTCACTCCTTCCTTTATTTTCCCACTAATATACAATTTTTCGATGAAAATTTAGAATACAGTGTAAAGTTACGTGAGGACGTAACAACAGTGGAGAGGTAGTGGCAAAGATAGAAAACAAAAAAAACAAAAAAAATAGAGAAAAGAACATTCATTGAAGCGACCAATGTTTTTTTACTTCTATTGTCCAATAATTAGTTTCATAGAAAAATGTTTAGTTGCAAGAAAAAATGTAATAAAATAACATAAGATCAATTGCAGGTAAGCTAGTATTACAAAATTTTGTCAATTTTTTTTTTGAGAACTATTTCGAGACACAATTTGTTGGTCAACAAATATGTCGATATAACGAGTTTTTGTAAAAAAAAATATTTTGTTGTATCTCTTTGTATTTTAATACCTTGCAAATGAACGATTGTATTTAAAAATATCTGTGATGGAATTTGTTCAGCCTGAGCGTTGAGTTACGTAACGTACGCATTTTTTTTAGTTTAAAAAAATCTTTCTAAAATGGGCTATTAAAAAGAATTCATATGAAGTACATAGAATTAGTAATATTCCATTTTAGAGAATAGTCAGCGGATTGTGCATCTCTATAATATACGGAGACGTTGACCATAGTTATTATTTTCAACAACCGTGTCTAACAAGCAAAATGAAATGGCGATTATTCCACTAAAAAAAATTCATGAAAATGCGGATACAGCCAGATAACAATAATTAACGACTGATAAAATTATTAACTGTACCCTCAACAAAAAATGAGCTAATCTTGGCAGAATGCTCATTTTCTTTCTTTTTTCTTAAATTATTCGAATACTGTTGCTAAATACTACAACTCGCTAGAACACTTCTATGCTTACCGTTTTGTTTCAGCTTCGATAATGAGGAATGACCAGGCTTCAGAGATGGACGATGTTGGGAATGAATTATATCACAACAAAAAAAAAGATCATTTTCTCCGATGCATTATTAAATGTATTTGAACATTTGACAAAGTCGGATAGAAGAGAGTAACAAAAAAGAAAAAAACAATTCCTTCACGCGGACGAGATAATTATTTTGTACGATTACGCTCATTTGTAAATCGAGTCGTAGCCTATTTATTTATTTTCAATTTTTTTTTGTTTTTTTTTTGTTTTTTTTTTTCATAGTGGATCGATAAAAAATACTGTCAATGTCGATTAACGTCGATTAAACGCAATCGATTTTTCATTCTTTGTTCGTTTTCGTTTTTTTTTTTTACCTATATTATCAATTTCACATATCAATTCCACACGAAGATAAGGTGGATGTGTCATCGACGAGAATACCAGTGATCGACGGTGCTTTTATTTTTTCACTGTAGGCAAAATTTACAGTTTTTAGAGACAGAACAGTCGATTACTGGTACGCCGGCCAATTTTACTGGGACATCGACCTTAAAAAATTCATTCATACACACCGGCGCATCTATCGGCTTAAAAAAAAAAAAGAAAGAAATTCACTACTAGGATTGATGATTTTTGTTTTTTTTTCAAGGTTGAACTCGAAAGTTCGAAAGCATACAAGATGTATTTATGTACACAAAATGAATTTATTATTGTATCCTATATAATTCTTATTTCGATAAGGAAGCAATAATCTTTTTACCACAATTGTTTCATACCTCACGCAATCATTATAAACAGTTCCACAGACTGTTAAACTTTTGTTTTTTGAACGTATTTGTTTCTTTTTTTCTTTTTTTTTTTTCTCGTGTAAAAAGTACATTGCCTGCTTACTCCTCTATAGTATAATAGGTAATCCGCCTCATTTAAGTTTAGTTATAGACAAAATTAAAATAATCTTATTGTTAAAAATGGTTGACATGGTTATTTATCCGTTTACTGCCATGTCCTTCGAGGTTGAATAAGAGAGAACTCGATAATCGCGTGAATCTTTTGTTTTCTCTTCTCTACTGGATCGCAATTCAACGTATTTCGCTGTTTTTTCTTTTCTGATTTTTGTTTGTTTGCTTGTTTTTGTTTGTTAAATGTCTCACGTTCTGCAATCCTTAAATTCTTCCTCTCGTACAAAAAAAGAAATAACGAACGGTGTGTTGTGTGTGTGTATGTGACGAGGAACAGCTCGTTGCATCGAGCCTATATTATGTTATGGCCGACGCAATTCGTTGATCATGGAGGAGAGATTAATGATAAATACGATAAGTTGAGATACAAACCAATGGACGACATGAAATATAAACGTACCGCGCTTTGTACGAGGGGCTCAAGAGAATTAAGAACGCAGACGGAGCTTACCGCGCGCGCGATTTCTTTTCTTTTCTTCTTTTTCTTTCTTTTAGTGTTCAACATACATATGTATATGTTTTGATGCATATACATATATACGGCAATGCGTGTGTATGTGTGTTTGTGTACAAACGTTTTTTGTTTTTTTTTTTTGTTGTTCCGTCTTTCTATATACGAGCGTGCGGAGGGCTTCTGCTTTTTTTATTTCCTCTTTCTTTCACCCAGAAAAAAAGTAACTATTGCTGCTTTTGTTGCGGCTCTTGATGACTGAAATCGTTTTGCGGCAGTTGTCTGCGTGATTGTAAATAATTGCGGGATTTCATGGAATGATGATTTGACGAGTTATGAGATTTGTTGTAGGACTGGGGACCTGAAAAACCATAAAATATAAAATATTAATTAACTTATAAGTTGCCGATTTCACAGCCTGGTTTAAGAAAAAAAATGAAAATAAACAGAAACGAAAAATTATAAAATGAACATATACACTGCTGTGATGAATTTTGAGATGAAATTTTGTTTGAATTTTGATGAAAAAACGAATATAACACTTTCCGATTACCGAACTTGAACGAGGTATACAATTTTTAAACAAAGTGGAACTTAAAAAATAAATAAAAAATAGTATTCACTATTTCAACTCGAAATGCATTTTTATTATTTTTTAAATGAATCCCGAATCCTTTTCGGTCTGTATTAAAAACTGTTACTGCTTTTTTTCAATTGCACTGAATATTTCTAGACAAATATGAAGGACGACTCTTCGTTTTTGCCGAAAAATATCCGGTGTTCGTGTAAATTACAATGACAATTTTTTATTTCATCGAAAAATTATTCAGCCGAATCATCGATTACTCGAAAAAAAAAAACACCTCGAATTTGCAACTTTAAAAATTTTTAAATTGTGTTAAAACATTAAAACACAAGTCGTTCGGATTTGGATATCGGAAAATTATTATTGTCATGCAGGTGGTCCAGTAAAAAACGAAAACCACGATAAAAAATTAAATGGGCTAATGGAAGAAATGAAATCAATAGAAATGGACATAGGTTATTATATAAGGTAGCCAAGAGAGCGCAAGAGAGAAGGCTTTTTCGACCGTGTGAGAGAGTTCGACGTATTTAATAAAAAATAAATTTACAAAAAAAAGTATAAAAAAAGGTTAGCACGTTTAAATGAATAAACAGGGTTGTTTCTTGTTTTGGATTATCAAGGGACACTCACCAGCGGTTACAATGCGAATTGCATTGCGGTCGCGAATAAGGATTTCCATTAATAGGGTTGGTGCCTTTGGTTCTGGCGACCACCACCCCTCTGCTTGCCGCCGTAGCCTGAGCCTCCTGAAACACACCCATGTCGCACTATTAGTCCAACGATTCTGGACATTCCCCCCATTGCACCTTCCACCGATATTTTCTTATACCAGAGAGAATCGAAAAAAGTGACAAATGACCAGTCACCGAGGTTAACTTGTCGGCAGTTATGTAAAATCTACCACACGCACACTTGTAACGATAATCAGATTAATGCATTTAAAAAAAAAAAAAAAGTGTAATAAAAAAAAATAATTAAACAATTGTAAAGTAATAAAATTACAAAGGTACGAGAGAAGACTAAAAGAAATTCTACATAGAGGCTACAGGCTAAGGTAGTAAGCTGTAGGCTGCGTCCCAATTCGTGACCCTTTTCCCCAGTTCGCCCCCTCACAACATTTCTGGATCGGCCACACGCCGTATCGACCCGCATTTTTTTTTTACCTTTTTTTCTTTTTCTTTTTTTTTTCAATAGCGACCTCACCAGAAACCACGCCCAGTGTTAGTCTCAAACCAGTATATCACCAATTAATTTTCTTTTCTTTTTTGCTATAAATGTTGAACTCTTGCGGGTTGTCGTGGCAGCAATTGTCCGTTGAATGTGTTGAACGGATTTGCCAGCCAATGCCAGAAATGTCAGGGGAGGGCTTTCTTTTCGGGGTCAAGGGATTGCACGTCGATTGAAACTAGTCCGGAGGGTGTACAAGTCCACAGAAACAGCGATTTATACATGACGCTCGATTTACAAATTTTTTTTTTCACGAAGCATGCTTTCTTTCTTTTTTTTTTTTTTTTTAATACTCAGCGCGTTTAAAGAAATCGTGCATCCACCGATTTCACGAGACGATAGAAATAAATTGGGAGACATGATGACTATTAAGGCTGATATAGCATGCCATACGATTGAATTACAAATCGGGCGTTCGAGTGAGCACGCGGTAATTTGGATTCTTTTTTTTTTTTTTTTTTAACTTATCACGAATTTAACGTGCAAGCTCGAGTAAAAAAAAATTATAATAAAAAATGTGAATTCCCTGTAATCGCGTACCAATTTTGACGCTATGAGAAGTTTTAACAGTTTCGGTAGACAGCGCGGAAAAGATCTATTTTCTATGCAAAAAATATATATACATCTATAAATATATATGTATATATATTTAATAGGGTTTCGAAGCAGGCATTGCAAGTCGCCCTCTTCTCTGGCCCAAGCCTCTCGCACGCAGTCGCATTGGCACCACTTAATTGAAGAAAAATAAATTTAAAAAAAAATTTAAAAAAAAAAAAAGGAGAAGAGAGTAGTATAAAAGGTGTATGAGTCTGTGGACGCGAGACGAGAGGATGTAGGGGAAAGAGAAGGCGGCATTTCGTGATGCCAAGAATATATATATATATTTTTTTTGTTGTGAGTAAAAAAAAATTTGCTATAATAGGAAAGTTAGTAAGTTAAGTAGAGAGAAAGTGGACAGAGGAGAGAGCGTTGGAAGAAACAGTAGGAGAATGATGATATTTTGGGAAAGAACAAAACCAATAGAGAAGGAACGCTAATGCGTACCTTTACCGCGTGCACCACCGCGCCCACCACTGTAGCCACCATCGTAACTACCACCGCCATAGCCGTAGCCGTCTGCGTATCATGGAACACACGGTACAACAAAGTCAATGGCATCATTATCGACGTAAATCGTCGTTGTTACTTTTTTTTTTTTTTTAATTTCTTGTTATTTTTTTCTTTTTTTTTTTTTCTAAATTTTATTTATCGAGTAAATGAGCATTACTGACTCAATGAAAAACGATCGCTATTCGTCGCCAACACCCAAGTAGCTGACAACGCTTTTTTTACCTTGATCTTGAACCTCGAGACAAGTTTCGTGTTTTTTTGTTCTTTTTCGCCGTTTAAAAGAAATTGCCATAGTGCGATGCAAAGTGCAGCAGCGTGTGACAAATTTGCAAGACAAACGGCCCAAAATTGATCGGTTTACAAAAATTTGATTAATCTGTATTTATCAAAGAAATACTTTGAAGATTGTATGATTAGTATTTTTTTTTTATTTGATAAATTGTTCATTTTGCTTCCCTGTGATTAGTAAATTGGGTTTTGCGGATCTGGTTGTTTCGAAAGAAAAAAAAAAAAAAAAAATTGAGACCGTTTATCTTGAATGCATTGCTTGATATTCGAAGAATACAATCGTGCCTGCCATTAAGCCTCGTTACTCTATAAATTGTATCGATAAACTGGGAAAGTCAATGAAACTATCTGTAGTCTCCCCATTTTCATATGACTGTATTGTAAAAAAAAAAATCAAAAAATAAACTCGATTGTAGATGAAAACAATCGCACACTAAGATGCATGCACGTGTCTCCATAAAACATTAAAAAAGAAAAACTTCAACATTCATTTTAAACTACGGGTTTGGTCGTAATTGTTCCGGGGTTGAGGAAACAGGGGAGGGGGCAGACGTGATCGCGTGGAAAACAAACCATTGCATATTTTCATCTGCCGAGCATTAATTATTTACGCGACAAAATTGGGGGGGACATCAAAAGGGTTATTCATCTTTTTCTTTTTTTTTTTTTTTTAGTAAAAGCTGAGTTATTACTGGCCAGCAATGAATTTCACTTGAGGGAATTTGTTTCTAAAATTTATAATTAAAACTCGACATGCTCAAAAGCAAGTTAAGAGACGAAAAAAAGAAGTGTGTTAATTTAGAAAGAAATTCCCATTTTTTTTCGAGCTTTTTTCTTTTCTTTTCTTTAGTATCCAAAGCAGTGTAAATAAGGTATGATGAAAAAAAAAACCATTGACTGCGCAGCAAGAAACGTTGAATAATATTCGAACCATGCATGACGGGACTTTTGGCTGGATCTGAAAGCGGGATTCAGAGGGTACAATATACCATTTCATACGCCTCATTATGCTGTACATTTTTGCTTTAATGTTCACCACACATCTTCCATAGATTATATAATTATGTTACAGTGAGTGCGTGTTTTTATTGAAGTCAGTAAGTCTGTAGAATTTTCATTATTTAAGAAACCAAAAGTAAAAAAAAAAAAAAGAAATAAAAAAAAAAAGAGAAAAAAAAAAGGAAATTCCACCGATTCACTGACATCAATCAGTGAACGTATGAAATATAGATAGTTTTCAATTTTTTTTTAAATTTATATTGATAAATCAATACCAAACGACATTTCGTCGAAGATTGACAGAAAAAACTACGATAAAAAAAACCATTTAAAAAATTGCAAAATCGTCATTTAAATGTACTTTTTTAAAAGCGAGACACGCAAATTTGTTCTTTTTTATGTTTCATCTGCCTTCACACTTTCACTGTTACATATTATATGCTGCTCTCTTCTCTCTCTTTCTAGTATGTATATCGTTTATACGTCATATACTCGTTTTCGTATGTATATATATATATAATATATATAATATGTTAGTTAAATATTAAAACGTTAAAGAATATAATAAATTAGCAAATCGACGGATTAGGTCGGTTTAGTTGGTCACATATCATAATTAAAAAAACGACTTCTTTAGCCGTTGGAAGTGTTTGAACGTATTCCTTCGGATTATGTTCGGGCTTTCTGCAGTTCAACTTTGAGATCAATTATTTTCGTCTCTCTGCTAAGCTCTCTAGGAATATAATACGAAAGATAGGTTCCGTGATTTGTTCATATCGCTGATTTACAAACAGTCTTGCCGAGCGTCTCTCTACGTTACAGAGACGAGTCCTGCGATCGTTCTACGTGAAAACCCTAGCATTTTTCGCGCTTTTTGTGTCATACGTTAAAAAAAAAATATATATTAAAATGATAATAATGTACACGTGATTGAGACATTTAAAAAAAAAAAAAAAAAAAAGAAAGAAATGTGTAGGAAGTAACCGTGTGTAAAACTGGTGCGATCTAACTCGATGGCTGATCCGCCTGCAAACCAGCGCTAGCACCGCGCCATTCGGTTTTTTTTTTTTAATGATTAATATCACACACATCGTCCATAACCGTTTCGAACGGCACGTACAAACAGGCGTTTTTTTTTCTTCTTCTTTCTTTCATTTCTTTGTAATTAAATATTATGCACTTTCCGTACTACGAGGTAGCAATCGTACGAGGCGGACGACTCGAGTCGTGTAAAAACCCGTCAGATCTTTTTCGTTAAAGGTTAATAAAAGTTATCAATCATCAATTACGACGAAAATTCGCTGTTTAAGAAAATTACTATGGAAAATACTTGAAAATAATTACGACTATAATTCTGGTAAAATACTTATAACCATTATTACGAATTTCAATCGTGGCTTTTATAAATTCAAAATTACAGAAAAATTATTAATTATGCTTATAAAGATTCGAACACAAAGTTATAATTGTAATTTTTCAAAATAACGTTAATATTTCCATAATTTACCCAAAACATTATTTTGCGATAGAATTGTAATTGCATAATTTCATATTTTGATTTTTCATTCGTAATTTCTGATCAATAATTTCGATAAAACTTTGTAGATTCTATTTGCATGGTGTTAAGCTACGTCAGGACGGGTTCAAACGACAATTACGACGCTTAAATTGCGTACATTAATCTTTGGCCAATTTATAGAAAAAATAAAAGATCGAATCTGAGTCGTCTGCCGTTTGTTACGGACGGGCAGCGGTGCCGCGCACGTTCCGCTTTTGGTTTTTTTTTTTTTTTTTTTTTAATTTTAGTTTCAATGCCGATTTAAATAATTAAATAAAATTAAAACGAAAAAGACGATAACCGAGTCGTCGTGAGATTTGACATTGTCTACGAGCGACCTAATAATATTCAATAAAATTACCGTATCCGGTGTAGTCGCCGTAGCCACCATAGCCGCCGTACCCACCGCCATAGTATTCGTATCCGCCTCCGTAGCCGCCGCCGTAACCGTCATAGCCGCCGCCGTAGCCACCTTGGCCGTAACCGCCGCCGTACCCGCCCTGTCCCCAACCTCCTTGACCGCCGAAACCTCGGCCTCGACCGCCTCGACCTCCGCGACCGCCACGTCCACCAACAGCGCCGCGCATGCCTCCCATACCGTCGGGCTTCGGCGTTGCTTTCTTGACGTCCACCTATTCAAACGATAACAACAAAATTAAATTATATTTCAAGTCGCGAAAAAAAAGGCGAAAAATATTTGACGTAATGTATGTTCGTAATTGCTTGCCTCTTTTCCGTTGATCGTCTGTTTTGGAGTCTTCAGCAGCTCATTCACAACCTGCTCGGACTCGAAGGTAATGAAGCAGAAACCTTTCCTCTGGTTCTTTGTCTTGTCAAACGGCATTTCCATCTCGACGATCTACGCATATGGTACAATTGAATTTAGTACGCTTTTAATAACGAAATATCAAAGGAATAAGATCCAAATAATCTTTTTATAGAAGCATCGATTTAGTCAAAGTGTTAATATAGCCCTGATTTTTTTTGTATGTTTTTTTTAAAATAGATTTTCCTTTGGAAGTACGTTATTTGTTTCTGGGGGGAAATTAATAAGCGGTAAAAATTAGAATGTAAGGGCTGCTATATTTCTATAATTGCTCAAATCTTTTTTTCTACCAGAGCTTTTTTTACTTGCTTTTTATGTGTAATGTAATTTAGAGAAAAAATTAAATAAACAAGATTCATGAGAAGTCGTATAATCAACGATTTAAAGGCGTTCAGTTTGAAATTCACGCCAAGATCATTAAAACATGTATAAGGAAATAAAAAAAGACGTCGCAACGTATACAGGCTTTACAAAGACGCTAGTTTTCCCAAAATCATTATATTCATAAATTAATTTTTGTCGTGTAAACATTTAAAATTTGGCGAAAGACGCAATATTAACTTTGTTTTTCAAATCGACATAGCCGGTGTTTTTGTAAACGAATCTCGCTAAGTACGCTCAATAAAAAGCATTTTTTTTTCGTATCCATCCCAACATAAATGTTCAATGCTTTTAAATGTTTCCTTAAAAACCACTTTAATTCTCGTTCTGTTCTTAGCAAATTGAGTAATGAAACGTATTAAAAAAAAAACACAATCGTTACAAGCTTAATGTGTTGTTTTTGCAATAAAATTAATACATCTTTATGGAATTATAAAAAAATAAAATTTATTTTATGAACCTGACTGTTCTTTTTTTGTTCTAACGATTTGGGGTTGCAACTTACGGAACCGAATTGGGAGAAGAAACTCTTGATGTCGTCATCAGAAAGCTCTGTCGAGAGTCCACCAACGAAGATCTTGCCGTGGCGCGCCTTCGCTTTCTTCGGATCTACCTTTTTGTTGTTGATTGTGTGTTCCGATGCGGCCATGATCTTTAAAACAAAAATATTTCTATCGTAAATAAAGAGTAACTGAAGACGCAAAATGTATTTTTCTTTTTCGCTAAAAAATCTTCAGGTGTCAAGGGTATCGTCACGTTCCATTCAGTAGCAGAACTGACTTTGGAGAATCATCATGTAGAGCGAAAATAATGCAAACAAAAAGTGAATGTACCTAATAAAATACAGATTTTTGTTGTTGTAAATTACCTTATCTAACGATTCTGCTTTGGCGAAGACGATAAAAGCGAACCCTCGCGATCGTCCAGTGTTTGGGTCTGTTTTGACATTGATGCTTTCAATGTCGCCATAGGTTCCGAAGTGATCCCTCAGTTCCTCTGAAAAATCACAAAAAATAGTTTTCATTAGTCAAACCCTTTTTTTCCTCCACCTTGTGAGATATAATTGAATTTTTAAATAAGCTCAGATAATTCAAAAGTAGTAGTCTCATGCAACAGTGCCATTCTGTTGTCTGAAGGTGTCCTAAGATATATACATCATTGGCTCAAGTTTTTTTTTTTGTAATTACGATTCTTTTTTTCTCCAAATTTTAAAGAAAATAATTTCGAAAAATGAATTCAACTTACTGTCTGTGGTTTCCCAGCTGAGTCCGCCAACAAACAACTTTCTGCAATTGAGAGAAACAGAGAAGATAAGAATTAATAAAAATCAAAGAAAAAAGCGTGTATCGTTTAAATCTCGCGTGTCTTTAGGCCACGGTATCGATCGAAGTAATCGATATTTCGGGATTAAAAAACATTTTAAACAACAAACAATTGAATATTGTGGAAGAATTATTTTCACAGGCACGTGAAGATGTCGGCAAATTTTCAAAGCTCAGCAACTGTGCAATTGATTGATCTGCAATAAAAACGGTGAAAGAGATATTTGCGTTGCGACAAGAAAAAAAAAATATTATTTTCAATTATTATATTGCTTTTTCTTTCTTTCCGAGTTACAGCTGGCTAACCGTCTGGATATGTAACTTATGCCAAGTGAAGAGACACGTTGGACCAATGTGTGTCGATCGGATACTAAAGGTTTTCCGATTGTCCCTCGAACACTTTTCTCTCTCTCTCTCTCTCTCACTCTCACTCTCTCACTGTCGTCGAGTAACACGATTTTTCTGGGGCCAACGTGAAATAAAGAAAAGTAATAAAAATATTTGAATGTACCTATCGTTCAGAGACTCCTGGTTAGCCCCGGCCGACCTGCAAAGCAATTGAACGGTTTTATTTTACCAGATGAATTTTGCAAATTTTTCTTTTGCGTCGAAAATATTTCTTTCTTTTTCTTTTCGTTTTTTCTTTTTTTAAATAACTAACGCTGCCAAAAAAGAGTTTTCTAAAGAAATCTTTGATACAACATCAACAAAGTTCGAGCAATAGTATCCATTTTTCTCTGTTCGTTAAACGAGACTACTCGAGAGAGACTTGACCCCTGGAAAAAATCTAGAATTGCTGTTAAAAATGTAACAAAAAAAATAAAAGTGCAAACACCGAGATTAGAAAAAAATCACACAAATTAAATTCATAGAAAAAGTTCGAGTACCTTTGGTACGGTAAACAGGGGTACTTGGACAATCTTTTTTTTATCTTACAATTACATCTTTTTTTTTGTTGTGCGGTACATTATTTTTCGGAAAGGAATTTTCGCTCTTAAGCAGCTATTTATACAATTACTTTATTTAAAAATTTATAAGTATTAAATATTATTAAGTAAATATATATATATATATATATTTAAGTTGACGCTATTCTAAAATTGTAGAAAGCCTATGTTTACATTTAAATTTACTATAGTCGAATTTTGAAGAATTTGATAACAGTAAGTAGTAGTAGCAGTAATAGTAGTAGTAGTAGTAATAGTAGTATCATACCGTTGCTAGAACAAGCAGATGATCTTCCTGGCAAAGGATAACAATATGAAAAGAAAGGGGTATATTTGTCATACGCATCTCGAGGTGAAAAAAGACCAAAGAGAGGAGCAGCACAGCAGCAATTACCAGCTGCATATCGAACTAGCTTAACTCAAATAATTACAGGCGCTACAGTCACAAAAAGAGCAAAAAAAAAAATCGAGAAATAAAAATTTAACAAATAACAAAAAAAAAAATGAGAGATACGTGAAAGTAAACAAAAAAATTTGGAAAAAAAAAATTGAAAAAAAAAAGGAAAAAATCAAACTTTCACGACGTGCGAACCCGAGCAATAGTTTTATTACGACTCCAGTTGAGAGACACACAGCTGCGCCTAAGGAAAACAAGTTTTTTTTTTAACTATTGTTCCAACCCGAACACACTCTGACTGCTGATTGGCCCAAAGAATTGACAATAGGTAGATCTCGACTGCAACTCTATTGAAAAAAGAACGCTAGATATGATGATGATAAAATATTCGGTTTGTACATAACAATTTGTAGGAAACGTTGAACGGTATTAAATATAAATAATCAATCGCAATCCGCATAGTTGTACACGTGTTATATAATTATTTTATTACATAGATATCTCTCTCTCTTTCAGTATTTAGTCATCGACAATATGATATTTATCGTACTTTTTTTTATAGCTTTTTCGAGTCGTACTTGTTTTTTTTTATATCCTTGCTTTTTCGTACTCAAATAGCTGCGAGCTGCGTTGCATATTTTTCTCATTTATATATATATATGGCTTTGGCTTTTTGTTTTTTTGTTTTTTATATATTCGTTTTTGTCAGTGTGGTAGCTGTTATCTTTATCGAGATATATCGGTCTTTTTTTTTTGTTCATATATCGTCTAGGGCTGGTGATAAATACCGTGGGCACCAGTCACTCGCCGGTACTCAGTTGTTGGTCGGGTCACGGTTAGCCGGTTGCGAGCCGCCCGCCATATTCGCACTGGGTCGTTTGCCACCTGCAGACCAAGCCACATAAACTGGGTTAATGGCGTTCCGACCTGTTCGGAGGAGTTGACGGTTGGCCCTAGTGACTCTGTGCTCTGGTCACGCATCCAAACTTGCATCGACATCGGATCAGAATTTGTGACTCTACTGCGTGACCCAGCAGGCAAGTGTGTGTCTTGTGCTTGACTCTGATTGATCTGACGCAATATACATTTTTTTTTTTTTTACTCGATTAACTCCAGTGCTTGTGTGTCGTGACGATAACATGAAGAACTTGAGAACTTGATGCTGACTTCGGAGCTAAATAGAATCGGATATATTTTATTTTTATCTTTTTTTTTTGCGAAATTTTTATTTATTTTATTATTCAGTTTTTTTTTGTTTTTCAAGGCTTCAGCAACGCTTTTTTATCACTTTTTTGTTCACAGAGATCCCAGAGGTAATATTCTCGTCAATCGTGCAAACACGAAAGATCGACCGACCACAAGCCGGCTGCAAATCACAAGGAAGAATTCTCGGCTGGCCAATCAATGCGAATCGACAAACTCTCTCTTTAAACGCTCTATAAAACACATTATTACAATTATTGTGAAATAAACGATTAATATTAATAAAAGAATTACTTTATCCACAGGGGGGAGGAAATTGTTACAATTTGTCTTTTCTTTTTCTTTTTTTTTTTTTCTACAAAAATACAACAGTTTTTCGTACAATTGATTGAGAGGTGAGGAATGGAAAACAGGAATTTACACACTTACGAATTTTCTAGTTTTGATATTTTTCTTTGTTTCGTGTTCTTTTTTTTTTTCTTTTTCTCTTTAACATTATTGCATTAATTCGGGAGAAAAATAAATTGGAAGAAACACATGGCACATTATTTTACCTAAATCACTAAACAAGTTATTCTTAAACAGCACGGCATTATATAAGTAAATGTGGCTTACAGTAAATTTGCTTTTTCTTTTTTTTTCTTTTTTCGTTTCGTTTCGTGAATTATCAGAGCATGCAATAGCGAAGATATTATTTTGTTTCGCAAATTATTACCGAAAATAGTGGAGATCGCCGGCCGTTGGCTTTGCGATAGCCTTTAATTCGTGAGCATTTTGGGCAACGTCCCCCCCTCCAACATTGCACTTCCGTTTGACGCGGACGAGTGGAAGCATACCTCCAAATTTCGTATTTTACATCACTGTTATTATTGAAAAATATCGGAATGACCTTGCAAATTGCCAACAAAAAAAAAAAAAAGTCTTGATTTACGATATGAAGGTAACGCGTCCGCTTTTCCGGCAACGCTTCGTAACTCTAATTTCTCCAATCTTATTAAATTTCTAGAAGGAAAAAAAAAATGCTTACCCATATTCGCGCGCAAAACATATCCCACAAATAAGAGATCGATCAAGGGGGGTTTATTGCGACAATCCAAGGCTGTAGAGAATGCTACGAAAATTGTATTTTCCTTCGGTTTTTCTTTCTCGTTTTATTTTGTTGTTATCGTTGGAAAATATTTTTTGTAAAAAATATGAAAAAAGATACGTATTTGTAAAAGATAGAAAGAAGCCAACAAGTGATAACAGGATATTTACAGAAAATGAGATCAATATCCCACTTAAATATTTAAAATTATCAATTGTCCGGAAATCGGTCTTGCTCTCGAGATGTACTCCTTACTAGCGCTGAAAAGGGTGTTAAGAAATAAAAAAAAAAAGAAAAAGAAAAAAAAAGGGCAACCTGCGTCGCGCAACAAATTTCTTACAGACTATTGTTACAGAGCGAGACAGCCAATACGGAAAATATTGGACAGTAGTGCCATTACAATGAGACAAACTTATCACGCATTAAACGTATTTACGGTAAAGGAGAAAATGATTTGTATACTAGTATACTAATTGCGCTGATCGCTATAATACGTGCAATGTATGGAGGAGAACGCGCGCTCATTTTTCATTTTTTAACAAAGAAACAAAGCTGCGATGAATTTTCAGGATGTCCAGCGGAGTCATAAAAATACCTCATTTTTTCATCATCCTCGATGTTAAATAAATGTAATTTTTTTTAGATACGAGTTATTTAGGGAGAAAAAAACCTGATGATTTGAAAAAAAAATTCTGTTATTTTTCATTAACGTCATCAATCAATACCCTCAATTTTTAAAATAAGGTTTTTTAGAATTTATTTCTCATTACTTGTACAAAGCATTTTTTTTATTTGTACTTGTAGAGAATTTGTTATTTCGGTATTATTGAAAATGACTTCCTTCTAAAAAGCATTTTTGTTAATTTTTTTTTTTTCATCCACTAATGTTTGTCCGAATTACGTTTCTAGTAATTTATAAAATGTCTGGTAATATATTTATATTTTTTCTTATTAAATGGATATCAAAATTCTCTATAGATTCTTAAAAAATATTCTCTATAAAAAAAAAAAATTAACAAAAAAAAATGCCATCGGAAGTTTTTTTACGTAAAGTGAGAGTAAAAATTTCGATTGTCTCAAAATAAATTCTATAATTATTATTTTGCAATAATTATCTGCAGTATTTGCAAAAATATATTAAAATTTGTTTGAATTATTGGAAAATTGTTTTTTTTTTTAATTCGAGGAAATTTCATATTTACAATTTTTTTAATGTAGTTTTCTCCCTTTTTGTGAAAATGCATTGATAAACTTTTTTTTTGCAAGTATTAAAAATATATAAATTCTTGTAGAGAAATCTCATATATTAAATTTAACAGATAAAATAATCTCGTTTTGTATATAGTACATTAATTTAGCATCATTCTTGTAGATTAAATTTAATATACAAACGCATTAAAAATTCGCACAACTTCAATTTTTTTTTGGTCCCCCAACTCGAAAAATAGTGCCAAATAGAAAAAAAAAATGCTAAGTCAGTATGTAAAAAGCAATTTGATTTTTTTTTTTTAAAGTATTTGGCACAGGTTTTTGTAATTGGGTGAATAAATTAAGGGGAAAACTGTAGAACCTTTTCGCCTCCTGAAGTTAGGTGCAAAACATGTATATATAGGTATATACACAAAAACACACTTACGTATACCTACCATGTAGCTAACTTCAGGAGGCGGGCGAATTCTGCAGTTTATCCAAAATAAAAAAATAAAGTTAAAAATGAATCACAATCGCTTTATATATTAAATTTATTATATGGTATTTTTGCATGAAAACTTGCTGTTCAAATTTATATTTGTTAAACAATAGTTTTTATTTTTAAATAGGAAAAGGTCTGAAATAACGAATTCGTTTATTCCTGAAAATTCGACAAAACTCAAGAAAGCCACATTCTACTCGAATTCTCAAGACTAAAATAAAAAAAATCTCTATAATTTGCAGATTTCCATGATCGCTAGACACCCTAATTTTGCATCGCCATTTTATGATTCGCCTTTTGTGACGGAGCGTCGATGCGTGGGCGCGTCTACCCGGGGCGCAGCGGCCGGCGTCTCTCCACTTGTTATATATCGTTCTACACGAAATAATATAATCGAGTCTTTCAGACTCGTCAGATCCGAAAAATGTGTATTTCCGTAAAAACATATTGACACAGTAAATCGAAATAACTCGCTTAAAATCGTATACACGTCGAGATGTATGCGATGCGAGTGGATTACAATTTAGATATTTGAGATCACGAGTGCAAAGAAGCGCGTCTGCCATTTTGTTTCGTGCTTGGCGTACCGACGCAGAAGCTCGAAATTGCGTCAAATTTTTCTATGTGGTAAGATAAAAGTAACCTCGATTTTTCGAATCAGGCACGCGGGCCTTAATTGAGTGAAAAAAAAAATGTATATAGCTGTATTACAATATGAAAAAAGATTTACCTGTCCTCCTGGGACTCCTGGCCATTTTCCGTGGCGTCACCGCCGCCGTTTTCAGCCTCGCCGTTTTGCTCGAAGTTCTGGTCGGCGACATCCTCGCTGAAGTCCTTGTTCTCCTGATCGGCCATGTCTTTTTATATTTGTTTTATACTTTCTTGTTAAATATTTTACTAGTAATGAAACACGCTACTACACAGTTAGTCTTAGCACGACTAAAAATTCTCTTCGGAAATATATATCGGTAACACTTGATTCCGAGCTAACAAATAAATTACACGTCCGACCCGTACGGCTGCCGAAAGGAGAAGGGAGAGCTGCCGATGCGAGTCGTTTCGTTTCACGAGTCTGCGCCCGATGCATCATGGGATATCCTCTACTTCCCCCACTATAAGTACCCGACCAATGAGAGCAACGCTCGAGGTACGTAGCGGCGAATTTAGGAACCCTCGACTTTCCTAATAATTTACAAGTCTCGCTCTTGTAATTATCATTATACATACAAAAATTATTTGTCCAAATCATTTAAATAAATCTAATCCCACGAATGGTACTATAATATTGTCTACAATTATACAAAACAGTGTAGGAACGAAGAATATCTTTTTTCGCAATATTTTGTCATTGTATGAACTTCCGGCAACCGGTCTAAATAGTGGAAATTTCCATTGATATTTTTGGCGCAATAGAGAACATTTACGTGATAGAGAATCTTCGTACATCTATAATTAGCGTAGATATATTTTTTGCATCGTTTTCACAAGTATTGGCTTTGAGAAAATTTGCTTTATTTCAAGCTGTAAATGCATTAATTTAATTTTTTAAAAATATATGCACGCAAAGTACGAGCCCGAAAAATTAGACGCCGTAGATACGGCACTGCGTCTCAAATCGATGCTCGGCTTTGCTCGGAGAGGGAAACGGTGGGGCAAAGGGAAATAGGTGAAGTATATGACGCTCACGTTAGCCCAATGAAATTGGCGTCGTTTGGTCGAGTAAAAGCGCGTTGACCAATAGTCAACGAGAATTCAGGCCCGCTTTTATTCGGGAGCGTCACTTCCCCGATTGCCTGCGCGCGTTTACGCTTACCAGGAAATCAATAAAGCGTGGGATCATCTCCCGCGCAATTCTCCAACGCATCGTTAAGCTGAATTTTCGCAAAATACTGTGCAGACCCGAGTACAAACAGGGAAAATATTCTTTGTTGTGCGAATATTTTCGTATTTAATTGCATGGGAAATGTTTATTTATCGTAGGAGAAGCGAGGCGGCTTCGGGTGAGCGCGCGCATGCGCTTTGCGTGACGTGCTGATGCGCACAGCTTCCGGTACCGGCGATGAGACTTTGTTCTCTATCCTTCTGTCCCTCTCTCCCTCTCTCTCTCTTTCTATATACACAATGTTCTAAAAATAATTCTTGTACATTTGTATTTTCGGTGGCAGCTTTGTCGATACGTTTTTGTCGGAGATGGCTGCGTTTAAGTGTAACTACAGAAACGGCAAGCTCAATCGAGACTTCTTCATGTATCTGCCGCGCATTTTGGTAGAAATCACTCCGCGCTACTTTCATTTTACTCGATTTTTCTCTCTTTCTCTCTCGCTCTCCCTCCCTCACTCTTGACAAACGCCAGCAGAAACGGCAGCTGCGTCTGGCCTTGAGCCACCCGGCTTCTGTATAACGGGTGGCTCAATTATTTAGGAGGCTTAACAGCGTTACGGCGAAGAATAAAATCAACAGACGCCCTTATTATTATTATTATTAAGATTTTTACTTAAATAAAATGTTATTTATTTTTTAAATCATGGCGGCTAATTCAAGAAATTTGGAATATTGAAAGATATATTTATATGATTCAAATTTGCCGTATTATTCGCGTTATTAGATCGGTTTCACACGCGCAAGTACGTATGACTATGTTTAGGGCGTTTAGGGTCACGAAAATTATTGATTTTTCTTCGGAACCCTCATTTTACATGATTCTTATTGGTCCATCAGTGTAGGCAACTGATAAAGTCTCTGCATATTTACAGAAATATAATAAAAACAGATTCTACAAATATGAAATCTATCTTTATATATTATACATATAATTTTACAAAAATATGACTTTCCAACAATTATGTACGTATAAGAATAGCATACTTTTGTATTTAGAGGGGGATTCAAAGTATTTAATATGAATAGAATAAAAACTCTACAGTTTCTACAAATGCAAAATGAAAAATATTCTTTTCCAATAATTATGTATATATTGGAACAGAATATTTTTGTAGTTCAGAGACGATTGAAACTGATAATTAATTAGTTAGGCTCCATGGATTTTTATAAAAATTCTAGGATTAAGGCTATTATGAAAATCTAGATTTTTGTGTAATGATTTATTTTGTTATATTTCATGGAATTATTGAAAACACATGGATTCGTTGTAGACTATTACAGACAAATACCTACTGAATATTCTGTTGGGTACAATTTAGTAATTAGTCTCTAAGAATCCTTAATAAGTAAAATTTTTTTCATAAGTGAATTTTTGTAATTTAAACACTTCAATTGCTGAATTTCAATACATCCAAAAATAAAAGTTCTATTGATTGTTAAAGTAATAAAAAGGAGACTGAGTTATCTGAAAATCGTGAAAATGAAACTGTGTTGCTATTGCATACATAAAATCTGGAAATTAGACCAAAAATGATACTTGAGTACATAAAAACAATTCTCAAGTGAAATATTAATCCAATTCATTAACATCATTTTTTTTTCATCAGCAACTTTTAAGCTTCGTGTTGAAAATTTGCAGCAATGGATCAAATTGTCTTTGCAAGGTTTTTATTCTTTTTGTAAAAAAAGAAAAAAGACTCTGGCTCAAATACAAACATTTTAATTTCAAGATTTAACAAAACCAATTTGTTTGAAAATTATAGCCATTCAAGATAAGTTGAAAATAGACAAAAAAAATGTTTACATATATGAACAAAAGTTCTGGTATAAATATTTTTCTCACAATCTGCCTGAAATGATTACGATTGGAACGTTTCTATGATTTTTACAGACACATAGTAATTCTTTACTATTTATGCTAAAGACGGCTCTCATCTCTACATAACCTCCAAATTATCGATTTGCCCAAGAATTTTACAATTTCTTGACAAATTCCGAATTATCATTTTTACGATATTATCAGTTTCGTTTCTCAATTAGCTACAGAGTTTTCCAGATATAATGCGTATTTATTCTTGTAAATCTGGATATTTTTACGAATGATGGGGAATCACTTTCATCTTTCACGTTTTTCGAAGTCTTATACGCACTAGAATATAGTATTTTTCAAAAATATTGTAAGGTTAACTTGAATAAAACATGATTTTCTCGCTAATATTTATCTAATGTTCGTGCATTAAAAAATCACAATTATTCGAAAAAAATTCAAAGAATTTATTTCATACGAAAAAAAAAGTTTTCTATAGGATGTGCGATTTTTTTTCAGAAATAATTTATTTTTACTTTTCAGCGTTATTATTATTATTATTATTATTACTGTGTTAATATTCTCAATATATTCTGAATAAGTAGACTTTCTAGTAGAATTCAAAGACGATTAGAGCACTTTTGAAACAATTTAAGTTCTACAGAAAATCATGAAAACATATATACGAGTATTAATGTGTAGTAAAAATAGGATATTTTTAAGTGTAACTGCCTGGAAAAAAGGGGGGAAAAAATTGTAGGAGATTTAGAAATCTTTAGAGAAAATTTTGAGGTTCTCTTAAAATTTCGAAAACATTAGAAGTGCCAGTAAAATATCTAAGATTTTATGGCAAATGAACATTGACTTTTTCAGATTAAAAAATTTCGTTGTGTTACAAAAGTAAATATTTCACTTATGAAAATGTATTCATGAGCGAAGACTAACAGAAGAACAGAATACAAATGGAAATCCATTCTATTATGAACTTTGAGACGAAATTTGTGGAAATAAAAGAACGGCTAGAAATTTCTTCCGCGCCTATTTTCTCGTCTCCACTATTCCGATATAATACGCGTCATCGGGACGTAGCAAATTTTTTCAGTCGTTCGTGAAAAATATATATTTCGAGGAGAATTAATCGAAATTTACGAAAATGCCGGAAGGAAAGAAGAAAGTAAGAAAAATTTGTCATTACCTACTAAAAAATAAAACATCTTTGAAATGAGAAATAAAATTTTAAACAGTCAACGTCATTGAAGATACCAAGAATATACATTTTTAATAATAATAATAGCGTCAAAAAATTATTAATAAATCAATAAAAAAGTATATTGTTAAATAAATTTGACAAAATTTTTTTTTGTTATACGTATTTTATTCTCTGATTTTTTAATAAATATGTTTCTATTTCGAATTTTCTTATAATTGTAATTTCTTTTTTTTCAATTATGAGAAATGGACGAAAAGTCGTGGATTTTGGATATATTTTTTCTAGAAATTTTACACATAAGAAGTTTCAAGCTAATTAAACGAATGATTTTTAAAAAAATCATTAAAGATTCTCGAAAACGTAACTTAACAATTATAAATTAAAAAAAAATTAGATGCATCCGAAAAAAAAAATTAAGTGAATTAAAATTATAAAAAGAATATTTTTTCGGTACTATTTGTCTAAAAAAAAATATTTATTGTATTTTCATTCGGTTTTTCTTTTTTCGTCTCAAAGTGCTGAAAATCAAGTGAAATAAAACTTTTGGTTGTGAATGTATTTTTATTTTCCAATGCGTTGTCCTTTTTGCAGGACCTTAAGCTACGGGACGTCTGGCGTACCTGCAACAAAATTCGAGCGGCAATTTTTCGAGTGGGCTTAAATCTCTGGGACTATTACAAGCCCCTCGACCCCGACAACGAGAGTCTCATTTCAGGTATAATTTGCGCGAACGTACCTGAACAGTTATGCCTGCATATAGTAGGTACAGCTGTAAAGTACGAAAAGGTCGCTCGAGAAGTCTCTCTCTCTCTCTCACTTGACAAAGCTTTTAAGAATTTCCTGTTTCTAGCAATAAATCCTCGTAGATTTAGCCGCATACCTTCAAATCCAGGTATAAAATACGAAATATAACGAGTTAACGAAATACTAAAACGAATTTTTTTTTAAAATATATAACGAGTAAAAAGACCATTGTCTAAAAATTAAAAAGTAAAAAGTTAAAAAGTTTTCCTTTTTTTAATTTTCACGTTTTGCAGAGTCAAAATTCGTCTCTGTCCTGGCTGGACCACTGAGAGGACCAATTGGATTGTCGGACGCTGAGATTGGCGATCTTGCTGAATATTTTCGAGTGCAGGATGGACGGATTCTCTATTCCCAAATGTGCGAAGTCATCCACGATAGTGGTACGTTAGGAAAAAAAAAAATTTCTTGCAAATGTGCCAAGCTGTCGTTTAGAGTAAAATTTCTCCTTGAAACAGATGAAACACACGATAAGAGCCATTAGCTGAAGTATTATATTTTGAGACTCATAATCAGTTCACTTTACCTTGAGATTCTTTAATTATAGGCAATTACGAAAGTTGTAAATTTCGTGAATTATACCAAAACTTTAGAATTATTGAAATTTTGCGAATCACTCTTTGAAAATATCAGGACAAGGTTTTCGCGAAAAACATTTATGAAAATTAAAACTTAGGTCAGCTTTTTTTAAATATTCATACCTCAACTTGTTCTCTTTATTTATTGGTTAAAAAATCTCTTTAGAAATATATTTAAACGATTTCTGAAAAATGAAGAAAAAATTGTTTTTTTCTTTCTTTAAATTTAAAGTCTATCTTGTGTCTTTATTTACAGACCAAAAGAAAGTTTCTAAAATTATTTAAATTCCGGCAATTACTTTTTGGAAATTTCTATATAGGATTTCTATAAATATTTTTGAGTGAATCTTAAAATTTATTAACACTTCTAAACAATTAACTGTTATAGTGTAATAATTCGGTTTTTAGAAAGCGACAATTCTTAATTTTGATTTTAAATCTGATTTTTTATACGAACTTGAAGTTTTTAAATTAATCTTATTCGCGGATTTGTATGTGAAATATTAGCTCAAATTTCATTGCCATAATTTAAAGGTATTTTAACGTCATGCACCAAAAGTTCTCGTATTGAATTTTATCAATTTTTTTTTTTAATAATCTCCTATTTTTAATAATTTTTAAGTCATAGTCTCTTTGATGCATTTAATTATGTTTTTTTTAATCGTGTAATTAAACAAATGGTGCTCTATATTAAAAGATTTTTTTTTTCGCCATTTTTTGTGGACACTTCTTCAGAATGAACGATCAGTATTGAAAAATAAAATATGCTCGACATTTTTTTAAATTGGTCACTTAAAAATAATCACAAGAATCTTTAATGAATAATTTATAATTCTCTATATGAATATTTTCTTATGTAAAATTTTTAGAAAATTTAATAGCAATTCTTTGTATTTTCTTATGTCCCTTCGGGTTTGTTCCTCGTTTCCATTCCTAAGTCCCCCCCTAGAGCGTTCCCCCCTAGAGTTCATAGCCACTCTTTCGGACCCCCTTAAAATATACCATGTGCAAAGGGGCACATGGAAGTTCGGAAAAGCTGATCGATACAGGCGGTCCTTTCGACCAATTCTGGGTATTTTCCTACGCCAAAACTACAATAGTACCCAGTCATCGGAAAAATAACTTTCAGCACAGATGGGATTCGATGCTCAGTTCAAAAAGGCTGACAGCACTTATTAGAATGCATACATATATTGCCAAGAATTTTAAAAATTTTATTACAAATTGTGTACTAGATGAAAAGAGAAATGCCTAAAAAAAAATTAATCTCATTGAGTTCTTAAAAGTTATCAGTAAATTAATCTTCGAAATATATTTAAAGATTAATTTTTGAACTGACTGAAAATTTGTTAAACTATACAAAAATAATTAAATAATTCACAGACTAGAAAAGAGTATCCACTGCATTCGGGGGAAGTCCATTTTTTAATATTTTTTCATTCGCGTTTCCCAACTATAGAGTAATAATATTTGTGAGTTTGTAAAATTATTAGCAAATCTAAATGCTTCAAAAAAAAAATTGCATTTAAATGTTATTAATGGAGAGATTATACATTTTTTAATGGTGAGTTTTTGGTTTAACTCAATTTTTACCAACAAAATATCGATCGCACCAATTTTTAATACTAAACATTTTATTTCAATAAAAAATTAAAAATCTCAATAAATTAATACTGAAATCCGCACCTACTTTCATTTTGTCGTTTTTGTCATTAATTTTTTGCCCGCTAAATCAACCTGAAGCTTCAACTAAAATTTTCAACACAAGTAATAATATTAAAATGAAATTGACCTGCAAAACGTAAGACAATCGGAATTTTTAATATTCTTTTCTCATTCTCTTTTAATACATGAGAATATAATGTGGGAAGTCGAAAATGCTAATATTTTTCTAAGTCTATAATGAGCTGTACTTGGAACCGTTACAAACGACAAGGAAGAGAATCTGTATAATCTGTACAGTGGATGTCTGAGTAACATGAAACGAACCCCAGAACAAGGGCTAAAGGAGGAGTGCTTTAAATGGGCACCCGAGAAGCTGGTCGCTATATATCGTGACGAATCTATAGTTATTATTGGAGTTCGAACGTCGAGTTTACAATATAGCAAAAAGTTTCCATTTGGCACGTGCTGACTCTTCTCGGGGGCTCATTGAACTCAAAGTAACTGTCTTCATACAAACGTTGAAAAACTTTTTTTTTTATATTTGCGAAATATGAGTTTCTGATTTTTTTCCATGATTATTATCGCCTTAAAGGGGCAGGCAATTTGAAAATAATGGGAAAATATATTGCACTTGCACATTTACAACACTTTTTTTTTATGAGAGCAATTTTTCGTGTACTTTTGTTGATCAGTAAAAATATTCTTTTTCGCTTTGTGAAGTCTTGTTCTACTAAGAATATATTGTTTCAACTTTAGAAATTTCAATTTGAAGCTTTCATATATTTTATGTATGCAGTAATTTTAATTTTTTTTCTCTTTATTTTGAAGTTAAAAATGAACAATATTTCACTTATAAATCATATACTTTTTTTCTTTGGTGCTCATGATGACGTATCATTTTTTCAAGTCAATGGGGTGCTTAGAGAAATAGATTCTGAAAGGGGGCCTTATGGGAATTAGAAAAAAGGGTGTTATGGGTGATTTAGAAAAATCGATGCCTTAAAGGTCCCCCTTTTAGGGCCTTTTTTTTCTAAATCCTCCATAAAAATCTAGTTTCAGAGCCTGATATTTCTAAGTCCGCCAAGGACCCCTCAAACCCTAATTTTTCTAAGTCTAGTTCAGACGCATGGGGGTCTTAAAAAATTCAGGCCCTTGGAAGGGCCTCATGGGGGACTTGGAAAAATCCGAGTGTCAGTGCGTCATTTGTCCCCTGTCATCTGTGGCGATGGCCAGATATTTTTATAATTTAGAGAGGCACAAATAGAAAAAGAAAATTGTTAAAAAATAGTTTAAAAAGTTAATCTTTCACATGATTATAATTTTTGTTGTGTTCATTATTCACAAAAATCCTTCTATGGAGAGGCCTAAATTGATTAACGAAATTCTATGTAGACATGCCAAAAGAATAAGGAACTAACGTGCAACGTGTTCAGCTTTTGCAAAAGTTGTTTTAATAATGTCTGACGGGATTTTCCAGTGCCTGAATTCGGCAACTCGAAGCCTCTGGTCACTGGCCTCGAGTGGGAGGATCCACTTCACGTAAATCGTGTCAGCTTGACTGAGCACAGAAGGCTCAATCTAATTATCACAAAAATAGCAGTACTTTTGAATAAGAGAAAAATCGTTTTGAGACCGTACTTTCAGGATTATGAATTGGTAATGAATAATTACGTCTAAAATTGACAACCAAAGATATATGTTTCTCATTTACTCGTGTGAAGAAAAATGTTTATTATAGATCGCTAAAAATGCTGGAACTGTGACTTTTGCCCACTTCGGAAGAGTACTCAAATTTCTGGGCATCGTCATGGCTTCTAATGAGTTCAATTTGCTGGTGAAGAGATTCGCCAAGGACAGTTACACCGTCAATTACGTAGCTTTTTTAAAAGCAGTCGACGAGGCTCAGGACTACATGGATCAACATGGAATGCTGGATCTAGGAGGCGTATAAAATTATTTTCTATACATCTACATAAAATGTTTGAGAAATTCAATTTTTTAAAGCGTCACAACATTTTTTTCGTCAATTGCAATTTTTTAATCAGACTCGATTTAAAATACATTAAAAAAACAGCTATGTCAGAATCTAAAAAAAGATTATAATCGATATTTTCGAAAATGCATAACCCACTATCATCTAAATTCTGAAAAAAAAAAACGTTTTTTTTTTTAAATTAATTTTTTTTCAGTATTCTTGTGGTAAATTAAAAATTGTTCGTAATTGATACTTTTGATAATTTTACTTAACGATACGCAGGACATCCTGGATCAATTTCCTGGACGAGTGATCACGGCGGAGCTCCCCAAATTGCCAAGACCGGAAATAGGATGTATTATGCCCAGCAAAGTCTTTGGCAAGCAAACTACGTTTCATCCAGTGATGGAAGAACAAAGATCGACAATGCCAATCCGGGAAGTTATTCAGAGAGTGCAGAGACACGTGTTGGAACGTCGCATACGAATTCACGAATTTTTCAAGGTTTCCCTTCTTCATTGCCGGTTTACTCATTTTTTTTCTCTGGGCTCAATGAGATATATGATTATTTAACGATTAGGACTTTGATGTATTGAACGTGGGAAGAGTAACGGTATCGCAATTCAAGAGAGGTCTCGACGCTCTTCAAGTATCGTCACTTGGTCATCTGTATCTCGCTGAATCGGAAATTGATGCTCTAACCGATTTGTACAAGGATCCTAACGACCCGGATCGCGTGTGCTGGAGAACTTTTGAGGATGACATTGATCACGGTATAGTGCTACTGAAATCGGAAAAATAAGCTGTAATTGGTATTAGAAACTGTAATCGGTAACAGAAACTAAAATCGGTAAAAAAAATAGAATCGGTAAAAGAAAGTAGAATCGGTAAAAGAAACTAGAATCGGTAAAAGAAACTGGAATCGGTAAAAGACACTAGAATCGGTACCAGAATCTGTAATCGGTAACGGATACTGTAATCGGTAACGGAAACTGTAATCGGTAACAGAAACTGTAATTGGTAACAGAGTGTGCAATCGGTAACAGAAACTATAATCAGTACCAGAATCTGTAATCGGTAACAGAAACTGTAATCGGTATCAGAATCTGTAATCGGTAACAGAAACTGTAATCGGTATCAGAATCTGTAATCGGTAACAGAAACTGTGATCGGTAATAGAAACTACAATCGGTATCGGAATCTGCAATTGGTAACGGAAACCGTGAAAATCTGGGAAAGAATTTGCTTTTTTCTCAAACGTAAAAAAAAAGTGTACGCGGTACTTACATTGATATATGTTTCTAATTAACACGATCGTTTTCGGGCTGATGGTTTGAAGTACTATAACGTTTTTTTATCTCTTGACAAAGTGTTCACTGTGAAGGAACTCGAGAAGCTGCCGATGCTGAGGGTCGAGCAGCCACCTCCGGAGATATCCCAGTTGTCTAGAAGAGGTCAGAAGGATTGGCACATTGAGAACAAGAATATAAGAGAACTCTGTGAAAATAGCTTGGAAAAAGTTCGTCACAGAGTGGAAGAACGAAGAATTTTACTAAAACAGTTCTTCAAGGACTACGACAAGTATACACATAGGACATACGACGGTGACAGCCCTGTCGTCCTCGTACACTTTTTTATTATTCCTTCTCTTATCTTGGAGTGCGACATAAAAAAAATACAAATCAGTTTTTGAGATTTTTTTTTTCGAAAATTGGTTTGGAATAATTTTTAATAATTAAAGAAAAAGAAAATAAAAAAAATGTAATTAATCTACGACGACAAAATTACGTTTTCAACATTTTTACCGTAAACACTTCAATGAAAAACAAAATTATTGACACTGCTCTAAAAATTATTTATGAATTACCAAAGAAAATGAAAATACCAAGAAACAATTCAATACAGTCTTTAGCAAAGAAAAGAAAAACTTAAAAACCTTAATGAAACATTTATTTTTTTTCTTTGAATTTTCGTACGCAGACTGAATCACGGCCACGTCACGCGTAATCAAATGCGTAAAGTTCTGAAAATTGCGGTGATACTTCTGTCGCGTGAAGAGATCTTCGCACTCGAGCAAAGATACAACGACGACTTGGGCTTTAATTATTCGTGGTTTCTAGAAGAATTGGAAACACGACCAATCGAACGTCCGTTGTACCACGACATGCTCGTTGAAAAAAAGAGGATCAATGAACCGCGACCAACGCCAGAACCTTCGGAAGACGAAACAAACATTGTACTTGTTCTCGCCAAGATCAAGACCAAAGTTGTTCGCGAAAGGATAAACGTAAATTTGCATAAAATGAATATTAAATAATGTAGAAAATTAACACGCAGATTTACCGGTTCTCAGACGTGATTTTTTTTTTTTTTTATCAAAAGGTGTCTGAGTTTATGAAGCCTTTCGACGTTCGTAACGAACAGGTCATCTCGAGACAAAACTTTATCAGAGGTCTCGATCAACTTCGCTGTAATCTTAGTTGCGCTGAGATTTCAACGATAATGGAAGTTTTCAAGGCACCTCTGAGGTTTTTCACACATTTATTATATTAATATAATTATTTATATTAATTTCATTAATTTAATTAGTTTAATAACTTTATATTAGTTATTATATTTTTAAAGTTGTAACTTAAAAAAATATAAAAACTAGTGGCTTTGCAATTTTTAAACATGTTGGTTTAAATTTTTTTTTTTTTCAATTGATTGAATAATTCCATTTATTTCATTACATCAGATTTATTTCTGTGTATAACATTTTATTATTATTATTATTATTTGAAAAGGCATGAATTTATCGAGTACGCGAGATTCGCTTCAGCTGTCGAAGAAGCTGTGGCTATTGGCTGCTTAGAGAAGGCACCACTTTTAGTGCCGGTTCAACATGTACCGTCTGAGGCTTGTGGAAGGACTTTTTTGAATTTCGAGGAGAGAAGGCTCTTTGCTCAGGCGATGGACAAACTGGTGACCGTGAAACATCCGAATCTCGAGGAAATTTTCACCGTAAGATTGCTCGTTGAATGTTTTTTACAAACTAAAATTGGCAACTTTTTTGTGGTTTGCAATCAGAATTATCGAGCGGTCTAAAAAAAGATCTTAAAACTAATATAAAAAAGAGAAATAATTTTTAAAAAGCATTTTTTTAAATCTATATAACGCAATGCTTACATTTTCTGAAAAGAAATTTCCTTCTAAATACAAAAAGGGGGTTTCTTCCAAATTTTTTTTCTACATTTTTATATTATATTTATAAGCGGATTTTTAGCAGTGCGGGAATTATCAATTTTCGTGGATTCAAATAAATGTGGAAATGTAACTATTATCAAAATAGCCCCAAAAGTACAAGGTTGAATATAAATATTTACATTTTATTTTTCTTGTGCTATTTTTTCCTTCCAGGATATGAATAATTTAAAAAAAACTACTAAATTTTCGGATAAAAATCCGAAAAACGTTGCACAAAGTACTCTTAAAATTAGTCGTAAAACTAATTAGGAAAAATATCAGCGAGTGCCAGAAAAAAAGTCGCTGAATAGTTTCTAAAAGTCTCATATTTCATCATCAACTGGGTCTTTTTTTTCAATTATATTTTTTCACAAGTTCTGACACTTTTTATTTTACTCTTAATTTTAGATGATCTACATTTATGAACATATAAAAAAATTGGCAAACTGGGTAAAACATATTTAAAAAAAAAACTAAAAAAAAAAAATAAATAAAAGAAAAGAAAAGAAAATTCAACAGTTATTTCACATGTGAATTCATAAGATTTGCAATGTGCCCTAAGAAAAACTGCCAATTTTGGTCTCGTTGCCCAACAAAATGTTCATCACTTAAGATATGTTAGCTCATTTTACACATAATCGATGATGCATTTTTTATCTCCGGCAGGATTACGACAAGGAAAGCATTGGAACAGTGACGAAGGACAGATTAATTAAGGCTCTTTCGGTCCGGAACATGTTGTCGTTGATCAGTACAGGAGAGGTCGATGTTATACACAAATGTTTCTCGATCGAGCGTGGAGGTCGTCTCGAGCTGGACTATCGTGCCTTTTTGCGAGCTTTGGATCTTCTATCCGAGAACAAAAGGACTTTGCCCTTTTAGACATTAAATTGACGTCATTACATCTTGACGAATTTATATATATTTTTTAAATTTATTTTGCTGATCGTGTGGTGGTTGAACGCACTGTATTGACCTTGCGAAGATGCGCTTTCATTGGATAATGCGTGATTTAAATACTCGTCAAACCACCTGTATCGTCATACTTGTTTGAGTCTTTTTGCTTTTTTTTTTTTTTTTTTTTTTTCAAATAACGTCCGTGATGTTTCATATAAAAGGAGCCAAATGCGCTGTGCAGCATCGTCTTCTGCTGTTAAGTCGTCAATTGATAACGCTCCCTTGGACAAGGATCAAGAGAAGATACTGCATTTATCGACGTGACTCCTTTTATCGTGAGTATATACAGTCGTCTCGATTTTCGAGAGCATCTGTTGCATGAGAACTTGTCAAGAGACAGGTGTAGCTTTTTTTTAAAGGTCCTTGGACCAAAGATATCAAATGATTTACAAACACAAGAAATAATGTTGTAGGTTTACAGGGATGGGCCTCTTAAAGTTTTGACTTTTCTTCAAATTTGCTACGCTTAGCTGGTGTAGAATGTTGTTACAAACAAAATGAGATGCTATTGACTTGAATCCACAACAAAACCACAAAAAAAAAAGTCTGAAACTAATTTACAATCAGTATCAGTCAACTAAACAGATTGTAACAGTGACAGAAAAAATTAGTTTCCTCTAATCCTAAAATAATATATTTATTTCATATTTATTGGACATGACTAATAGAATAAAAAATACAAATTTGTCAAAATAATTTTTTTCACTGAATCATCTCTCTTAGTTAAGATATTATAAAAATGAAAATAAAATTATATAATGAATGAGTATGAGCGAATTCTCAATTCAAATAACACGGTGGCGTTGCGTAACTCCTGATGACCGATTGCGTATAAAGGAAACTGGGCTTCCTCGCATATATCAGTGGCATCTGTCGACAGTCGAGTACTCTAAAGCATGTACATACCAACAATAGATATAGTAGAGTGTGGTTTCTTTCACCGTCTCACAGATCGCGGCATCGTGTTACCTAGACACGTTAAATTGAAGCAACGATTCCCAACAGATAGCATTAGTGTATTATTAAGAGATATTGTCTCTAAAGTTTATTATCACAGGTGGCTGAAAAAAAAAAAAAAATGGGTCAGGATCAAAAATATAAAAATTGCCAATTTAATTTTTCAATCGAAATAAAAAATTATGAACATAATTTTTTTGCAACATAAAATATGGATTATTTCTCAAGTAACAATTTAGTGAATAAATTAATATTTTTATTCGAAAATATGAATTACAATATAATGAAATCGAAAATATGAATTACATGGCGTGTAATTTTTTAAATATTTCGTGTACATAATAACAAAAAAACTCTTTTAATTTTCTAAGTACAATATTTCTCTATAAAATACACAAAATTGATCCGTGGCAGCTGTGAGCATTTTTTAACATCAGTTTTAAAAAACTGCATTTTAAATTGAAACACTTTTTATGTACAATGAATATACATTGAATTGGGAATAAAAATAAAAATTGGTATTTAATTCTGAGCGATGTGTACATGTAATTAAAAAAATTCGAAATAATTTGTAGGTGTTTCTTGGCAATTAAAAAACAACTTATTAAAAAACTATTACGAGACAGCACGAAAGTCGGTTCATATTCGCTTCACGAAATATTCCTCATATAAAAGTATTTTTTATCAAATACGTATCGACAGAGGGAAATAGGTGAAAAAGTGTACTATAATAGTATATTACGATACGAGTGCGATTAAACTTTTTCTTGATTTTCGTATACAACTTTATGCCTCGCAGTACGAGAAGTAGGCACTTCTCGCACCGCCTGGTATAAAATTCTTTTTCTTTCACTATATTTCCATGCCTATTAATTGATTTTCATATATTTACAGATACTTCGTACAGGGATTCGAAATTAAATCGTCATTTTTGCGGTTTCAATATTACAAGATTATGATGATAGAGTAACTAACGGATACCGTGTTATTCACACACATAATAATCGACTATATACCTTTCTCAGCGCGAGCCACTTGTGCAATCCATTCAATTAAACTCAATCAAATAATAATTCAAGCAAGAATCCGAATAAACGTGCAGACATTACGAAAGCTTCCCTCGATTCATTCGCGCCATCAGCATCCTGCTGGGGAATCGTGTGCTGCGCTCGAGTAGCGAGAATAAAGCAAAAACGCCGGCATGCCTCTCGGTCTTATAATCATTTCTTAACATCAGACTGATGCCCGCTCAACGATGACGATTATGACGACGATGACGATTATACACTATACAAGGTGCAGTCATATATACACGTGAGCTTCTCGCCTGGCTATACACAATATCGCATTTATGATCTTCTGATATACGTGTTTTAACACACACGCTTTTACTCTGCTAAATCAGTCGTAAACGGTCACCTGTCTTAACAAATTAATGCAATTATGGAATTCTGGAATGAGATGCAAAGACATGCTGAATATTCCCACGATTTATATTATTCCATCGCATTTCTATATATGAGGCGTTCTCTGTCAATTCAGATATTTTTTCTAACGCTCAGGGTTTTTTTTTTTTTTTTTTCAAGTTTAGCCTGATTTTACTACTGCTGGAGAGTATTTTCTATAATTTTTGTCTTTTTTCCCGAAATATTACGATTTGCTTTTTTTTATTTATTTATTTATTAGAATCTTGGAGGGCAAAAATTATATCAGGTGAAAACTTAATATTTTCGATGCACTTTTGATTGCAACAGTGATTAATTTTTCGTTTGATTGCAATTTTTTACTGATTTTTTGAGCAAAATAATTAAGGTAATTTTTTGTTTGCTTGATGACCTTTGATTTTATTTTATTGTTACTTCGAAAATTTGGGAATCGAACATTTAAGAATTCACGAAAATGTGAAGAATCATTTTTTATTTGATATTATATAAATATGTATAAATTCATCGTTTCAAATTCAAACATTTTTTTTTGAAAATGTATAATCAATTTAAAAAAAAAAACAGCTTTTTTAAAAATCCGTTTAGATAATCACAAAAATCAATTAATTACTTTTCCAAATGAATTTTAGCAGAAAGTATTTTTTTTTCAAAATAACACATTTGTTGAAAATGAAAGAGTTGAAAAATCATCAGGAGCATTTAAAAAGATAGTAAAAATAAAATAAATTTTTGGAGCAAACAAGCAAATATAAACAGTTCAAAAGTATTGAGTGGATCGCATTTTTAATATTACGAAACGTAAAATCGAATTTCTTAGCTCGTATATGTCGCGTGATCTGATATGAAAATTGAAAATTTCTTTCGGTTGTGCGGTCACGCTCCGCTCGAAAGTAATTAGACGAAGAAGAAGTAAGAAAGCACGAGGCTCTGGGAACCTCGAGGGATTTCATATACGCTCATACAGGGGTGAAACATGACGAAGACGAAGCCGACGACGACGACGACGACGACGAGAGTCCCTTCGGAGGTCGCGCTTCCTGACCTAGTTCGCTCATCGAGAACCACTTCCACCTTGAAGAGGCTACGCTAGAGTGTGGAACGTGTCATTCCGTAGCTAAATTCATATTTCGTACAATATACATGTATATAAAACCTGCTGTATTTGCGCATAGAATGAGTATTACAATTGGGGTTTATTGATATCTTGTTGACGCCTCGTTTATTATCTGTACAGTGATATTACATGCTGGATTAGGTAGCAAACTAATAAGACTTTGACCTCACGTTCGTCTGTTAGAAAGTCTGCAATTGTTAAATAAATATTCCTTCCACGACGTTATCTAGGATCTGTCGATGAGCATTAACTCACGGATTAGCTTTGACAACGAAAACAACGATTCAGTGCAATTAACAATAAATCCAACCCACATTGTTGCAACATTTTTTTGTGCTCAACAAACATTCGTGGCATGGAAAAATTTATAAAAATTTGATTTTTTATAATAATAATAATAATAATAATAATAATAATAATAATAATAATAGTTCCTTTTTATTAAAAAATTGAGAGCCAAAACAATTATAAGACATCCGGCGAAAAATCGATTTTTTTTCTTTGAAAAACAAAAAAATGAATATTGTTGAGTTGGTAAATTTGTAAAATAATATTTTTCCCGAAACTTCGATTCAATACGAATATTTTAGTTGCATGAAATTTTTTTAATTGTATGGACAAAATTTGCGGTACCCCGAAGAAAAAAAGAAGTAACTTTGAAAAAATCGATTTAAAGAAGAAAATGATAACTCTAAAAGATTACATCGAAAAAAAAAGTGAAAAAATTTGAAAGTCTCCTTATGATCTGATAGAATGTTAGAAAAAAGGGAGTAATAAATCCGGTGCCTCGGTCGAGTTTAGCTGGAATGACCCATATTTACAATAGTGCGCTAGTCCAATAATCGATCGATGACGATGATACATACAATCGTTCAGTCATTTCTAATATCTTGCGCATCGTTCATTTTTCAAAATCTAATCGCGCCTAATTCTATGGAAAGTGCGATGTGTCGCACTCTCGCAACGGGACGTGAAGAAAAGTAAATTTAAAAAGGACGATAAGAGCTGTTGCACTGTAAAAAAAAAAAGAAAAGAAAAAAAAAATCCTGTTTATATCTTTGTTTTCGATCTTTGAGACTCAATCCAGTGAGCGATAAGCGCATTTAATGGCTTAAAGGAGATTAACTGAATATCCAACTTGTCTTTTATTGTCGAACATCGGCGCCACGTTCTTCTTCCTCGGGGAATTAAAGAATTATGACAGACACAAGAGTGCTTTTGAACGACTTGGTGAGAAATGTACAATCGCGCGCATCTATCTTTACTTTATAGTCTATAAGATTATTGTCTATAAGACTGCAACTATTTAAGCAGATGAAGTTCAGTGAAGTTTCTCTTTAAGACGTGAAGCGATCGGTTATTTCGTCGTCCAGAAAAAAATTGAATCAGAGGTCTATAAATTAAAATAAAGTAATTTTAAAATTTCATAAATATCCTCCTTCGATTATACACACATTTTTATTAAACAATTTATTTGTATTTTTATTTATTGCTATTCGCATTTACAGTTTATTGAAATCTTTTATTTGTTTCGCCTTAAAGTACGAATTTAATTTTTAATTTAGGGTCACTTATATAAATATGTGTGATTGAAAAAAAAAAAAAAAAATGTTTTCTAATTCGAAATTTGAAATTTAGTAAGACTTTTTTTTTTTTACTTTGCAGAAGCTTCGAAGAATGAAGTTCACACTTGGCTTCGCATTCGTGGTGCTGGTCGCTTGTGTTCAGGGTGCACCGGGACCACCACCAGTTCCAGAGGAAAACCTGACCCCACAATGCCGAACCCCAAAATGCCCATCGAATGACGACGCTAATCTACCATATCCCATGGACTGCCTTCTCTACGTTAAATGCACTCAAGGAGTGAGCGAAGTCACGGCTTGCCCTGCAGACACTCAATTCAATGAGGTACTTTTAACACATTTTATGAGTAATAATGATTGTCATAGTTAATAATAGTAATATTAACTATATATATCCCGAGCCCTGTCTATCGAATATTTACATTTTCTATAGAAAATAATTAATTTTTTATAGAATTTATTAAAATATAAAAAAAAAAAAAGTTTGAGTCCACAGACGTCCACTGAAATATTGTATTAAAATGACACAAATTTTTCTGTTAGTTTTTTGTTTCGCAAAAAAAGTACCTGATGTTCTAAAAATTGTGTATTATATCTTGTGTCATTTTGACATAAAATCTTGAAAATTTTTCTTTATTATCGTTTATTTTTCTGAAATTAATTTTTTTTACATGTCTACTACAAAAAAAAATTGAAAATTCTGAAGTTTGTGTCCACAGACGTACACTGAAATATTGTGTTAAAGTGACACAAATTTTTCTGTTACTTTTTTGTTTCACAAAAAAAGTACCTGATGTTCTAAAAATTGTGTATTATATTTTGTGTCATTTTGCCATAAAATCTTAAAAAATGTTCTTTATTATCATTTTTTTTTCTGAAATTAATTTTTTTTACATGTCTACCGCCCTTTTGCTGGCCAACTTCTCGAACAAATTTAGCTAATCCCAATTTAATGATCAAATAAATTTGCCGGCAAATATTAAAATAAAAAAAAGAAAACAAAAGAAAAAAAATCATAATTTTCAAACACACTGGATGTACCAACCAGTAACTTTGCAGAAAATTCATATTTCGCCTGTAAAATATAATAAAAAATTTCATAAATTTTAACAATTTTTCCTTAAAAAATAGGCTGTTCAAAAACAGAGTGTCCAAAAAAAATTTCGCACATTTAAAAAAAATTGTAAATAATGTAAAAAAAAAAAAAAACGTGTTGCTCTCTATATTTTGCCGATAGACCGTCACCGAGTCGTCTGTATCGAAAAGAAAAATCACCAATTTCGGGTAGCCCAGCTAATGTAGCACTAACGACCTTAATATACTCCGAAAAAATGATTATACTCGTATACCGAAATTTATTTAAAAAAAAAAAAAAAAATTCGTTGAGTCATTTCTAGGGTAACGGAACTCCGATGAAATACCCCATATGTTATGTGAATTTCTATCGCGTATATCCAGTTACGCGATATATTACGGCATATACTTGGCGACCAACGCACGTGACCTATTCTAACAGGGTGCTTCACCTGGCACGTGGCGATTTTCAGTCCAGCGACCCGCGTTTTACCCCCCAAACGATATATATATATATATACATATGTATACATATACCATATAGGCGACTTCTACTGTACTACACGCCACGAAAGTCCTGCTTGACTTCTTGACACCGAGCTTACGTCCGGTTCGTTGCCTTCGTTATGGTTTGGATCAACCCTCGCGTCGAGTAGCGGCCGCGTGTAATCGGATCGAATCGTACAAAGCGTACTTCAGTAATACGCCATAACTCGAGAAACATTATCAATTGAATGTCCCCAGTGCAACCCGTCAATCACTCATTTTACCGGTTAAGAACCCGATTGACTTAAATTTCGACGTGAAAGCGTCGTATCTGTCACATTATAATTAATTACATCCCAAACTTCTTGACTCTGATATAGGCATAATTGTGTTGAGGAGGGTACGCGTCGTTCGTTAATTATTTCTTAATTGATGTATTTCGTCGATTAATTTCAGTCTTAGAAGAAGATTGAGCATTTAATATTGTCACAGACAAATTAATTTGACATTTACCTGTCGTTAACTCTGATTTACAGTTATGTTATATATATTTTTTTTAACGATTGTTCTACTTTTTTCCAATTGTAGAATCATTGGAATTAAATACATTTGATAACGTCTATAATCTTCATTAATTTTGGCTTTCTTTCAACAAATTTTTGGGAAGTATATAATTTTAATGAAAAAGACACTTTTTTTAAAATGAATATTTAATTTCAAACAGTTTTACTGTAACGATCGAAATTCTTGTAAAATTACTGAACTATTGTTCAGTAATTTTACAAGATTCAATTGAGCTATTGAAATACTAAACTACTGTTCTCAACATTTTAGACCATTCAGTCAACTACACTGACATGGGAATCTCGAGAAAAAAAGTGTATTCGTGTAACCAAAGCTTTTTCTCTGAGGAAGGAGCAAGTATTTAAATTGGATTTTCTTTTTCAGGTCGTTGGAAGCTGTACTGATAGTGCCACTGCCAACTGTGTGAACTGCTGGCAGAAGGTCCCTACGCCTTAAGCATTTGCTCTTCAAGTAATTTTGCACACAAAAATGGATGCAATTTATGGAGCAGATTTATGGAAGGATTGTATAGAGTTTCATTGATACACTGGTATTGGCGATGCATCGAGCATCGCAAAGATCATCATGCTTTAGAAAAATTAATTTCGTTGTTCACTAGAATGACCATTATAATAATAAAGTGACTTCGTAAATCGGTTGTGTAATATTTGATCCTCTATTTGCCACCCTCTTTACTGAAATCGGTCTAAATTATAGTATTATAAAATTCGAATCTCACCACAAAAAATCCTTCACTTAACGATCGACATCAGAAAATAAAAGTTTTTTTTTTAACGTCAAGAATACACTGTCTCAATTTTTTGCAAAAAGTGTCCTCTACGAGAAAAGTGATTGTGGAACGTATATTTAAGAATATTAATTTAATGGCCACAAATTTTTTTTTTTAAATAACACAATTAAAAAATAACACACGATAAAATAATCTTCAGATTCTCCAGGTTCTTCAGGCTCTTCAGACTCTCCAGGTACTCTAGGTTCTCTTGGTTCTTCAGGTTCTACAGGCACGCCAGCTTCTCTAGGTTCTCCAGGTTCTCCAGGTTCTTCAGGTTCTATAGGTTTTTCAGGGTGTGGATAATTAATTCACGCTTTGCGTGTAAAAACAGGTATATTCGAAAAATATTTTTAGAGGACTCCTCTCATAAGTACTGACCGATAAATTGCTTTGGGTTCTCTATTTATCAGAAGGACCGACCTTGTACCTTTATTACCTACCGTTCGTATGCACTCAACTATACCGGGAACATTTGCTTTTACGATCCAACCGCTTTGAGACCACCAGTTGGTTAGAGTTGAGGTACAGAGTCACGTGCATCTCGTGCAGAAATTCTTCAGGTTCAAAGGCTACTCGCGAACTGGATGAGAAGGAAGAAGAAGAGTTATTCAGTATCGGAGGGTTTGCCGACAAAAGGAGGAAGGACGAAGTTGTGTAAGGTCTCGTGCTCGCTCGATGGATTCCATAGAGTGGGTCAAGTGATATCGATCCTACATACAACACTATAAATGTATGTGCTCCACCACTTTCGTACACACTGAACTTTCATTTGGTGTCGTGTTAACCGATTCCACACTATATACAACATTTATGGCGCTTGTTCAAATCTGTACATGCGCCAATTTAATTGGTATTCCACCGATGTTTCGTTTTCGCACTAGGGCACTAATAGAGTCAGCAAAGCTCTGATTTTCAGAGAGTTGACGACTCCACCAAGAAAAATTTGAGTAGTTGTTGTTTCACCCAATCATTGGTATCAACCTACCAAATTGTTGCTAGGACCTATCAAGATATTGGTCGCACTAACCGGTGATTGGTAATCACAACTACTCGTTTTTCTCAATCTGCCTTGAATTGTCAGTGACCAAGGACACGAAGTAGGAAAGGAACGATGGAGATTCTAAAGACTAAACGTCTTTGGAGTCTGAAGTACGTTTCTTAAGAGCAGAGCTGTAAGATATCGGCTTGAAACAATCTGACGTCATTTACTTTGGCTGATCTCTGCTGGAGTCCTCGAGCTACCAGGTCACAAACTATCCTCACGAATTCGAAGGTTTACATACTTTCTTCCTACTTCAAATTTCCTAATCAATACATTGATCATTAAGGATTAATTGAATATCGTTTCCATCGGTTATATACTTTTTTCCTACGCAATTCTGCCTAAGCATTCACGACCATTACCAACGATAACAATATATTTCGCAAATGGTCTCTCCAAGAATAAATACCTTTAATTCTATAGTCGATCACCAACACGTCGTTTATGAATGGAAATATACACTGCAGCTTTACGTGGACGTTCGCCGCAATAGCTGCACGCAATAGCTCTAGATGAACGCATTTTTTTTTACATCACCTCTAGCTCAACACGACGACGATGTACTAATGACCTCGTTATACTTGTGTGTGTCACTGTCATTTTTTTCTTTTTCAATTTATACCGAACAGCCGTGGAAGCTCGAAGAGATCGGTTTTGGAATTAAGTCTTCATAGTATCTAAGAATTTTGGTATTATTATTTAATTTTATTTATTTAATTTGATTTAATTGAAAACCACTTGCGGAATTGTTATTTATAGCCATAAATATATTTCAATGATATAGAAGATTCTTAATTTAAGATACTTGATTGTAGAGTTTATACTATTTTCTGCAATTAATTCAGATTATGTGAAACTTTGGTTTGCTCTATATTTTCATATTTTTTATGTGAACCGATCGCATCGTTAATGTGATTTTCCAATTTATGCGAAAAATCTACGAATAAATTGGTAGAGGAGATGGTCGTGCAGCATTAGACTTTCTGTACACTAAAATTAACGTGCTTCTAGGGTGTTGGTCCATTTGAAACTATGCCAAGTGTTAAGTTATGCATATTAAAAGTGCTTTCTGTGAGCTATTTTGCTGTGGCACGAATGCCTTCGCCAAAGCACACGTGTTTTATATATGTGCTCTGCCACCTACACGTAAATCCTACATCTAAAATCTACTCATCCAGCAGAAGTCAGACATTGCATGAGTATGAAATTTCTTCGCTAAAATACGTTTTATAAGACCTGGTTTTTTAATTATTTATTTTTTTATCAACTTTTACTTACACCATTGAAATAGGCTTCCAAATATGCATTATTAAAAATCCGGTGATAAAAATCAACCTTATAATTCATAAAGTCCACACAGCATTAATGGCTGCCGTTGAACAGCTGGTATCAATTTGCATTATAACCTCAAATCTTCAGACTCATTTTACATGAAAACAGGTGAATGAAAATCAACGCAATTTTGAGATTATACTCGTGCCATCATTCTGCACTGACTGTTAACAATTTATTCATCTTCAACTACTTGTCTCGGAAATAAATGGGTTTAAAGTTTTGAGGTGGGAGAGTCGAATAGTTTGAACACACTCACTTGTCTGAATTTAACACCGTAATTACCGGCAACACTAGATAAGTCAATACTGGTTAAAAGTCTAAACAAAATTGCACATATTGGGTAAATTTTTCGAAAAATTAATGCGTTAATAAATAACGTGTCATCTGGTTGTTTAAACGCCTGAAAATGGTGCAATCTAAACGATTTTAATATAACATCTATTTATGCAGCTCATTGATGTTTTATATCGATGCAATATTTTCGAAAACATGCTTTTAAATGTTTCTGGATTTTTAAATATTCTTGAGTCTTGTCTCTTGAATTATATTTTCCGTGGTTCACTTTTCTAATTGTTATTTAGAGCAGTTAACAGCTGACCTTGAAAATATTCGATTATCTAAGGGTTTTATCCGATTACCGGAGGTCGACAGGGGTATTTTCGTGTCTGCGGCCTCAGAACTTCATTTATAATGGATTAACGGCATTAAGACTTTATCCTCTTGTCTATCTTACTCTGTCTCTCGAGAAACGTGGCTTACATATACGTTCTCCAATTCGTAGAGTATTCGCTTTTATATAGCAATAATTAAAAAAAAAAAAAAACGAAAAATTATGTCCATAAGTTTTGGGTCCAACGACCCTAAAAATCATGAGAAGCAATTCACGTGAGATTGGTTGCCAGGTACTCGAGGGAGAGTTCCTATAGTGTAGGAGTCTGGTGTGCAGCTCGCAATATTATTCATTTTCGATTCTACCTCTTTGAAGTCGCGAATCTGGCCAAAAATCTCTTAAATTTTTCTTAAATTTTACATTTTTTGCTGCTTTTTGCTTCCTCATAGAGGAAGCTTTTTTTTCGCGAACACTTTTTTTTTTTTTTTTCTCATTTCGGGGCACTTTAAATGGTCTAAAACACCGAGAAAAATGGTTTATAAAAAATGTCTTGATTCCTCATTATTTTTGAATTTTTATTAAATTGCATTTATAACTTCTATTTTATTTTTTTGATGAATAATTGATTATAAAAATTTTGGCAAATTATTAAAACTATCTGAGAATGTCAGAAATAAAGCAGCTGTGAAAAAAGTGAATTGACAGAGAATGTCTTATATGTATGTATAGCCTAAACATAGCCTGACCTGCTGGAGTAAACGCTCCAGTGAATGAACAGCTAAACAGATGACATATCCACTGTATTAAAACTTTCAAATAAATAATTTACGCGACTGATCTATTTATTGTTTTCGAATAAACGTTTATCGATTGCTAGTTCGTTGGACTGTTGTTACATTACACAAAATCTTGGCACAGTCAAAAAAATAGTGTTTCAAAAACTGGATCCTTCATTTTTTAATAAAATATTACGTCAAATAAGTAACAAATCCGTTTGTTAATATAATACAAAAATTAGTTTATTATTTACAGATTGTTTTGTTAAATTAGTAAGATGCCAAATACTAAAAAATAAATTTACGATACTTAACAAAATTTAATTAAAAATAAAAGTGGACGTTTGTGGATAATGATTTGTTTTTGACTAATATAAGAAAGCATCTCTTCAATCGATCGTGTTCATTAACTAATAAATAAGTGACATACTATTTATTCTTAGCCCATGCAACTATTTTTACAGAGTCATCACATTTTTCCAACTGCAAAATAGTTGAAGTCATTTAAAAAATATAGATGAATTTTTTTTAAATGTATTGCTCACAGTGAGCAATATGACTGCAATATCTAGTTTGATACTGAGAACCTTTACTACGATTCTCCTCAGCTATTTTTGCCATTCGCCCTTCGAAATATATCTTCAAACAACAAGCGATACCTGGATGTCTATATTACGGAGGGTAAGTAAGCATTGGATGCGTTATAATTAATGTACAACCGTTGCACAAGGAAGCCAGAAGCATCAAAGCACTAGTCACAGTCCCAAAGGTCAAAAAGCCACAGTTTGAACTCGTATAATGTTCGAGCTCAACTATATCTTCCCTCGCCTCTCCACTCGAATCCAGGTAAAAAATAAATCCTGACATTAGCACAGAAACTTTGGTGAATCTACGAATCAGAGCCTTGAATAACTGATCCTTGATGGATAAGAGAACGCTATTGAAGAAATATTTTTAGTCTATAAAACACACAAAAAATAAAAAATACAAGTTGGACGACTGAATGTCCTATTCATCGAAATACAGAAGTAATCTGGCGAGTTCATCGAGGCCACGAACTAGAAAAAGGATATATGAAACACAGGACGAAATTTCTCATCAGTTTTATAATATTGCGTTGATGGATTTCTTAACAATGCAAATTCAGATAAAATTGCATCTATCATTTTTTTTTTTTTCAAAATGCGATGCTGAAAATTTTCAAACGTATTTTTTTTTACAGACTTCAACTCAGAGCCTTTGACAACTGACCCTTGATGACTAACAATACGCTATTGAAGAGCTGTACTTAGTCTACAAAACACAGAAGAATGAAAATACGAGCCGGACTCCTGAATTTTCTATTCAGAGGAATACTGAAGAAATTAGAGTTCACCGAGGCCACAAAGTAGAACAGAGACATGAGATACACGGTGAAAGGTGAGAGCGTCGTACCAGGGCTAGTTCTTATCAGTCTGGGTGATTCCTGGTTGCTCCGGGTTCGAGGGGGTGGGTTCGCCACCCACTGGTATACCGGGAGGGTTGTTTTTGGAGCGCAGAATCGCGGGCTCGGCCGAGTCCACGCCTCCGAATTGTCCCCGCAACCGTCCCAAAGCGCAAGGGAGACGTAACCGGTGTGCGCGAGCGAGAGACGAAATACATTGGGGGTGGCTGCGCACCCCCGTTTGCTGCTGGGTGTGACGTCACGCGGGGGGACGCGAATCAATATCCAAGTCGTCCCGCGCGCCTCACCGTCAGCGGTCCTCGTCCACCGAGATATTCCAAGTGCCTTCAGTGCGGGGAGGTCGCCGCGACGTTTGGGACGTCGAAACCACGTCGCTCCGACGACCGGCGACGTCCACGGCAATTCTGTATAACGATTTAAAAAAAAACAACAACAACAACAGTAACAATTAAGATAAAACAAAATTATAATTACGAGAAAAATAGGCAAAAGGAAAAAAATTAAATAGCAGCTGACACATAGAAGAGAAAAGAAGACGAATAAAAAAAAATGTAATAGGGTTAAAAAAGTTGACGAAAAGAAATACTAATAAGATGACAATTATTAGATAGAAGGAAAAGAAAAAGCCGGTTGAAAATAATAAGTGCGCGTGAAACTTGAGTATAAATATATTTTGATCTTGTTGACGCTTGACCTGGACCAATTTGATTTCTGGTTGCGTGCCGCCTAGGGATTGTGCAAGCCAACGTGCTGATACGGTGTTACTCAAGGTCGCCGTGGCTGCTGAAATCCGGTGAGGATTTTCGAAGGAACGTGAACGACTCGGGGATCGGTGAGTTTTACAAAATTGAGAATGTAACATTGATAATGTTAGCACTGCAAGCATTTTTACCTCGTTTTATAGACGTACTTTAGAGTCGTCTATAAGGGTCCCTCGACTGTCCAACAGATATATCAGTATAATTTTATTTGCCATAGCTAAGAGCTACAGTTCCCGATGGTTTGCAAAAGCGATGTCCATAGTTGAGGGTCGCGAGTTTCCTCAGTACACCGCAGGATCGATACTGCCGCGGCTTCGCTATTTTTGTCTGATCGATTTTACACAACGTTACTCAAATTATTTACAAACCCGGTTGGATTTATCAACGTGTCCTCTTTTTATTTTTCATTTTTCTCTTTTAATTACACCCGCGTCTCGAATAAATTCGTGTAATTACTAATTAAGTATCAGTGAATTTTGTATTTTTACCGTCGGTTCCCGTCGTTATTTGGCTGCAAACATTTTCCCCTCCACCAACTACTCCATACTTAAGAGCCTCAATGAGATCGCCTTGTCAGCTTCGATTTAAATGGGAACACTGACGATCAGGTGGCCGAACGAACTATCGGACCAACCCGAGAGAAGGTCCTTTCGGGAAAAAAGAACGAACCGGCCGAGGAAGCCGAAGAAGAGAGGAATCATCAGCAGCATCAGTAGCAGTAGGAACGACTTCAGAAGCAGAGGGCCGCCGGTGAGTTGGGTGGAAATCGATGGCCATCAGCGCCCATGGGCGGCCTCGCGTTTAGGACAAGGAATAGCCCCTCCCAGAAGACCTCACTACGGTGGGGTGACTGCTGCCCCCCGAATATCGAGTATATCAGCCCACCGGCGTCGTCGGCCGTCCTGAAGGACCGTCACCAGGACATGCCGCCGGTGCCCGTGTGAGGCTGTCCCCCGCTGTTGCGTGATTGTACCCCACGGGGTCTTCAGAGGTATATATAGATATATATATATATATATAAATATATATCTCAAAATATTTCTGCATCGTTCATTCAAATTAATCTCTTCGACGCTTTTGCTGTTATTTTTTTTTAACCCTGCGTGGTCACTGCGGATCAAATTAACACCAACTCCAACGTATAAGCGGCGTCTGGTTTTTCGATTACACTGATTATGATTTTTTTTTTTTTTTGAAAACTCTTTTCAATTGGAAATTGTACTAATTTAAAAGTCAAAATATGTGTTTTTCTTTGGAACGCGCAGTGGGGAGCTTCTTTCGTGTTTTACCACATCGCGTGAGTATTAAATTCAATTTTTAGTCGAGAATACTTAGGAGTTGAAAAGTTATGATTTTTTTTTTTTCCCCCTCAAAGTTTTGTTTGAAAGCATGATTTTTTTTGGTTTTGAAAGCATGATGTTTAATTTGTTTGCGTTCAATTTATGGAAAGATTTTTAAACATTTTTTTTTATAGAGAGTTTGAAGTATTCGAAGTAGTTTTGGCTGCGAGTTGAAAAATGAGGGGGTCGTTTTGATCCCATGTGACCACGCGAGCTGTATGTGAATGTGTAAGGTAAATTTTGCGTTGTTGGGGAACACACCTTCGAATTAATTTTAGTCATGTAAAATAGGTTCGAACGAAAAAAAATACATTCGATAATTAAGTAAATGACTGACTCACCTATCCTGACTTTAACTTACCTAACTTAAACCTACAAGAATTTACAAAATATTTTTTTTTATCGTAGCAACTTTGAAGAATCTACTGTAAAAAAAAACATCTCTAGTAGGCTCTAATCGGTTAGTTACTTAGCCGAGATGTTCGCTTAGATTTTTTTTTCACAATTTTCTTGAGGTTTTTATAATTAATTGGAAGGTGCCTCCAGACAATTCAATATTTACTCATTTGAGCGCAAGTCATCCGTGCAAGAATCTTGAGATCAATGCCAAGTCTTCATAATCCACAGGCTTGGTGTGGTTGACATGATCAGGGACGAGAGACATTCAAATAGAAAAAGAAAAATGAAGAAAAGGTCGAATTATTGGAAAGACACTTTTTTTAAAAATCCTTTTGAAATTAGTCAGTAATAATGTCAAATAAATGGTGTGACGAAAAATGGGACGGACTTGTCGAATTACGAATTCGAGCTTAACATTCAAAAATTCATAATTGCGGATTCAATAGGGGTTTTATTTCACCCTAATTAAGAATCAACTCAACATATACAAATTCAATATCGCGGCCCAAACTGCAGTCACTTGATTTGGAATAAATCTGATACTCACAGATTTTTTTCGACTCGTTAATTACGAATCCAAGCTCAAAATTCAGAAATTCAAAATCACTATGGCGGCCTATGATGCTTCAAAGATTTAATAATATCTAATTTCTTACTTCCTTCTTGATGAACAGCTCACATAATGGACACACACACACATGCATTTTTTCTTTTACAATGAATTATAATTCGAAGGAGTAAAACAATCCAAAATTAGTCAGCCAAGAAATATTTTCTATTCGAATATTGCTCATCCCTGGCCATTCCAGTGGACCCAATTATGGCTTTGCAAAACTACCATAAATAATAATAGTTCGTAGTGTAGACGGCCGTTAATTGTCAACGATTATGTCAAGAGATTTTGCGGCTACGACTCGGCCAGTTCCCGGATGTCAGGGAAAAATAATTCTTAGCCCAATTTTTACGTTTCCTAGTAGTGCACCCTCTTCAGAAGATATTTTTTCACGCCTGTACAATATATAATAAATAAAATGATCTTTTACAAAAAAAAAAAAAAAAATTGAAAAAATGATTTTGTATAAAAAATATTCACAGTTAACGTACATCTGACAATTCATCTTAGTTTTATAATTACTTTGCTGGTGATCGAAAGGTGAAGGATCCTGTATTATATTTTTTAGATTATTAATATAATTGATAGTGTGATAGATATTGGTGATTATAATTTTTCGTGTGTTATTAATTAAAATTTCACGGTTATTTTAATTATGAGTAGGTAGACAGTAGAGCAATACAATAAAACATTTTTTTCGAAAAAAAAATGAAAAATTGGATAAACAAAAATAAAAAATAGTCTTTCGAACGAATTTATAAATTATCATGATTTCTAAGCCTCTTCCAGAATTGCTGTTTTACAACGTGGCTCTCGATGGTTAATTCAGGTACTTCCATAAAGTCATGACAACGACTCGATAGGGCATGAAATGCGGCGTTTACGTTTATTTAAAAACGTTTGATTAATAAATTAATGCTCACTGGGGAGCTGGTCGATTCGTAGCCGCAAAAACTTTTGACATCATCGTTGACCGCAAATTACCGATTTCCAGTAATATTACCATATATAAAAGCTTAACGTATGGTCAGCAGGACAGTCATGCGTATGGGATTAAACATTGGATGATTAGAATCTAGTTTCTTTAATTACCATTTTCGTGGGGTCAAATATAGCTGAAGTATGGCGAAACTCATACATTCCTACCGACATGGAAATAACTATATGTAACGTACATACGCAGAAAAACTTATTTCTAATATAAATAATAAATAGATAAATCTATGTGGCATGGAAATTTTGTGCATCGTAAATCCACATGGATTATATCCAAACATATTTAATATATATATCAAAAATATATAAATCCTACGACGTACATAGGCGTGTAAAATTAATATATTGAAGAAACTTATTGAAAAGCCGATAGTGGAAGCTCAATAAGTGTGCCATATTTATTATAATATATGCGCTGCTATATAAATAAATAACAGCACTATTATTTGTAAGGTATAGCGATATCGGTGATTACTAGTCACTGACTAGCCCGATTCGTGGCCGCCTTATATCTCACTCGGAGCGCTGTCTCGCTTGCAAGAGACACTGGCGTGCACTCGCCATCTCTCGGCGCTTTCGGTACTACGGTAGAGTGTATATCTTTTTTTATATACGAAAAATAGATTTGCTTTTGCATAAAATATGTATCTCTACGTATGTGTCTCAACATAAACGGTTCATTTATTACACATATGTATTGAAGTACATGCGGTTTATATACATACATTAAAAAATAATGTGTTTGAAATGAATAACTTAACTTTGTGGTTACTCAATTACTTAGCTACGTCGATTTTTAACTACATATACGTACATATATAAAATGTATGAAAATACATATTTAAGATGAGTTTTCGCGTATATTTGGACATATAATTATTTCCACAAGGGTAGTAGCCATATATCGACCACACTTCAGATTTACGATATTCGTACGGCATTGATTTCATAAATTATGATTTTGCACTTGTACGTCTTTTCGTTTATTTCGTTATAGTTGCTGCTGGTAATCTATTAGATCTCGACTGTACGCTGAGGTCAGCAACAGATTGGATGTATTTGATTGCTCGTAAAACACGAATTATTGAATAATTGTAATAAGTATTGTCTGGCTAGAATGTATTTTTTGTCCATTGGTATGCGTATTCACAATGCAAGACGCACTTCGTCTCCGTCTCCATTCAGGTATCCAAACGTTCCCAAATCAGATCGTATCCCGAACCTCTCGGACTTCCGACTCCGTCAACTCGAGCTAACGCCGGTGGACCTATCCTCTCCGAAGATGATCAACGTCGCTGGCTTCGTGTCGATAGTACTATTTTACATTCTGATCCTGGGCGTCGGAATATGGGCGGCCAGGAAAAAGGAAGCGGGCAACGACTCCGAGGAGGAGGTGATGCTGGCCGGCCGTTCCATCGGTCTTTTCGTCGGAATCTTCACGATGACGGCGACATGGGTCGGCGGGGGTTACATTAACGGCACCGCCGAGGTTGTTTTCACCAGGGGACTCGTATGGTGCCAAGCGCCGTTCGGTTATGCCCTCAGCCTCGTATTCGGTAATTGTCTTATTCGTGAAATCTTATGTTATTTGTTGCAAAACAATGTATGGGTGACATAAATGTCAGATATCATCACGAATATCCAGCGTAAATCTAGAGACAATTTTTTCCTTGGGATGTCACACCTTGAAACTGTAGACATGTTTACCATCAAATTAGGCTGCAAACATGATAAAACAATCGTGTTCCGAAGTCATTCAAAGTATCAAAATTTTGAAGTGTAGCATGAAAGTTTTTTTTGTCCTGCTAATCAGTCGAAATCCTGACTGTTCCTTGGTCATGTTCTGCTCTTCACGGTCAAATGATGACCAATGGCGATCCAATTCAGAAAAGATAATTTTTAAAATCTTTCCTGGACAATTTGATGGCGTTCACAAATTCAGATATGACATTGATGTCGCCCATGTGGCAACATTTATTCCCGTTCAGTGAAATGAATGACCCTACTAAATCCACGACGAATCATTGTTTTTCGCCAGGTGGTATATTTTTCGCCAACAAGATGCGACAGCAGGGGTACATTACGATGTTGGATCCGCTCCAGGACGCGTTTGGGGAGCGCATGGGCGGACTTTTATTTTTACCAGCTCTTTGTGGCGAGGTCTTTTGGGCAGCCGGTATCCTGGCAGCCTTGGGTGCTACAATCGCGGTCATCATCGACATGGAGCAAAGTACATCGGTTATATTGAGTGCCTGTATCGCTGTATTCTACACTCTATTCGGCGGTTTGTACTCAGTTGCCTATACCGACGTCATCCAGCTCTTTTGCATCTTTATCGGACTGGTAAGTTTCGTATACATTTATTCGGCAACCTTCAAATTAATATAATGTGATCTTGATTCCTTTTCGTAATCCGCGTCATTTCGTACGTCCCCCCTCAGAAAAAAAAAGAATCCTTGCAACAGTTCCTGTGTAGTCTTTTTCTCTCGAATTCTAATCTAATGATCCGTGAAGTCGAATCGGGCCTTTATCCAACCTTTGCGATTACGGTACGACTACCGAAAAGAAGGAAACCTTTGAAGGTATACCTTTCATTGAGTTGGCACCCTTACATTCGAAACTGCCGCTTTCTTGAATGCGGTTCAACGAATATGGTTTCACTGGCTATACGACCCGAGTCTCGCGTATTATACAACTGAATTGTGATTTAAGTAGCCGTGTTAAAGTGGCACAGAATAGGCGATATCAATTCCATAAAATAATCTATGAAACTTTTTGATTGAGATGACATACTTTAGTTATGTACCATTTACTTATCTCAAATTATGGCGAAACGAACAGCTACGTCGTGTTCAAATAAAGGATCGTTAATTCATGCTTTGAAACGGATCATTACAAAATTTGCAGACTTAAAAATTGTTCTACCAATAGAGTCGAAGAAACAGATATCCAAAGTTATCCTATTAGGATTATTTATTGAAAATACGTTACTTAAAATTGCTGATTCTCGATATGAAATATTCCGGCCTCCTTTCATGATCACGTAGAAATGCATAGAATATGATGTACAAGAATCAAATTTATTATGTATAATATATAATCGCAACCAGTATTACTTTTTTGATTAAAATTGTCGATCTTTCAAACGAGATTTCTTGTAAAAGAAAGATTATTAAGCAGGATTGATTATCTCAAAATATGTCGTATTTCAAACTTATCAAAACCGTTAAAAATCCATTGATTTTGTCTGTGATGCTTTGACATTTATTGATTCTTTGATAAATACAGAAACTAAATAAAGCACCCTCGGATTTCTTAATTTTCAGTGGATGTGCATTCCGTTCGCGTGGATGCATCCCAAGGTTGAGTCACTGAGTTCGGCGGACGTTGATTGGATAGGCGAGCTCCAGCCCATAGAATACTGGTCCTACCTGGATTACGGTCTGCTGCTAATTTTTGGTGGTATACCGTGGCAAGTATACTTCCAACGGGTTCTGTCATCGAAAACAGCCGGAAGAGCTCAATTGCTTAGCTACGTCGCTGCCTTCGGTTGTCTTCTTATGGCGATACCACCTGTCCTCATAGGCGCAATAGCCAAAGCAACACGTGAGTCCACTTGACACCAATATATCCTTTGATATTTCACGACAGATACCCCTGGTACTTCACTGGAGTCTTGTTCACGTCAACTCCTATCTATTAACTTCTCTTTCATCGCGCATACTTCGATAAATTTTATGCCACTTCACTTCAACAAAATCCATTGAACTCAAAAGTCCTTTGAAATTTTAATCCGTCATAAATAATTCCTGTATCTCTGATATTCTCTTTCTGAGCTCAAGACATTTATGAGTTATTGTATTGTTCGTCCTCGTGCGGCTTTGGGTATATCGAGGGGGATTAAATTAGGGCCGGGTAAGGCTACTTGACATTTGCCAGGGGTGATGGGGGATTTTTGCATTGGCACGCTGGTGGTATTTAAAATACACCGGGGTGAGTCTCGTTGGGGGTTTGGGCGTTGACCAGGTCCACGAGGGGGTTTCTCCGGTGATACCTATAGTCTACGACCGCGAACATAATACCGTGAGATCCCGGCATATGGGTTTCCGTTAGTTCATGGGGTTCGATTTTGACGCCAACGAAACATGACACGACCATCTAGCTCTGTATGCAGATGTGACGCACTGATGAACCGTACCCGGCTCTAATTCAAGGACTGTCTCGATATTGGGTCATGAGTCGAATAGACGATAGGGTGAAAAATCAATAGGACTTGGGGAATCAACCACATTCAAACACGGCAAGGCGACACGAATTCGATTTTTGTCACATTTATTTTCACAGCGTGGAACGAAACGGGTTACAAAGGACCTTGGCCATTAACGGATGCAGAAAATACCATGATTCTGCCGATGGTACTCCAGTACTTGACGCCAGCTTTCGTTTCGTTTTTTGGCCTGGGAGCGGTGTCCGCTGCGGTTATGTCATCAGCGGATAGCAGTATCCTCTCGGCGAGTTCGATGTTTGCTAGAAATGTCTACAAGCTGATTTTTCGTCAGAGGGTGAGTGCTTTTGTAATCTAATGACACTTTTTACAACTTGTGACTTTAGTGTAGTTTTCGTTAGATATCTTTGAGTCTCTGGAAGGGATTCAACTTTAAGTGTTGCGGAATTCCGCTATTTCACAGATTTTTTAATAGTGTTTCACTATCTTCAAAGTCTCCATTTTTGAAAGTGGTCAAATACGCCAGTTTAAGCTCAGTAAATGTCCTTCAAGTCACAAGTTGAATCTCTCAAATCATGAATAAACCATTTTCGTCTATCACAAAGAGGTATTCCGTCGTGCAACTAAAATTTTCGCAATACCGTCCTACTGCTTTTCCATTCGATACATTTTCAAAGATAAATCGGGATAAATCATCTTTGATGTGTGTGACTTGCATTATACGTAGTATTATGTCGGTTCAAAGATATGTTATAGTCACAGCCAAGCATATTTATATCTAAACTCAACCTATAACGAAATGCAAATGTGAGTACACAGTGACATCCTTATATACGAAAAAAAATCCTGACATTTATAGGCCTATACCTACAATGTACCTATACAATGTACCTATACAAAATACTTATACAATGTAAACAGTCCAGCAAAAAACGCAGCATTTCGCCACGCGTAGCGCCACTTGATTTACAGCACTGAGCGAATACCGCTATTACAATGAAAACGAAAATGGTTGAGAAAATCAGTAGATCTTAATTACGCTGCAAATTGTGTAGCGTTCAATTTATACCACCAAATTCGCAATTCAAAGTAAACGACCTTAAGCGCACAAGCGAATTAACATAAAATCTATCGTCCGCGATGCATCTGGTAAAGACCGAATCCCAATGTGTCCAATATACAGGCGTCCGAGATGGAGATCATCTGGGTAATGCGCGTGGGTATCGGTGTCGTCGGTGTGTTAAGCACAGTGATGGCATTGACGATACCATCGATCTACGGTCTCTGGTCGATGTGCTCGGATCTCGTCTACGTAATACTCTTTCCCCAACTGCTGATGGTCGTCCATTTCAAGGAGTACTGCAACACGTACGGCAGTCTATCAGCCTACATAATAGCATTCCTCGTGAGGATTACCGGTGGTGAACCTATAATGGGCCTGCCAGCATTCATTCACTATCCGGGCTACGACTACAAAAACGAAGTCCAGATGTTTCCATTCAGAACAATGGCGATGTTGATATCGCTCATCACACTGATCGGCGTGTCGTACGGAACTCAGGTTGCATTCCTCACGGGAAGGCTAGCCCCAGGCTACGACGTATTTCGATGCGTCGTCAACATACCCGAAGACGTTGAACGGGTCGGACCCGATCCTGCCGAAGGGGAACAAATGGCTGTTCTTGCTGCCGGGGCCGGAAGACTGTACGGCAGCAAGGACGAGGCGAACGGACGAGTGAACGAAGCACTCGAGCCGGACTATGACATGGAGCCGGGATGCGTCGACGTTGGTCGTCAAGATGGCGTAATCGGCGGTGGTGGAGGTGGCGTCGGACATCCGGGACCACACGGTCCTAACGTTGCACGACAGCCGCAATCCAGTACCGCGTTTTAATACCCGGTTCCGTGATCACAAGCTGTGACCAACAATAAGTGCGGTGACGCGATGCTACCCCCTTGTCCTTTCATTGTTTCCCTAGACTCCTTCATCCTCCAGTGTTATTCATTACGTCCGCTCTTCCTAGCCGCATGAAATCCTTGGTTCCTTAAATCGGGTATTCAAGTAGGATGAACGTGGCAATGAACGAACTCGCGAACGTCCACTGAAATTATTTGTTTTACTGAAATGCCTATGAAAACGTAGTACAGTTGTCTTAATTCTATTATTTATTGGAATTTCAACACATTCGCAGAGTATCTAGTTTTGAATAAAGTGTTCATTTGTCGGTGGTTTACTGTCGCTGTCATCCTACGATGTTTCTGGAGTTTGTACACTGGATTACATCTCGAATTCTACAGTTCTGAAATATTGGGCACTATAATGAGAACCCAAGGTTTCCAGGACTTGAGGATGTAAATAGAGATTTCTTCTGAGCTTGAAACAATGTCAAAGAGCATTGGGAGACTTTCCTAATAGAGAATGAGTGTCGCCCAATGCACTCGACATCGTTGGTAAGTAGCTCCAGTGGTCATATTCCGAAATTCAACTCCGCCAATCACACTGCGATAGTCGACATATTCTGCTTTGTGATTGCCCGTTCCAATTCTATGGACAAATCAGAACAAAAGCTAGGTTGTCTATCACGTTGCAATTGACCAGGTCTTATCTCGGAATCTGTCTACAGACACGACACACATCAACATATTTCCCCTAGATCCTAAATTCACATGGCATCGCGTCGCCAATTAGGCCTAGTGATTTCCTTGTTTTCTTTTTTGAGATATATATACACACATAAAAATGTATATATTTAGAGTCTATCAGTCGCTTGAGATGAATATAACAAATAAACAAATAATAATAACGATAAATGGCGAGGCGTCGAGGCCGATCCGTCCACGTAAAATCCCCGAGAGAGAGAGAGATTATTTATCGATCATTGAATTTCCTCGACGGCGTTGTACCGTTTGAGCGTGTGCTCACACACGTGGATGAAGGGGTGCGATACAGGGTAGGGACGCGTTAATAATTTCGCCAGGCTCGACGAACGGGTGGTGCTAATTAGCGCTAACGGTTAATTAGCCACGAAAAGGCCTTGTCGGAAACTTAGGGCGTCGAGGAAAACCGTTCTGAATTCATCATCCCAAGTGACGGAACTCGAATTCTTAAGCGTTTCGTATCCCGCACATACAAACAATGTATAAACACACACGACATGCAGGTACAGTCGTCCGCCCTCATAACACGAAAAATATTCCCACCATAGCTAGTACTACGTTACAGGAAAAAGCTTTTGTACTCGTATAATCGATCGTTCTTCCCTGCTCCCGCGTTCGCGTCGCCATATCGGCGATGTTATATGTATGCCATACACGTACCTCTAAAACACTATTGAGATGCGCGCCCGTACCAAACGAAACAGACTAATATATTAGGACATTCGCTGGCGAGAAGAGAATGAAAAGTCACTCCATGGTGTTTGCGTGTTTGTCCTCTCGTACGATTTCAAGACACACAGGTTGTTGGTAGATTCGAAAGTTGCCACCGATTTAAGGTACAACGAGCGATTATGTTGACGATAAACAGGCGAAATTGACATATATATATATATATATACATGTGGTGCTAGGCCCTCGGCGAATACATTACGGACACGAGTGCGTTGTTTTATTAAAAGTGGTTCCTCTATATATTATTAATTACATGTATATCGGACATGTCGATCTGAGGGTATATCGTCTGGGGTATTCATATATTTATTATTATTATTACTATTATTATTATTAATAGAAGAAAATGAAGGAAATTAATATACGGACGGATCGACCCACGCTCAATAAACAGTTGTGTTTATCATATAGTATATTATAAATAAATTATAAAATAGAGAATACCGTGAGTATATATTAATAAGGCAATACGAAATACATAAAAAAAAAAAAGATAATAAAAAAATAAAAAAAAAAGTTTTGAGGTTTGTCGAGTGAACTTAGGAGTCAACTGACCGGCATCAGTTATATTAAAGTGCCTCCACGAATGTGGGGGCATATTATAAATATATATATATTATATATACATATACATACACGAATATAAATATATATATATATTTATGCAACAGCCATACATATCTATGAGAAGACTATACATATATATATATATACGTATACAATCGCGAGACGGGCAATCTAGTGTCTGCAGAGTGTATCTAATTATTATGGTCATCGTTGTTACCGTCATCCTTGTTGTTACTTTCAGTTTTCTGCCATTATTATATATCCACCCAAACGATTGCTTTGATCGCGGATTATACATACACGTATACATAATGTAACTGCTACTAATACTACTACTATTACTACTACTACTACTACTACAAATATTAATAGTGTATTCGAGTAGCGAGGATAATGAACGTGTAGTCATTATCGCTGTTGATCGTTGGGGCTCTATATGCACAAGTATAGTGTATAATGTGTAATATAAAAAATGACGAGTGTCGACGGTATATGCTTTGATGGCTCTTGGGACTCTTCTCCTTACAGGTGTACATACGACAGATTTTTCTTTCTTTCTTTTTTTTTTTTTTTAAATATCTCGTATAAATATTTTATTACATTTTATTTGACACCTAATTTTTGGATTAAATGGATATTTTATTTTGTATTACGCTCTTGTTTTATTAAGCTTTTTTCAAATAATTTTGGTCAGTATTGTATTAATATTAAAAATAAATTTTCTATGTTGGTATTAGAAAGATTAGTAATAGTATTAAAAATAATTTTCTATTAAGTCTCATTGACCTTTTTTTTAGCGATGTACTGTTGATATTTTTTTTTTTTTTGAAGCACAAACCGCAATAATTTCTTATCTAAACATTCTGTAAATATAAATAATAATAATAATGGATTATTGTCTTATTTGCTTTCGCGGTAACTCGAGTTGCAGGCAAGATTCGTTGATTTCAGGTTTAAATGCGTATTTCATTTTTTTGATGTGGGTAAAAAAAAATCCTAGGAAAAATTGCTGACAATTGATTGTTCAGAGAATTTGTTTAGTCGTCTTAAAAATTCCCAGTTTTGAATATAAAAAAAAAATGCAGGAGTTTCATTTTTTCAGTGTAAAAAATTAAGCTTCTTCTTTAATTTATTAAATCTGGAGATTTTTTAATATGATCGGAACACTAAGAATAATTATTCGCAAGAGATTTTTCATACGACTTTTTTTTTTACTGAAAAAAAATATAGAAGACGCTTTTTTTCCCTGAAATTGGGTACTTGTATTCAAAAAATTCTTTATATATGCTTTGAAAGAGAAAACTACTGTGAACAGAAGTCAGTCTGGATTAAACAGTTCCTACTTAATATAGAAAAAAAATATTGCAACAATAAATTTACAGAAATTAATTGAATTTGCGCCAATGAAACTACGAACATGTTTTCTTATGTGCATTTTTTGTGAAGTCAAAATTATAATTTTAATTCAATCCTAACGATTAAAATGTCATTTTATTTCTGTATAAGGTACTCTATGAATTTACGAGAAAATATTTATGACAATTTGTTAATAAAAAAAAACCAAAAAAAAAAAAAAAAAAAACAAAGCTACGACGTTAACTAAATTTTGTACTCCCATCAAGAAGTAAAACCAAGCAGATTACTCGGTGATTTCAAGAAACATGTTTAAAAAAAAAAAAAAAACGATCATTCCCTCGTAAAATTCTATGGAAAATTACTAATCTGACTTCACTAAAACTGCCTAAAAAAATTGCCCAGTGGTTTGATTAGCTAAAATGAATTGAGCCTTTCTACATTTTTATTATGCACATTTTTTCTACACCAAGTGGGACCTCTTCAAACCAGATTCTATTCTAATTCAGACTGGTTTTATTTTTTTCTTTAAAACGTGTACAATGCATTTTTGTAATCTTAGTACTTGATTAACTTGACGGTCTACCTTAACGAGGTTGCCTCGCGAAGCGCGAGTATCTTCTAATGTTTTAGAACAAGTGCATAGCTTATAATTGTCATGAACCGCGTTTCGGCTTGGGAAAGTATGGAAACGGAAGTTTCAGAAGAATTATTATTATGTGAATAGATATATATATATACATATATACATATACAGAGCTCGTTACACTATTGCGGAGAGGAGTTCCGACGCGCCGGGACAACGAAGAGAAACGCGCTTCTGGAGCTCGAGCCGTAGCTGTACGAGGGAAGAATGGTAATTTAGGAGATACCTACCTAGACTATAAGACAAATTATCGTTTCTACCTGTACGAAAGTTCGAAAAATGCTGGCGAGGTTGAGAATAAAATAGGGCGAATGAAAATATAAAAGGCGAGGAAGAAGAAGAAGAAGAAGAACGAGGCGAGAAGCCGGAGCCAGCACCTCTTCCGTTAATTTACACTCGCGACTCGATTTAATCATTGATGATCTCGAGTACTTTCACTTGCGAACATGCAGACACAACAGCCGGGACAATTTAGCAATTAATTTTGCATTTCGTGCGACACATGAGTTGTATATACTCGAGTCGCTTTTTTTCGTTGTATTATCGTGCTAAGAAATTACGTGAATTACACTCGAAACTTCTCTTTTTTTTCCATTTAGGACAATTTTCTTCGTTAATGATAATTTAAATATTTTACACATTAAAAAACAAAAAAAGACAAAAAAAAAAAAATGGGAATTGCTTATGCGTTTCGTTGATTATTGTAAATCGTTAATTTCATCGAGGCTCGTGAAGAAAAACAACTGGGTCCTCCGATTACCTACATATCAATTAAAAAAGAAATAACAAACAAACAAATTACATTGTAATCGCGATGTAACGAAACAAATGAAAGATGAAAAAAAAGAAAAAAAAAAAAAAAAAACTATACATATCACGAAATGTGCTCTATCGTTATTATTGTAAGAGATGAGAATGAAAGTATTAAATATTAGTGTGAGAAAGAATATTGTGTACATTTTGCTTTTCTTGCATTTTCTTCTTTTTTATTTTCGATTTTCCAAATGAGATACAAAATAAAATGGCAACGAAACGAGAGATTGCCGAGGTTCAATAGTTCATTGTCAAGACCCTCGAGATTTTGTCGACATGCCAAAAATTCTCGGGTTACAGCGAAACAACCGTCTGTTCGAACGAATTGCAAAAGACAAAATCTGCTTTGGAGCAAAAAAGAAAAAAAAAAAAAAAGGATGAATAAAATGTAAGCAGTGGTGTACGAAAGTTTGTAACTCTGGTGTGATAGCCACAGTCTTAGGTAATTACTTAGTTAGTACTGAGGCGCAAAGAGTGTTAAATTATTAACATGATAAATCGTGTAAAGCTGATGTAGCGAGTGAAAAAAAAAAATGTACTCCGGTATGCTCGCGTATATCGATGACAGCATTTTGAAAAAATAATTAAAAAAAAAAAAAAAAAATAAGTGGTTGTACTCCAATGCTGTATTATAATAAATAACGACGTACATACGACCATCACATACATACAAACCGACAGACACACAGATACATATGTGTATATTATTATACGTGTATAATTGGGGACGAGTGGCCGAAGATACGTTGATTGTAAATGTTAAAAATAAACGGTGTATAAAAAAAAAAAAATTTGATTTATTTTAATCGTATATTAATTCACTCCCGATGTGCGAATTATCGTAACTGGTTTTTTTTCTGCAGGTACTGCTGGATATGACAGTATTTGAGATAGAAAATTAATAATGTTTTTAAAAAAACTTCATTTTTGTAAAATTTTCCGAATATTCAAAAAAATATACATTTTTTGTCTGTTAAACATAGAATTTCTTTTTGCCTGATGGCAAAATCGTGCGGGTAATACGGTTCACCTGATATGCTCGAATAATTCTTGGACTTGAAATAAATAAATATTTTAAATAAATATTGATCTTCATTTATAAATAAATTCGTCATTTAATATATATATATTTTTTTTTAGTTTTCAATATTTATATGCATTATTATTACGTAATATATTTATACCAACTATTATTATCGAGGACAGAAGTTTTGAATGGTATTAAAAATATTTTTTATTTTTATTTCAATTATGCTTAGTACTCGATGCAGGTCTCCTACCTGATTTTTTTTTTTTTTAATATTTAGCGATGCAGACTACGGCCGAGGATGAAAAGAAGAAGTCTAAGAAAGGAAGACATGCTTCGATGGGTCTACAGCTAAAATGTTCGCGATCGTAATACAGACTTCACTACAGATGTTTTTAGCCGGATTGCAGCAGGAATAGAAAGACCTCTCAGTTATTCATGCGTCCCCGGTATCCGAGCCGAGGGAATCGATAAATCGACCAACGGTTAGCGCGCACTCTGCCGCCCGAGTAACCTTATCCGGAACGTCAGCCACCTCTGATACTTTTCGGCTGTTATAGTATTACGCTGTTCCGTAATTCATCTCGAAATAATTATATCTTTCGACGATTTCTCGGGAAAACTCCTGGAAGCAACGTTTCGAAACCTTTGGAAGGTCTTTATCGATGGTTATAATAATAATAATAAAAAATTCAGCAAAAGAAACGTTTACATTTTAATCATTTTATAAAATGAAAAATATACGAAGAAATATTGTTTAATTTGTATATTAAGATTCAACGTTTTTTAAGATAAAAAAAATTATCTGATTGTAATCTTTAGATCAATTTTCGAAAACTCTCTCGAAAAATTATTGAGTTCGTTTTTCAAATGATAGATTTATCAATCATATTTATCAGTAGTTTAGAAAAAAAAAATCATGTGTACAAAATCATAGTTTTTCACCTATTATCCAAAAATTATTGGATATTTATTGGTTATCCAAAAATGATATTTTAGCTTTCAGTACAATTCGAAAGGCAAACTAAATTGCAGGCATGTATTTAAATATTTTTATTAAAATGCTGGAGTGTTCTGATTCAATTGCATTTTATTTATATGTAGCTGGACAGATTCGTATCCAAAATCCAGATCCGAAATATCCAAATTTTAATTAATAGAATCTTGAAGATATTGCAATATTTTGCATAATCGAAAAAGAGAATCTTTTTACGAGGCTGTTAAAAAAAAAAGTTATAAGGGTTGAAATTACTAATGAATAAAAAAAATAGACAGGAATATCAGCATATAGCAGCTTTATTAGTACAAAAAGCGTGTCTTTACAAAATAAATAAAAACTATACAGTCGCTATGATTGGTAAACGAGGTGTCGAATCCTTAAATTGTTTCACCGCCGATTGACCTTCGAGTATTTTCACTTCCTTCCTCATCCTCAAGAACACGATCTTCGTTTGTGTTAACTCTCGGCAGAATTCACAGCTCAAGGGACTGAGTGAAAAAAAAAAAAAAACAAATAGCGTCTGCGTCATATATCTTCGTTCGGGCAATTCGTTCACGTGATCTACTAGTATTTATAGTATGTATACAATTTTTTTTGTTTCATTTTCTCAAAAATCTTTTGACCGCGTTACGTCGTCCGTGGTCGTTATAAATTCAGCGCATTCACCTCGAACAGGATTTTCTTTTTCTGTCTTTCTCTTTCTCTTTCTTTTTGTTTTACAAAACGAATGTGATATTGAACCTCGGATGGTTGATGAATTTTTCGATGATTTGCGATCTTGACGAGGTTCGCATTGCGGCATTTGAACTCGGTTTTCGGTATCTCATTAGTATTGGTATCCACCGTTGCTGGCGTAGCTCTGTCCACCGGAGCTGCTGCCACCGGAGCTACCACCGGAGTATCCGCCGGAGCTGCCACCGGAATATCCGCCGGAGCTGCCACCGGAGTATCCGCCGGAGCTGCCACCGGAGTATCCGCCGGAGCTGCCACCGGAGTATCCTCCGGAGCTACCACCGGAGTATCCGCCGGAGCTACCACCGGAGTATCCACCGGAGCTACCACCGGAGTATCCACCGGAGCTGGGTGCACCATAGCTGGATGACGGGCGACTAGCACCACCGCTGGAGTATCCACCGCCGGAGCTGTAGCGACAAAGAGAAGAAAAAAAAAAAAAAAAAATAGCTCGTTAGAGGCGAGAAAAGTTTCCAACAAAAAGAGTAATGCAATATGTTGCACCACACTATGTCTCGATTATCGAGCTGTTGTGACATTAAGCGTATTATGGAGGTCAACTATATTCGCCTCTATAACACGTGACAGGTTCTCTAGCACATCAATGATTTGACCATGGAAAATAAAGCGCTTCAGAGACAACGACTTTGTCATTATTTTATGCGTTTTACATACGAGCTGGTTGACGTTTGATGCGAGTTTATGGTCAAGTTGAGCGAGTTACTAGAGTCTCTGTTAGACGATCCAGCAGAGATATCGAAGGTGTTACTAATTTTTAAACAGTATTTAAGAATCAATGGATCGAATAATCTGATGATCGAAGGGAAATTATGATGAGGTAGCTAAGTAAAATGCAATCCTGTGATCGCATACCAGAATTCGGTGGTTTTTCACACTCTGTCTGATGTATCGTAGATGAAACATATTAGGACAATATTTTTGTAGAGTTGCTAACCTGCCACCGAAGCTACCACCGGCCGAGGGTGCGCCGTAGCTGGAAGAGGGACGTCCACCACCGTTACCGCCGGATGAAGGTGCGCCGTAGGACGAAGAAGGCCTGGAAGGTGCTCCGTAGGACGAGGAAGGTCCGCTACCGCCGAATCCACCACCGTTTCCGCCGGACGAAGGTGCTCCGTAGGACGAAGAAGGTGCGCCACCTCCGAAGCTACCGCTGAATCCACCGCTGCCGCCCGAGGATGGTGCTCCGTAGTTGGAAGAAGGCCTGGAAGGTGCTCCGTAGGATGAGGAAGGTGCGCCACCGCCGAATCCACCGTTTCCGCCGAATGAAGGTGCTCCGTAGCTGGAAGAGGGACGTCCACCGCCGTTTCCGCCCGATGAAGGTGCTCCGTAGCTGGAAGAGGGACGTCCACCGCCGTTTCCGCCCGATGAAGGTGCTCCGTAGGAAGAAGAGGGACGACCACCGCCGTTGCCGCCGGACGAAGGTGCTCCGTAGGAAGAAGAGGGACGACCACCGCCGTTTCCACCGGATGAAGGTGCGCCGTAGCTCGATGAGGGACGTCCGCCACCGGACGAAGGTGCTCCGTAGGACGAGGAAGGTGCGCTACCGCCGAATCCACCACCGTTTCCGCCAGCCGAAGGTGCTCCGTAGGACGAGGAAGGTGCGCTACCTCCGAAACCGCCGCCGAATCCGCCGCCACCTCCGGAAGAAGGTGCTCCGTAGCTGGATGATGGTGCGCTACCGCCGAATCCACCGCTGCCGCCGCCGGCAGATGGGGCTCCGTAGCTCGAGGAAGGTGCTCCACCTGAAATGGCCACGGGAAGGATCGATTTACAACAAGGTCTGGGATGTCTCAACGAATATGAGTGCTAACTTAAAATACTGGTCCGACAATGTTGATGCGCAATATAACAATTCAATGCATCATACAATGCCAATTGAAATACTTTTTATAGACCTGGTATTCTGGGCTGAACTAGGAACTAGGCATGTTTCGAAGGAAATTGAATTTACACGGTGAAAAAAAAAGGTTGTTCCTGAGATAATTACTTTCATTAATCCAACCAAATCAGTTCATTATGACACCTACTTTTTACATGCCTGAGTTTCATTCAACAACACAGAGTTTGATGACATTGAAATTTTGTTCCATTCCCAAGAATTCACAAGAGCGAAAGTTAGGATTAAATAAAGATATTCAGAACGCGTGCCATGTGGTCGCAAATGACGTATTAAAATCGAAAGTATTGAAAGTCACGCAACCATTGGAATGCAAGTAAGTGGATGCTTGTCGTTCTTTGTTCATTCCTTTACCGTACGTATACAATGATCTTAAGTAATCTATCTGCTGTTACGAAATCTTTTTTTCTTAATAATCTTTCACTAGGAAAATTATTCCAGTTTAATATATGGAAATCAAGTACATTTAGCATACTCAGCACGACTGCACAATTCGTTAATTCATCACTATTTCCTTAACGACGCTGATACTTGAGAATATCGATAATGGAAAGCGGGTCATCGATTATCCGGCTACGTTTCCTGATGCAGAAGTGAGTACGTGGGCTTTGCTATTCACCCCGAGAAGCGTAGTGTATTAAAATAGCCACCCCTTTCGTCAATCTTGTAGATTCGTTCGTTTATTTGGTAGAAACTCACCTCCGAATCCACCACCATTTCCACCGGAAGAGGGCGCGCCGTAGCTCGAAGAGGGACGACCACCGCCGAATCCACCACCGTTACCGCCGGCAGAGGGCGCTCCGTAGCTCGAGGATGGTGCACCACCACCGAATCCACCTCCGCTGCCACCTCCGAAGCCACCACCTCCGAGGTTTGGAGTTCCGTAGCTCGTCGACGGAGGCAAGTAGTTGGATGGTGCTGAAAAATAAAATAATACATATTATTTATTTCCTCGTTCCATTGATTATTCCCATTTCCTGCTTCTTGTTGCACTTATGAAGGTAGTCGATTGGACTTTCTCCCGACGTTTGGCTATTATCATGTTTAAATAATTGTACATGCATGGGAAGATTATTGGAAGCTAATCTTTAATACGACTGATCTTTACTATTTAAAAAATTTCAAATACTACAAAATAAATAAATAAATTCTTCCAACTTAACTAGTCCTACTAAATTCTACTAAATAATTGAAAGGAAAAATCAAAGTGGTGTATGAAAATATTTTTCGTAATTTTTTGGACAACTAAATAGCTTTTGTCCATTTCATATGACTTCCCTTCTATTTGTTATTTATTAAATCAATTAATCATTATATTTATTTAACTGAGTGATTTTCGAATCCTTCCTTCATTCTCAGAATCTTATTTCTGTTCAATGAATAAATAAAGTCCTGCAAAATATATTATAAAAAAATGTAACCTCGGTAGATAAATATTTGAGTTTATACTGCAAAAGGCTGACACCACAGGTGCAATTTTGCTGGATCATTCGCTGAAATCAAACTGAAAGTGTATCTTGACATTGCTACATAGTAATACCTAATGCATCGAAACGGAAATTCTATTTCGAGAGTGTCACGAAGAAGAAATCACTCGTCCGCGATAGTTGCCGAGGTTCGCCGTGAATAGCAAAGGAGCCGATCTCTCGGATCATCCGTTCCTCCTGCTCTTTCTATTCGGTAGCTCGGAGGATTCACCATTCAAACGACTCGCGTACCTTCTCTAGCGCAACACGGTGAAAGTGTGGGAGACCGAGCGATGTGCGTTGAACGTGAGTTCTATGCCTCCGATTATTGTAGCCCCGTGCGACCGTACCTACTTAACAACCTTAGCCAACTTAGAGCGAAGATCGTCGTTCGTTTTCTCGTTTTTTACTTCCCTCTACTTATAAACACACACACATCAACTGATTGAGCTTCTTCTCACAATTTCTGCCTGTCTCATATTACACTAAGTACAAGATCTCGTTATGATAGCGCATTACATTGACGGACACAAGTTTAAAGAAAAGTGAATTTACTCGGCGTGTTAAACTGAGTCACGACTCGACGTTCAGACGATAATTAACTTCGTGACCGGATCTCAGCTCTCTTCGCAGACATTGTCCTTGATAAGATCTGAGAGATCGGCATTGTCTTTGAAAATAAATGAGAATAAACGACAACAACAATCAGACAGCTCGGTCACGAATTTATTTTACAGAAAAAACTTTCAATTCACTCAATTTATTATTATTTATTACGATAATATTATTGTTTATGATTTTATTATTAAATTTTAGTTAAGTATCACTGTCGTCAGAAACGCCTCGGGTGAATTAAAGGCCATCCTCTTTTCAATGAGCATATTAATTCCTGTTAGCCACTAACTGACCATTCATTTTTTCACACCTCTCGACTTTGTGTGTACACGACCAACATAAGTATTATTTTTTTTTTTACGATCGCGATAATGTGGTAGTCACTCGATATTTTAAAATAAGTGTCCGTTATCGGGTTTGAGAACCTTGACATTGTAGAAGTAAAGGCATTGATGATATATTTTTTGGTCCATTCAATTCGCGAGAGATAAATATTTACAAGAATTAATAAATATTTACAGATTTAATAAAATCGTATGAAATGTACAATTTTTTTTTTTTCAATTAGTTCGTAAAAATTATGAATTAAAAGTTGTGTCAATAAAATGTTATATTATCCTGAGAATGATGCTGTCAAAGAAACCAATTGAAAATATATTATGAATCGCTTCCGGTGACAAAGCAAGATATAATGCTTAGCCATAAATTTTCTTAGACCGGAAGTATTTTGTCGAGACTTCGAGAAATGAAATACGATTTAAAAAAAAAAAAAAAAGCGTGTTACATTGTAATTTGATTTCTTGACGGTAACATCGCGTCGTGTAACTCTTCTCGTTTTCTCACGGGGCGATTTCTTACTCGGTACTCTTTCTGCTGTCGAGCAGCAAGCGTGAAAACGACTTTCTTGAGTTAATCATAAACTTCCAGCTAGAAGACGCTGCGCGCAAACTGTCCGCACGCGCGTGACAAACTTGTCTCAAGATGCTTTGCACTTAGACCGACAATTTGTTTCATTTTTTTTTCCCTTTTTTTTTTTTCAATTCCTGTCGAAGAACTCGCGCACATTGCAATTTCTCGATAAACTTGATGACTAAAAAATCTATAAATTACGGTAATCATATTAAAGTCTCTGATAATAATTGACATTTTTTTCTATCTTTTTTGAAATCTGAGAAAAATTAATTATTCGAAATATTTTATACTAAAAATTTCGTGAATGTCTCTTTGAGTCCAACAAAATTATAAACGATAGTTTCATTTCTCAGCCCAACGTGTCTGACAAAAACATTATTTTTTTTGTTTGTAGGCGATAAAACAATTATTTTTCAGACTGAATTTATTATTTTATCTCGTTCAAGACTTTGCTGTGTCGATGATAAAAAAAAACTCGAAATTTGACAAATTTCAATAATCCGAAAAGAATGAAAAAAAAATGATGTCAGTCTCGTGGTTTTTTTGTTCTCCCTTTAAATAATTGATAAAAAGAAAATGAGCTTACGTTCAGCGATGCAAGCCGGCACGAGAAGTGCGGTGGCGACGACGGCGATGGCCAAATGGGCCCATTTTCCGGCGGTTCTCATGGTGATCCTCAAAAACTAGGATTTCACGGTTGCAGTATTAAAAGCTGCGTTAAGATTGTGATCACTGAACGTCGACGAACCGGCGAGAAACTCCGTAACCGCGAATTAAACGCGGGTGGAGATATTGAGTTTGCTGTGTTTGTGTGTGTGGCAGTGACACACGTGTTAAACTCGTTGAATCAATAACAAATAAAACGAAACTGTCGCACAACTCGTTGTTACTGTTGTGAACTGTTCGTTCGAAGCCACGAATTGCTCTAACATGCTTCAAACATCGTCGATGTCGCTTATATAGTTGTTGGCTCTTTTGGAGAAAGTCTTGGTCGAGTGCAGGAGGATGCCACTGCGTGTAGCTTGGACAGGAGACGTACCATGGGGGGCTTGAATGGTGGGAGAGGAAGATCCGGGGGTTGTATTACACGGTACCTACTGTGGAACTAGGTACTCTCTTCGTTCTGGCATCAGCGAAGCAATATACAATTCCCCAGAGTGGGGACCATTCCGAGAGTAAGCTGCAATCGAGAGAAGATGATCTGGCAAGGTTGACCCTGGCCACGGATCACTCTTTTTTTTTTTTTTTTTTGTCTTCGTATTTCGTCTCGTCTTTTCATTCCGTACGTATACGCACTCAGGTTCTTCGTTCTCGATTGTTTTTGAATTTTATAGTTCACAACAAAACCTTGTAGTGGCTTTGTGCTCTGAAAAAAGTTTGAAGAATTTTTGGAATTTTTTATTTTGTTTGGGTTCATTTAATCTTTCATTTTTTTTAAGTTTTAGGCTCTCTTTAATTCAAGAAATAACCTTGATGTGTTAATTTGTTGGTACCAATTTATTTAACTTGAATTGTGAGTAATAAGAAATTATCTACTTTGTCAGTCTTCAGAATAGAATCAACGTTATTGATTATGCAAACGAACAGAAATGATAAAAAATGATTTCTCTGATTTTTTGGAATACGTGATGCTTTTTTTTTTTTAAATCACCTGCAATTTTTGAATTATCTTTTTCGATACTGAGACTGTTTTTAGAAAGCTGTTGGTTCAATGATTTTTGAACTTGTTATGTGTAATGTGGAATTGTTCTACGAAAATATATTCGAATCTCGTGACTTGTCAATCATTTGTTTAAGGAAACAAAAAAATGTTACAATGATAAGAGAGTTCTAAAAAAATTATGTATAACCGGAAAAATCCGGCAGTTAGTTTCATAGAAAAATTTGTGTCTATCGAATTTGATAGACAGAATTTTTTTATTTTATTTTATTGTGCTAATTTGACATTAATTTTTCTGTCAATTTCTAGTTTTGGAGAAAGAGTACATAAATAATGTGCTAATAATGATGTACTTTTATTTTACAAAAGTTGTGTCATATTGACATAAAAAATGTGTGATTCCTCTTTTATACAATATTTTGTGTAAAAATGTGTAAAAAAAAATCTAAGATACAATAAATCGTATTGCAAAAATGTGTACATGAAAATTCTTCATTTGAAAGGGTGCTTTAATGTGAATATAATTTTGGAATGCCTTTGATCTTGTAAAAATAAAGTTCTACCAAACTTGAGCCGTTTCTATTTTTCCAAAAAAACAAAAAAATCTTTGATAAAATTTTATTCGCAAATGATAACATTTTTCCGTTTTTAGAGTTGGCTTAAAAATTTTTTATTTGTTCGAATTTGATAATTACTGTATCACAACTTCACACTGATTTTTCTTATCTATTCATCACACAATTTTATCATTTTTGTTTCATCACAGAGAAAGCTGAGACTTCTACGTGGTTTAAAAAAAAAAATATCTTTGGATGAAATACCTGTACATTATAATAGACTCAATTTTTTTTCCAAATTAATAGAAAAATTAGCTATCATTTGAATCACGTTTTTCTTCCTCGTACAGAAAAATCTTTGTTTCTTTTTTTTTTTCAAAAATACAGAAACTTGAGGTTTTGGTCAGCATAATTAAAATCGCCAGTAACATCTGATTGGCGTGAATGTATTTTAAGGTGTCTACATGCATTTGCGGCATCGAGTGACGGCGCAAGAGCCTGCGGCGAAATCAATTCATAAAGGAAAATCGTGCAGACAATTGAGGTGGACGAGATAAAAAAAAAAGCATTCGGCTTGGACAACGGCTGTAACCTTTATAAAGCGTCATTACCCATTTCGTTATGCGGAGCACGAATGACGAGCAGGTAAGCATATGCTTTGTAGGCCGAGGACGGCACAATTTTTTTTTCCCTTTTTTTTTACATTCCTTTCAACGATATCTTCTCCAACACGTGAACACGTGGGTGTAAAATTCGTTGATTTCGATGCTGCGGTCTTTTTTTATTACGGTCATTATATGCCATATCCTGAATCGATGTCTCGATGAAAAGAACAAAAAAAAAGATATTGAAGAATGCAAAGAAACTAATGTTACGTAATTCTTTAGACTGTAAAAAATGGTATCATGAAAAAATTGTTTCTAGGGTTGGAATAGATTTATTTTAATAAATTATTCTAATTTATTTCAATCGAACAGATCTTCATTTAAATTGAATTTATTTAATGGCCAATCTAATAGTTTTTATTTAATTAAACTACATTTATTTTTCACAATTAAATAATTGTCCACATTGAAATAAATCTATCATTCTTCCCTCTCTTCTTTCTCTGGATGTGGTTGATGACGCTTTCGCCAGGGGGCGCTTTGGCGTCGTCGGCTTCGTCCCGGGCTGGCTACGACGCAGCCAGTCACGTTGCGGCAATATAAATAGTTGGCCCAGATTCGAGAGTGCATATTGCTATAGGATTAGTCGATTGATTGGTCGTAATTCATAATCACAACTCTCACACGTAACTCATCTGCGATTCCAAGCATGGTACATTGAACAAACGCTGCAGAGCGACATCTATGTTCGTAAAACTCGTGTCCTACTCGATGGAATACATTGACCTTGCAGTTTTCTTACAATTAAGTATCACTTCAGGTAGACTCTACATAAGAGAATCGAAGATTGTGTAATTTTAAAACACTGTATGACGAGAAACTCGGGTGTTAAAGTTTTACATTTCGGTGTTTTATGGACCGCTTTGTAGTGTCAAAGGTCTGCAAAGCATTCTCGGCAGTCTGTGTGAGTCCATATTAAGGTTTGCCGCTAGATCTTTAATAGCTCGAGGTTCGTTAAAAAGTTGTGAGAAGAAATTGTGTCGATATATTACGACTTGATGCAAATGTGTGGTAAACATTCTAATTCACAGTGACTAATTGAGAGAGAAAATTACGAAAAAGGGTCATTGCATATATTGTATAAGAAAATATAATTTTTTAGCTTTAAATTAAATTGTAATAATTAGAATTAGAATAAGAATAATATTTTTCTTTAATTTGTATTAATATTGTACATCAATTATGTAATTATTGTAATTTCGACAAAAATTGTAATTTTATAAGTTCCTTATAAAATACTCAAATGAAACAAAAAAAAAAAAATTATTGTTGGCTACGATAAAAATTGTAAAAACGTCATTATCGTAAATCCAAATTGTTGTGGCTTTAAAGAAAACACGTGTGTTTAGTAACAAGTGCGAATAATTCATTTAAATTACACATAAATAATAAATAAATGTTTATTCAAATCGAACAGTCACTCAAATTTTATTAGTTTTAATTCATAATGTAATCATAAAATTACTTAAACACGGTAGCTCGTTTGTATGCTGTCAAAATGAAATATTCTGGACAAATGTAATTACAACCAAAGTTGCTTTGTAATAAATTAGGCTGGAGTTGACGATCGCTATCCGAAGTTATGGAAAATTTATTTTACAATTTTTTGCCTAAATACCTTATTCGGTATTATCGTTTTTTAAATATCTGTAAGAAAAATGACGTGATCTGCGTGACCGTGACTGTAGTCGGCCGTGACAAACGTCACATCAACTAGTAAGTAGAGAGCTGTCCAGTTGTCCGCTAGTGATGCTCATTGAACTTCCCACTTCCAATCTTTCCGATCTTTCGCACCTGTATTTCTTGATTTATAAGGTAACTTGACCTTTCAATACGTTGAAGTTGTTGAGTACTTATAGCCAGCCAATTGAATATTGGAATGAAGCATCGAGAATAAAATTGTTAATAATTATTGAAGCTATAAAAATTATCTGATCATTCATAATGATTCTAAATTGGTAATTTATACAGCAATTTGATGGAGTTAAAAAAACCCTGGGAAAAATATAGCCAACTAAACTATTAAGGGGGACGAGTCAGCAAAGGAAAAATGACTGTCAGAGATTTGTATTTTTTAATATAAAATTTATATATATATCACTCAAGGACTGGAACGAAGAATTTTTCCTGTCAGTGTTAAGACAAATTTGGTTAAACGCTTCCATTGTAAACCAGATTTGTGTTTTTGTTTTTCAACCCTGCGCATGATTTGGAATTCACCACTCAAAGGATTTTGCTCGTTCGTGTCTCATTTTTTTTGTAACTACATTCTACACCGGTTAAGCGGAGGGATTTTTTTTTAAAGGTCCCCAGGCCAAAGGTATTCACCAATTTAGAGATCTAAAGAATCTAAAGAACCTACAAACAGCTCGATCGTCTCCAACGACGAGCCTCGTCTTTCCCAAGGCTTTTTTTCCCTCGATTTTTTTTCGTCTAGCCTAATGTATCAGTATAAATGTTTTAACTTTATCGAGTGGGCGATATACGCGTGCATCCAACTAGTGCACATAACAGACACGAGCTCATAGCTCGCGTGGAAAAGCGAAAGTAGGCATCGTCCGCAAGAGCGACTAACAGCACGCCGTCGATTTCTGGACAAAGTATGTACTGAGACAGAGCTGATATTACAGACTAAGCACATCTGGCTGTACGACCACCGAGCGCATTGTAAGCGCATCTTTGCCCCAGATAATTAATATCCGTAGGCAGATACGGCTCGCGAGACTCAGTAAGCACGGGACTAGAGCCACACTTTATGTTTCATATTTTTATTTTTTTTTCGTTTCAAGTCTTCTCCGTCAGTCGTGCTCGGTATAACGTGCAATCTAGTTGCCCAATTGCTGAGTGTGAGAGCTAATCGATTGTAGGAATTACTACATCGTGATATTGGCGGCTATATATTAGATCCAGTCTAGATAAAAATATATATTTAACGTTTCGAAGATTTTCAATGTTGTACAAAGAGAACACTATATTTTTTTTCATGCCTAATCGATTTTTACCCTAAACTGGGTATTGACGTGATTTTTTCTAAGACCCTTCCAAAGTCAATATGATCGGATACTCGAACCGTCCTTGAGTTATGGCATTTAAAAAAAAAGAAAAAAACGAAAAAGGAAATCGAGATTTTGTGAAAATTCAATGCCAAACAGCATTGAACGTGTCTTCACTTATGAAGAACTATTAACCAAAATCGTCAAACTTATACGAAAGTTAAAACGATCACTTGTTTTTTTTTAAAATTCAAAATGACCTAAAATCCGATGCATGTATATTTAGTCAAAAATCGGGACATTCAAAGTCGGACAACGTCGTTGAATGTCATTTGGATGCTAAATTTCAGTTCGATCTCTCGGCTGGTTACCGAGTAACAGTCGATCAATTAATCCGATTAATTATTTTTAAATAGGCGATTGATTATTTATTTTGTGCTTCAGTGTTGAGTAAAGCCTGATGATCGATTAAATCGTCGCTGCCGAGTATGCGTTGGCTGATAAAAAGTAGTTAAGTTATACTCGATCGTCAAACGATTTTCTCAAAGCGAGTATCTCAAAAGCCCGTAGGAGTCGTACGAGAAAGATATTATCCTTTCGTAATATCGGTATGTTCGCAGCTGTCAAGACTCATCTTGACGTTTCTCGGACACACAAAGAAGCAGTGATGCTGAGAGTGCTATATGTGATAGGATAGGATATATGGGAAGCGATCGGTGGAACAAAACGAGTCTCTGGAAGGATCTATCGTGTGGTACACATTGCATACAGGCAACATACACGTACACGCGAAGAATCCTACGAAACAATAGAGTAAAAGCGTGCAGAGGATTCTTCGTATTCTCGCAGGTTTCTTTATTCCAAAAGGATATCGGTTTATTTTATTGTTCCTGTCTGCCAAGTGATTTCGCAACATATGGAATCATTAGTGGATTGTACTGGTGGTTATTGCGATTTCTCACACAAGCACACATGGGAACACGAGTTGAAGGGGATTCCATGTGTGTGTCAGATCTGTCGATGCTGAAATCGACAGGGGTAAAAATTCTCTCTAGAATCTCTGAATTTTAGAATGACAATTTGGTCTAAAAAAAAGAAATGTGGTGTACCAATTGAGTTCAATTTTTCGTTCGATTCGTGGTCATACCCTGAGGCGTTGTTGGTTTGTCTTTTCGTTGATCTTCATTGCTCGACCAATATAAATTCCGGCTGTTTCCCAATTTCGATAGGCAAATATTTTTTTAGAAAGTTAATAATTGTAATACGACGTACAGACACGAGGCTGTCCGAAACTGCGGAGCAATTTTCCGTATTGATGTAATGACATCACTGGTGTGCGAGTAAATGTGCGCTGTTTCTGGGAAAGGACGCGGTCGCTTGAGTTCACGACATCGACGAACTCTACGGTGGATTAACCATGTAATTTCAACTGTACGTGAAGATACGACCGTTTTGATGTCTGCCGTTTGTGTGTGTGTGTGTGTGTATGTGTCTCATTCTTCTATTGCCGTGTGTTTCGATCGCTCGCTACCTAACTAACTATCTTTGTAGGTATTTACGTAAATATCGAAATCTTCCTATATTTACGCAATCCCGTCCCGGGTATTTAGGTGTACTGTAACTGTATGCACGGGGTTTATTACCGTGTTGTACGCAGTTGCTCGTCGTGTTAAACCGAGCTGCCGTCGATGCGATTAGCCTGATCTATTACCCTGAACGTACTTAGCCGCATTGCCGAACGGCTATCACATCGAAGTTGCGTTCCTTCTGTACGCAATTCTACTCGATACTTCTTCAAACCAATTTCGTTACGATCGTTGATTTTTGTAATAATGGAATAAGAATGGAGAACATCGATTTGTGAGAGACATATTTCAATTGATATTTGACGGTTTTATCGATAAAGGGCAAAACGATTTGAGTCTTGTATGTATGATCAGTTAATTGGATATGTTTACATTATTTTTCATAATATATATTTGTAATAGTGGTCGAGGACGCGTCGGATCCTCGCTTTTAGAAAGCGTAGACCTTCCTTCTGGTCGGGTTATTCTAAGTTCGGTGATAAACCCCTTCTTCTAGTAGTCTGAATTATTTTAAGTACCACAATAACCTCCTCCTAACTGTCAGTGTTTGTGTGAGTGTCTGTCAGTGTTTGTGTGAGTGTCTGTCAGTGTTTGTATGAGTGTCAGTCAGTGTTTGTGTGAGTGTCTGTCAGCCTTTGTGTGAATGTCTGTCAGTGTTTGTATGAGTGTCTGTCAGTGTTTGTGTGAATGTCTCTCAGTGTTTGTATGAGTGTCTGTCAGTGTTTGTGTGAATGTCTGTCAGTGTTGTATGAGTGTCTGTCAGTATTTGTATGAGTGTCTGTCAGTGTTTGTGTGAATGTCTGTCAGTGTTTGTGTGAATGTCTGTCAGTGTTTGTGTAAATGTCTGTCAGTGTTTGTGTGAGTGTCTGTCAGTGCTTGTGTGAGTGTCTGTGACTATCTGTAGTAAATTCTCACCCTCGAGAAACCTCGAGGACCCCAAGGTAAACCCACCCTCGAAAAAATTTAAGGTTTCGGAGGAGTTACTCTCCAGCATGTGTCACTGAACCCCGGCGTGAGATTGATACCCAAGAACACAAGAATAATATATATGTTTCATGGGAATGTATTTTAATTACTTTACAGATTACTCCAAGAGTAATTATTATATATATAAAAAAAAATTTCATGGTTTTGTGGACTAGGTCGAACCTATTGAATCTGGAGATTATTTTAATATGTAATCAACGAATTAATCAAAGGGTGGAATATCATCATAGATGTACCGATGAAATATAATTACAGTCAATGATTAATGACACCCTGTCGAGTCAGTATTTTCAATCTGACATATTTCAAATTTGTGAGAATATAAAAATTGTCGGTAACACATGACGAGATGCAAATCGATCAATGAATATGAGTATGTCAATGTTGAAGTTTGTATATTAAATATCAAGTAGCGTGTATTTAATAATTATCGTTACATGCTAAAGTCCAACCCTCGGGCTACTTATTTATCGTATCACCGTTCGTCTATTCAGTCACAATCTGTGTCTTCGTGTCGTGGTGACGTCGCAACTACGAACACGATTATATGTGATATCTAATGAATGTGTATAGCGCGCCTGTGCATACTGCTATATAACCCTTTCTTTCTTGCGGCCACTACGAGGATTGCAAATTGATGATGATTCCCTGGACACGCGGGCTGCTGGAGGAGACACCACACGTGTAATCGTCGATCCGAGAGGATAAATAAATCTCAACGCTCGTTGCGATTTATTAGAAAATCTTTTCCTCCCAATGAGACAGTCTCGTGTCTGGATAACGAACTTATGCATATAGTGACGAAACAAAAATTGCATTTATATCGCGTTTTATTTACATTGGGAAATGTATTATAATATTATTATAATATCAGAAGCTAAATTTAATTGATGGTGATTGAAGGTGAGTCAATAATTTATTTAAAGTAAAATAATATAGTAATGAATAAAATTAATGTAATTAATGTAATCAATAAAATCAATACATGGCAGTAAAAGAAATAAATGCAATTTTTCGAAAATCCAGTGGAAAGTCCTTTCGAAAGGTAGATTTTTAATACAGCACTTACACAGAATATCTCGAGGCTCTAATATTTAATTTAATGAAGGTATCTCTGGAAACCGAGAGCAAAGTCGTTGAAGAAACTTCGAGGAGTGTACTTGTAATGTAGAAATGTGAAAAAAAAAATTAAATAAAGGTCGACCCGAACGTCGTCTGAGTTGGGGAATAGAACACGCAAGCAAGGCCCAAAAGAAAAAAAAGGAAAAAAATGGAATAGAAGAGAACTCGTTGCTGACGGAGATTCAGAAGGAGTACTTGGAGCATCCCACGTAATCCTACCAATTATCTTTTTGTTCGTTAACGAGGGTAACAAACACAAAAGCGGAAGGTCACCTGATTCTGCTGTCGCTGCTGGTTCACTCTCATTACGAGATATGTCTCAGTGTAAACGTCTCCTAGTGTCAAATGCGAACTTGAACGAGGCGAATTTTATCTCAATGGATCCAGGAGTATATCTAACATAGAAAAGTACGAGTGTTGTTACATTTTTTTCAATTCTGCTTCCTCGTGGAGGAAGCTTTGTTTTCGTGATTTTTTTCTCCTCGAGATTTTCATCTCAGCACACTCAGTATGGTCCAAAACGTCGAGAAAAGCGATTTGCACGAAATGTCTGTCTGTGCGTATGTGCAGATTTTTTTGTAAACACGATAACTGTCGTAATTTTAGATGTATCTTCTTCAAATTTGGCACACAAGTGGGCTGTCATACAAAAACGTTTGGGATTGTAGCCGACGCGAATCGGTTGAAAAATACAAATTTTACAGCATTTTGAAAATTTTGAAAAATTCCTTTTCACCATATAACTTTCGCAAATTATGAGATATCGGACTGAAATTTTGCATGTAAATGGACTACGATCAAAACATGATGTGCACCAAATTTGGCGGGAATCGATAGAGTGGTTCTAACTTTATTGTAATTTCAATTTTTTTTTAAATATCTGCAAAGACTTCAACTCCTGCAAATTCTAAAATATTCGACTGCAATTTTCGACATGATTTCACGATTATTGATTATCAATGATGAATTTAGTGAAAGGAACTGTCGACATGCCGGTAAATTTCGATTTTGGTGAATAAAACAAAAAAAAATGCTGTTACGAGAAAAAAAAGTTGAAATTTTTTGCAGATTTAATTATGGTTCACATATAGACAGGGTTTGAGTGAAAATTTGACGCTAATCGGTCAAGCGGTTCAAATTTTATGACATTTTGCATTTTTTTTTTACAAATGTCATTCGATCTCAAACAAGCCTGCAAAGTAGAATTTCTTTTTGCAAATTGCTCCCTCATTATTTTTTGCTTTTTGCAAAGCTTCGTCTATGAGAAAGCCAAAATCAATGAAACATACTTTCTCATAGAGGCAGGTTTCTAAAAAGCAAAAAATAATGAGGAAGCAATTTGCAAGGTTCTACTTTGCAGGCTTTTTGTAGTGTTGCCATGATTCAGGATGTTTCAACAACCTCGATGACAAACGAGTCTGCTACAAGAATCGTGAACTGCTAATATTGCAAACAATTCTGCTCTTTATTCGAAAAATCTACTAGCTGCGTAAATGGACTGAACAGCCTGTAAAAAATTATCAGTTAATTAGTCGATAAAGGTCAATAATTAAATGATCTGTAATTGCGTTATTTAAAGAAAAAAAGAATGAGAAAAAAAAAGAATTATAAATGACACAGTTTAAAAGGAAAATGCATATATTTGTATGTTTCGAGACACTATTACAAGGCACTTACTATTTAATATGTTGAACATTTTTTTTCTATCTCTCCCGTTTATGAGATTTCTTTTTAAGCCCAAATTTATACTTGAATAGGATTGGTGTCGAAAAAAAAAACCAACAAGAAATGAAAAACTCTGGTCTTCATTACTATTTATGGTAATTTTCAAATATAAGATACCTACTATTTAAAATGTTGTCCAAGGCATCACTGAGATTTTTCTCTTCCATGCCCTCCCTTTCTTGAAGTTTTGCCCAAATATATATTTCCAGAGGATGGGAAACGAAAAACAAAAAACAGCTGCAAACGAAAGTCTCTAGTTTTCATGTTCTATAAATTTATGGTCATTTCTTTTCAGGTCCAGGCTTTTTATCATCAAATCCTTCTGGCTGTGTACTTTTGAAGGCAACAGACAATTTCCTTCTACAATCTTATCGTCTACTACTTCTGGCTGCATATTTCATGCAGAATTAACCCCAATCATTATACTTTTTTTTGTTTTTCTTTAAAATTTACTTAAAAATTTATTTCTCTTTGAGATCATTTAGGCTCACCAATCTCAGAAAGTGCTGACGACAGTTTCTAGTTTCACGACAGAGACTTCAAAATTAGCACTAAATTCTCTATTGATCTTTTTCTTCTAATCGATCGAATGTAACGCGCACTTCGTACTTCCTCAGCGTCTCGCGGTTCCTGGGTTGGCAGTGAGGAAGTTGAGTGTCTCCATGAAAGCACCGAACCGATTCGTATGCTCCTCGTTTCATTCCAAAGCCTAAATTACCACTAAATTCTTCACTGCTGATCTTTTTCCGCATTAAATTCGCTGCACGTGACACTTTCTATCTCTTCCGGTCGAATATCTGTAGGAAAAAGTTATTACTCGACAATTTCGAAGCTCAATGAACTCTCTGTCTCTCTTCTCAAGCTTCCTTAAAATGCATAATGAAGTACAAAAAAATTGTACATATTTTAACACTCTGTATATTCAATCAGACAGTTACTAATAAAATAAAAGTCGAAAGAAAGAACGTTGCTACGGTGGCTCGTGAAATAGTAATTCAGAACAAACGAGATGCAAACGAAAAACCGTTATCGAATGGAACGGATGGATGGAGAGAAAGTTCGATATAATAGGTTTGGAAAATTGACGAATAATAAAAAAGAAAAAAAAAAAAAACGAAACCAGAGGGCAGATCGCTGCGCGTGGGTCGGAAACTGTTGAAACGAATTCTGTGAGAATACTGAAACACTGCATCGATAGCAGACATTTGTTCTTATATCGAATGTATATTTTTGCGATGATATATTTATCAGGATGTTTCAATAATTTTTAAAAATTCAGCAAGAGATTAAATTGAAAAATAGTGAAGAATGTATTATCATCTTCCACTTCTGAAGTATAATTGCAAAATATTTTACCGGTGCTTTTTACAAAAAGAGAGCTCTGTCGATGAATTTTAAGAGGTGCCTAAATTGAATGAAAATTAAATTATTAGTAATTAAACTTGGGGACGAATTTTTCTTTTTTTTAATGACATTTTTTGTATCTAAATTAAATTAAACATCACAATATTTATGTGATATTTTTTATGATTATTAGGGAACTGTTAAATCAATCGCAACAGTTTTTAAATTCTAGTGTTTTTCGGTTTGAAAACGTGAAAAAAGGTCATCGAGAATTATTCATATTGAAAATTATTAAACGACTGCAAAGTGAAACTGTACACATTGCTTCGTCATTTATTTTGTCTATACAAAGTCACCTCTTTTATAAAGTATGTTTATCGATTTTAGTTTCCTCGTAGAGGAAGCTTTGAATAAATAAAAAATAAGTTATTGACAGTTAAATGAAATACATAGATTTTTTTACGATTATTTTCAAATGTAATGATTTTTTAATTAGGGTGATTCAAAATAATTCAATGATTTTTTTTTTTTTAACTCTTCCTCAGGAATTGAATTCACATAGACCCAAAAATAATGATCTTGAAGTAAAAAAAAAGTTTTTGATGTCGCTCAAAGCGATCGAAATTTTCGCTAAAAATTTGAATTAAAAAAATCGATAAACCATTATTTTGTAACCTTCATTTGAAAGTTTCATCGAAACGAGGATCGGGTTCCAAAAACCACATCGCTATATTAATATTTTTTATTTTTTTCTAATCTCTCGATATAATTTTTTTTTTTAACAAAAACAAATTTTCCTCTACGGGGAAAGAATAACAATAAATCTTAAATCGAATACACATTCATTACTAAGACAACGGATTAAGTGATCCATTCATATCACTCCTTCGATTGTCCAACCATTAAGACAGTTCATGAATGGAATTCTCATTTAATGAGTGTGAACATTAAATAAGATCAAAATCAGGTGATTAATTTCGAAACAAAATTTAGCTCTTATACGTCAACTATATATTTGTACACGGAGTCGCCAATCATTAGCAGGAAAAAAGCTTATAAATGTATTAACTTTCAAAAATGTTATTTTCCAAAGATATCGTCGTTAAAAATCAATTATTAAAAAATAAAGTTATCTTTAAAATCTTGGTCTCTATGGAAGCAGAAGAAGTTTCGTCATAATATTGTATATATCTATATGAAGCAATCCATATCAGTCCAGGCTCTCAAAAAAAAAAAAAAAATAATTAGATGCCTTAATTCCATCAGACAGAAAATTTCAAAATGGAATTACGTCATAATTATGCAATAATTCAAAAGTCCAACCAAAAATTGTTAAAAATTTTCAAAAAAACGATTTACAGTACCTACAATTTAAGAAAGCAAAGATATGGCCTATAAGAATCGTTCAAATTTACGTAATTTAAAACAAAATTTACAGCGAAATAAACGAAAAAATAATTCTTATAATCCATAAAAGGTGCATAGTTAAATTTTTTTTTCTAAATCGTAAATAGCGTATACATTTTTTGAGATACAAATATGTTAGTGAAAAATGTCAAATAATTCAAAAGTCCATCCAAAAACTTTTTTTTTACCTGAAAAATTTCGTGTCTGATTTTTTTTTCCCCCCGATTTTGATTGGGTCAACTGATATGGAATGTCCCATATATATGTATTTGTGAGGTACGACGAATTCTGTCAACCCTCGGGGGCCGAGGTCTCGACCGAGTGCTCGACCGCTCGATTCATCGCAGCATGTCCCCCCTCCATTTCATTGTCCCAGTAGATACGGCTCGAGCGCTCTTGTTACGTCAGACCGCGCGTACCAGGACTGGCGAGTGCCCCGCGGGTGGGCCCCCGTTAGCAGTCACTCGCTCGCCGGGCGATGTCATCGACAGAAGCCCTCGTAATTATGTGTCACCTGGAGTACGATTATCGATCTTGTAAGCGTCGAGTGGCAGTGCGGCGCGGGTACGACGGGCCAAAGTGCGTGCTGTGCGTGCAAGTAGAAACAGCCACACAGACGCATCAGGCACGTGCTGAATGACAAAGTTGTTCGGGCTTGTCGAGTAGGAGGCACGTGGTTTTCGCGAGCGCATAGTGGCAGACGACTGCATGTGCGTTTTATTGCACTCTATGCAACGTCCCACTCGACATAGTGCATTTTCCGTCGTTTCAGTAGAGTCTGACTGGTATCTGGTAGTTTCTACTTCCCAGGAGATTCCCTCGTCGCGCCCAGCGAACATATATACGTCGCGCTCCCAATGTCCACATAAATGACTCAGGCTTTTAATTAGCTTGAGTAACCAATGCATAACGTTTCTATGCGCAAGACAGTTTCGTACATATATGTACTTGGTCAGTGTTAAATAATTAGTAGGTATTTCACAATTGTCAGACGAGAGAAATTTTATTGAGTCTTTGTTGTATTTTTTGTAAATTAAGTTTCAGGGAGTTGATATTTTATAATTTATCGCAGGTACTTTGCATTGTAATAAAATCCTAGGCTATGTCGCTGTATTTGTTATGTTAATTATTATTAAATAACAACATTTGCTTGTTCTGGATGAATGATAGTAAATGTTGCAATGTTTCTGCTAATAAATTTTGCTTATTATATTATAAAGAGATTTGATGTAAAACATAAGGCTTGTAAATAGAGACCAAAAATATTGTTGCTGTAAATAAATATTCAACATACCGGAAATAGAGACGTTTTCTGTTATTAAATCGCAATAAAGTTATTTTTATTGAGATATTAGTGGCAGAGTTAAAATGTGTTGAAAAATTTGTAGGTAACACTTAAATTTACATATATTTACATATCATAACGTCAAAAGGTTACGTAATCATAATATAAACAACTGACTCATAATCGTGTTTTAAAATTTTTTTTTTTTTATTTCAACGAATAATATTTGCCTAACTTTTTTTTTTGCCAATAATTATTCTACAATACAATATTCTTAAATTATATTTTTATACATATTTTTTATTCACTTCGAAATTTTTGAGGTAGTTACAAATGATTCTGAATTATAAGATTCCTACGTGAGCGTTGTTAGAATAATACTGATCGTTTTTTTTATTATTTTTTTTTTGCTAATTCACAGTCCGGTCTATCGCAGTATCGACATTAATCGCTTGAACTTTCTATGTTACGTAGACGATGTTGACGATTGTAAATATAATCGAAGAGGAAATAGGTTGATGAGCCAGGTATCGGAGTACCTTGAGGAATATGTATCGATGACAATTACGATGATTGTGGCGTACGCTTATTTCCCAATCGAAGAAAGGTGCTACGATGACCTGTAGGTGAGTGTATCGACACGAGGCACGTTCTAAACGCTCCTAAAACTTAATGGCCTGTTCGGTCGTTCTTCAACACCTCCATGAATCCTACGAAAATATGTGACTCGATATGTGTAGACATATATCGAGTGTCACATATTTTCGTGTGAATGTATAGCTACATAGAGTGAGGGGGGGGGGGGGGGGGAGTGTAAGTTGAGTGTCCCAGTCCCAGACTCTGCGAGTATAATTATGTATGTATGTATGCATATGTTGGTTTATTTTTTGAAAGTCGCGAAGGGTTTCAAATTTTTTTTTCGTTTACTATTTAAATTTTTGTTTTTTTTTTGGTTTTTAACTTTCGATTTATGTTGCAATTCTTCGAAAGTTTGGTTTAGTAGAGAAAGATTTTTTTATTTTTAGATTTATTGGTGAAACATATTATGCTATGTTTTAATTATGTTTCATGAAGTCCGCTGCAGGTTGCATGTAGAATTTGTGCAGTGGCGCCCTCTAGGAAGTCGTATTTAATTGTATAGTGGCGCCTCCTAGTGGACTAGTGCCAAATGTGATTTTACGTTTTTTTTTTTACACATTCGAATTAAATGATCATATTCCTGAAAAATAAAAATGGCGCCACTGTTTTAAATGAAATGTCTAAAAAATAAAGCGAATTGACAAGATAATTAAATATAAAATTGTAGCGATGCAAAAGCAAACCGATTTTTTTTTTTTTCGTGCGTTTTTTCGTACTTGACACAAAATCAACATTCCAAAACAAGAACCAGTATTACAAAACAGATTTAATAATTTATGATTCTTAGGCTTCTTGAAATATATACTCTTTTTTTTTTAAATCGAAAATTAGATATTCTCGATTCTGGTCAGCATATATAACTAGGAAATTGCCAGTAGCCCTCAAATTGCCAATACACCCGAGAACGGAAAGGACCGGTTCTAAGACTCGCAATTATCTTCGTTACGTTAATATTAATTTATTCCATAAATCGTGTATATGGTTTCTCTTTGAAAAACAATCCGACGAATGGTACCGAAGATGGGTCTCTATGTCGATCTTAGTCTTAGCTCTAAGTGTCTGGCCTCGGGCATTTGTTTACTCCTCTTTTGAGATGATCGTAAGATCGATTCGAGCAAGAAAGAGAAAGAGACAGAGAGCGAGGGAGAGAAAAAGAGAGAAAGGAAATGGAGACACTGTTAGAGAAACAGCGAGATGAAGCTGCAGCATGTCGACCAGGTGAACATCTCAGGCTCGATGTGCTGCTTACCCGGTGTATAGCAGGTACTTACTTTCTCCTTCGCCAGCGAGAGAGAATATAAGCGCGTGCCGGCGTCGTCTTCAACGTCGCGACGATTGTCAAAGATCAATCAGTGAAAGCCTATGATAATTGCAAACACGACGACGCTTTGTCGACTTCCTTCCTATTGAAAATAATTTGTTTTTCACCCTTTTTTTTTTTTCCATGACTTGTAAATCCAATTTGTATTTATTTATTGATTTACGATTTTGCTGTTACGATTATTTTTATTTTATTTTAGATTAAAATTTATCGAATAATTATTTTATTTAATTTAATGTAATAATTGTATGCAATATAAATGAAATAAATTTATGAATATTTTATTTTAGTTTAAAATTTATCGAATAATTATTTCATTAAATTTAATGTAATAATTGTACGCAATATAAATGAAATAAATTTATGAATATTTTATTTTAGTTTAAAATTTATCGAATAATTATTTAATTACATTTAATGTAATAATCGTATGCAATATATATGAAATAAATTTATGAATATTTTATTTTATTTTAGTTTAAAATTTAGCGAATAATTATTTCATTAAATTTAATATAATAATTGTACGCAATATATATGAAATAAATTTACGAATATTTTATTTTATTTTAGTTTCAAATTTATCGAATAATTATTTCATTAAATTTAATGTAATAATTGTACGTAATATATATGAAATAAATTTATGAATATTTTATTTTATTTTAGTTTCAAATTTATCGAATAATTATTTAATTACATTTAATGTAATAATTGTATACAATATATATGAAATAAATTTATGAATATATTTTGATTATAGAAAAGTGTAAGGCCTCGACCATATATGGTGTAAAAAAAATGAGACCAATACATTTACATATGCAGTAAGTGTACTTGTACATCATCCTAAAAAAAAAAAACGTGAAAATGCATGTATTTATAATCGTAGCCATTTGGACGACGATTAAGACTGTTAATTATCTAGAGTAGATATCTCTATATTCCGAATTTTCAAGACAGGGACATTGTAAATAATATATTTCGAAAAATTAACGAAGTAATTACATTTAATGGATATTTTATTTCCGTCTTTAGTTCATACTAATTATTCGATGCAAAAATAATCCGATTTACGTTCTCTTGTCCATTAGCATTAATAAGTGTGTTAATTGCCAAAACACGGCCTCGTCTCTTTACCTAAAACCTCATATTTTTAATCCACACATTAACGACCGAGTTTCGTAATTCGTCGAGACACTCGTGGCGGAAAATTTTAGAAACATAAATTTAAACGATGAGTCTCCCAAGAGCGGTTTCTCATGACGAAAAAAATAAATTTGGCCTATGTATTTGGGAGAAGTTTCGGTGTGTAACGATGACGTGATCGTTGGAAGAGCGAATTTGAAAATGACAGGGAACGAGAATCCTTGTAAATAGTACTTTTGCGTGTATATAGCAAAAGAAGAAAAAAAGAAAAAAAAAAAAAAACGTCGGCAGTATCAGTTTGAAAAGAGCTTTTGGGGAAAAATGGTTCAAGAGGGAAAGAAAAGTCAGGAGCAATCTCTCGAAATATCCTGAGGCTCGAGCGAATGCTCGTTCGTAAACGACGTATTAAAACGTGTATTTAAGGTAAGTAATGTAAGCAAGCAACGAAATCGACAGATTTGCCTCAGCCCACGCGAGACACCAGCGAAAACCCTCAAGGGCTCTTCAACTTTTTGCCAACTCAGCCTGCAATGTATTTTAACCTACATATACATACAGAATACACTTATGGTCGTTAATTTTGAACTACATTTTTTTCTTCGTCTTACGCTTAAAAAAAGCGCTGCCAAATAGGCGGAAAAAATACTACTAAAATATTTGTGTGTACAAAGATTTTTTAAGTAAAACGAAAAAAAAATAAATAAAATGAATTTCCGTTAGTATGGTTTATTTGGAATTTTAACTAAAAGCTACAAATAAAGTGTAATTATCAGGAACATTTTCTCGTAGATTAGAAAACTATTTGAAAGTTACTATTTTTAAAGGAATTTTAAAGGAAATTTTTTTTTTTTCTCAGTTATGCATTCGGTGGTGTATTTTTTTAAATTTTGAAAATTAAATTCGCAATAAATAATCCTGGCAAAAATTTGTTTAATTCATTTTCGTTAAAATTTCGTAGGGACCTGTATATTTTTTTTACGCATTCCTGTTTCAGGACATTTTTTTTTCCATTTCCTTCTCTGGTGAGTAGATTTTTATAGTTCTTATACAGATGCATGTCTGACTTGTGATTATTTTAAATGGACGAGATTATCAATTAGATTTACGAATTTCATGTTGCCCAAAGAGATACCATGAAACTCATTATAAAAAGTCAGGATTACAGAGAAAGGTCTAAACATTCGTTTCTATGCCTCTGACTGCTGCCTCACATCCCTTTGAGTACTCTTCGTGCATCTGTCATGACCTCTGAATTCAAATAAGCAAATCAAGACGAAAGAGCTCAAGTTTCCAAAGTGGTCCCATCACTTCTCGTTAGAATCAACCATGTACAATATTTTATCAGAAACACTTTTGTAGGCTGCTATGATGACATTTGTCTGCCTAGTGGATTTACGAATTTCATGTTGGCCAAAGACATACCATGTAACTCATTATAAAAAGTCAGGATTACAGAGAAAGGTCTAAACATTCGTTTCCATGCCTCTGACTGCTGCCTCACATCCCTTTGAGTACTCCTCGTGCATCTATCGCGACCTCGGCGTTCAAATAAGCGCATCAAGACGAAAGAACTCAAGTTTCCAAAGTGGTCCCATCACTTGTCGTTAGAGAAAGCGTAGTAAAAGACGAGCGTGTTCCCTAGCGCATACTACATCCTCGTACGTACACACATTTTATACCAGCAAAGGTATATAGACACACACACACACACACACACACACACACACACACACACACACACACACACACATACTACGATATTTCTATATATATATATATATAGAAATATCGGCATCGGACAAGAGCCGCTTGATCTAGACGTCAGTTTTACAAATTGCCGTGGGGAAAAATCGTGAACGGAGGGTAAGGGCTCGGGTGGGAAAGAGCGAGTTATAAAAACGAGTGAATGAGAAGATGCTGTTGGGTGGGAGTGAAAAAAGAAGGGTTTTGCAATCCCCACCAGAGAGAGAGAGAGCCCGACCAGCATCCCGAAAAGGTTGATGTTCGAGACATAGGCGTGGCAAATGCGGGGGTGGAAGGCGTGGCCTCGAGAGATCAATATATCCATCCCCGCCGCGAGGTTTAGGGGGCGAGGACGCGACTAGGAGGGTTGCGACGCTGGGAGGACGAAGCTACGTGCAGGGAGCAAGAGAAACTTGCTCGAAAGTGCTTCGGACTGGTTCGGAGTAGTTGTAACCAGTGTGGGATAGTGGTAGTGCCGATATGGTCGGCATTGTAGAGGTGGATGATGGTTCCCGGTAGCCCAACGGCACGTAGCTACTGCCAAACCACATCGATCCCACACCAAAAGCACACCCTTCCGTACTCGTCCTACCTTTTCCCGCAAAGCCCTTTACAGTCCGGAGCGAGGACCGGTCACGATGACTCTCAATTCTATCGCCAATGCAACTCTAACGTTGAGTTGCATCGTGTATACGTACATACTCGTTGTCGTGTGCAGTGGCATGACGGGGTAATGCGGGTCATTTACACGGAGAAATAAGGGTATGCAAAGAGGATTAGAAAGTGGCACATTGCTCCCTCATTATTTTTTAGCTTTCAGACAGTACATGTTTATGCAGACATATGTTGATTCATTTTGGGTTCGCTTGATGGGGAAGCAGTCTGTCAAAGACGTGGAAAATAATGAGGAAGCAAAGGGCTAAGATTTCCTTGGCATCCATGTGTTTTCTTTTTTTTTTTTAGATTGTGAGATCTGAGGCGAAATGAAATTTTTGAGGTCAAGAAATTTTTAAAAATGTTTAATGCTCGGTGAATATTAACGATTGAATATATTTTACGAACACACCCACCAAAGCATTTTACAGACAGAGTCAGCACGATCACACTCAATTCGATCAATTCGATACACGGCGGCAGGACGGGGTAATGTGGGTCATTTACACGCAGGAAAAATGGTTGGAAGTAATTCGAAATTTGCAAATTCATTCTAAAAACGAAGTGCGTTGCCAATTGTGTAGTTTCCTGTCCTCTGTATTATAGTCACTTTTAACACACTTGCAAACGTGTCGTTTTCATGCATCATTTTCATGTTAAAATTGCAAAAAAAAAATGTTTTTAAAAAATCATTAACGACTCAGGCACTGCGGGGAAACACAAGGTAAACTGATAAATTCAGTGCAAAGTCAAACTTATAACACACATTCCTTTCAGTCAGGTGCTAAAAAGGGCAAGAGCATTATTTTTATTTATGACACGATAGTTATAAGAAACTTGCGTTATAAAATATGCACATGAATGCACTGTAAAGCTGCAACTTTCTACAAACATATACTAGGACAGAACTGAGTAAGTCGGGTCAGGGACATATCGGGTCAAACGACTTTAAAAATCGACGGTTGCACGTAATGTGCTTCAGCGCATCTAGGCCATACTCATATTGACAGAAGAATCGTGTTAAAAAAGTTCAATTAGTGGCATATTTATAAAAACAATTTTGTTCATAATTTTCTATATATTCTAATTTCCTCCCAGAATTTTCAATAAATCGGGAATATATCTATTGGAAAACTGCGACCTTTTTAAGTAAGAATGTAATTTTTTCAATTTTTTTTTTTTATTGTGTAATAAAATGTATTGTCCAACATTATGTGCAGAGTAAGGTTCTCAATTTTTCAAAACTTTGCAGGAATAACGAAAGGTACAAAAATCGGGATTGAAAAATTTGAAAAAAAAAAAAAAATCCACAACTACTATGAGTGTAACCGGTCCACCTTCTGTTAAGATTGTTCGGACAATAAAGTTGAGTCAATTGAGTGCATAGATAAGAAATTTTTTTTTTTAATAATAAATAAATAAATTTTAATAAATTTAAGTGAATCTGGTTTTAAAAAACTTGTTCTTAATGCATAGAGAAAAATATGACAATGAAAAAAAATAAATAACACCGAATTTACAGAATAATATTGCCAGTTTGTTACGTTAATAAATCCACGTAAATACATTTTTACGCAATTTTGATTAACGTTAATTTTTTAATTTAATTTTTTTTTTTTTTAAATGCGTCACGTATTAACCAGACAATTTATCGAGAAACAAAAAATGAGATCTTCACTCGTGAAGATCAAACTAAAATTACAAACTTGACTTTTTACGAATTTCAGTGTAAATTTTTTATTTCTGCAGCAATTGGGAATTTTTCAGTACTCGATTAAATTGACTATATACTGCAAAAAACACTTCAAAAACAAGGTGACTCGTATTACCCGCCGATTCTCATAACCCGCTACGCCCCGATTAACAAGGCTGCGGAGTGGCATGGCCTCCGCGGGGGCGTCATAGTCTCTCCGGGGTCTGCTGGAGACTTCATTCCGTACGCAGTGTACGCAGTCACGCGACGCTCTCAAACACCTATTTTATAGGCTTCGAGTACGAGTCTGTGGCAAAAGTTGCAGCCTTTCTCATTTCTTTTTTTTTCCGTAAAATATGTTTCTCCATAGGAATGATACGGGGGGACTTCGACACACACAATCCGGAATTTATGTGTTTCTACTTTTAGTTTATGCTGCATAAATATATCTTCGTCGCCTCTTCTCTGAGCTTGATCTTATTCAAATATTGGAAGTAGATTTTTTTTTTTTTTTTTAGAGTAAGACCTACACTTTTACAGTAATAATGTATCGACTGAATCGACGTACGTGTGAGCGGAGGTGTTCGGTTTCGAGTGGGAAGAATGGTTGAAATACGCGACCTTTCACGTTCGTTGAAATACAAATATCTAACGAAAGAGGCCAAGAAGAGGAGCCCGTTTATCATTATTTTTTATGTAAGATTCAGTTCGTGAAGGGATTGTGGTTCCTCGTGGAAATAACATTTTCAAAGGTCTCGAAAGCAGTGCTGGGTCAATGAAATAAAAATTAATCACAAAATTCTATGATGATGATATATAATATTCCCTCGAATTGAAATAATGTGTGTGTGTGTTTTTTTTTCTTTTTTTTACAAAGATGGGTTCAAGTATTACGAATTATTTATTTTAAATAACACTATTCTTGAAATTATCTTAATTTTTATTATAGTACTTTGTGATAAAAGAAAAATTAACACACGAAAAATTAATGTGATTGCAGATACCAAGAACATTGATTTTTAATAATGACAATTCATTTTTAATATTCCAAAATGTTCTTAATAAATTCTTAAGAAATTTATTGTCAAATCTGTGAAAAAAAATGTCTTACATAATTAATTCTATGATCTATTTAAATACGTACGACCTTTTTTTTTTTTTAGAACCTTCTTGCAATTATAAACTTTCTGTTTTTGGAATTTTTTTAAGGCTGCGAAACTGTTCTTTCGATGAAATTTAAATCCTTTCTAATATTCGACCACATCACAGAAAAAAAAAATATCCACCTTTATAAGAAAAGTCTGAAAATAATTATACTGTCAATTTAAAAAAGAAAATAAAAAAAAAAGACATGTTATGTATAAAAAAGTTTTCTACCCAATTTGTCAAACAATTATTTTTGTATAAATACATTAATAACTTCTTGACATTATTATTCTTATCCAAATTCCGTTGTAAGCATAACGCCTCATTTTTTTCTTCACTCTCTCGTCCCAAACTAAATTTTCAAATTCTAATCAAACTAAACTTTTCATTGAGAATGTATATATGATGCATCGTTAAAATAAAGTGCTCTTGAATTAACACTAATTTATATTTAACAGTACTTCGGATACCCATTTTTTATTTCCCTATGTAATAAACAATCATTCTTTTAAATAATTCGTATTTTCGAAATTTGCTAAAGAGGAACAGTTTCAAAATATATTTCGGTTACCTCTGACGTGGAAGTACAATGTGAGGTTGATATTGCACAGATTTGTTCAAAGATTTTTTTTGTTGTTTGCGACAACTCTCGAGGTTGAAATGAATTCGAAAAAAAAAAACAAATGGAAAAATAAATGTTGGTGCATTTTTGGAGGATTACTGCCCAAGAAAGCCGAGCAGTTTTATCGATCCAGTGACTCTCGGAGGAGCGGACGAGAGGTGCAGAGGATGCCTGGGGAACAGGTATAGCATTGGTACACGTGGAGAAGCTATATACATAAATGTATATACATATATATATATATACATACGTTTATACAAAGGGTATATGGGCACACGTTGTCGGTGACCGTGGCCTACGTCGAATCTATTCCACGACGAACGCCCTTCGACCTTAACTAACGCGTGACTTACTGCCTCTTTGGCGTACTGAGAGTGTACACGACCCTTAACTAGTCACAGTGTGTGACTGGTGAGCAAAGGGTGACGCAAGAAGAGAAAAAAAAAAAAAATCGATTGGAAATAGACGATAGGTATTGTGATAAATAATTTATTATACAATAAGAGCTAATGGTTTCATATGTGCTACATACTTGTGGCTGTCGTTTATACAAACGTTCGCCTATAACACCTCAAGCCACATATTATATCTTCTGAATAATAGTGTACTCCACAAATTCGAGCATTCGATGAATTAATTCTGAATAATTATATTGGGTATAATTACTGGATTAATTTTAAAAATAATTACATATTATAGTCGAGGGTTAATAGTAATTTAATATACAGTATTTGTAATTTGTTACAATCTAAAATATCTAAAAATTTCAATGGTTCATAGATTTCCATCATCATTTTTTTCGTACTACTGCATTTTCAACAGATTTATAGATTTTATTTTATAGTCATATTGATACAAGTGTCAGTGCAGATGAAATTCTTTTCATTCGTTATACTGAATTTAGATTCGGAATAATGAATTTGAGGATAGCTTATAGATTTATAGAGTGAGAACTTTTTTTTTTGTAAAACATATTTCATCGAATAAATTTTGTAATACACGTCTCAAATTCAACATGAGGCAGATATTGTTCTGTATAAAATGAGTCACTAGAATGGACTTATTCATCGATGCTTATGAAATTAAAAAGTCAAGATTGGGAAGATTACAGTATATCAACGCAGCAGTGTTAGAATAAAAAGCATGTAAATTATCTTGTAATCTTGAATGTTACTACCTTCTTGTTTTCCACCTTTCACAAAGTCACAGCTATGAAATACGTTGACCAATTTTGGCTCATCACAGAGGAAGCTTTGTGAAAGGTAAAAAGAAATCCAGGCTCAATCTACAATTTACTACTATTTTACATTATTATTTTAAAAAAAAGTGCAAACTGAAATTTAAAACATTTTTTACTATTGAAAAAATGAAAAAAATTTGAAGCTGTCTTAGATCAATATTTAGGCAATTAGGGCAAAGGTCTAACAGGGGAGTGAAAGAGAAAAAAAAAGTCATGAGAATTAATTGAAAAAACGTGTGCAATCCAAAGCGAGCTTAGAAAGTCCAGTGTCATCAAAACTGAGTCTCATACATCTTGAATGTCCAGTCCCTTAAAAATCTCGTAACTTACAAACCGCGTTAATAAAAAAAAAAAAAAAAAAAAAAAAGAAGAAGCATTTAACGAGAATATATTACAGTCCGTTAGATGCGTCGGAATCTCGAAACCGTGTTTTTGAAAATTAAAATATTCGACACGAAATCGTGTAAATCATTTTGGAGCGGACTACCAAATGCTTCGAGAGCGAAGGTGAAAGGGTTTGTACTCGACAAGGAAAAAAAAAGAAAGGAGTCGATGGAGTGCCCGTAGAAGAAGATTGACCTGGGAGAGTGCTCGTCGCTCACCAGTAAATTCACATGCTTCTATTGGTATGTTGGGTGATATATTGTGTAACACAACTGTGCACCTTTGACTGTAATATACATGTGTACTTGTAAATTGTGAGTATGTACGGTGAATACAAATGGAGCATTATTCGTAGCAAATCCACTCGAGTCTGACCTTCTCGAATTAGGCCCACATTTTTTAATACCAATTTTATCAACTCTAAAAATCAAGATCTGTTTCAAAGATTTACAAGTTATTGTTCTTTTTAATTTTATGAACCTCGACAGTCATGGAAGATTTTGAAAATATTTCTTGATGTTTTAGATCATTCTGAGTGACCTTAACGTGGAAATTTTTGAATTTTTTTTTTCTTCCGCTGTGACGAAAATATAACAAGAAGCCAAATCTTAAAAATGTTATGTGTAAATAAAAATTATTACATATTTTTACATTTTTCCTTTCATTTCATTTTTCGAAAGAACTGGAAATATCGAATCAAATCCGGCTCACTTTGGGTGAAGATTGAAAAATTGTTATGTGCTATATGCAATGAAAATTACTTTAGTAATTTTTATTTGAACATTATTAAACTAATTAATCAGTATTTACGAGGTCTGTTATTCATCCTTTGAAGCACTTAGGTGTAACACATTGAATCCGTCATTTTGAAATTGTGAATTTTAAGTTCAGATTCATATTTATCATCCTTGAAAATCCCCGGGTACCGACTTTCATCCAAATCAAGTAACTTGTTACATTTTAGTCCGTCATATTGGGCCCGCCATTTTCTATCTTGGAATTTTTATTTAAGATTTCTGATCAGAAGCCCAAAAACTCGAAAATCCCAAAAAGATTGATTGAAATCAAGTATTTTTTTTTGCATTTTGGTTCGTCATATTAGGCCCGCCATTTTCTGTCTTAGAATTTTTATTTAAGATTTCTAATTAGAACCCCAAAAACTCGAAAATCCCAAAAAGATTGATTGAAATCAAGTATTTTTTTTGCATTTTGGTCCGTCATATTGACCCTCCGATTTTTTATTTCTGAATTTTGAGTCAAGATTCGTTGGTCGCATTTTGAGTTAGGATTCGTAATTAGCGATTCCAAAAACCCGAAAACCCAAAAAGATTGATTCAAATCAAGTATTTTTTTGCATTTTGGTCCCACGATTTTTAATATCTGAATTTTGAGTCAAGATTCGTTGGTTGCATTCCGCCATATAAATATGTGTACACGATACAGCACATTGGCATGTGTACGCCAGGAGTTGCAGACTCGTCTGTGGGTAATTGATTTTCCAGTCGTGCATACCCCATTCATCGGGCTGTAAAGGCCTTCTCTTGTTCGAATCAGTTGGTTCACAGTCACTGTACGATTGCTCGGCGTGCTCGGTTTAGATTTTTCAGTCCCACCGAGGAGAGCATGGAAAGGAGGGCAAAAACGGAAAATCCGTGATGGTGAAGGAGTGATGTAGCTTTGTCGATTTTGCACCTGCAACGTTTGCCTGGCTGTTGTAATGAGTGCGATAGTAACGTTACGATAAGTGTGAGATGTTCAGAGAGAGCACAATACTCTCCACCAGAGACTAGACGAGTGAGAATGCCAGTGAAAGGAAAAACGTATATGGTGACGAAAAAGCTTGACTGAAAGAGAAATGAAAATTGGATTTGCGGATGAGCATTCTGTGAATGAATGAACATGATGATTTGAATTAGTACACGAAGAGAAAAATGTAATGCATTCAAGGAAATTATGTCCTGTCAACTGTGACTGTGACAATTATTCATTTTTAGCCTGAGCAACTATTTTCGTGTTTGCCTTAACTTTTTTCGTCGTTCAAACAAATCCATCAAATTGAAGGGTTTTATTCCACCGATTGCAAATCAAAAATCGCGTTTCTGAAATCCTGTTTAATTTGCCAATGATTGAACGAAATTTCGGACTCAGCGATTCCACTTGGGTCTCATCTTAATAGTCGCCAGAGCTACGACGATTTTTCTAAGAGTGTGCAAGAATAGTAGCTTCATTTTCTTGAGAGTTTTTTTGGTGAAGCTATGAAGTCGTTACGGAAAGTGATTAAAGCAGAAGGATGCTAAAAAATTCCTGGGGATGGTCAGACATGTTCTTTTATACTTTTTTTTTAAAATCCAGAATACTGAAGATTTGTTTTAACGATATAATGTCTACGTATTAGTATTTCATACTAAGTGTCTAGAGCCATATTTGTCATGTGAAGAATTTCTCATCCCATGAGTTCTATTATACGTAAATGCATATTGCACATGAATGTTGCTGAAATTCAATTGATTCGAATATGTCTGTGAAATTCCGGAACGCTTCGTTCGTCGCCACATTCATCAATCGAGTCAGTGAAACTGCAGCACACACATCAGTAGCTTCTAGTGATCGTCCGAGTATTGCAGCTGGATTAACTGTGTAGCGAACAATTGGATTTACGTGATTGCACATAGTCCCAGAGGGCTGGGTGTGTGAGCATCATCAGCAGAGGAAAGAAGCAAATATATGTAATATTTATTTGCAACGTATTGACGAAGTTGAATAAATACACGAGGATAAATACGCAATTTCATTAGATACGTACGGTAATGAATAAAAATTGGTTTTTCGAATGTTCTATTTAAAATTCAAACGACATTGCAACTAACAACCGAAAATAAACAAGACGAAGGAACCTGAAGAACCTAAATGATGAACACGTAATCGGAATTGGGATTGAATCTAATGAACCTAAATGATTCAAAAGACCCTTTTTTATTTCGTATTTTGGAATAAATGACATCACATTGCCCACGAGGAAGGCAAATATCGACTTACTTATTTATTATTAAATATTGTCAAATTATAAATAAGAAACAATTGCAAAAATATAATTAACACCGTTGAAAAGATCTTTAAAAAAATACATAACAATTGTTTCGCTCTCGTTGACGAGTGTTTTCTTCCGGAACTATTGTGTCATTTGCGTGCTACCTCGTACGTAAATCCGAGGGTCTTGTACCTGCACCAGGCAAAAGACTCGTTGTCTCCTTGTCGCCAGGATAACCACGTAGCAAGCGTGAAAGCAAAATAAATGATTATTCCGTCGTCGGTGGAGGCGGTCTGGCAACTCGAGGGAAACCCCAGGCTGCAGGCGCAGCCAGCGAGAATGAAGAACATCGTCGTTGTTGTCGTTGTTGTGGTCGCTGTCGTCGTCTCTCCGCTGTTGCATATCACCCCGAGAAGAGAGAACGACCTGTCTCAGAGCGCGTACCAACGTTGTCGCGGCATCAACGGCAGCGATCCCCCGCCTCTTGCATCCACAACGGCGTACCTAATATAATATTCTAGGCAATTACGGTGTTTGCGGATCAAACAGAGGGACCAACGCTCGTTTCATCCCCTCAGCTTCATCCCACAGCGTACGCACTTCTACCCCACTATTCTTCTTTTATTTCTTCACTCCCTCCATTTCATTCTCTTTATAGTTAAACAGAATGTCGCTCAGCCGCGTTGAGTTATATTCTGACAGAGAAGAGAGATTTTGCCAGAGGGCATTAAATAGTACATGTCGTTTTTCTTCATTTTTTGGATAGATTTTATTTTTTACATTTTTTTTCCGTACCATCTGTTGTATTTTTTGTTTTTTTTTTTTTTTTTAGAGTGGAGGATTTAGATGGAAAGAATGGAAAGAAGTCGGCCACCCCAATTTTTCATGTCAACAAAACGTCCGGAAATTTATTCGGGATGTTGGTCTGGTTGAAGAAAAAACGTAGAAATTTTAACAGATTTTTTATTGCATTTTTCAGTTATAAAAAATTTTGGAAAACAATCGTTGTTTATTTTTTAACGCCAATACTACGGCTCACAGAAAAAAAGCATAACAACATGAAATTTTGGATTTTCAACGTACTTTACAACAACATTTTTTGGAAAATTCTCCGATTTTATTTTATGCCATTTTTCAATCAAATAAAGTTGCCACGTTTTTTCCCTCCGAAACGGCATTTCCGATTTAGCTGAAATTTTCACGTTTTCTTCTTTGAAGTATCTAGAATCTTTGAAAAAATTGGCGAGATGCGCGGCAATTTCGCCCGAGAGTTATAGCTCTTCGAACGATGGAAACATCGTGGTAATCTAATGTGTAATTGCTCTCTTGCATTCAGGAGGGCTGATTGTGTCCATGGAAAATATTTTAAAGCCCGCATTACATTTTTTTATTATGTAATTCTTGTTTCTTGTATTAGATAACCGCGATGTTTGATCATTCGAAGAGCTGCTAACTCTGACATTTCAACGAACAAAAGGTGAAAATTTCAATTAAATCGAAAATTCCATTTTTCGGAGGGAAAGAGAGTGGCGACTTTATTTAATTGAAAAATAGCATATAATGAAATCGGAGAATTTGACAAAAAATGTTGTTGGAAAGTACGCTGAAAATCCAAAATTTGATGTTCTTTTGATTTTTTTTCCGATCCGTAGTATTGGCGTTAAAAAATAAACAGTGATTATTTTCAGCGATTTTCAATTGCTGGAATAAGCAATAAAAAAATCTGAAAAAATTCCTACGTTTTTTCTTCAACTAGACCAACATCCTGAAGAAATGTGTGGACGTTTTGAAATGTCTTGACGTGTTTTTTTCGCCATAGGTATTCGAATTATTGAAATTCTTTGAAGTAATCGAGCAGTTTGAATTTTTTAAATACTTTGAACAATTCGAATAAATTCTATTGTCGAAATATTTCGAATAATTCAAATACTTTGAATAATAATTATTAAATTCATTTCTTGATGAATTAATCAATCATTTTCATATCCGCACGTCACTAGAAATGAAATCCTTTAAGTTTTACACTAACTTCAACTGCAATTTTCATTATTTAATTGTTTCCTTCTGGAGTAATTCTGTTTAAGCTTCGCTCTACAGATTCTCTTCAATAATTATTCAAGCATTATTTAACAAAGAAGAGAGGAGCTTCGCGTTATATCGACCCGCGACTTCAACAGTGACCTACTTTTCATTCGTTCCTATTGAAATGCTCAAAGATCTAAATGGATAATTAAGGTCTATCGAAGTGTTATAATATGCCCTACAAAAATATCTACGATTTTTAAAATGTATCAATTATCGATATGCCGAAGTAACGTAGACGCAGCATTGTTCAATGTCGTCGTGAATAGCAAAATTGCTATTCTGATTTCGAAAGCAATTGGAATTGCTTCCTCATTATTTTTCACCTTGCACAAAGTCCTCTCTATGAGGATGTAAGTCGATCAATTTTGGTTTCCTCATAAAGTAAGCTTTGTGAATAAAAAAAAAAATATATATTTTCAACAAAAAATTAATTAATACAAAACAATGAGAAATCAGTTTGTGAAATTCTATTTAATTTCCTTATTTTTATGTTGAATTCCGTACAGAATATTTGAAAGAAATTAAAATTGAATACATAATTAAGAAAGATCTATAAGAAAGATTTCCCAAAAAAAATGCTTCGACTTAAAAAATTCTTTAATTTTGTCAAAATTAATTTCTTTCAACGAAATAATGTTTTTTTTTTCGAGATCTTAAATGCATTCAATTGAAGAAAATATAATACAGATGCTTCCGGAAAGTAATTCATTTATTAGCACCGAAAAGCTATTCCATTGTGTCGTCAAAAAGATTTTTGCTTCAAGTATAATAATAATTCTGTTGTAAACAGAAGTATTTCAATCAAAGTGGGCTTTAATTAAAAAATTTTAAATGATGCCAGAGTCAAAATGCGTGACTGGGATACGCACATACCTCGACTGTTTTCCCTGAGACCGTGTTAAACATCATGTCCAAGATTAAACAAGTTTACATGTAAAATGCTAAGAGAAAAATCAGGTAGCGATTGCGGGCCCACACACAGAGACACGTCGGGTCGTGGCTATAACAATTCACTTTACGAAATACTCGCGGGGTCGCTGTTCTCACGACTGCAATCGCGATAGCTGCGTTTTTTTTTTTTTTTTTTTTTTTATATTTCCTTCTCCGTCTCTCTGTATTTGACTCTTGTTAGGTATTTCACGCATGCATCTGTGTCTTTTTTCCCTCTTTTTTCTTTTGCTTTTTGCGAAAGCCCGTACGGTGAACCCACGCGTCCGTCCTTTACCATCTGACCCGAGTGTTCACGTTCCAGTTTTTAATTAAGCTTCTAGGAAATCCCGGGTGCATACTACCTATTAACATATAAAAAATATGCGGCTATTCGGGGAGAGATGATCACTGTTATTCTGAAAAAATTTAATTAACAGCCGAATTAAAATACCAGTGTTAATTGATTATCAACTGGACCACTTTATTTTGTAATTGTACTATTTTTGTATGTGATTATATGAGTAAATGAGAAAAATTTATATGTTCAAGGTAAAAAGCGTTGGATATTGGCAGCGACTCAATTTATTTAAATTCTGGTAGAAAAAAAACAAATTTTTAGTCGAAATTATTTGATGGGATTGGTGTTTAATGAAAAAGGAAATGCCATTTTTATTTTATTATTTTATAATGAAAAAAAAAAATCTTTGGAATTCATTTTTTGTTTATTTTGCCAGAAATTTCGTTGAAAATTACGGAATTAAATTTGAAGTGTTCTTCTTATAAGTCATAAAAAATGGATATTTTCATTTTTTTTTTAAATTAAAAATATCCATAAAACGTAAATCGTTTTCGCGATATAAATGTTTTAGTGAAAAGTAACAATTCAAGAAATCAGTATTTCTTGCAAATGTATTTTTTTTCGTAAAAAAAAAAAATAATAAAAAAGTAGCAAAATAGAACTTTGCACATTGTTTCCTCATACAAGAAGAACTTTAGGAATTTCCATTTTTCACAGAACTGTTCAGGAAGATTATTTAGAAAATTTTTTTATTGGCTTCCTCATTCATTTTTTGAATTCTCTACAAAAATCGTCGTAACGTCATAAAATTGTTAAATTTCTTTGTAATCAATACGACACCCTCGATTATTTTGAAATTTAAGCCGATAGTTGAAAATTTGAGTGACTGAATTGATGTGGAATGCCTCTTATAGTGATTGGCCAGTCCAGGCGATGTGGCCATCTCGCACGAAATAACCCTATATTTTATTAGAGACATATGTGCGAATGTGTGCAGCAGAGAGGAAAGAGCGAAATGGCGAGGGCTCGTGCCGCACGCGCTCGTGCTATTGCGCTAGTAGCTATATTCTTGTTGCACGAGAAGCGCTACTCGCCTCGGATCTTTCTTTCACTCTCAATCTCGAGCGAGCCTTACGTCTGGCGTGAGGTATATATGCACACAGAGAGGCTGACTTGCGCGAGCAAAAGTTACTTCACCGCAATCTTGATTCCCATCGTATGCGTATTATTACTACACTTACTGTGCTCATACCGTTAGCCTAAGTACATTATGGGCTGGAAAGAGGAGTTGATCTGAAATTGTATACAGGGGGCTTCGTTAAGAATACAACAAAGTGAGAACAAATGGCCAATTATAGAATGCGTTGGTATATGGATGGTTGTATTGTTGTGTATATATATAGTGTATAATTAATTATTATACCACGCAGCTGCAGTAATTATTTTATTCTTGAATACATTAAATTTAACAATCATTTAATTTACAGTATTATTTATTTCTTTAATTTTTTATACGATTCACGTGACTCAAAAAAGCAACCATTTTTTTTTTTCATTTTTATACATCTACGATTTTTCAAAATAAATTGTCGAGTGATACATTTAAAGAATCTGAAATAATGGTAGAAAATTTGCTTTTCGAAAATAGACAAAAGTGTTTGGTGAGCGATTTTTTTTTTAAAACAATTCGGAATAAAAAAAAAGATCTGTTCACGTGTGGTGAACGAAATTGTTATTTTTTTATTTCTAATTGTGAATAAAAAAAATATCTTTGCGAAATAAAAAAAAAATCTGTTCACGTGTGGTGAACGAAATTGTTATTTTTTAAATTTCTAATTGTGTATTACCCCAAAAAAAGTTTTCCAATCCCGCAGTATATATGTTTTTTTTATTCTGATTGTCTCGTTTCTTTTTTCTGTCGTCCTCGCTAACGAGGTTTCGCGAGAGATTTGTCGCGCTTGTGCTCGAGTCATTTGAACACAACGAGATGAAGATTCGATAGTAGAGAACCGAGTTACACGGGGTTTTTGTTCGCTCGTTTGGTATTCAACTTAGTCGTTTGCCTCACTTTTTCCTTCTTCTTTTCTTCTGCTTCTTCTCTTTTGGCCGTGAGTTCTACGACCCGAAACGTGACTCCCCTCGTTGATACCTTTTACATACTTTTTCCTTTTTTCTTCTTCTTCACTTATGTACCTCTCATTATCATGACGCAACGATTACGAGCGCGAGAAATTCGGATCCATGTAACTGAGATTAGGATCGATCTGACGCGCGTGCGGATCGACGAAAAAAGATTCAAGGTCCAATTTCAATCATTTTCGTCTTACCAACAAGAGACGTTTGTATATTATTAAGCGAAACTTTAAAAGCGGTTCTCTCAAAGCCCAAGATAGAAATGACTGAGAGACATGTGTATTAAAAAAAAAAAAAAAAAAAAGAAAAAGAAATCTAAGTGAGACGTATATTGCAAAATATCGCTCAGTGTTCCAACTTATACGTACATTGTTATTAGAGTGTGTAAGCTGTAAGGCCGTTTAAAAGGCTTGTCGTTGGTTCGTCTATACATTCGCTCGATGTTACTCGTCCTCGGATAATTCAAGAGACGTGTCTTCAAGACTAGAGCAAAGATAAAAGAGAGTACAGAGAAGAAGACGCTTTTGCAAGCCAAGATCGTTAGCTCGCCTCTGCATCGAAGATATCCCAGAGTCTCTCCTATTTTTCCGCTCGGTTCCTCTCTCGACAACATAATATTCACGTTCTCATTATAATGAGACGTTTGAGATGTATACACTTTGAAGTTTTGCCACAATACTACCGAGAGATCCGTTTGCTGATGCTGTTCGTATCGTCAGTAATTGGCCACTTTCAGTATAGTTATTGGCCTCTGAAACCTGTGTCGTCGATAAAACCAAGAGGACTCACTTTTGTCTCATTTACACAGGATATGATTTTCTCAATTTATCAATTTTTTTTTTTACGAAATGTATCGAGATGCCAAGCACTGTGATTGTCAGTTACGTCATTTCCAACTGAAGCTCCCACTTTTTATTAAAAAAAAAAAGATTCGTCGATAAAAACAAGAGGACTCACTTTTGTCTCATTTACACAGGATATGATTTTCTCAATTTATCAATTTTTTTTTACGAAATGTATCGAGATGCCAAGCACTGTGATTGTCAGTTACGTAATTTCCAACTCGAGCTCCCAATTTTTATTTTTAAACCAAAAGATTCTGTTTTAATCTGCAGATCTATCAGGAGTGGTTATATATTTTGCTAAAGACGTCAGTGTAACGTTGAACTGATCCATCCAACGGTGAAATAAGGTACGATATAAATCGAACTGAAACATTGCGAGTGAAGTAAGCCTCCTGTGTACTTCGAAGAATCATTATCTGACCGAGACAAGGTTCAATTGCGTTACGATTGGTATTAGATCCGCTGGAAGATTCGAGGTAAGATCCTTCTTACATGAACGAATTGTGCTGCAAGTGCAGTGAGGCTTCAACCAAGCTTCTTCACCGGCAGCGTTCCGGGTAATGAGAAAGTTAAACGGATTCGAGAATCGCGTGAAGCACTCCTTCGGTTTATCCAGGAATGCGGGACACGTCTCGTTGCATCGTTGAAACGCTCACTCCTGGTACGTATAAACTCATATACCACGTGCAGCACAAACACAAGCGGCAATAAAGAGTGGACGATACAAAAAGAAAGAATGAGAATTGCGTAATCGTGGATAAGAATTGAAAAAAAAAAAAAGAAAAACTTAAAACACTTCGAAATTTTACCTAACAGAACTATAATTCAGCTGTCGTACGATGACGACGAGTGTTTCTTTTTATTTTTCTGAATGGCTGAGTAGAGTAGAAATTTAACATAAACATTTGCAAGCTCATAATCGCACAAAGTAGCCGATCGAAAAGTTTAGAAAATGACAATAAATTGATATTCTCGTATGTGAATTTGAATTCCGCAGTTTTGGCTTGAAATTGGGATGCGACGACTCCAAAAACTCCTGAGTAACATTTGCATTCCAAATCGGAGCATCTTAAACAGAAAAAAAAAATGGACGCATAGTCTTGCATAATTATACAAATTTATGATTCCGAAGTAATTGTTCGTTAAGAATTGTTGATAAAAACTATCTGTAAACTGAGTAATTTTGTTGTTCGCTCTTCCTCAGCAACTAAATTCATATAGACCTAAAATAACGAACCTCAAGTTGCCAAAAAAAAAACATTTTTTTTTTAGATTCACTGATTAAAATTTGTGATACTGTTAAAAATCGTAATTTTTGTAATCTATAAATCGTTATTCTGGCATTTTCATTTGAAAAAAAATTTGTTTATGAATCTAATTCTCTCTATAAACATTTTTTTCTATATCAAATTAATTAAATTCTGGTTAAGAAAAAAAAATTTGAAGATAATAACAATAATACTACAATCTCATACGTCTGCTTAATGGCGATAAATTAACATAGGACATTTTTATAACTTGGTGGATCTTTGTGAGAAGACTCGACCGTCAGGGTCACGAACAGTCGGCTGCTATTAGACAACCACTGGAGGCGAGATTATTAGCGTTCCTTGGTCTAACTAATTCGATAACAAGACATTTCTAAGCAATGGAATTCGGAGAGTTACAGACTCAAGGCTAGAACCTCGAAAACTCCAAAGATGAGGATGTATATCTACCCAATTACGAGGAGTCTGCGAGCGGACGTACAAATCTGATGTTAAATTATTGTAGATTATCAGGTGATTATATCGCGCACCGTTCCTTCTCATCTGGTAGAAAATTTAGTATATCATGTATCACGGCAGATTCTGGACGCCCGGTAGTTTGAAAAAAAGCATGAACAGTGTCATAGTGCTCCCTCATTATTTTCCACCTTTCGTAAAGCCACGTTTATGAGAAATTTTAACTATCATTTTTGGCTTCATTATAAACGAAGCTTTGTGCAAATAATGCGGAAGCAACGTATTAGGTTCTGTACTTTGCAAATAGCTGCAATTTCGATGTAAGACCTGTCGTTGCAAAAATATTTTGTCACGATAATTCGATAGCGACGGATTATTTTTTAAAGACAAAACCAATTTCAATTCAATTTACCATAATAGTACATTTTTTTTAATTCAGAAGGCCTAAAGAAATTTCAATGAAACAATATTGTCGCAAACTGTACAAACGTCTCCTTCGGTGTTGAAATTATTCTCACCTAAATGATGTAATGAATTTCAATAAAGAACAAAAAAATCAGATACATTGTTATGTCAGAAATAGATGAAAACCCGATAAACTTGACGGTTACTTAAGTGTCCCTTGTTGAGTCGTGTCAATCGAGACTACAGTTTTAGGTAACAGAAAGTAAATCTCTTAACAGACAACAACTAGGTCAAGGTAAAAGCTGCATAGACAGATTGTTATTAATATTCTAAATAGAATGGGATACGATCAATGGTCGTGCATCTCACGTTTGTCTCGTAATGAGAACAAAGCATCTGTTTTCGTGTTTCACGAAATTGTCGTCATTGTATTAGTCTGCTTTTCACCAAGCTCACCATCGATCTGACAAATGCACAACGACTTACCAATGACAAATGCATTCAGTCCTTGAAACATATTCATGTTTTAAGCGCCGAAATATTCAGTGTTACCGAATCTATAGTGAAGCAGTTATGTCTACGGAAAAGCTTGACAAAACCGCGTAACACAGCGCTCTCACTGAGATCGAAAAGTGGATTGGTTAAAGGGGACACGTGAAGGGTTTGCTCCATTGGTGCTGCTGCTGATGTTGCTATAGTCGTACTGTATGGTTTCGAGAGTGACGTTTACCAAATTACATGCTTTCAGGTTCCTGGATGTATTAACGTCGACCTTGTCGTACGTCAGAAACAGGCGCCCAATATGCGTCGTTCATTCTGTGACATTCACGAATTCTCTTTTCTCATTTATACAACGACTAAATTTTCGTTTCCGCATGACCATTCGAACAGCGTGTACGAAAGCTTGTCTGCGAATTAATTTCGTTATTACGATTTGTCATTAATTCATATCTTTTTATGTCGTTAAAGACTTGGGAGCTTTGAAAGGTCCTTTGGCAAGATTTTGACACGTGTTGTTCGGATGGACATCAGAATTATTTCATGTATTAATGGAATAATCGTCATAATTTCATTGTCGTAAAAAATTGTATGCGCAGATTTGTGAGTCGTAAATTCAGTGCGTTTGCAGCAGAATTATTGGGTCATGCAAGTAATGAAGTAACTTCAAATTTATAAGGGTATTTTCAGTATGAACCACATTATCGATTAGACGAGTGATGGTTCATTTTTCGTGTCTTTTTTTTGCTGAAATTCCCGGAGTCAATAAGTGCGTCGATTTAATTGTATTAGTTTAATCGAAATAAAGGTTCGTTGTTCCGAAAATGAATTCAATAGTATCTATTGTCAAAATGATAAAACAAAGGTCAAGGTTCATCTGCTGATTTATATTTAGTGGAATGTGCCATAGAGTTGATTACTCACACAGCAACGAACCAGCTCCACTTTACAATAGGAACGAGTCAGCTACATTTAGGACCCCTCTTCACCCGACGTGAATCATTTGCTTAATCAGTATAAATACCATTTAATAATTCATACCAGATAAGGGAATCAGGTATTATGAAACTTCTGCTTTGGATAAACGCTCCAAGTGACCAAATTCCAATTGGAATCTATCATGTATAGCTGCGAGATCCAAGTGCCTCAATGAAAGGTAACATCATCCCAGGCTGTCAAAGGGCTAATGGCTTCTAAATTACTAAACAGATTCTAATGAATGGCCGATAATGAATGTGGCTACATGTATCAGAAGCCTAACGCAAGATCATTGTAGAAACCACTGACGGGATCTCCAAGATTACCACTCCTAACTTTAGCCGATCAGTTCTACTGTCCGTTGATGCCTCGCGCAAAGTTGCCTGAGGGTCTTTCGTACTCTGAATGACGTATCATCCCTGAGAGAATATGGAGAACTATCGTTTTTCCTAGGCACGCTTACCAGGTTGATAGTGGTGGTGGTGGATGTGGTGGCAGCAGTTGGCCAGTGGCTGTGGTTGTCTTGCCGTGACGGGTACGCTTATATTCCTGGATACGTTCGTACGCCCCCCGAACTGCTTGTAGTAGGTACCCGCCGGGAAAGTTCAACGATCGCCCACGGCGAGGTCGGCTCACTGCCGACAACTGCCAGCACACCCGAGGAGACCTCTGGAAACTTCAACGATCGGTCTTAGGGGTGAAGTCTGATGCTCTCTTTCCAGCGTTTCGGTTATATAGGGTAACAGTAGTGGTCCCTTTAAGCAGTTTCCGATATTCGTAAGACTGGTCTGAACTTTTATATTTCGTATCTGAAAAGGATGTAATGTTGAATTGCTTAGCGTTAATTTAGTATGTGACGAGGAAATACTGAAAAATGGGAATGAAAGAAGAAAAATTGCCATTTCATCAGGATTCTGACCATCTGTCCTGGTTTCTAAAATTGAATATCTGGAGGCACATTCTGGTGCATTTGATTAATACAGTTTAATCATTGTCTGTGATATTCTTTCGGTATCGATCATTTTAATTACATGGAATCTGTTTGCTTATTTAAAGCACAGGCGCCAAGTAAATTCAAACAGTCTTTATTTAGATATTCGTTTCTTTCGTTTAGCGTTTCCTGGCTTTTTCACGAATTTTTTTTTTCATCGAGATCTTTATATCAGCTTTAATCAGAACCACGGAAAACGTTGAGAAAAGTGGTTTTGAAAAAATGTCTGTGTGATTGTATGTGTGTGTCTATATATATTCCATATTTCGAATTAAGACAGAAAATTCTGCCGGAATATGGCAATTTTTTCATTTTTTATTTAATCTGTAATAAATCGTATCGAGATCTCTAGAAAAATGAAAATGAGCATTTTTTTATGGTCATCAAGAAAGGAATTTATTTAGAATTAACATTTTTTCATGTCAACATTTTTTTACGTTATTTTTTGCTGTCGTCTGAAAAGGATTCCTAGCAAGTTTTTGAGCCGGAAGCAACCAATTGGAATACGGAGTCTCGTTCGTCTCTCCACAATGCAACGATTTCACGTCTCAAACTTCTGCTTCTTGTGTCTCGACAGAGAGAATCTTAAAACTAGTTAAACTCCTATGCAAGACTTATATAAAGTTATGCCCGGGTAAATAAAATTCATAGCTCTGAATGACGAAGTCTTTATATTTATATGTCCATGCATTCGGTACGGAGAGAAATTAATTATATTGCGTACCGTGGGATGATATTTAAATAGAAAGTATATATTTAATAGGATAAAATAACTTTGAAATTATGTACTGTTTTTATTATAATTTAATGTAAAGAGGACAATTGATGCAGCACGTGATTTCAAAAAGTGAATATATAGGGTTTACATTATTCATCGTGTAAAGAGCCATTCAATAAAGCGAATTGTAGGAAGTATAATAAAATCTCCATTGCAAAGGTAACATAATAGAGGAATGAAAAACTAGTGGAATAATTATGAAATACAGCAGTTTGTAGGCGAGTAAAAAATCAGGCACATATGAAATTCTTTCAATAATTCATCATTCATTTTACAGCTAATTGCATTAGATTGTTAGAGTTCTAAAAATTGTGAATTCAACTGCTTGTTTTTCGTGATAAAATGCAATCGACTTAACTTTATGGCCTGAAAATCGGAAGCATTATTTATTGTAAAAATAAATAAATTATACAAAAATAAGTAGACAGATTGATTTATTTATTTTTTTTTATTTACAAATATATTTAACAGTGTGTTAAGGAAAAAGGAAAGAAAAAAAAGAGAAAAATACGTAGTGAATGATAAAAATGTCTCTTCGGTGGAAGGAAATAATGCAATTAGCATTTGTAAGCCTCGGATGTGCGTTGCATCGGGAAACAGCAACAGAGAAGCAGTTCGCATAAATATACATTACTTCTTTAGCGACCTTTACAACTGCGAGAGTCGTAGCGAGCAAGATACGTACGTTTAATCTGAATATCCTTGCAGCCTGCACTTCATTCGCCACAAATTGAACCAACGAGATGCTTCGAGCGTTGCAAGCTCAGTTCAGTTAAACTAATCAGCATATATTGCTCGCTAACAGTGACACGCTGAACCGCTACCAGTGGCAGCTTTCATAGGGTTTGAACTTAAACGTAGTACGATGAGCCACGACATTCCTGGTAGCAAGTTCTATTCCATTCATCTGGTTAACCTGGCACTACACACTAAGGCTCTGGTATAAATTGATATATTTAAGCTGACCCTCCATCGGATTCAGGGAATTCTGTATTTTGGTCAGACCCTGAATTATAGCTCGCCCACGAACATTGTATCATTTTATTCTAAATGCATTCGTCCTTCGAAGAGAATATTCTCTACTAAACATTTTTTTTTTTAACATAAATTATATTTTTAGTCATAGTAGAAAATTTTATTCTGTTTATAAAAATTTAACGGATAAAAATAAAGACTGTTGGTGGGTTGTGATTTTTGCTACAATAACTGTCGACAGTTAAAACCGAACAAGTGTTCGATTGTACATGTTGGTTTTGTGAGAAAAAATTGTGGCATAGATTCTCGTTACTATACAATACGATATTCAGCAGTCATGTTTCTATATAACCCGATATCACATAATTTGTTCATATTATAAAAAGTAAACTTTATGAAAAAACAAATAAATTGATATGCTGTGTTCGGATTTAATTTAATCGAAAATTGAGAAATATTGTATGTAGCACATGATAAAATTTATAATCTTGTTTGGAATGTAAAATCTGTAGGAATATTAAAAAAATAGTTCATCAATCAAACAAGATCTCTTGTAATTAATTAAGAAGATTAATAATCAAAAATTAGTAATTGACAATATTTTGTAACTTTATATGTTGTTGAAAATATACATTGCGATGATTGCGGACTTTTCATCAGCGTTGATCTATCTGATGTGAATTTTAACGACTTTTTGCAGATTCAAATTCATAGAAGTAATAGTATTAAAAATACTCAGCTTCCGCCTTGAAACTTTCAACACATTTACATTCTTTAATCCCAAAAGCCAGCATTGAAGTAGCAAGACACTGTCATAAGAAGCCACACGTTGAAGGACACTGAATCAGCCCCTACGAAATCAAAAAAAGAAAAACTCAGTGTGCCCCCGTTTTACTACGATGAAATAATCGAGCGTAAAAAAACGTCCGTCGTTCCTCAACCGGTGGAAATAGTGAAGCAAGCTTCAATACATCTTGTGCAGCAAGTCTTTAATCCCAAAAGCCAGCATTGAAGTAGCAAGATGCCGTCATAGAAGCCGCATGTTGAAGGACACTGGATCAACCCCTACGCAGAGCCGCGAGGTAGCAGCTAGAAGCAATAGCGGCTGTAGCCAAGCTGCATGCCCCTCGCTCTCGCATTCGCCCGGTGTGTTACAGGTGAGCTATCGACCTGGTGCTTGGGGGGGCCAGAAATACCGGGCAGCATCGACCGGCGTTCTACGTTTATACCTGGCGGCAACTGTCTCTCGTTCTCCCTCATCCTGCACGATCAGTTCTCTCGCTCTTCGCCTCTCGTCGGGATATATGGTTTTGTGCATGTATATAGTTCCCGCGGGATGGAAGCGCGCCGTCGCGTCGACGGAGGGCTGGTGGTTACCCCCTCGCGGGCACTCGGGAGGGATGACGAGGAGACGAGGGGTCAGAGTTTCGAGCGGAGCTTCCGAACGAGGAGGGTTGACGACGCATCGGGGGTTTGGTGCGGGGGCTGACGCACGAGACTCGTCCTGCCAATCGGATTTAGCGTCGGTTAGCGTCTGCGCTATCGTCGACCTCGCCAGTACCACCGGCATAGCGACGTCGGGGGTGGCTGCCGAGGGGGTGACGGACGTGCACGGTGGCGGGGAGGTCTCCGCGGGCAGACGTTTCAAAGCAACCCCGACGTAGAGACACGCCGAGACGCCCCTGCCATCGGGAGCCCCATTGGTCTGCGTAAGTATCATCTCAAACGACTGACCCGCTACATAACCGGTGTTTCCTCATTTTTTCTTTATTTTTTTTCTTAAACAAACAATCGTTCATAAGATGTTCGCGAAATTTATCATTTTTCACGAGCTTTTTTTCCTACGGTTAATGTGACAATTTTGAGTGTTTCCGCGAGTTTAAAAAAGAGAAAAGAAAATCAATGTGACCGGAGGTCAACTCTAATGTCGCATCGGTTTGAGGCGATATTGCGGGGGGTTTTGTTGTTTTTAATTTCTGGTGCGTGGTTGTTTAAGCCAACGGTTTTACGTTGATTTCGTTAATATCGATCGGTGTGAGCGCTGAAGCAAGTTCGCGAAGGTTCAGAGAGAAAGAGAGAAAGAGACGGGAGAAAAAGACGGAGAACCAACAAGGGTGCAGCGGTCTTCCGGTGTGCGGAAAATTAGAGGTAGAAATACACGTACACACCTGGACGTTGGGAAAAGAACGACCTTGGGAATACGAGCACATGACTTTTATCGTAGTGGTTCTTTCTCGCTGTACTTGGCTCGACGACCATTGGTTTTTCTTTCGTACTTTTTTTTCTTTTTTCTTTTTTTTTCTCGCAGCGTCGGTGTTGGTGCAAATCGTTGGGGCAAGTTGAGCTATTGCTGTAGATAGAGTGGTATCGTGCGCGCTTTCCTATATAGTGAATACAATCGGCGAGCGTGAGAGTGATAGTGCTTGAGGTTTGCGTTTCTGAAGTACCTGATATGGGTGGATAACCACTTAATCGCGATTGGACTCTATTTTCAAATATCGCATTCCGGTCATTAAATTGCATCTTTTTTTAGATTCTCCTTCAGTAAAGAAAGCCCTGTAACTGTGTGAAAAATAGAGGAATTTTTGGGATTTTTTAAAACGTACAATACAAGGAAATAATTTTCTTATTATAATTAATATTAACAGTTTAAATAAAAAATATCAGTCAAATTCATGAAACTGTTTCTAATATACACCGTCAAAATGTGTGCCGTGCCAAAATCGTTGCTGTCGAGAAAAAAAAAGAGTATAGAAATATTAAGAGCCTAAGATTAGCCTATAACAGTACGTAAAGAAAAATCGATATTTTAAAAGATAACAAAATGGCGGAGCGATGATCTCTCAGCGTTGTTAAAAAACAAAATAATACTCAAGTTCTTTATTTACGAAATGCCAATCTGTAAGGATAACTGGTTTTTCGAACAATAAACGATCATAAAGTTGGACGTATAGATTTTTTATTTACTGTCGTTGCGGTTAAAAAATATCATCTAGAGAGAAACATGTTTAGCCACTTTTTCTAAAATATTTCTATTCACTAATTCCGACCCTTTTAATTTTGCTTTTAATTTTCTGTAATCTAAACTGGTGTGTTGGGAACCTACAAAAAAGGTTGGCAAAGTCAGAAAATCATATTTGGAACGGTAGAAAAAAATTCTTCAAAAGCTATCGTGGTCCAGTTGATAAAGAACGCTTTATTTATAAGTAAAAACAAAGTATTCGTTTTAAAGCCTATCTTTTACAGCGTTTTTCCTCTTCAAATGTTTTTCATATATTGCTTCTAAAATTATAAAATTCAGATCAATTTAACGAAGGTCCGATTATAAATATAAATCAGAATACATGAATATACATTATGCATGTTACATAATGTGATTGGTTAATATGTGTTGGTACAGGCTCCGTAGAGGACTCGGCTGAAAAGGTGGAGGGCCCGGGGACAAGAGGAGCCAAGGAGTCGTTGAACGACTCGAAGGACGAAGACGTCGGATCGACGCTGAGTGGCTTGCTAGCCGGACTTCCGGCACTAGCGGGGCCCCAGCGTCTCGCTAATTCCCTCAGGCAAAAGTTCTCAAGCAACTCCGGTAAGTAAAGGATCTGTCCATCTCCGGCCCGTTCTCAACAGTTCGTAATTCAATTTCGTATCCAAATCCTCATCTTGTCCCTGAAATTATCCAGACAAACCTTTCTCGTTTCGTCCTTGAACATACTTTTTTTTTTTTTTTTTTTTTTTTTTTTTTGCGACGCCGGTGACGAAGGTATCCGTCCCTTCCCTTCGTCCCTTGTGTTTGCCTTTGCGGCGCACCCCCGGCAAAAACCAGTAACCGCCCCTCGTCAAAGTCCCGGCACCGACGGACCGCGACTTAATTAATTAACGAGGGCTCTAAACGCGCGCCCGTGCATGAACGAATACTGCACTTGCCCAAGAGACGCATATAATGCTTGTGACACAGCGTATGTATATATCTGCTCAGTTCATTACGTCAGATTTTTAATTCATTCAAGGGGAAAAGAGAGCAGGACAGGAACTGGCAAATACCTTGAGTATTGACATTAAAAAACCTTCCACGAAGCCTTTTATATGAGACATATCCAATTAAAAAAGCTGTTTCATTTCATTACCTAATGCTAGTTCGTTAAAAGATATTTTTCGAAAAGTATTTTCATAGATTGAAATTAAAGACTGGTTGATTTTTTGATTAATCATATCGATTTTATGATATATTTTATAGATTTGTATTTTTCTGTGGTACTCTAATGGATTTTATTTTATTGAAAGCTAATAAATTATAAATTGTGTGTATCGATATAATATTTAAAATGCAGCGGGTAAGGGGTGGTCGGCTCAAAGCTTTCAACACATTTATATTCAGGATGTTACTAATTTTTTAGCAACGTTAGGAAGGAATTCACATAGTTTGCAGTACTGCGGAATTATTATAAAATCTAAAAATGCCATTAAAATTCATTTGTTTTTACTCTAGAAAAATTTGTTGCAAGTTTTGAGTTCATAATGCAAATTGACACCAGCTTGTAAGTCACCGATCATTGACCGGTCTTTGCTATGAATTTATATGGGTACGTAGGATTGATTTTTAACGCCGGATTTTTAAAACTATGTTAGATCCCAATATGACATTTTGGTTGTTGAATGTGTCAAACATATTATACACCACGAGGATATATGATATTAATATGTTGTCAATTAAAGAGTTTTGATTTTCATTAATGATTCCCTTCAATTATGGTTGCTGGTGTTGAGATTCGTTCATGCGCACGCCAATTGGAAGAGGGGAGCCTTCGAAGTTTTTTTTTTATGTATATTTATATATATATATATCAATGGTGATCCATATTTCTTGATGAAAAGAAAGACAAAAAAGCGTGTAGTCACGTTGAACAATAAGAACACCTGGGCAGGCGAGTTTCGGTGCCTGATCGATTACCCGCTGTTCCGGCAAGGTTCACCCAAGTGGGTTCACGAAACGAACCGCTTGGGATCGAATTCGCTCAGGTCGGGTTCGGGGTTGCGCGTTTTGCGCTGTGTGCGGTATACCAGGCCGGGCCAGGGCTCCTTTTTATCAGTTGTAATTAAAAAGATAAAAACAAAAAACAAAGCAAAACAAAAAAAAAAAGGTTGAAAACGTCGTTGGCCCAGCCCGTGGACAAACGAGTAAACACGAGAACTGAGCGTCACGTGAAATCACGCGCAACGTCGAATTTACTATATGATGATTATTGCATTTTGTTCGGTTATACGCGAGAGAATAATAAATAAATAAATAAATAAATAAAAAAATTCACGTGAGGATATATCAGTATATAACCTCCGGAGCCTAACCGTTGTACGGTTATTTGTTGTAGGTTACCCCCGGCCCGGCCTGATGCGCGCCGCTTCAATCACGAGCGCACCGCCACCGTCCCCAAGGTCGCCCCAGGTCCCGGATATGATCGAGATTAGCGCGTACTGAATTTTTCTGTGACATTCGACAACACACAAAAAAAAAAAAAAAAAAATACACAAGAGACGAGATATCCGCAACTTGGAAGAATGTGGAAAAGGTAGAACAAGGAAAAGCACATCACGAACACAGACATTCATCAAGAATAACACCCAACACCGAGGGTATTGTTTAACATCTGTATCAAGATCATCGAACGGCTGAATCATGGACACCAAGATACCAATTCTGAATATGGAGATTGGCGAGGCGAAGGAGATCGTCTGGGCGAAGCTTCAGGAGCCAAAGTCCCAGAGACGTCTAGTCCTCGTCATTGTCTCCGTGGCCCTTCTTCTTGACAACATGTTGTACATGGTGATAGTTCCCATAATACCCGATTACCTTAAATACGTAGGAGCCTTCGATGACGACACGAATCTCGGTCCCAACGCCACGAAACCACACGGTCACCATGGTCAAGATTCGGCAACCGGACTGCTGTTTGCCTCTAAAGCCATCGTTCAACTGATGATAAATCCATTCTCGGGGGCTCTGATCGACAGGATCGGTTACGATATACCAATGATGATAGGACTAATCATATTGTTTCTGTCGACTACAGTGTTTGCATTCGGCGGCAGTTACGGAGTTCTATTTTTCGCGAGAAGTCTACAGGGCGTTGGTTCAGCGTTCGCTGATACCTCGGGTCTGGCAATGATAGCCGATCGGTACACCGAGGAGAACGAGCGATCAAAGGCTCTGGGTATAGCTCTAGCTTTCATCAGTTTTGGTTGTTTGGTTGCACCACCGTTCGGCGGTGCGCTTTACCAGTTCGCCGGTAAACCAATGCCCTTCCTCATACTTGCTTTCGTAAGTCTGGGCGACCTGTTCATGCTTTTGCTGGTAATGAAGCCACTGAAGGAGCAGCTCAAGGAGAGCAGTCAGCGAGAACATCGTCCGACGATACCCATCTGGAGGTTGTTCATAGATCCCTACATTGCTGTTTGTGCTGGAGCTCTAATGATGTCGAACGTTGCGCTTGCATTCCTAGAACCTACAATTGCCTTGTGGATGGAAGACAACATGACAACCGACAATTGGAAAATGGGTATGGTTTGGTTGCCTGCGTTCTTTCCTCATGTGTTCGGTGTCGTGATAACTGTCAAGATGGCGAAGAAGTATCCTCAACATCAGTGGCTCATGGCAGCAATAGGTCTCGCATTGGAAGGATTTTGCTGCTTCATCATACCATTCTCCACATCTTATACGTTCCTCATGATACCAATATGCGGCATTTGCTTCGGTATCGCTTTAATCGACACAGCCCTTCTGCCTACATTAGGCTATCTCGTAGATGTCAGATACGTATCAGTCTATGGTAGCATCTACGCCATAGCGGATATATCTTACAGCGTAGCTTACGCGGTGGGCCCTATAATAGCCGGTGGTGTCGTTGAGGCGATTGGTTTCACCGCCCTTAACATCGGTATCGCATTCTCGAATCTCATGTACGCACCGGTTCTCTACTATCTGCGGCACATCTACGACTTCAAGCCCTTCCAGGATGAGGCTAATGTACTTATGCAGGATCCACCGGATAAGGAGTATCAAACTTACGTGCTTCAGGAACAAAGACCGATCAGCGGCGATGTAGGCAATCATCTGACACAAGGAACGAGAATGGAGACCGATATTGACCAGGAACCCAGCTATCAAACGATGCAGGGTTACGATCAAAACGCTGGATACAATAGGAATACCACGTCGGGATGGGACCAACCCGCAACGGGTTATGATCAACAATCGAATTACGAACAACACGGAGGTGGCTACGGACAGGACGGCGGATACGCGCAACAACAACCGCCGGCTTATGGCGGTCAAGCACAGGGCTACGGTCAGCAGAGAAACTTCGGGCAAGAACCACGCGAACCTAGAGTGGCAAGCGTAGCTCCTAGTCAGCAACAACCAACGGATGCCAATCCGTTTAGGAGACCACCGCCACCGGAAATCGAACAGAGACCATCCGGGGATAGCAATCCTTTCAGACAAGGGATGTACTAGTGCGCCCTGACGAGATGGAGTGCTTGCGCGCTTACGAAGCTGACGCACGCCTGGAGACGAGGGTCTCAGCTTCGAGATAAAAGTCTTCGTGCGGCCCAGGCTTCCATATTTAGTACGTATACACCGATCGCGTCCCTGCTGTCCGGCTATAAGAAGTATCAGAAGAATTTGGATGTCAATGACAACGGAATGGCTCTATTTGTGCGCGGATTCGGTGTCCAAAATTGGTGTCTCCTGTTTGTGATCCAGTATCTTAGTAGAATATCATTGGTGATCAGAAAAAAATCGAGGTCCGGTAGTGATGTGATGGTTTTGGATTAGGCGTCGCCTCGAAAAAATCCGAGTGTGTGTTGGAAGATGCGGAGTGGAAGGGCAAAAGGAAGACATCGTTGCACGGCTGGTGAAACAAAAAGACTGCGTATAACCAACGGTAGGTTGTTCTAACTAGACAAAGGCGAAAGGAGCTTCGAATTCTTGATGACGCGTTTGTAGGTGTAACATAATAGCATATATCGTCTTCGCGTAATGGAGGTGATGAGAGCTCGTGTACGGGAGGCCGATCGGTCAAACGAAAACCTCTGGAACCAAGGTACCATATCAGCAAAACGGACCTTTGGCTTTCGGTCTATCGCGACTAAAATCGCGATATTTTTAGTTAGTTCTTGAAAATAAATATATTGTTCTAAAAACTCATTCATTGCTGAACCAGGATAACATATCAGGGCTTCGAAGCCTCGGGCAATTCTCAAATTATCGAGCTTTAACCGGGGTGGAGTGAAGCCCAAAAATAAACTAGTGCGTAAGTCGTTAAGTTTAGAAAATTAGGAGATAAACGAGTGAATGGAACACATATTCGCGTCACGAATTACCCGAGTATCTATAAATCTAATATACCATACATATTATATCAGGAACGATGGGCAGTGTGATATCTTCAGCTAGATATCCTAAATCATATCGATATCTTTGCTAATAACTTAAGCATCACTCCGGTACTTCGTGATGACGAATACTTTAGTATTAATAATCTCATCCTGCGCGCTCATCGGCCAAAGGCATGAACATATCCGTATTTTTATGAGAATCCTTTTCTAATTAGTCGATATTTCAGTTTTGTTTTTCGCGGTAAGATGAGCTGCTCCGGGTTAGCATTGGGGGTACGTGAATCATTGAGATATCGTGTAGCGTTCAAGTGGTTGGTTCTGTTGATTATTATAAGGCGTACGTGCGTCGGCTACACGTCCAATTGTCCCTTTGATCTTCATTGCGATTACAAATGTTACATACAGAATAATTGGCAGATAAAAAAAATACATTCTCAAACCTTAAAGAACTATCTAAAAGGCTCTATTAAGGCCGAAATTTTAAATCTTCGGACACAGGTTGGAAAATAATTACGGAGCTATTATATTAATGCAAAAGTAATATTTCATATGAGCAAAAATCTGTTTTCGTGGGACGTTAATGAAAATGTTGTTTTACTTACTTCGTTCTAATTTTTTACAAACTTTGTTTTTGTTTTATCTGAAGATTTAGAAAATCATGTCAAAATATTCACCGATAATATTATCAAATTTAAAGAAAAAAAATCTATACTAGTGCGTTGTTGAAGAAAACTACAAATTTTAACGTTCATTATTTGAAGCAGAATAGAATTGGTACATACGGTCGTGCCGGCGCTGTACAGGCCTTACCTACTCGTCAATACTCATTGGCCGTTGTAAGTTAACGAGACCAAAAAATGAGCTCTCGCTATATCAGAGACGAGGCATTGCACCAGAGTGCTTTGATTTTTGCAGTGCCTGAATTAAGGAAAAAAAAAACAAAAAGATTTCTTTATTGATTCGCTTGTAAAATCGATGTGACGACACCTCTAGAGGCAAAAAAATTAATAATAAATATCCGTTCTCCCGATCTAACGCTCTCGTCTATATGTAAAAAATGAAAGGAAAAAAAGCAAGACACACACACACACGTACACCGAAACACAATGAATAAAAAAAAATGTGCTAGCTATCGAGTATTATAGTATAGTAATAATAATAATAATAATAATAATAATAATAAAAATAATAGTGCTCTTTGATAGGTTCGTAGTAGTTTGAGGAATGAAACGATCATTATTATTATTTTAACGTAGAAAATTACGAACAAGAACGTGGTGCGAGTGGAAATAGCATTATATTCGTGCAATCGTTCACGAATTAAACGATTGCTATAACGACCGAGCTAACAAACACTCAATGACGACTTGTATAATTTTTCTATTTTTCTTTGAGCTGGCCTCACCGAACGCAAAACTCCCTCAGCGGTAGCAATTCACGAATCATTATTTTCAATTGCTATGATATCGATGTACCTAAGCATAGGCAACATATACATAGATAGTATAAAGAGAGTTATCGATTCGAGGGAAAAGAAAAAAGAAAAAAAAAAAAAAAAATACACTAGAGAAAGAATGAGTGAACAAAGAAAAATGGAGCAAGGGCCACTCGATTCGCAGACAGAAGCGAACTCTCGCTAATAATATACATATAAATAAATATATAAATATATATATACATATATATATATATATATAAATTATATATATACAGAAAACAGATACAAATATACAAGAACATATATTGCATATATGATTATATTAGGTTGTACTCGCAGCTTCTTTCAAAATACTAATATTACTCTTGTAAATAATTTGAAAGCCTATCCACACACCCTATCGTCCCTCTTCTCTTCCTTTACCCTCTTCCTACGTCCCGCATCCTTTCCCAAAAAGCGCGTTAGAATTTCGCCTACTGTATATTATCGCGTTATATACTTAATATTAGACATATAGCTAGCGTATTATTATTATTAATATCATTATTATCATAACTATCAATTAAGTTATCGCATTGCTTGCGAAATACGGCGAATGATTGATTGTCGTTTTAAAGAGAGAATTTTTCGAAAATGGAGCTAAATTATGTATGGCGAGCTCCTGTATATGTTCCATTCGCCCGGCTCGATATTCGAACGAAAAAAAAAAAATATATATAAACAAAACAAAACAAAAAAAAAAAGCATTTTTATCATATTTTGTCATGAAAGTATAAATCGATGAAAGTAACGAACGAGAGAAAGAGAGAGAAAGAGATAGAACGAATTAAGAGCGAGAGAGACAGAGAAAGAGAGGGGAAAAAAATATTAAGACACATATCGTGCGATCCAGCGCTGAAATATAAGCAACGGTCATATCTATCGTACGTGGTAGTCGTGTACGCAATAAGTTGAAATTAATAAAATGTCTCGCATCGCGATGAGGAGTTCCCGTGCAAAAGTGTAGTTCCCGCATATACCCGCACTTATTTGTGCATTGAAACAGAGAGAGAAAAAAAAAAAAAAAAAAAAACACAAAACAGACACACGGAAATACGAAAACTATAACGTAAACATATATACATTATACACACAGACGGACATAGAGAGAAAAAAAAAAAAGAAAAACGTATATAAGACTATAAACAGAATAAAAGTCGCATGAAACACTCGGAAGGGCATCTATACACATGTATGTATGTATATTTAATGGAGACAAAAAAAAAAAAAAAAAAAAAAGTAATACGAAGTATCAAATTGCGTATGTAATTGAAACAAAACAAAAAACCTATGAACACTGTAATGTCGTTGAACCGGTTATTAAAGATGTCATTGTTACCGAAGTATAACTGGCGATATTTATTACCATATAACCTGTTACTATCCCTATTTTATTCCCAGTCCGTGGATTCATTTCTGTATGTACAACTATATTCTTTTTTTTAATTCATTTTAAATGTGAAATTAAATGTAGATAGCACAAAAGATTTGCTTGTTTGCAATTAAAATTCCAGCAGTGCTTCACATCGTTAAATAATTCAGGATATGTTTCTTGGTAATGATGCAACAAATAAAATGATAACATGGTAAATAATATAATATTGAGAGAAAAAACATTTAAAAGAAGACAACTTTTTTGAATATCCATACGAAGTCTATTGATTTTTTTTTGTAATTAAGAAAAATAAAGCGTATCAACAGAATAATTAAAAAATATTTCAAAAGCGATTCAATTTTTCTCACTAATTACAATATTTCACAAAATAAAAAAAAAAAATGTTCCATAGAAAAAGTCTCTGCTAAAATTTTCGTAATATTCTCTGCTATATGTGTCTTTTATTTGATCAAATAATAATTCATTGAAAAAAAAAATTATCGTTCTTATCAAATAGAAATGATAAATCGTGGTGAACGTTCCATAATAAAATGACCGCGATACATTCAAGCTTCTTGTGTCCATTATAAAAATGTTTGAATTCAATATTGAGATGGTATATTTGTGAAATATATCAAATAGACTCGCCACGTGAAACTGATTATAAACCTCCAACTGTAACTGAATAACGATCCATAACGGGAAGGACTGTAAGTGTTTTTCACCCTCGTGTAAAAGGGTTAACATGTTGTGGTTTGAAAGAATAAATCCTGTCAGGCATAATCGAGCATGCGGCCTATCGACGCGTCTCTTGCGGTGTCGTCCGCGATTAATCCGTAACTGGATAACCTGGCTCGCGTGTGTACTTTACTCATGTGGCTCGATCGCGGGGCACTTGCTATGAAAACTTTACTAAGAGGCTTAGAGAGCGGATCTTCCTCTTCAGCATCGACGCCGTTGGCCGTCGCTGTAGTGCAATCCCATGAATATTCGATTGCTTCGACAGAAATCGATTTTCTCTGCCGTCCTTATACAGGCATCTATAGTCCACAATATCTGTATGGAAGCTCTAATGTCTAAGGGCATATTTAATACATCGTATTTTCAATACACATTATCCAAACGTATATTAATACCCTTCTTTTCTGTATCCACGGTTATATTATTTATTTACATTTATACTAGAGAAAAGTCTGATAAGGGTTCCAGTATAGTCACAACCAGGAAGCAGTACCGGACAATCCATGTCAGCTTATATGTATTAGTGTGGCTCTTATTTGGGGTCCCTAAATCGTTTACAAATATATTTTAAAAGATACTCTGAAAATTTCTGACTTCTATTTCAAGAGTAAACCCTCCATCTAGTGGGCTGAATTTTGCCATTTAAAATACATGAGATTTCATTTTTTTTTTTGGGTGTCCAAATATTTGCCAATAAATCTGCAACTTTGAGAAATGAGTAACATATATGATACTGCATGTGTTGTTAAAAAAATGACACAGTTGTAAATTGTACCCCCATTTGATTATCATTTTGTTTTTTTATTTGACAAAATATCGTATAATAAAAATGAAAAGTCAATGAAAATTCATTTCTTTATAAAACCTATACCGATTCGAGTTTGAAAAGTTTAAAAGGACTTAAGGCAATCATCTTAATCTCTCTCTGTATAAAATCCTACGATTAACTAAGGAATGAAAGAATGTCGTAGGTCCTAAAGAGGCTGCTTACAAACTGATATTGATTGTTTATCGAATGGTGGGAAAAATTTGCAACACTAGAGGTAGCCTCATGAGAAAGTGGGTCGTTTACCGTAAAACATGTACGCTTGTCGGGTGTACTAGTTCGTGTCCGGTTTCTCTTGGACCTTTGCCTTAATATATTCCTAGAACTTGAGCAGATTGTCACAAACGAGCAAATTATTCGTGCTGAATTCAAAACTCGACTAAAAATAGCACCTTGGACTTTGGCTGATTACGACGACGATAACGTAACCTTGTCTCGACTGCAAAGCCCAAGATCCTCATCAATCGCGTGACGCAGAATGTATGAAACATGTATTATAGTAGTTAGCATGTCATTGTCGCCAGCGCGCTCGTAGTTGGCTTTTAATAATGTACCCCTTTGAACGCATCACCTAAAGCACCTACAGGGCCTAATCTGAACAGTCTGAAGTTGGTTGTTGGCTGACAGACTTTGATTATGTATTTAGCTGCTGCTTCAACTATTGTCTGCAACAAACAATTGAGCAAGCAACTTTCTGAAATATTAAACCGATCACGTCTACCTGATCCAGGACCATCGAATCTAAAGTCCAATCCTCCGCAGATTAACCCTAGTCTCTTACTGGGGGTTCAGATCCCGCGACTGCAACTTACATTCAAATTTAGTAAATGTAAGCAGTTCTGAATGAATGAAATTCATTTTTTTTGGTAGGCCATGAACTGTAGTATTTTTTTTTCTTCAAATACGGTACCTCAAACAAATTTAAGCAAGAAATATTAAACATTTTAAAAGTTATGATTTTTTTTTCAGTGGACCAGCAGACTTTTTCCGAGTTCTTCGCTCTGAGAATTTTTTTAACGAGTCTCGGATTTAATTTTGTTTCATATCCCCAATTAGGACCCATTCTTAAGATGCTAAAGTACACCCAGATTTTTTTTAATGATGAAACTTTCAACAGAATTGTTGTGAGAGAACTTTTCAAAGTTCACTCGGTTCAGAGTGACCCAGTGTAAGTAATATGGAAGTTTCCATAAATGTAACTGAGGGTTAAGTTTTTCCCTACAGAGTCAATTATGATCCTGCGTTGCAATGTGGAAATAATTAGCTATTCGTATATCGAGCGTTATATTCAGCGTACTAAATATTTGAGAGCCTTGTGACTTGAGCTTCGGTAATTCACCAATTATTTGGCAGCCCTGTAACTTAACTGATGGCAGAACAACTCTCAATCGCTGATGTTCTATGTGACGTTAAATATATAACAATACCAAGATTATTAAAAAGTTCACCAAAGCTGTCCATCGAAATTACAATTTAGTCGACAGCAGTACGTCGAGTGGTGACCAACAGAGAAGCGGATAAACCCTCTGCTTTTGTCGAATCTCAAGTATACTATATGAGTTTATAATTGTCATTGGGTCAAAGAGTGGGTCGACCACTCGAGAAATATGGCATTCGGCTTCGTGATACGATATTATGCAGCGTGTACCAGTTATATCCTTTAGGCTTTCACGAATAATAGGGCTTCGAGTGTCACTTAACCATCAGGTATATTGTTATCCCGTAGGACACGTGTCATCCGTGGAATTTGCCTCTAATGAAAAAAAAATACGATCCAACGATTCTAAGGCGCTATCGAGCCAAGTGCCCAGTCATACCGGTGTTCGATGTTGCGGGTAAAAAGAGAGGCGATTATACGGACGAGAAGGACGCGATAGGGAGTGAAATAGAGAGAACGATGGAGGGAGTGAGAAGGACTAGAATTTCTGTGGGTCCCAGTGTCAACCTAACCCCATCAAAGTGTAATAATATTTATATTAGGGCGCGGTTCGCGACGAGGGTGGATAGGCAGGGTGCTGGAGGGTCCGACGTTTTGAGGGGGGTGAGGGTTTTCTGCGTTGCTGTTGCTGTCACGGACGTACTACTGCTATATATGTATGGTACACAATGTAGTGTACTGTCGTACAAACGTATACCGGGTGTCCTGGTAACGCCCTAACGACCGTCACGAATGAGCCAAATGATCGTATGCCACATTGGAGAGGGTGGAGGGGCTTTCAACAGGAGCAGTAACAGCAGACCATAGATCGGGATCTCGATTGTTCACGCCGAGACATAAATCTTTGCTGGATCGAGATCGAAAGCTTGTGGCTGGATTACCACTTCTGGTGTGATAACCGCTGGGGCTTATACAGCCCGTTATATTGTCTCTAACGTCCACTAAGTATCCTACTATCTGATATTAACTCCTGGCTCTTGCATATTAAAATGGTAATGGGGATAGATAATATAACCAGTTTGTGGACGGTGTCATTAAAAAACAGTTCTTGCGAGAGAGGAATAAAGGATCTGGACGCAGTATCAAGATGGAATTTGTTCTTGATACTCTGGCGGATTTACATATAGATGACAGCTGGGAGAATGTCTATCGCCGGAGAGTTGTATTTTGGTTCATATATGTTGTACGGTAGAGTTATAATATAGGAGAGATTTACTCGTAGGATTGCATTGTGGGAGGTTTGTCGTTATTGAGCCTAGTTCGGTTGCGAGCTTCTGTTAAATTGCGTGGCGTTGTTATCTGGAAGAGAGTAGAAATACGTGGTAACATTATAAGCTGCTGTTGGGTCTGATAGAGACGTATATTGAGGTAGAGTTTGGACAGGGACTTGCTTTATGATAGGATTGTAACGTGGTAGAGTCATGCACAAACTTCTTTTTGATCCGGTTAAATTATTACCTGGAACATGTGGGACTATTTAACCAAATTTAATATCTCAGCCAACTATCAAGTTACAGGTCTACTTGAACTCCGTCTACTAGAACAAGTTTCCGTCAAAACTCGACCGTAAATTCCTATTTTTCCTAAAAGTGCCGTAACGCTTTTTAAGGACATCTTTTGTCGAAGGTAGATTCGTCGGTTTTCCATAGTTTCGCACATTGAAAGCAGATGTTTAGGTATAACACATGTCAGATGAAAAGCTCGGTCATTAATTTAGAAATAATGTACGAACATTAGCTATGGAACATCCGAATACCCTAATCGTGTTAATGAATCCTGAAATCGATGACGTCGTTGAAGTTGGTGTTGCGGGTGGGCATAAGAAGAGAGCCCTGGTAATCCTCAAATCCGATTATTCGCCTCATCTGTCCACGACAACACAAGGTTCGCTGCATCCGTCCCTCGACCGTTCAATCAATGTTTAGTTTTTTTGTCCGACTCTTCTTCTTCCTTCACCTTCGTTTTTTTATTCCTTTTACTCTCGCACCTACAACACCCTCATGATGTTCTTTTTTTGCTCCCATTTGTCCACTTTTCTTTATCCAGATGGAATTCGACAAGTCTGTTTGTAGAACTATGATTCTCAGAACATCCGACAACTTAGATTTATCATTCAAAAAATGTTTGTTTTATCGATGAAATAAACTTCGGACTGTAAGAATTAGCTTGTGAAGCATGAGACCTAAGGAATTCCCAGATACCATATCGATAGATCTTTAGACCCCGGTAGAAGTCGTCTCCCCTAGAGTCCACGTTTCCCAACACCCTCTAGGAATCCGAGTAGCTGTCGGTTCGAATCTCGTCGGACGAGTCTGAGAAGTCTCGAAGCCGCGTGTTACCATCAATTAATCGCGCCTGGCCAATCTCGAAGGGTCGTGACGAGCGCAGGGAATCGAAGAACAAGACGGAGTAGAGATGCGGAGAAAAGAATGGGAATGGTAAGGGAATGAATGACACGTTAGACTAGCATAGGGATCTGGAAGGTACAATGAAGTCGTGGAAGAGATAACCTCGTTCACCCTGTTCCCTATGCTTAGCCCGTTTTCCCCTTCAGCACCCCTAGTTAGGTTTGCGGAATTCCAACTTGGCAATTCTTGCCGCACAACGAACATAAATCTGATTTGTCGGACAGTTTGCATTCCATGCGGGTATCTTTGCGCTTCGTATCTTCTGGATAGACAGGTCTCGACCACTATTTTCCTTTTACGGTTTCCGCAAACACCATCGGAATGGAATTTGTCAGGAAGTTCGGGTAAGAGTGATACAATAAAAAAGTATGTTGGTCAATTTTAGCTACCTCGTTCCTCTCCACAGACCTACAGAAATATTTTCCTACACATGTCGAATGTACATACCTTTTTTTGTTATCACTTCCTGATTCTACGCATTGCTCTTAAAATAAGCCAGGTTCAACATACTATTTTTTCTACCGACTCAATTGTACCCAGCCCTGCGGCTAATAATAGCACGCAATCTCTTTTTCCACATTCACGAACGTTCCACGTAAATTTTACCACACATAGCAATTCATAATTTCCACCACATCTTGATTGTACTCAGTACTGTTGTCGATATATAAACGCGCGTGATTATCACGCGAGGATAAGGTAGAAGTCGGTAGGTACTTTGTAGAAACAAGATATGATGATGGGAATGTGTCTCGAAGACTGAAACTGATTTCTGTAATTCTTAACTCGTCGAACTTACACAGCAAATGACTCACAGCTTAGTTTCACCAACAGCCAATTATATAAATGAATGAAATAGCTTCAAGCTGCGTTATCAAAGCCACCGATTTGGGGGTCGAATTTTGGAAGACAATTGATAAATATACTAAAAATAATCTGCAAACGTGAGATATTTATGATAAGCTCCAGTAGCATCATTTTTCTGGTACATTAAACCATGTACACACTTCTTTTTTTGCTTCTTCGTAGAAGTCTGGAGGCAGATTGAAGCAGAGTAAGTTGTTTCAGACCCTTGTTCAGTATATTCCACTGGAGTCTATTATTGTTTTCGTTATATTTTTCCGGTCGGACGAAACGCGAGAGAGCAACGAGGCGATGCAACACGCCAGTGGCCGGGGGAATTCGATAATTACAAAGGGCAACACGTCTCTCGGTGCATGAGGGTGGATATCGGAGGGTGGCGAGAAGCGCCCGCGAACCGAGCGACCGAGGGCATCGGGGACGGAGAGGATCGAGGAGCCGCTCTGAACTCAGAGGGAGCTTGATCCAAGGCCAGAGGCGAATCGCGTGAATAAATAACTATTTTGGGGTGCGTAGCCATGGTGACCCGCAGCGCGCTTACTTCACATCAGTGTACCCCAACCACGAGAAACTCACTGACTGACTGACAACGTCGCTATTGCGACCCCGAAAACAAAACGATATCTGCCGTCTTCTACCGGTTCTCACCTCTGTCGCTTTAGAGTTTACAGTGCTTACCTTTGTGTGTCGAGAAGCAATTCGTTTCAATCTGGGATGGCTTATGTTGGCTAAAATGCATCCAGAGACTACATTGCGAGAATGATGTATTAAGTCTTCTTCTGGGTAAATACATTGTGTGCCAAATTAACACTTTTTTTTTTAACAAAGATATTTGACATTTTTTTAAAAGAAAAAGAATAATAATTTATGTTGTAGTGAAAAGTAACAAATAATACAAAACTCCATCCAAAAGATGTTTAAAAAAATTGAATTTCGGTTTTGTCTGTTGCTATCATCTGACTCTTAGACATTGTTTGGGAATTTTTTTTTTTTCTGTCACTGAAATGAAATGCCTCATATACATATGCTTCAAAGAATTATCTTATCTATGAGGTTCTTGCGATGATTCCAATTATTTCTACGCGTAGACACATATTTATTTACATGACAATTACAACAACCCACAACTGTCATAATTTGATACTCAGAGAACAAATAAATTGACCCCATGACATTAATAAACCGGCAGACTCACACCGCAATTTTTCATCAAGCTCTTGAGATTCATCCAAGTGCGAAAAGACCGGAAGTTATTGTCACGCTAGGCGAGCAAAATAGACCGATGGTGCGGGAGGGGAGAGGGCTATCGAAATATATAAGAGGGGTTGATGTGTCGTTCTCCTTCGAAGGGATGCTGGGGGTGTTTTTATTTGGCTCGCGCGCGCGTTCGTCGTTCACCGATAATGTTTCGCGTCTATCGCATGATTTATCAAACGCGTATAGCCCTTATGGGGGGGTGACCAGCAGCATCAGCAGGGTAGGCGAGCCTGACAAATTGTCGACGAGAACCTCCGAGATAGAGAAAAGGAAGTGTCGAGGAAAAGGGACGAGATAGGCGCCTGCGGTCGTTGTCCTCGTAACACCTACATCCCTTTTTCGTACTAATACACCTTGTATGGCATAACTCGTGTGTATGCCGAGAGGGTGACGCGGTTGTCGGAGACCGAATGAGCAAGCGAGAAAGGCGTCAGGGTTTCATGGGGTTTCATCCGCTCAGAATCTCGAGCTGGGCGATCCCCATTCGAAGATATATCGTTCTGTTGAATAGCCCAAGCGTAGATATTAGTTGCCATACACAGAAGAACATTCTCACATTACTCTCGGGTTCCTGGATAACCGAGAATACATAATGTGACATAGGGAACCCGTCAGCTCAGCAGTGGTAGCAACAACAACTCGGACAATCCAACAAACTAGTGAACTAGGCAACCTGACAGAAACTGAACGAGCTTGTCATCAATCATCGTGCCTATCTTGTCGCAGAAGTGCTGTGGATCGCAGTAAAAACAAGAGTTGACAGAAAATTACTTGGGGAGGACATAATGGGAATTTTGCGTTCGCCTTTTTTTTTTTTTTGTAGATAAGGGCTTATATAAAATTCCTTAGGTCGTTAGGTTTTGTTGTACTTTGCTGTGCAGTAAATTCAGTCTGTGTGCCATATTATGATTTACATTTTTCGTGGATAATTGATTTTTATTTTGTCGTTGGATTTGATACACAGCAATATGAAAAGTACATGGAGAAAAAGAAGTTAAAAAAAAAAATCACAATGGTGCACTTCGGGACGGAAATACAATAATTTTTGTATTCTGAATATACGTAAAGAAATCTGTCTGAGTTGGAAAAATAATTTGGAACGTTACCGGAATAATTATGGTGGAGTAAAAAAAATATTGATCAAACAATGAAATACACTTATGAGTTGGCAGAACAAAATTTGTCATTTTAATTCTGCATCTAATCCTTATAATTCTATATGAAGAATAGAATTTTCTAGTTACAGTCGCATGTAGATTTATGAGAATTAAGATGCAGAATTAAAAATGCAAAACCTTCCAAATTATTCTTGTCGACTTGAATTATTCGTTATACTTTTTCTTCATGTATAAATTGTAAGTACTTAGAAAATGTACTCCTATTAAAGTAGAATCCAAATCTTTTTCCACCTTCTTCAGATTATCGAATATATCCTCAAATATTTCGTTGCCTAAATACGACGAACTCATTTAGTTTATTTATTTAGTAGCTACTGAATAAATTTATTGCCGAGTTCAATGAACTACGAACGATTTCATTTTTTTTTTACCTGGGTCTAGTCGATGGCATGAAGAATTTATCGGGAGGACGGAACTGTGGAGTAAGAGTGAAAGAGACATAAAGCCTAAAAGACAGGATCCACTTAAAAGCTGCCGTTGAGCACGTGGCCGTGCTCCTGCTCACCCTCGACCACTAGAATTCGCGTGCCCTATCTTGGCCTGGTCGCCTCGAGGCTAGCCGCACTCTCCTTAACTACGACGAAGACGATGAAGAGGCGAGACGAGAGGAACAAGAGAGAGAGAGAGAGAGAGAGTCGTGCTCGCTCTGCGGATGTCGGTGCGGTGCGGATGTGGGGACGCAACAAACGCGGATCGTGTAAGGGGCCGAGGAAGATAAAATGAGATCGTGTCTCGTGGCCCTAGGGCGGTAAGACCGAGGAGAAAAGAAATTGGTACATCGTCCGGGAACAATGCGAGGATTCTACGACGAAGCTTTTGCTGCTGATTCTATACTGGTGATGGTCCGGAGTCCGCCCTTCCGGAAACACTTACATAGCGAAAAGCCAGTGGTCGATTCCTATTCTACGCACTCGATTGACCATCAATGCTACGGAATTAGAAACGTTTATAAAATACAAAGATAATCATGAGAAAATATTTTTCAAATAAATTACAATATTTTAATCTGTAAAACGAGTGAAAATAATGTCTGTACAATATATTTTCTAAAAGTTATTGCAATCTTTTTTTTATTTGGAATCTGATGAACATATCTCTTAAGAAATATTTTGTAAACGTTGGAACTTAAATATTGAAAAACCAATGTCTGAGCTTTCGAGTGAAACAAAATTGTGAAAAGTGTCAAGAAGCTTTTTCCATTGTGTCTGTAAAATCCGATCCTATCTCAAAGCAAACTCCAACAGATGTGCACTTAAAATGGAGCATTCACGAAATGTACTCATTACCTTTTTTTCTAGATTTAGAATAGCGAATTAAAAGAACTGCGAGGAAAGAAAAAAGTTGAGATACGTTCATTCAGTAACTTCAGCAGCTAACATTCGCCGTTGTCTCTAACGCATCATCCACCATCATTTTCATTCCCCGCCACTGCGTTGCACGATGTGCGTTCCGACGCCGAAATAAATTGTTCTTCTCCCGCGACATATGGGGGACGTGCTAATGCCGCTTTATGGGCATGCGGATACCCGTAACGCAACATGGGTCCCGGAACGCTCTCAACGTTCTATCTGTTCGTCGTTGTTGCCGTTAAGGAGCAGCGTTACTTCTGAGCGGAGAAGTGTGAGGGCGAATATTTGGTGAGAGGGGCTGCGTGGTTTACTGGTTGAGGGTTGTATGGCGGTTTACTGCTGGTGGCTACTCTTGGATATCTATGACTGCCCTAAAACAGCGGAGATATTGCTGCCAACGGTAAAACTTTTCGGACCAATGTCTTACGTTATTCATAGGGCGAGAAACAGAACGAGGGTCTGGCAACCACGAGACGTAAAACTTGTTAGCTAACTTTTCTTCTTAAATAGTCGCTATATTTTATTGGTATTTTTACAATTACACAGTTTATTAATAATTTCAGTAAATTATTTATTATTGCTCTCTATGACTGCACAAAAATTGTAGACATACGTTGCCAGCAGGAAAAATTTTTGGGCCAATTGGAGGAAGGATGTTTCGCACCACCTTGAGGTGATGTGGCAGATACTCAAAAATTGCAATTGGTAACCAAGGGTGGAATAAAATTTTTACAAGGTTCTCGATGATTTCTGTGGACAAAAGGAAAATTCGCGTTCACCACTGTAATAATAGACGGAGTGCAACTGAATTTCCATTCGACCAGAATCGTTTGGCACTCATGAAAAAATTGGATTACAGTATTTTCAATTTAGGGCATATACGGTTCATGCAGCAGGATGTTCCGCATCACTTCAAGCATAGTGAAAACGCCCGACATCCTTTTTACACGTAGCTTGTTTTTGCATGACACGCAGTAACGAAAATCGTTGTTGCTTGTATTACCGTATAAATATCGTAATTACCATACAGATGACGACCCTGAAGCATGATCGCAATGGGTAGATCAACTGCAAAGTTGCCTGGTAGTTGAACCTCATACCCCCTCGCAACTCTTTCTCTTTCGCCCGCGCTCACTCGACAAGGGGGCCACGAAGGGTAAAGGGCAACAATGCCGCAAGCGACGGCCACTCGAGGCACCCACAGTACGGCCTTTGTCTGAAAATCTTGAGTTCGTGTTCCCTCTTCTCTTCGTTTTTCCGTGTCTCGACCCATTCTGCCCTTTTATTTTTTTCTTTTCTTCCCTCTCCTCCCTTCGATCTTTCTCTTCCTCTTTTTATCCCTTATGGCTTGCACGCAACTTCCATTCTTCCTTCACATCTGTATTTCCTTTTTTCCTTTTCTTTTTACTCCTGAAGCGACGAGCTCACGAACCTGCCGCATAAATACGTAGATGTATGCAAAGGTGTAATGGCAGTTCCGTGGTAGTCCGTGGAGTACGTCAAAGCGGTAGTTACCAAGGCCAACCCTGTCACGTAGAATCGTCCAGAGCGAGAGAGAGAGAGAAAGAGACAGTGTTCTCTTTGTGGCTGTGTACACAAGCCTTGCTGGAATCTCTTCCACGCTCGTACCAGTCGCCCACCAGCAAAAGCAATGCGCCAGCAACATCAGACCGTTCGTTTACGTAGTTCACTCGTGTATGCTCAGCTTTACGTGCCTCGCACAACATCCAAAAAGCCTTAAAAGGTGAACAGTTATCAAGCTCACGTCTTGATGCAGCACCGGGTCATTTGAGATGTCGGTGAGACTAGGGTTCACTTGCTCCTAAATCATGAGTACTTAAAAAAAAAAGAAGTGTGACTTTGCGCTACTAAAATAAGCGAGACTAAAAGTTAATCTAAATAACGAACTCAATATCGCACGTCCTAAATAAACGGTAGAATCTTTCAGGACGCGTTACCGAGCCACATCTTCAGCAAACCCACGACACCCGGGAAATCATAGGCCAATATGAACGTCCGATTTTATTATCCTCGTCGCCAGCTAAGAGTGGCCCTTGGGTATAGTTGAGGAGCCCAAGACACGTTAATAAAGTCATTTACGAGCTTTGCACGGATCTGGTCTACCCTTTCGATATGAAGCTCAAGAAAAACGCCAGCGCATCTCGTCGGAACATTTCACGTCTGAGGAGATACAATAGGACATCAAGTGTAGGCTTCGACATGTTGTGAATATTAATCGTGTTAAAGGCTGTCTCACATGATGTCCTTTGCAAATATGACACACAGGACAGCCTGCAGTTGGATTAGCAGTCGAGTTTATGAAAAGCAATCAGAGTTTGCCTGAGTCATCAAGGTACAATCATCAAGATACATCAACCGTGACTCAAACTTTTCTCTAATGCTGCCAAAATTAAAAAAAATTACCAAACGAAAGCCAACCAAACTAATGTTACTACGATAAAATTTCTCCCAATCACATTTTTCGCCATTTCAGAAACATCTCCTATCAAAAATCCTATCTTAAAAAGTTCATGTCCGACAAATGCGAAATCCATTGTTGTTGATCTCAACTCTGAATTCCAGAATCCCGAGTCATAATGAAAGATTAATCTTAAAACCCACGAGATGCAAAAAGTTCATACGTATAATTCTGCTTTTTATATCTCAGTTTTACGACATTGTTTATTCAAACTTGGGCATATTATACGTTAACCTGTTCACGAATAACGTTTTCTTAACTTACGTCATCAAGCAGGTCCTGTTAATGATTAAACCCAGCAGTGGCTGTAATGAAGGGTTGAAACTTTCATTTATCGAACGTATAAAAAAAATGAACGTTCGCTGAGCTGGGTAAAGCAAATAAAAAAGTTATGGGCTGGGTGTAAACGCCATCCGCACCTATTCGTGGTGTCTTCATCATCCCTACAGCACAGCAGCTTTCGTTTTCTCCTTTCGTCTTGTTTTCCTGTACCAGTTCGAATATATACGGCCAACCCTCTAAGAGTCTCAAGGAATAGAATGAGATAGTTGAACAGGCTACATTGCACCCTTGCTGTTACATCGTCGTCCATTCGTATGGGCAATCGTGGGCTCCCCGAACCACCAGGGTGGTCGGGCAGTAACGACACGTCGTCAGTTAATCAAGCCATTTCGTTTCTACGGGACGAGAATGAGGATTTGGCACTATAGGCTCCCTTTTCTTCTTCTCCTTCATTTTCTTCTTCTCATCGATTTTCCTTAAACTTTGCTACTTCCACGACGCGTTTTATCGTCCTTTGGCTTTTCATAGAAGAAGCCTTGTTTTCGAGAACATTTTTTTTTTAGACTTTCATGACAGTATACTTAAAATTGTCTGTAACGTCAAGAAAAGTGGTCTGGAAAAATGTTTGTGGGTGCATTTATAAATCAGACCCAGGTAATTCAAACTGCTGTAATTCGAGAATGTTCATCAGGTATCAAGCTGAAATTTATCACACATGTGATGGGTTCCAGTTTCCTCGTTTATTCGAATTTTCAGCAAAATCTACGCAGCATATTTTGTTGAAAATAACCGTTTGCGCGACAATTCTTACAATACATCAAGTATCAGAGGCTAAATAGTTCGTCAAAAGTTCGCTAGATCCGTCGAAACTTCACGAGATTTTGAATTTAACGAAATATATGTACATCTATAAAATGTATCTATAATATATTTAAGATGTGTTTTCGCGTATATTTTGATATACAATTATTTCCATTTGGGTATCCATCTTAATCTCACCGCGCGAAACAGATCCAACAAGATTGATCCATTATTACACGTTGTATTCGAGTCACGTATTACAGGGACTCGAGTTCGATGTACAGGATTGACGAGGGATGATCCGTTTCCTATATCCCGATTTGAAAACAGAGACGAGCCTGATGCGGAAGGCAGGTTAACAGCATTGCGGGCTCATCTTCGATGCAAAGCCACGATAAATCATCCTGTTAAGGAAAAGTTGGAAGAAAAAGGAAGCGGTGCCCGGGACTCACGACGAAGATCGTTAACTGGATGTTCACGAGACGCACCGCAAGAACACGTTCGTACGTGTGCTGAGGGGTTTGAAGCGCGTTCTCAAGGCGAACAGCGCGCGTGGAGGGGAAGCTTGAAAGTCAGTTCATTGAAAAAAGAAACAGTGTTACGGATAATCTCATTCCGCGCGGATATCGTAAGTTAACGTGCGCTCTGAAGCTCGATAGCTTGCCTCTCCTCTCGAGCTCATATCCGGGATAGTGGATTAGATCGGTTGCGCGGGAGTCGCGCGCAACTTTACGAGCGCATTTTTTTTCTTTTTTTCTTTTTCTTTTTTTTTCATTTCTGTAACGAGCATGATGATGGCTCACGGATATTATTTCCGGATACAGAAGTGGAACTTCGATCAACGCTGTGAACCTCGAAAGCTAGTGATGACATTTGAATGACATTCACATTATGTATTTTTGTCCATTAAATTACATGTCGATCAAAACTCGGTGAACATAACGAGGACTGACCTTTACACGCCAATTTGCAATCGTTAATTGTGATTAGACACTGTCACACGTAAAATGTTAATGTAACTATAAATAATTCATATAAGCGCGAAATTTTTATATTCACTAAAGCATTGAAATGTGAAATTTAAGAATATACGTCGACTTTCGTCGGATTTAAATGGATTGATTGAAGCTAAACTTTTTTTTCTTTTTCTTTAGTTATATACGAATGATTATAGGTACATAATTTTGTCTAAAATTTTGATTTGCAAAGTCGTAAAAAATACATTATCCTACTTCCGGCATTTATACCGCAATGTTTTTCTTCGTGTATTACAACAAGACGATGTAGAAAGTAGATTTCTATGTTTCAGCAATATTCTTAGCACTCTCATCTCTATACGCTGTCGTGATTAATTCGCGATAATTCACATTACCACATGCGCTACGCTCTTCTCAAGTCAATGATTGCATGTTTTCGTAAGAGGTGTTTAAGAAATCATCTTCACTGTATGATCATTATCACGATTATGCTGCATATGGCTATGGCGGTATCGATTTACCACTCTGATTGCTCGCCAAGCGTCACGTATTGATGATACATAAAGAAATGTCGTTCTATTTTCAGCGTACGTACTCGATACAGTGTTTGATGTGTGTAATATGTAATATTACATCAACGTATAGTTTCCATTTAAGGAGAGGAAGTCAGATGAAATCTACCAATATTCAAAGACTAATTTTTACGTAGACATTTACGTGGCCGTTAGTATTTCATGAAAAAAAAACTATGTACTAAATGAAGAATTTTTTGCCACATGGAAAAATCAAGTGGGTAATGCGGGTCATCTACAACCATATGTTTTCATTTCTACTCTCTGAACACTTCGTTGCTTCTAAAAAATGTCTAACACATTTAGAGATTTGGCGAATAGTTGAAAAATGTGAAAAGCCAACGATAAATATTGACGAAGCTGCCATAGAATAAATGCTAAACAAAAATTTGCGAAAAATTCCGATTCCCGGAATCCTCTGTGAAGACTCCAGTTTCACTTCAGCATCGATTTCCACGAGATTCCAGAAGTTAATCGAACTATGTATGATCGTTTCATGGACGAATACTTCTGGGCAAAATCTGCAAGCTATAAAGCGCATGCAGTATGCATACTCAAATTGTTTACACGGATCATTCCATTCGAAAGCGGAGACACAGGTCATCGCTACTGTTGTACCGGTTCTGCTTTCTGCTGTTCCACACGCTTCCGACAGCGTGGGTCAATCGACCTCGTTTCAAACGCGAAACGGACAATGCTCTCGTCCATTGTCATTGAAATATCTGTCAGCTGAAACCCCTGAAAGGGAAGGGTCGTCTGCAATTTCCGGCAGGCTAGTTTAACGGTGAAGGATGTACCCAAAATTTGAACGGAGCTGTGCGCGGACGAAGGATCAGGCTAGCGAGTAGCCGAAACGAAGGGATGAGAGTGACGGAGAAACTGTTCGGGAGAAAGTACAACGAAGAAGGGAAAGAGAGTCATACAGGAGATTCTACAGTGAGCGAGCGACGAGCAGGTTTTCATCCTCAGGATGTCGGGGGTGGAGACCCTCGTAATCCCCTCCACCCCTCCCCCACGACTGTGAAAGCCTCGTTTAATATTTATGATTTATTTCGGTTTAATTCGACGTGCAAACGAGAGCCGGATTTGAATTCTAGGGCGGTTTATTGCGCGACGCGAGACAAAAGCCACGAAGAGGAGAGATGAATTCCCTCGACGTTTACGAAGAATAACATTCCCGTTGAAATATCTTTGAAAAATCTTCTTTCCTTGCGAAAAGCCATTTTGTCTTTGATGAAAATAATACTTATAAATAGAGTGAGCATGTATCCAACTGGAACTAGTAAAAATGAGTCTCACTTGCCCTCAGCCGAACAACGCAGAAGACATTAAGGGCTTTCCACCAAAGTTCAAAGCTCCGCAGACTCCATCTGTCAGTGTCCAACGTTGCACACGCCCCACAGCAAAGTTCTTGTTCTACCAAATGAGATATAGAAACCGTGTAAGACCCTCCCCAAGAAAGGGAGAGTGCGAAACTTCGCAACATAATTATACGAAAAGCAGTTTCATCATGAAAGCGTCTCCATACGCAGACGACACTCTCATGAGAATATACACAGACTGAATTGTTCTTCATATCTTTTCTTCGTTGCCTGAACGACGTCTCGTTAAGTCATGTACCAATGTTGGAATTGTCGGGATGAATACCCGTCGAGGTTTGTTCCATTTTTGGCCACATTTCAATGGGCACAAACATCAACTCACTTCAGACTTGACCCCACTGGGAACAAGGTCGCGACAAAAGAGAGATACCTTCGCGTCTCTGCTAATTAGAGAACTGTCGCTAAGACGACTCTGTTTTCTCGCGCTTTTGAGCTCTCACCTTGTCAATTGTTAATAGTTGTAAATATCTCGCACAACTTTATTATTATATTACACTTGCAGTACACTTGTTTGTTGATCGAGAACCGACTTCAAGAGCAGTTGCGAAATAATAAAGTGTATAACGTAAGCCTGGTCTTAGTCACGAGACGAGAACTGTTTCACGTGACAAGTTTATATAGAAAGACAATATGAGGCATTCTTTGTCAACAGGGTCACTTTTTTCCTACTTATACATTTTTTTCACTAATTTCCACACTTTTCGTTTTTGTCTCAATTTTATTTAAAAAATGAGTTCAGTGGACAAAATATATCTGCAAGGATTAAACAATATTTGTAAAAGTTATAATGGCACAGTTGATAAAGAATGCCTCCTATATTGTGTTTAAAAAGCTTACAATTGTTGATGAAAAAAAATGTAGAAGAATACATTTGACCTGCTTATTGAGATGTACTTTCTTGAGCTGATTCCAATTCCGCCCTCAAATTTGATTTTCACACAAGTACAGAAATGACCAAAAGTTACTTCACCAAAGTGTTTTCAACCGTTAATGCCCACGCGGAATTCGAGTTTGCGGGCGGACACTGACGGTCGAAAACGCCTAGGCTGATCATACAATATCAAGAACTGAAAATTATGAGCTGCGAATCACGGATGGATTGAGTTACCGTACAATTATGCAAATACCAATTCCTGAAATATTGAACATTTGCAAAAGCACAATTGTAATTCAATATTCCAAGATGATACTCATGATATTGACATATTGGCATCCTTATTTTTACAAATTAAGAGCAATTTCGATCATTCATCTTAACAAACTGATTTCGAATATTTGATTATACCCAGAAACCAATGGCTCTCTTCCAACCCCTCAACCTAAAATTTGTCTCATCCTTCAAGATCACGTTGAATTATTATATTTTATGATAAGTATAAAAATTGATTTATTTGTCTCCTTGAATGTGAGAATCTGAGGGATCCGAAATTGCTGAGAACACCATACCAGGGATAGGAGTTTCAGTAGAACATGTACAAAAGCATGCACGAGATGTGGCATTCACGGATCCAGACACCAAAAGCGTCGTCATTGTTTCAACGACAATGCACACGACATATAGAGAGAGAGAGTGGGATAGGATAGCGAAACTGGCAAACCCCCGAAGATCCTTCGTCACCCCTGCGAGACGCAACATCGGTGGCGCGCGTCCGTTTCGCGAAGCGTGGCGGTCCCGGTGAATTACCCCTTGTATTAACTCGGGTAATTGAGATTTATTAATACAAAGGCCGGTCGGTAGCCACGCACCGCTCGTTTCCTCTTCCTATGCCACTATAATAATACCGACCACTACTACACAAGCAGAAACAGCGTAGCATGTAACCACCCCTGTCCAGTTCAGCCCAGCTATATTTCGCTCCTCTACCCAGAACGACCCACTATGAGGGTAGGGGGCGATGGTTTTTCGCGTAATAATATTATTATATTATACGTCCCTGCATGCCTTGCCTATCCCCCGCCACTGGAATTCGTGTAAATGGCCTTACCACCAGCGTTACGTGATAAATCTTAATGCAGAGGTTAATAAAAAGGGCGTGCTTCATAATTTTGCAGGCGCAGAGAATAAGACGGTGAAAAATTATCGTACAAAGCTCGTGACTAGAAAGTGTGTACCGTTGTCACGTGCATACTTTTGACAATTTCAACTTTTTTGCTTCCTCCTAGAGGAAGCTTTACTTCGATACATCCTTTTTTCTCGATATTTTCATGTCAGGACAGTCAGAATGGTCCAAAATATCGAGTACAGTGGTTTTGAAAGAATGTCCGTATGTATGTGTCCAGGGCTTCGAAAATTCGACCGCCTCTTTTAATTCTGTTAGTAACCGTTAGAGCGATCGGAATGAAATTTGACACGCCAGAAAAATAATTGAATTTGTACTTGTGTAGATTTGGGGTGTACGTGTCGAATTGCTGTTGAGCCTTGGTGCAGAGTCTGTGATTTATGGAATCAGAATCTTGAGTCGCTCTCTTATTCTCAAAATTAAAAACATTTCTTGTGTTTAAAATTTTTCTCACGCAGCTACTCGAGCTTACTTTGTCAAGCAGACATCAACGAACTTACACTCACATGGATTCGGCAAAGTTCTCGGCTCCGAGAATCCATTAGTAATCCTGACGGGATAAAAGTCTCATGATTTCCCAAATAGGATATCGCGCCCTGAATGATAGGTAAACTGGTTCGGTGTTTCAGTAGCAGTACAACGATGCTCATGGGCGTAACTGAGGATAACTTGGTTAAGGGAGAACACCGAGTTGCGACTGGGTAAGCCGCAGGAGGGTTTAATATTACTCCTGGTCTTGGCGACTTAAGCCATCGTTCTATATCGCGTCTCTGCGAGAAAGCGAGAGCGAACAAGCGCGACTTTCATTAAACGTTCCGATGACGGATCGGCAAGAAGGCCTTACGCTTTCATCAGTAAGGGGGCGAGAGATTTCCGTACTGCAGTCTCGACGCTCTCATGAGACTTAACATCTTGGACTCCTCAGGTTGAACAGCCGCAAAATCACGACCCGTAAATTCCCCAAAGCTCTCCCTCGTTAACTTGCGGTTATATTCCGTTGGATGCCGTAGGTCATTATTCTTCTCTTATTCTTTCATTTATTTGCATATACACTTAAAGGCGGGATGCTGGAGTGAATTTGTCTGCCGACTACGGTAATAATAGGCAGTTTCGTACTTTGCACTATTCGTCGTTGAGTTGCTCAAAAAATGTTGCTAATATTGCGTTGAATTGTACAGAATTATGGTATGAATACAAACGCAGGAAAAACGAAGAAATGGGCAATTTTCTGAACTTGCAGAAAATCAATGTGGCTGTCTGAAATATTTGGTATATTTATTAACGTAAACTGAGATAGGAGACGAAAGAAAAATAGAAATTTTATGTAAAATCATCCTGAACAAGGTGAATGCATAAATGACGAAAATTATTTTTGCCCTGTTCTTTTTGTAATTCTATAGCGACCTCTAAATATTGCTTTCATCTATTGACGTATTTCTGGTATTTTATTTTGTGTATTTATCACCCTTTTTGGTAGTAATAATAAATATATTAGTTTCCATCCAAACCTGAACAAGAAAAATGAATGACTGCTTTTTTTTCTTCAAAATTCAGCAGCTGAATATTTTTGTTAATGTACTGATGACTCAGGAGAATTTATTTGAAGTATTTGGTACAACTTTTTGAACAGCTAGACGAACATGTTTTTTTTTATCAGTAAACCATTCTGCACATGCAATGTCAACCAATATTATTACCTGAGAATCGATGTTGTATCCACGCAGAAAACGAATCACATCGACTCCTGAGATAGCCTTCTAGACTGTCATAAGACAAATGGTTAGATCATTCTTGAAGTTCAACAAACACGTTCTACACACATACGTACAGCTACGGTACCCAATGAAAACACTCGTAACACATCGTGCCATGGTTCGAAAAATAAAAGCAATAAATGCTTCGAGAAAGCACGTCGAGAACGATATTTATTATTGTTACTCTTCTATTTTTACAGAGGGATGGCGAGACTCTGTGCTGGGCGCCCCGCGCCGGTTGCTAGTGACCCTTGGAAGTTTCTCAAGGGACAGTTCGCCCTGTCCTGCTCTGGTGAGTAATTACTCGCACTCTATAAAAATTATTATTAATATAGCAAGCTCGGCTCAGAGGAAAGAAGCAAAGTTTCAGAAATCATATTCCACCCTCCTGCCATTTTCATTTATTTTCCCCTGGAAATCTGTATATAAGCTTCCACATAGATAATACAGAATTTTCTTCACGCTCACACGTTATTTCTCCTACACATTTTCTTTCTTTTCTTCATGTTCTTCGTTTTCTTCTTCTCCTATACCTCGTTTTTTTTCCTTCTAATACGAAAGTTTTATGGGATCGATCAGTTCCCCTCCCCTCTTGTCTACGACAGGTCCCAAAAGAGCGAAATGCCTGTCGCGTTTCTGTAACCTCGGGGCACCAGCCATACAGCTATATATATATATATATATATATCGTCCCTTCATCGCCAAAATGTAAATCAACCTCGAGGTTTTCCCCGCACACCCTCTCGTGCATTCCGAATTGCCAGTCGCAAGATCTCGACGCCTCAGGGTGAAATATGTAAATGACACGGAACGCGTCAGATACGATCTCGTTACCACGACGAAATCGCTAAAGCGAGGTTGGATCAGTGTGGGAAAAACCATAGGGGGGACTGAATTGGCATTCGAGAAAAAAGTTTCGAAACCTGGATATCTCTATCGATGCAAAATCGATTTTCTTTCTGCTTGGTAATAAATATTGGACAAAAAATGAACCAATCTCTTTCGATTTATGTGCCATTGATCTGAAATCAATTGTTTATCGTTGAGTTTACATATTCACATGTTGAATCTAAATAAAACAACTGAATCTAGGCCAGAATTAGGCCGAATTTAAAACTGTTATGTCATTGCTACGTTTTTTAAAATCAAAATCACCGAATTGCAGCTGGAACTGAGACTGATTTTATGACCTTATTCCAGTGTGATGAAATGTCTGCTCGGGACCTGATAAAAATTGGCAAGCCATATGTGTTGGTAACTAACAAGGCAACACTTTTTCAAGAGCCATAGAAATTGTCACGAAAAAAATATGGTATTTTTTTACAGAACGCCCATTGACGACTTATCTGTTTGTAAGTGTTTTGTGATATTTGATCTTGAAACACTGATGGAATCGCGAAAATACCAATCGAGATTTATGGGGAGCTATTGAAAGCATTTTTATTCATATTTTCACGATTACACCTGTAGTTTTTTTTTCGTTAAATGAAGCCCATCAAGATTTCTCTTAGAACATAATTACGTCATTAATAAAAAGTCCAGTAACGACGCAATGACATAGAAAATAGTAAGAACATGGTTATACATGAAAAACATTTAAAAAAAAGCGAGGTCTGCCAACCGAAACGTGAGGGAGAGGCAAAGAAACTACCTGCGAGAAAACTTAAAGCCCTTGAAGCTTGGCTTCTCTTGTTCGTAACTTTTCGTGAGATATACGAAGGGTGCGAGGTCCTTTTCCGCGGCGTTTCCTCCCCGCTGTGACTTTTCCCGTGCTTCAACGGAATAAAAACGTTTCTTTTTCTACCAACCAGCCAGGAAGCCACACTGCACTTTTATCGCGCACATAATCTCGTGGGCTATGGGCGCCGAAATACTGGAGGGTGTATATAGGATATATTTGGGGAAGAATACACGAATATAAAGAGCAACCTGGTCCGAATATTCGCAGTTGTACATTGTACTTTAATCCAACATCCCGCGACAACGAAGACCAAAGTGCTCGAGTGCCATAACTCGCGAGGAAGCGACTGTCGGGAAGATTCTACGCGCCAGACAGCCATAAGAAAATTACTTTTGAAGGAGCAAAGGGTCTACATTGGAAAAGGAAAAGGAAAGAAAAAGGGAAGGGTGGCAAAAGGCAGGTTGAACATCTCATGGGAAAGAAAAGTCTTGTTACTACCAGCGCAGGTTGTCACTTCAGATATTGGTTTTATATTGGATTGTACGTAGGTGGGTATAAGCTTGACTCTAATGCCAGATGTCAGGCACCTTCGAAAAATGATCACGTTCTTTAAAGATAACGATAGTTTATTTCAGTGTCCGGACACAATTCGTCATTCCTCGTTACCTATGAACTCTGACATCGACCGGTAAATCTCGAAATGATCCAAATTTGGCTTTTTAGCTTCGCCTGTTTCAAGCCCACCGATGGTTGAAGATTGGAAAAAATGAACTAGTGACGTGATTGGGATGCGAAGTAGAGGGTTTCGGTTTTATTGATCAAGCTCTGCCCAGGTGAACCACGCCCTGCTCACTTTCAATTAATATCGCAGAGTGTTATTTAGAGTCGTGTTAATCAACATTGTGGATTTCTGTTTTATTTCAGCATGATATATTTTTTTTAAATACATTGCACAATTGTACTTAAACAACATTTTCATTTTATCTCTTCAGGAGATATTCGAATAAACTGAAATACGAGAAATAAAAAAAAAAAAAGTTCAGCCTGTAATATTTGTTTAAATCGTAAAACCAATCTGCTGTGATTTTTACGACCTAAAGGATATGGAGATATTTTAAGCAGACGTAGCTTCCAACCAAACGCAATGTTGGATCAAATCGTACGTTTACAATACCGGATTTTCTATATTTATTTACGCATATATATATATTTTTTTAACCGGAAGGGTTAAAATATATAACATAATAAATATTCGTTAAAATCTCGACAGGCAATAAAACAAAATGTGTATTGATTCGTTCGGGATTCCCCATTCAATAGCACAGATACATGCTTACAGTTCACTTCCGGACACATCGTTACGGTTGGTGTTGTAGTTGGAGCGCTGCATCGTCATGATCCTTTCATAAATTTCGCGTTATCTTGACATCCGATAGCAGCTAATTTATTTATGACGCCACGGTATGGTTCGGCCCTTCGGCTGTAGTGCGAGCCCTCTCGCGAGCCACCAGCACCCGGACCATCAAAAACGAAGTGGAAAGAAAAAAAAGAGAAAAAGAATGTCGAATAGGGGTCCCGAGCTGAAACAGGGTGGCGCTTGTCTGAATGAGTCACGTGCCATCTGCCCCCGAATAGCCCAACTCTATTATGACAAACACACATCTACATTTTTTTATCATCATTACTATTACTGTATCGAACCAGGCAAACTCATCGGTCGTCCGATCGTTTTCAAATGCGATAAGGGACTCCGATCCGGATTGTATTACTCCCTAATTTTTTAGATATATCTTCCCCGAATATCTTTTTTTTATTTAGGTCAGATCTGGAACTTCCCTACTTGAAGGCATTTCTATTTATTTTTATTATTATTATTAATTATTATCCTATTTTTATTAAAGAATTCATTTATAAGATTTGTGATTTAAATAAATTCACACAATGCGCAAGTATCATAAAAATAAACAGACGTTTATTTGTTTCCTCGTGAAGGAAGCTTTGTAAAAAATGGAAAATAATATGAGCAAGATTCTCTACTTTGCTGGTTTGTTTATGAAACTGACCTAAGTTAATTAACAAGGTTCTAGAGTCGTGAAAAAAAATCTCAGAAGAAAAGCAACTTGAGGACAATCGCCAGTTTTGAGGACGATCGTCGAAAAATTTAGGGATTTTTTTGCAATCCATGCAGCACCTGCATGAATTTTTGAGATCCAATCATTGCTTTTAAAACTTCTAATAAGCTCTTAAAAACCCATATTCAGGTTTTTTTTTCTGGAATTTCTTCGCCTGTAAATCCGCAAATACCTACTGAAAATTCTTTTATAGTAGGATCTTACATATTTCAATTATTCAGTTTATTGAAAATTGGAAAAAAAATACACACACACATCGAAATAATGACCAAAAAGGGTGTTTTGAAAATAATCTTTTCCAAAAATAAGAACTATTTCGAGAACGAATGAATTTTCTTAACAATTATCATTACCTGTTTAATCGCCTTTTTTTCATTCCCATTTTTAGAAAACGATTTACCCTGAAAAGAAATTTCATCAAAACGGAGCTTTCTTTGCGAGCAAGCAAAAAAATCGTTGATTTCGCGGTTTGAAAAGCGTACTCCGCTGGCTCGAGTTTGCTAGCGCAAAGCAATTGGTCGGGCAACCGAAAAAAAAAACTAAACAAAGTGCGACAAAAAAAAAAAAACGCTTTCACAGAAAAGTTGGTACAGGAGTTGAAGAAAAAGGATCGATACTCCTTTCGCGTGCAAGCTAGCTGCGAAATTCTACGTGAACCTGGCAGTGGCGAGGCCAATGGTACGCTCCTTTCGTCTGGGTTGTTGGACGCAGTGGAAAAGGACCCTCAAGATTCGGCGTGCAAGTCAGACCGTACGTACAACCTCAAGTGCGTCTGTGTACGAGACGTACTTTTATCTACTACACGAAGCGCGGCAGCGTACAGGCAATGCCTGCAGTAGAAGCAGCAGCAGCAGCAGCAGCAACCTCGAGCTCAAACGACGCACCGGCTTCGTTAAAACGCACGTGAACGCAGGAGAGGAAATAACCCGTGGCAGAACCTACGAGCCCCTGACTCGGGCTAAACTCGACGACATCATGCTACGTCTCCCTGCGTCCATTAAGGAGCGATAGACCGATCCCAGACACGAAGGCCCTTGCCCTTTCGAATTTATGGGCTTTTTGCTCGTCGAGTTTCTTTTATTTATATCGCTGACTAAAATTAAACCAAACGTTTTTCCGTAGGTTATTTTATTACCAGACGCAGCTCATTTTTGCAAGAATGTTCCACTGAATATATCAAATTTTGTTTGGGATGCTTTTTTTTTTTATTATTAGGAACTATTAGGAAAAAGTGATTTTGATTATCACTACACTTCTAAAGAAATAATGTAAATTAGAAAGTTTCATATTGCTTCCTCAATATTTTTCACTTTCTACAAAACCACCTTCATGAGGAAGAACGAGGAATTTTGGGTTTCTTCATAGAGCTCTCCGAAAAAATGGCAAATAATGAGGAAGATGTGTGGAAGGATCTACGAGAAAATTGGAGAAACTGAGGTTTAACGAATTTTTCGTCGTCGACTTTAGGAGTCGAATGGTAAAAGGGTCGAATTTTCAGCCATAAGTTCGAACTCAAAATCAAATCATTTGAACGAAGTACATTTATTAATATTAGGTATTAACGCGAAAATTATTACAAATTTTATAATAAAATTGAAAGTATAAAAAATCATCGAAGAAATGAGAGAAATTAAAATGAATAAATTATTGTTCTAAATAACATTAAATATATCTGCAATTCTAAAGAAAACTGATCGACAGCTGTCTTACACAAACTTAGTAATTACATTAACTCAAAAAAAAAAAAAAAATTAAACATTTGAAATGATAAAAAGATTCTTCCAATCTTCAGCACAATTTGAGGTTCGAACCTATCCTATCCTATCCTATTCGATCCAATGTTACAAATTATTGACTTATCTATTAAATTAACGAAAAAATGATTCGTCTATACCTTTTAAAGCAAGATCATATCCAAAATGCCAATTGTCTCGATTCTTACATGCATTCTTACATGTGTAAACAGCAACTGACGTATCACGTTTAATTTTGTACAGGATTTCAATGATTTACATAACGTTTTGCACGACGATGAGCAAATTAATAGAACAGAGAGTCATTCGCAGCTGTACAAAGGTCTGAATTAACGCGTCAATGGTTCGAACAGCTCGGGCAACTCCAATTCCGATAATAAGCATGATGATCAAGGAGCCCCGGGAGAGGAATGAGAGGATCGGAGAGAAGAGAGCCGATCGTTGGTGGCGGCGTGTTGGACGTTGAACCGGTATAGGAGCATCATGCGGACAGAAAAGCTCGTTCAACTTCAAAGCGAACCGAGTGTCGCTAACTAAACTCCCGGGGCTCTCTTCTGGCTCCCTACCGAATTTCAGTACACACAGAACGTACTATAGTCAACTTATATTACATATATAGCGCAGATAAACGTAGGGAGAAGTTTGCCTTTTCCAATTCGAGTCCATTACGTGATTAAGTGTAAACTTGTGAAGTTCCCGAGTAAATACTGTAGAGTTGTATATCCACTGTACTGCAGGCAGTATTTTATATCAGGCATTCCACGGCAATCAGACTGTAACTGTAAATTGTCAATGTGCTTTTTCGGCTTTTGTATACTCTGGGACTGAAAAAATACAACGCACACATTTTTTATCCCTAAAATAAATGTATAGGTGAAGAGCGACGAGTAAAATGAGTTATTCCAATTGGGGGTCGTATCGAGATAAGATTTTGGGTGTGGGGATGAAAATTTCGAATGATCGAGAATCGGAATGACTTATGGAATGAAAATTTTAAATATTCGTAATACTAGAATTCGAGGACTTGCATTTTTAAGTCTCTTTCCGGCGATTCAATATTTTTTACCTACTCGCAATTTTACATGCTCTTATTAATTTTGTTATGGATATATGTGTATATATTTCGTTCGACATTTTTGTGTTCTGTATCTTTATTTTCTATTTTAGAAGCTCTTGAAAGATTGGCTTTTGCATTCGAAAATACGATATTTTGATAATTCTGTTTGAGCAATTTTTTTTTTTCTAATAACAACCAAACCAATTTTGGAAAAAAATCTAGAAAAATGTAATTTGTTATGGCCTGCTAGACGTGGAATGCCCCATATGTAGGTATGTGTAGCTTCCATGCGCAAATAAACTTACACCATACTTATGCACACCCTCGGGGAGCGTCGAGTACCACTGACAGCAATAGTAGAGAGAGAAAGAGACAGAGAGAGAGAGAGAGAGAGAGAGAGAGCAGCCCGAGCCTAATACTAAAAGTATCCTGGCAACTCTGTATTTGCGAAAGGACGAGAACGCATTTTGCCGCTAAACGAGAATCCTTGTATTCATTCGCATTATCGATCTCGAGTGGCTCGCATTTTTTTTTTTTTTTCTGATATCGAGATCGAGATCAATGCAAACGCGTTTCGAACATTGCAATGCCTACAGGATATGTACGACATATCCTTTCACCTTTTGCACTCGTGGAGAGTAAATTGATGCGTATTCTCAATGTAGATGCAATAATGCAGATGCGACCTGCAAATGAAATTCTTCTTTCCGCCTCCAACTTTGCATATATACATTCGGAATGAAGTCAGAAATTACAAACAGATTTATTTACGTTCTAACAGAACATTTAAATGACAGTTATATTTTTGGCTTCACCAAATTATTTTTGAATCTCTTTAAATTTGCTCACTGATAGAACTGAGGGATTATTATAGCATTTCTGTTCTTAATTCTTGGCTCTTATCAAAGAGGCGCAAAACAAAACGATGATTTTTCGTTCTTTTTCAAGAATAAATTTGGGAAAGGCCTAACATTTTTTTCTCATTATTTTATACCTTTAAAAAAGTCAGCTCTATGAGGAAGTATGTTTCATCAATTTTGGCTCCCTCATAGAAAAGGTTTTCTCAAAGATATACAAATATGAGGAAGCAATTTTTAAGATTCTACAACATTAAAATTACCTCCAATCAACAATACAGCCCTATTTATTTAAAATTTTTTTTTTAATTTTATTTTTAAAAAATGTAATTTAAAACCATTTTTCATCTTTTGTCGATGATAAAAAAAAAAATTAGGAACCGACTGATTTCTGTTGCAATTTATGCAAACTTAGCATTAATTCGTTAACATTACTTCAAGTGGCATAAAAAAAATTTGTTAATCTTGAAAGTACAAAATTTTCGTTGAAATGTTTTTTAGAAAAATCCAACAAATTCATTGGCAATCTCACGAAGTACCATGTTTTTCAATTTCATAGTTCTCCTTCACTACACTGAGATGCAAATTTGCAAAACCTATAAAATGTCTATAAAGTCATTTAAGTATGAATAAAAATTGCCAAATATAAAAAATCCTAACGTTAGTTTAACAGCAAAAAAAAATGATTACTAAAACGATAAAAAAAGTATTCAGTTCTCAAAAAGATGGAATTCAATTTTTCATAAAAACAGTAAAAATGTTTTCATTGTTTGCTCATTAATAGACGTTCCAGAGGAAATTGGTCACTATCATCACTGCTAGCGTGTAACCCGAGGAATCTTTATGGAAAAACAAAGTCGAAAAAATAAAAAAACACACATGTGAAGCGGATGCAAACACATGCGAAATGGAGTAAAAATATAGAGAGCGAGGGTGTAGATACGATGAACGAAGAGAAATTGTAGACTCTCGATGGTGGTATCGAGTTGCTAATGGCGTAAGTCAAGCCGGTGCGGGTTCTCGGGGTACACGCGCGGCGCCCGTAAAAACGTATGGCGAGGGTAATCGAAGGGAAGGAAAAGCTGAAGGCTCGCTCTCGACGTACTACGCCAGAACGCGAGAGAATAAAACACAACCACCCTAATACACTTTGTACTGCACTAGCTTACGCTCGGCTGTTTTCACCCTTAATTGTACCGCCGAATTACTATCCCATTTCGAAAGGGGGAAATCACATGAAAATTTATCTTTCCACTGACGATGGACAAGAGCTAAGAGCTTGCTTAACGTTCTATTAGCTGCTGACTGCTGATTGCACTGAAAAATTATTAGATTCTAGAAAGGGATTTTCTACCTTCACTATGTTTTGCTGAGTGCTCTTAATTTTTGGCTCTTATTAAGGAGACGCGATACAAAACGATGATTCTTCGTTTTTTTTTTTCGAGAATGAATTTGGAAAAGGCCTGAAATTATTTAGAAAAAGCTTTCTCAAATTTTACTTCCTTATAGACAAAGCATTTTCATTTATTTCTTTTCTGCGATGTTAATGCTAGAATATTGTAATAGGGCTGAGACATAAAAAAAATATGTTTCTAAAAAAAAGGTTCAGGTTTCGCTTTTGTGGGTTTGGCACAGAAATGAGGCAATATTATTGCAAACCATTGAAAAGGCGATTTATTCGGTTTAATTTTTAATCAAGGATATGCATCCTTCTCAATGACAAATATAATTTCATTTGAATTTGAGTACCTTGAGAAGACAGAAAAAAATTTAAAGAAAATCAACGCCAAGAATATAGATTTATAAAATAGTGCAACATTTTTTTTAACAATTTCGAAAAATTTTTAATGTAAACCATCCCGAACAAGATTTATATATAAATGACAAAAATCATTCTGACCCTTTTGTTTTTAATTTTAGTACCGAACACCAAATATTTGTTTCATCAACTAGAGGCGAATTTTATTTCTAATATTTGTCAGCATTGTTTTAGGTGACAGACAACAAATATATTAAATTCCATTCAAACCGAAAAAGAAAAAAATACAAAAAATGGACTTTATATTTTTCTTCAAAAATTCGCCAGCGATCTGAAAATATTTTTCTTTCGTACCAACGAGTCAGTAGAATTTTTCTTTTCTTAATATTTGACACTACTTTTTGAGTTGAGAGACCAAAAAAAAATTGATACTGAAAATTAACCATCACACAGATTTCATATCCGTTTTTCTTTCCATTAACATTATTGCTATCGCAATAGTTGACGATTTTTTTTTTCTTGAAAACAGGAAACTCTCGTATTCTTCAGTTCCATCTCCTCTTCTTAGTGATGAATTGCTGATGCGCCCACACTCTCCGATATCTCAGCAGCAGCAGCAGCAGCAGCAGCGGCAGGCAAACATAGAATGAAAGAACCGTCGAAAGCAACGAGTTCGCCTCTGGGCAGAAAGGATCTGCATGTGGCGGTTCGCTTTTGTGAATTGTACCTATACCTTCAGTTGCATCATTGCCTCAAGGTCCTGTACAAATACTGTACACTCTATTTAACGATATACAAGAAGGTATATAGGTCCTTTCGTAATTAGGCTAGAGGAAAGGAGAGGCTGTATCGTCATCACTGGTCCGGCAGTATCTTCAAAAGGACTCAGGTCTTCGTTATTCTCTGTGACAAGCTGGTTTCCAGTAGATCTTTCCGAACGATAAATGTCACTCTTGTGTATAAGCTCATCTCGATGTTACTCTTACGAAATGAATTTTTAAAATCTGTGAAAAAACAAGAGACGATGAATAATTGCGTAAACTGGAGCGTGTCGCAACGATTGGATCTCATTGTTCAGAGAACAGTGAGGAATCAATTGCCACCTCCGCACCTAAATCCATTAATTATTTATTCATACTGTGACGTGACGTTTAGACAGACCAATTATTCTTCGTGTATTCTCTTTCATGAAGATCTATGGACGTGGCCTATTTCTTAGAGGACAATAAAAGCATTTCAATAAATATTGAAATGTTTTTGTTAAAAAGTTGGACTTCATTTTCTTCTTCAAAAATTCGGTAGCGATCTCTACATTTTTTTTTCTTCGTACCGACGAGTCAGGAGAATTTTTTTTTTCATTAGAGGCAATGAAAAGGATTTTAATAAATATTCAAATGCTTTTCCGACGATTCAGGAGAATTTTTTTTTCATTAAAGACAGTGCGAAGAAAAGAAAATTTAAAGATCGCTACCGAATTTTTTTGAAGAACAAAATTGAGTCCATTTTTTTATTTTTCTTGTTCAGATTGGTTTAATTGGAATTATATTAATATCAAATTAAAAGACAAATTTGTATCTCATCGAATGAATGGAATTCTTGGGATAAACACAATATGTGAATGGGCTTTGCCAAAATCGATATGACGCTTTCCATTTCCCGTTCGATTAACGACCGCCGCAAATCCATCGAGACACCATTTATATGTGTGTGTATAAACACATCGAGAAAGGTGATATAGCATAAGAGGTAGTGTGAGGACCTGCGGAATGGATGAGAGACGAGAGTTAATTACAGACGCGGTGATGAGAAATGGCTCATCGCTGCAGAGGCTTCAATCTATCTCTATCTATCTCTCTCTCTCTCTATTCCTCTATAGCTTGTACATAAGTGGAGGCCTCAAATATATACATAGGCAGATATGTAAAGCAATTCTGGTGACATTATTCGAGCGATTTAAAGACGACCACGCAATATCGCAAATGGCCCTAATACAACATCATTACTGTTACATCACACACTATTATGATAATGGAAACAAAAAATTGTTAGATCAATTGTTTTTAAATACCGTAACAGCATTTAAATTCCTATTTCTCCGAAATTTGATATTGAATTTAAAAAAAAAACGGATAACATTTTGCTTATTCGTCATTATGACCAACTTTTCACAAAGGCACCTCTATGAGCAAATATATTTTTTAATATATTTGTACAATCTGAATCTGCATTTAGTTGAAATTTGGGAAAAATATCGAAGTGACCATTTTTTTAAAAATCTGTCGTCAATGAAAATTCAAAATTTCATAAAATTACACACCATTGTTCATTCGAACATTTTAACTTTATTGTCACATACGGAATGTGTAAAAAAAAAATTATTGCAATAAAAAAAATGAATTTTAGATTTTTACGTAAATACAATTTTCGAATATCCTATATTAAAAAAAATCGCATTTACATATTTACACAATAACTTTAGCAAGAGACCTGCAGTGAAATTACTTGTGTATTTTCTAGAAATAAAATACAGTTTTCTTATTAAAATTGAAACCAAAGCACCAATCCCTCATGATACTTTTCCTCAAATGTAAAAAAAAAAAGAATGTACCAAAAGGCATTGGCGTTTTATATTCAATTTTAATACCAAAACTGTATTTCCTTCATAGAACAAAATACAATTTTGCAGAAGACAAAAAAAAACTCAACCTCCACAACGTGTAGAGTAGAATCCATAAAAAAAAGAATCTGTGAAATCCCACCACCGGAACCGTAAAAAGTACAGCCAAATAAAATCATTACAGTGGGTGGCGATAAAATGACGCTTATGTTCTCAGAGTTATTAAAATGTATTAATTGTGAATCCGATACGTATCAATGGCAAAACCAATTATATACGATACAGAAATGACTTGTTTCTATAAATTCCATTAGCGCGAGGGCTGAAGCGATACAGCGGAATTTAGTTACATAACACAAGTCCTTCGGAACTGATCCGGACTTGCGTTTTATCTAGGGTTGCGAGTTTCTATCATGTACATAGTCGAGGAGAGATAGTGAAAGAGTCGAGTGTCTCACGGCACGCGGCGGGGTCAAGTTCTCGGTCGGCGTCATTAGAACCGCGAGGAGGAGGAAACCAGCGTGGCGAGCAAGAGGAGAGCGATGCATGAGGGAGGATATATCCCCTAGTTTTCGAGCACGAAGCCAGAAGCCGGGAGTGAAAGCGGTAGGAGACGGCTCTCCAATTACTCGAGCGTGCGGGCGGTGTACTCGCGCGCGCGATTCTCGCGTGCGATTATCCCTAGCGCGCGAATATATTTTTTTTCTTTTTTTTTTTCCACCCTCGTACGAAAGTCCTGGTGTATTACGATGCCCTTACCCTATTCGCGGCATGCAGGAACACCCTCGGCATTTTATGCACACGTTGAACGAGGGTACTGTGTATAGTTGACTGGCAAAGAGTTTGCACGCGGCGGCACACAGCCTATTTGCTATCGAACACAGTAGGTAACGATACGGTAACTCACGCGAAAATACGTAATTGCTTCGCGTCAGTGAGCACCAACCTCTGTTTACCAATTTGCCGGGAGAGCAATCTTTTACGTGGGTTTAAGGAACTCCGGCTTTTGAAATACGTACTCGTGCAATTTTACTGCCGATTTGGCTGTGCTATTAACTATACACGAGGCATTTCATACCGACTCGAGTCTGGGTACGATCCTCGACCTCTCGGATTTTTCACCAACGAATTTTTCTACATAGCTCCGATTGAAAGGGTGACATTTTTGGACCCAAACTCGTGCTTAAGATCGAATTTACAATGGTACTTGAGAACGAACTTGGAAAACAGAGGTGAATGAAAATCAATCCAATTTGTAGATTTTATTTCTGCCGCTATTCTGTTTTGATTGCTTCATTGATTTTCATCTAGTTGTCACGAAAATAAATACTATTTTGAGGTGGAAGCCGGATAATTTGAACACTGTCTCACTGTATCGACACCGAATGTCGTTCAACGATGGCCAAAAGTTTCATCGCTTGAAAAACTGGATTTTTGATATTGGCAATGATCAATTTTAGCTACCTTGAACAGGAAGCTTTGTATACAGAATCTACTAAACTCTGTACGACCTGGATGAAAATTCGACAGAATCGGTTAAAGCATTCTCGAAATACAGCTGTTTGATATTTTATTAAAAACCCTTAGCACCAAATATCGCTGAATTAAATTTCCCAAGATTTTCGAGAAACTTAGTGCGACAGCTTGAATTATTATTTTTTCATTTTATAGCAGATCGCTTCGAAAAATCAAGAACTAGATGTATCAACGTAATTTGATCTTAAAAAGCTTGTACAAACAATTTTTCTCCTGATTGAAGTCCTCATTTGGCAAGACTGTATCTTTTGAACCTGTTTAAACGACTCCCTCCGACGCCTTCTTCTCATCTCCCAAACGTTCCCCTAAAGCCGGGGAGACGAGAGAGAAAAAAAAAAAAAACAAAAAAAAGAGAGAACTTATTTTCATCCCCACAGCCTGGCAGTGAAAACGGCGTTCCAGAACACAGAGGACTCTCGATCTTGGGACTTCACAGCAAGCAGCGATGGATATCCCGCGGGAGTACTCCTCGCTATTACTATAGAGTGAGAGAGGCTCTTGCGCTAAGCCGGTTATACGGAATGAAAAAGAAATCGAATCAAGCTTCGACACAAACGATCCTGACGAGTCTATAGTTTCGGATAAATGAGCATTTTCTTACTTTCACCATCAAAACACACACCGTACAGAGCCGACGTTTTATGTTCCTTTCTGGACAACTTCGAACGACAGCCACTTTTTTCACCCGTTTAAGAATGTTGGGAAAAGCAGTTGGTGTAAAAATATTATGGAAATTGTTGTTAAAGGAATTCGTTCCATTTTCGTCAAGAAAGTCAAGTGCATTTTTCAGACGAAATATTCTTTCACCGCATATTTACTATTCAGATCATCGTCACGTGTCGATCAGAATAATTCGTCTCTCAAAATTCACATGCCTCCAACTATGTAATTAACCAAATTTAGTCGACATCCACTAATTCGGAATTGGCCTCGAAAATTTTTCGACCCCTGCCTGATTACAATCGACACCACAGACGTACGTCGTAAAAGTCACCGAGGTTGTACGAACTACTGTAGTCACTCGGTTTAAGTAGAAGGGGATTGAAGATCTCATCGAGTCCTACGCAATGCGAGACAAAAGATCTATAGGGTTGGGTGGGGTTGGGGGGGGAGAGTACTTGTGCACAGGAGAATGAAGAGGTGGAGGCACTTCCTATCGATGCAAAACAGCTCGGAGGGTTGTAGCAATTAAGAGATAACAAGGTTTTTCCCCTCGGCACCCCTCCAATTAGTAACACCCTGACCCACCCCTTTGCGGCGCTTTATATATATATATATATATATACACTCTCCTGCTGCAGGCAACGCTTGTCTAGTGTTAGATCTGACGAGAGCAAAAGAGACAAATATATTGTACATAGTACCAAGACAGGAAAGAGTGACAGCGATAACTTGGAGACCAGACCAGCTCCTACACACTTTTGCTTCAGCGACCGAACAAGCCAGGCTACCCTCTCTTTGCTCTGCATCCAGGACAGCCCCTGCTTTTGCTCCTTCTCTCTTCCACTTTCATACTTTAGCGATATCCCACAGAGTTATCGTTCGGCAGGCTTCACTGTTTACATACCATCGTGCAGGATCTCCGCAGGGATTATCGGGGAAAATCGCAAGGTGACAGTGTACCGATGAAAGATACACATTGCACATGCAAATATAACGTCCTGGCGTACAAGTGCAGTTTATCCATATATATATATATATGCATAGTTTTAGGGATTTTATATGTAAAGACAATTTTGGGCCTGACCTGGAAAAAGATGTTTTTTTTTTAATAAAAAGAAGAAATTATTGTGTAATAAAAATCCCACGCGTTTTTAAGATCCAGTTATTAGTTTTGAAACCAGTGATGGGATCTTGAAAACTCATAGGCTCTTCAGGTTTGGTCTGGTTAGGTTCTGTTCTTTTTATTTATTTTAAGAAACCCCTAGTTTTTTTGGGGACTGTTCCCGAAAATGCCAAATGTGCCTGAAACTGTATTTTAATATATTTAGATATGTATTGTTTGCTGATGGTTCTAAGCTGAATTTATTCTGCTTGAAAATATGAGAAAATACGGTAATGTAGAGAAAAATCTAAATAAGGGCTCAAACAGTGGGTCACGAGATTATTCTTATGAATTAATTAAAAATACGAACAGCACACCAGCGTTATTTATTTTGACTTTTCTATTCTTATTGAATTTACTATTTTGATGAATTCAGTTTCAACTAACGACTAATGAAGCTTTACTCTGGACCACTCATTACTTACAAACTTACACTATGTTCCTATTTTTTCTACTAATAATTCGACGTCAATATTTTTTTTTACAATATCCTACTATATTAGTCAGAAAATGTATAAATATTTTAGTGAAAAAAAAAGAAAAACAAAATTCATTTTTCTGTGCACCGTCTCCTCTATAGAGTTTCCGTAAATATATTGCAACGGTTAATTCGAAACACAGAAGATCGATATTGACGGTTTACAATACAGGTCGTTTGGTATAAGAAGTGGAAACAGGTGCAAGGCCCGACGTTAAGGAGGTCAGCAGGTCGAGAACACCGCGAGCATTACGAAGAAATCTCTGTTCTGTTGGTGAACTGTTTTTTTTTATTTTTTTATTTTTTCACTCTTCATTAATAATTAAAAAATGCGGATCGAAGGAAAACAATCGAGACAACAAAACAAGTTCTTCCAATATTAGGAACTGTATGTACCAACACAGCACTCAATGTCGCGTGAATCGGCAATATTCATGAGCATTAAGCAAGCTCCTATGACACATTGTAAACGATGTTGTTTCCTACACATTAGAGCTGCAAAATGATATCCTTAGAACTAGCAACAGGGGTAGATAGTAAAGGATATATTTGTGAGATCCTCGCAGCTGTTTATTTGGAAGGATGCTTTTGGACGAGCCTCAAACTCACCCTCGCGAGAAGAGGCCCTTAAGTGGCGGATAGTTTTTCATGTTCCTGCGTCAAGAGGCTTTTCCGACCTTAAAACATGCAGGACATCGGCAGTAGGATGTCAATACTGGAATTACGAATATCTTCGAAGTTGATCTTTTTTTTTCAGCGAGACGATAGTAATATCTTTTGTACAAGAAATGTATTTATTATTTTTTAAACTGCATTCCTCGTAATATAGCTGATTTGTTTGACATGTCAACTTTTGACAATTATGTCTTCTACGTAGGATTCAATTTTTTTGTATTACCGGATTGTTTGCAACAAATAATAAGTCACTAAAATGGCGTCAAGATAGAATTGACGAAACTAAAGTAATGACAGAAATATTTTTTGATGAATTTTCCAATAATACAGATTATAGATTTTGCTTCGAACTTCAACCTTTAAAAAGAAGAATATTCGAAGGGGAATTGGAATGGAGGCTTTTGCGAGAAAGTAGCAGTGTAGTATTACTGCACTAGCTGCCAATTACGAGTTGCGACTGTGTTCGAGGGAGTGAATCTACCGGGGCAACTCTGCATTCAACCGCAACTTTGTCCTGGATATTATTTCGAATTCAGTAAATCCGAATGGAGCAAACGAGCTCACTCGAATCGTCACGCCACTGTCCGATTGATTATTACGGCAGAGAACGAGGCGACCGAGCTGCACTTGGGAATATGGACAAACGAGGGTGTTTGATCGAAGTCACCGAGGCAATCGCAATATAATACAAATCCACTATCTGTTTTGACATACTCAATGAATAACTTCAAAATGAACTATTTTTGTTTTTTCGTTTATTTTCGAAGATCAATAGTAACAATCATTAAAACCTGATAATGGAATTGCGACTGCAGCGAAATATATCAAAAAGTAAATGTAATTGATTTTATAAACCTGATGAAATCGGAATTGGGATCAATTTTTTCCTTCTATTGATTTTGTTTGCAATCCTATTTTTCCTTGCACTGATTTCAATTTCTTTTCTCATCGTCTTATATTGATTTTCTTTGTGTTCTTATATTTCCTTCTTTCCCATAAATGTCATAATTTACCGTTGATATTTAGACGTGACACTCGTTGGAAAGGGCAGAGAAAAAATGGCCTGTAATATCTAGAGTATATTTTCTTGGACACACCATCTACCATCCTTTTTGTTCTATCAATGTTCCCACCCAACGGCGTTTTACTTTGCAAAGAGGTCTAAAAAAAAATAAATAAAAAAAGCGATGCATAACATTGAAATTCCATCGATTACGATCGAACGGGGATTCAGGACGCTTGCAGCGGATAACCGTGGTTCAGGGATAGAGACGGTAAAGCCCCTGGGCTCGAGCGTGCCAGGTCGTTAGTATCCAGTACGAGCGGTGCATATCAATGAGTCTGTTACGGTATGCCGCGGGCCCTTTTGTGCCTTTCCAAGTATACGACTATAGTTAAATTGCACGCGTGTGCGTGTGGAAGAGCCCGGTAAAACCTCCTGGGAATCCGGACACCCGTTACAGCCAAGACCCCGAGAGGAGAGTGACGCTACGGCAGGGGTTTGGCACTGACTCTTTCGACTATTCGGGGATTGGACTGACTCATGGCGCCCAGGATAATCGAACTCGTTACCTCTCCACTGCGTGCAAAGGTTTCGTGCCTTGAATCGCTATTGGCAAACATGTACCTTTATTTCCATTCCTCTGTCTCGCTCGGTACGGATGCCACCTTATTTTTAAAACGCATGGGAGAAAAATCATAAAGCACATAAATAGGGCAGAATGTTCTGCAGTGGACTTTTTCTCAGCTGGAATTTTATGCTTTATTGCATAGAGCGTTAAAATGTTTATTCTTATTCGTTGCTATTTTATGTATGAACTAGGCCAACTAGGCCACAACAAGGTTTGAAAAAAAAATGATTTACCCTGTAAAATATGTTTTGTCCACTCTGGCAATTTTTCTGTAGGTTTTTTACATACCACTGTAGGTTATAAAAAATTAAGGAGAAAATAAGGGATGTTGGAATCACTGAAAAAATATATAATCGGAAGAAAAGGTGGCTGAATTGATGAAGACTGGCTCTTCTATAACTTTAAACTTTCGACTCAATACACAATTAAATTTTTACTTTATCTACTTTATTTTTAATTAGTCTGAAGTATTCCCTAATTGGTACATAACTTCCTTATTCACCTATGAATATTTATTATTCGATGACTTCGTCGACGTCGCGACAGTAGATGCATTTTCGAAGCAGTGCCAGAAATCTATTGAAAGAGATTTCCCAGTGAGATTCAATTCCCTCCCGAAAAACTTATACAGGAGTGCATTAACGAAGTATAACAGTTGAGAGGAAACTAGGAAATGAGGAATATCTGAAACTTTAGCCAATGCAATTTTCCTTTCGACAAGTTGACGTTTCTGAAGACGCTGCAGAAATACCAGTGGAAATAAAGTGAAAAGCAAAGCTAGGTAATCAGTGTAGAAAATATTGCCAAAGAAGCAGTAAAGTTTATGAGCAGAGTTACACTCAGATATTACTGAATAAAAGGTATTTCAATTAGAATTTCATTGCGTACAACAGGATTACAGTTATTAGAGAGAACCAATGCGATCTAAGAGTTCAAAAAAATATTCAATATTAATACTATCTCGATTATCAAAACAGGACAGTACGTGGATATCACTGTCCTATCTTCCATAGTTGTTACTACATGTTTGGAAATCGTCATCCCCAACATTTGTCTGTTTTCTAAAAGTACAATTAATTAACCAATCAGTTTGTCGATTTCTTCCTTGTACCGTTAAAGCTTTCGCGATTCCCTGTTCGATTTACAATTACTTCTAACCGTTTACAGCGAATCCTCTTAAAAATTTCAAGGTCCAATTATTGCTTTGCTCTTCATGGACATTTTTGTCTCGCTGTTATATCGAAAATGCGTAACCATGTACGTAGTAGTCTGTTAAAGTCGAGTGAAAAGAGTTGCGTAGAGGGACGAAAATTTTATAAACTGAAACAGTCGCTAAATCGGTAGTCCAAGTGTGTGTGTGTGTGTGAGAAGGAGGTCCGGCGCCAGAGTTCTAATACACAAGGGTCAGGGTAGCGGTTCGACTGCGAGCGAGTCCCGTATGCACGGATCGTGGAGTTGATCTTGTTAAGGTCCTATGCTCTGGCGGCAAAGGGGATTCTGATCAACGAACCGTGTGTTGCCCTTGGGGCTACCGACGTCCTGTCCTCATCGTCATATACCTCAACCCCTGGACACGCTTCGTTTCACGATTGATTCTTTATTTTACAATTGACAGAATTCAGAAGCGTAACACTCGACTCGACCAACACGAAGGATTTGGTTTCAACAAAAAAAAAAAAAAAAAAAAAAAAAATTGTTTTTAAGCATGAGAAATTGATAAGTAGCAGAGAAATTTATGACGTATATTTTCAATTCACACTCAATGTGCTACTGGTAATATTTTATACAAGAATTTTATATTGGTATCATCTCTGATCTTTTGATTCTTCCTCGTTTTTAATTTTTTTTCTTTCTTCGTTTTTGTCGTTGAATTTTTCGTGGGTATTACTTACACCGGTTATTACCTACACATTTTCCAAGTTCTGGGTAAAAAATAAATGCAGGTAATATTTGAGTACTTGACATTTCCTAATGATGGTTGCAAATACCCACAATTTCGAACTTGGACGTTATTATTTTTTACAAAATATATGATGTACGTTGAGTACCATAATAACATACCACGAATACTCAAAGCACAGAAGGTACCCCATAGCAGGTACTCAAAACATAGTAGAAACCTAAAGCATGGCATGCATTCATCAAATATTTTATTACTCAGGTAATACTCATAATCAACCCAGGTAATCATTGCATTCGTTGGTTGAAACACGAGTATATCTGGATACAAAGAGCACTTGTCATTAAAGCATCCACAGTATTCCTAATAACATACCATTTCCATCTATGTTTTACAGAAAGACGAGCCACTGCCGAGTCTCCCAGTGCCAGATCTGGAGACAACGATGCAAAAGTATCTGGCACAGGTGGAGGCAATAACACCGAGCCACTTGGAGCGATGCCGGACCCTGGTTAGGTCATTCCTGTCAGGACCTGGTCCGAAACTTCAGCAACATCTACTAGAACGCCGTCAGAAGACAACCAACTGGGTAAGTCAATCTCACGTACTTCACTCAGTAAAATTATCCAATCTTTGGAACGCCCAAACACGGACTCGTGCGGAATTGCAGCAAAAGAGAGGAACCCCTGAGGATTTCAATGATTGAAACGAATTGGCTGAATGGGCGCCTACAGAATATCTCGGAAGTATTAGCACAAGGCGCATTAAATATTCACGGGTAAAAGAATGCGTCGGGAGACTTTTGTCTGTTCGTGGACCAGAGAAGGATAAAATAAGAGTGCGGGCTGTTACGACTATGAGGGTTGTCTCTTTGGCTAAGTGGCACGACACCATTTTCGTTTCAACCCTCCTCCGTTCCTTCTCGTCCTCCAGAGACTTTATAACCGTTGGCGTATACCGCGTCCAGGCACAACACTAGTTGCCCCAACCAGACTATACTTGCGCTTTAGCTATTACCTATACTCCGCGAGTTACGTACACCAAACTTTGGTATACGTACGTAACTGCTTTTTCTATACTGTGTTCGGCATTCACCGTGACTTTTGCGATCTGGCTCGACAGGCAGCCCCATCCCTCGTCCCTCGGGATCTGTCCTATGCATTGGGACGGCGGTGTACTACTCGGCAAACCCTCCATATGTTGAGCCATCCAAACCACCTCCTGTGTACCCCACGGATTCTACGAGCCACCTCGTTCCAAGCCCATTCCCATGACACATAAATAAATAAATAAATGGATTTACGGGGAATCCGCTATGCTTGAAATTCTAGCTATATGGCACGTCGATATGGTTAGGAGGGAGGGAAAGAGAGAGAGAGAGATAGAGCGAGATAGAGGGGGAAGAAAAAAAAACGCCATGAAGAGGGTCGAAAGGGATTGGAGTAGCTTTCCACGCGCGCCTCAAAGAATAAGAATCAGACTACTTATTCTTTCGTTTCTTTGCTTTTTGTCTTTTGCTTATTTATAATGTAACCCTTGAATATACAATATGAGCTTTTTCAAGTATACACGAAAGAGGAAAAATAAAATCTTCACTGAGCAAATAAATATGTTTGCTGAGACTGGGTTTTTTTTTCTTCTCGTGTATCTTGTTTGTCGATGGATATATATACGTGTGTATATAGATGTAACATTGGGTTGTTACGCGAATTCATCAATCGACGTCTTCCTGCTGTCCAGACGGGGTGTGAGAGCAAAAAAGGAAAAGAAGAAAGGTCGAGAGATCGAGGAGCGAAGAGGGTCGACCAAGTACGCAGGGCTCTCCTCGTCTCGCAAGGGAAAATTGCTTCTCGGGACTTTCACAACGAGGGTGAAACGAGTTCTCACTCGACGAACCGACGAATAACGACGACTATACGAAAATGTATTTACCGGATGTGTACCGGTAAATCGAAATCTCGAGCTGCGATTGTGACGAACCTAAGCGGTAACGCCCGGGAATGGTGTTGCTTTTCGCTGTTGGCATATACATCACTCGTCCTGATGTCACTCGAAATATCGATTGTCGGGAAATGAGTTAACGAGAAAAGCCAAGGAAAAATGGAATGATGTATCAGATGGAACTCATGCATAGGATATATATGAAATATAGGAGGGCATTAAAGAAATGGATATTAATTTGCAAATAAAATTGTATGTTTCTAGGCTTGGGGGTGTGTGTATGTGTGTGTGTGTATTAATTGCATCGACTCTCGTGAGTGTTAATTGCTTTCGTTAACTGCAGATAGCTGAACGCTGCTGCTGCGGACATTTTCATTATACGGATACCGAACACATTAGGAATGCAAACAGAGCGGCCAATCAATTGCTAATTGGCTAATGAAACATATGCAGTAATTAGCTCTCGGTATATTGCACTTTCGTAATAGACGCTGGGATGAATGACAGTCACAATTATGATATAAGGAAAGATAGTATAATGAGAATAAGTGAAAATAAAAATATGCCCGAGTACAAAACGCAGATAAATATATGCGCTCTGTAAATTTTCTAAATTTGTTCTTGTGTTACAAAAATAAAAACCTAGCAGGGGGACTTAGAAAACCTTATGGGGACTTAGAAAAATCGGACTTTGGGAAGGAGTTCCATGGGGGACAGAAAAATCTGGGCTCAGTTGAGTCATTTGACCGCCTGCAGAGTCCGGGAATTTCGGGTAATAAAAGTTTCAGTATTGCAAAGAAAAAAACAGTTTAATCTCGCATCTATAAGTATCATTTTTTTTTTTTTTTTAATTTTTCTTTAGGTTTGATTTTACTTTAAATCATAGCAAAGTTTTGCCATTATATTCTGGTAGAAAAATCTATGTATTACTTATGCCAAACGTTTTTTTTTTTTTTTACAAAAAGATGTATATTAAAAAGTAATTATCACTGGTAACTTTAAGTAAATTATTTAGCCAACTGTAATTACTTTTTTTTTTTCTTTCAGCATCTTTAGCGAAAAAAAATTGTCGCCTGTTACCGACTCGTGCGACACTATATTTCAACAAAATCGCAAAACAACTTTCGGGGGCCATTCGACTTTGCACATTTCACGAGCAAGCAATTTCAACTTTCACATCGACCTCTTTACATTTTTCATTTTACAATTGTATCGCGCTTTGCTTTCTATATGCACCGCTTGGAAAATGGCTTTTGGTGACCGTCAGTTTTCAGAGAACAAAGCCGCGAGCGTTTTAGTTCATTCGGTTTTTAATTCAAATTGAGTTTCGTTATCGACAGAGAAAAACGGACTCTTTGCAGGAGCGTCGTTTGCACCAGGAGCCGCAAGGGATAAGGGATGATAAAGAGAGAGAAAGAGAGAGAGGAAAGATAACGGTACACCGGCGTGGATGAATAATGGAAGTCTCAATGAAATTTTCCAGTTCGCCACAGGGTATCGTAATATTAGCTTACCGCCACCCACAGCGACGCGACATAAAACCCGTGGCATCCTCTACAGCATCCCAGACTCGCGGAAACCAAAACCTCGAGCTTGCGAAAAGGTTAGCTAAACCAATCCCTCATACCACGTAGCTTTTTGTATGCAGAGGGGTGTTCGAATCCAAGTGGAATGTCAGCGGGTTTAAAATATGAACAATGTACCTTGGAGAGTAAGAGAAAATATTTTCTTCTAACAAAATGCAAAGCACAAAAGAAGAATATGAAAAATATTCAGCCTATTTATTGCAATAAATTATAACAAATTATTTAAAAATTGACGTTAATTCCGATTAAGAGATTAAACAGAAAAGATTTAAAAAATTAGGATTGAAAATGAGTGAATGGCATTCGAAAAATTTCACTGTACGCTGATGGATCTTCCTATCATTAGATATTTTTTTTAATTTCATTAGATCACAAATTTCATGCGCTCATTTTTACGATTTAATACACTGAGTGTTCATATAAATGTTTTGCAAAAAAAATATATTTAAAAAGGAATAGTAGTTCCATTTTTAAGAAGCTAAAATAATCTTTTCATTGTATTTTGGGATAGTAATTATAATCTCGAATATATTCAGTCAATTTTATGTACGAAATTAAGTTTTAATAATTGAATCAATAAGAAAGTTTGAAATACGATTTTTTAAAAGTTCTTTTTTTTTTGCTAATATTTTTTGGTTCGTATAATTTCAAACCTACGATTTCAGGAGAATCGACTGAAAATCAATATCTGAAATACTCGGCTGAAAAAAAAAATCGAACTTCCATTGGTCGTCGTCACTGACATAAAGTGTTACTTTTACAAATTTCCCTATTCTTCATGTTTGAAATGAGTGGATAAAAATCAATAAATTATTAGCAAATCAATGCAAGATTACATTAAAAAGAAAATGCAAAGAAAGTCATCTAATTCATTTCACCTATTTCCAACAAAATTACCACCTTGACACCAGTTTGTCGATGTAAATTCATATCAACAACTCGCAGGTTTGCTTTCCTACCAATAAATGTTCATCTGCAAAAAAAAAATGTACTGAAAAATAGAGGCCTGTAAATAATTGAATAAAAAAAAATCACTCAACCTGTTTCCAGCCATCTTAACGACTTACATTCTAACCAGCATTGTTCTCACAATAATTTTATTCGATAGCAATAAAAAAATACAAAGAAAAACAATTTTACCAAAAATGACTAAAACACCCTCCTACTGCAATAAAAAAATGAAGTATTATTCGCGATATAAAAGAAGGTAAAACTCCTGCAAAAATATATTTTTATTATAATTGCAAAGTCTTACTCATTGTATAACTGTTGAAAAGCGAGCTACGCAAGAAACTGAAAAAAAAAGAATTTATCATAATATACGATATTTATAGAAAAAAAAAAAAGAAATCCGTGTATAACCCACTGGCTGATAGTGTACAGTAAGGGCTCGCTTGTCGGTATTGCGATCTTTCTATTTCCGTATGTCTCGGCTTATTGTGAGCGCCAAAGAGAGAAACGCGAAGAAACAAGGAAAAAAAGCGAAAGATAGAAAGAGAGAAAGATGGGTGGGTTGTAGAATTTCACCCTCAAGGCGGTTTGCCCCAGTGGAAAAGTACGCAACCCCCGCGGTACCTATACAGAATGGCTAACGCGTAGTAGTTGCGCCTGTATTTTGTGCCTAGTCGTCGACTCTGGTCGCGAGAGGGTGTAGTGAGATTGTACAGACGAGTGTGTGGGTGGCAAAGAACCGAGGCAATAAACCTTTATGGCCACGCGGAATGGGCTTTTGCTTCGGCTTACGTACACCTTGTCGCCTCTCTGTAAACGTTCGGGCTTACACCGACGCCTCTCGCGTTTTTCTTGTCTCCTTCCCTTCGTTTCTATTTTTTTTTTTTTTCTTCTTTCTTTTTTACATTATTCTATATACGTACATACATACGTTGGTGAGCGTTCTGCCCCGCTTTAGGAATTCTCCGTAAGCCGCTCTATTGCTGCTTGGCCTAGCCGCGGCGTTCCAGATATAACACACACCCGGCAGTCGTCTACCACCCTCGCCATTGACGCTCAACACGCACCCGGAAACCCGAGCGAGTGGAAACACACACCCTTCGAGCATCGACCGAGTCTCCTATTTCTGGAGATATGAATGCCTGCGTGTCTTTCATTCTCGCATACTTTATTTTTCTGATTCGTGTTTTCATTTATTACAACGTGTTTCCAATTTTGTCGAGGAGATTTCGATTAAAATTGAGGTATCGGGTATTTAAAGAAATTAAAGGTTTGAATGTGGAGGATGGTAATATTGATCGTTTCTGAGTTGTGGTGAATTTTCCAGTTTTTTTTTTCATTTTCGTGTCTTGAGCATTGTAAAAATATGTTTAGATTTTTTTTTCATAAGTTTGAACACATTTTTTCACGATAATTCAGCATTTTTGTTGTTGTTGATATTGTGAAGAAAAAAATTCATGTTCGAGGTTTTGTTTTAGAGACAAAAGTACAAAAGTACGAAAAGATTATTTAATTTTGTAATACGTTTATTATCAGTTTTGTGAGAAAAAAATACTATTATATTTCATAAAAAATTTTACTTTTTATAGAAAATTGACAAATGTCTTGATTTTTTTTTTTTTGCCACTTTACTAGTTTGACGAAATTATTTTCGTACCATAATCTTTGTACATGAAAAAAAAGACATAATGTCGTACATTTCTCGGTGTATATTTTTTGTTCATAAATGAGTTTTGTTTTTTTTTATTCGAAAGATTTTCAAAATCATGCCGAAGCGTGTGGTAAATATTTTTTTTTCATTATTAAAAAAAAGTCTTGAGTGTAAAATATAAAGAAAAAGGGGTTGAAATTTGTATTTTATGTTGGATGTAAATATTTGCCTTTCTCGATGCCACTTTTAGAGATCAATACTTGGTTTCAAGAGATTTCGTATGTTCCCCCTGTTTTTATACCTTCTGCAATAATAATACTGACAATAATCATAATATATAAGAACAGACAATGAAATTTCTTGATGTCTTTAATCGTAATTACGGTGAACCGCAACCCTACCAGATTGCCAGTCCACCGTATCAGAAACGACGATCGTAAAAATTTTTTTTACTGTCGCCACTTCGGAGTAATTAGAATTTTATTCGAGCTCGTTTAATAGCCAAATGCAATCCACATGCGGATTTTTATCACTCATCGAAATGATGATATATATATAGTCAAGAAAAGTACCATCAGCGTGGAATTTTTGTTCACAAAACGTCGTGCAAGAAAAATATTTTTACCAGCTGTGTGTTATAGAATCTTCCTGCAAATAAAATCAGACTTGTTGCAATCAATTTGGTCCATGAAAGATTTTTCCACTGTCAGGCAGAATAGTTATTAATTGAGTCATCAATTAACAAGACTATTTATATTCTTTTATTTTGTATATTTTAACTAATTTTTTTGCCAAATCTCATCAAATTCCTGCTGTTCTATACTGCAGCTTTTTTTTCGAACGTAATTTTTTTCGACTCCAGAATGTAAAAAAAGAAAAAATCATTCGTACATTTTGCAAATATTTCTTCACCAAAAATTGCCACAATTTTTATTTCTGTTCATTTTATGATTGAACCATTTCGTACAAGAACTAAAAATTGGTTTACGTAACAAATTCTTTCGTTACTTCGTCAGTTTAATTATAAATTCATAACCGAAGCATTGACAGCGTAACAAGAGGATTTGTTACTCATTCAACAAAATTATTTCCACCTTATTTGTCTTTTCTCCTGCAATTCGCGTGACTTACAAAAAAACATGGATTCCCTGGATTCTCCTTGTATTTTTCGTTATTTTTCTTATTTCCTTTTCCGAAAGCTGTAAAGATTTCGTGATAAGCCCAAAAACCTATATATCGCTGTTTCTTACTCGTCCGCGGATTTTCCAAATTGACTTCTTTCGAGGTGTCGAGGGAATCCCGCGCACGTATACCTTTCCCTATTCCTCTCCCAACCGAAGCTCGAGCCTGTACGACGAGGGGAAAATGAGAATGAGGAAAGAGCGATGAGAGGGAGAGGTGAGTGCCTAATCCCATAACGAAAAGGAAAGCGCTTATACGAGAGTTGAGAGAAGAACAAGAGAGACAGGCTGGCTAAAGGCCCTGGAAATCCCAATGAAGAAACGTGAGAGCAACAGCGAAAGAGACTGAGAAAGTAAGACAGACATTCTCTGGGTGGGATATAACGCTGCGACAGAGAATGGAAACCATCCACTAGCTCCGTAACTTTTCTCCATTCCCTCGGGACCGAAGAAGAACCGACGGGGAAGAGAACAGGATGGAGTGTTTTTCCGAGGGTGTCCCTGTATATACTACAGTTGGCCACTACGAGAAAGAGGTTTCCTCGTGTGATCCTACCGACCATTGGCACACGTAAAACGAGAAAAGGAAAAGGACAGGGTAGAAGTTAGATCCACGGAATTACGTCCATTTCTTGCTTTTGCACCTGTGCGAAAAAAAAAAAATCAAGCCTGAAAAGTAGAAACATCCACAATGCTGAAAAAGACGGTTTGGGTGGACCTATTTATTTATTTATTGCGATTGAACTTGTTGGTAGAGCCACAAAATTTCACTGAAGAATGTTTAAAATGCTTAATTTCACAGAACACTTTTATTCATTCCCTCAGATTTTCCAGATTTCTCTGATCGGTGACCGTGTATTATGACATAGCAACATAGCGTGTAGGATTGGTTTGCAGGTGTGTTGAAAATAAGTGTCAACACTTGACAATTTAATGGTAGCAAGTGGAAGTAAAATTTTATTGCACAGTGAAAGAAAAGTGAACCATGAGTTGTTGATCCAATAGTCGTGACAAATGTGTGCGGCTATAAACGCTGGACATCTCTATATTCCAGTTCAATATATTCTCGAGTTCTGAAAAGATTGAGTAAAAAGTATTTTTCACTAGCGCAGCAAGTATAATTTTTCCCACGTGAGTAATTCCGACTGAGGTACGTCCAAAGAAATAAAAGTAAAAAGTTTTAATCGACCTTAACCAATAATTTAAATACACATAATTTTCAAAAACGAAAATCACAATTTTCTTACCAACAAAAAGTTGAAACAACAATGACTAAATATTACGGTACGAAAATATACTTCATAAAATTTGTACCTCCTAAAGCAGGATTAACATCGCTATTAATGTCAGGTACAAACATCCTAACAGCTTTCACTTTGGCACTCTTAACGATTTTTCTCTGCACCTCATTGTGCCTTTTGTCTTACACCTTTTTTTTTTTTTTGACAAAGCTAATAATAGGACTTCGACGGCTGTATTCGATACGGTAGAAAGGTGAGAAAGGGATGAACCTTTCGCGTAAATCGATAGCCTTTCCACGAGAGCTTGGGTTTCTTCTTTCTTTCTTTTTTTTTTTTTTCTCTTTTTCGTCGGTTATTTTATCCGTTTTTACAGGGATCCCCTTTTGCGAAAGCGGAGGGTCCTTTGTCGAGCTTGCTCACTTTAGCAACACACCCACGGTTTTCACGCACGAAACCAGTAGAGCGCATTTCGTTTTTCTATCGCGTTAAATCTTCTCGCGTTCGTTTGTACTTCCGTCATTAAATGTCCGGAGGAAAATTACAGGGAATGGGTGAGTTAAGAGACACACCAAAAGATATTGCTCATTGCCATTCTGTTGGAGCGCAGCTGTCTCAATGAGAAAGTGCGTTTATGAATTTTAACTTCCTGTGACGGAAGCTTTATGCACTGCAGTTAAAAAAATAATGAGAGGCGATTCAAAAGAAAAATGAGCTGTTTCAGTCCGTTTGTGCATCAGGGAATTTCGGGCGGATACACAGAGAATAAGTGTTTAAATAATTCAGGTTGACACAAGATGGTACGTCAACATTGTTTGAAACATTACTGGAGTAATTGGTGCGAATTTTAGTTTCTACGGATTACAACAGAATTGTTAAGAATTGTATATCATTGTTATTACAAAGGTATGATTATTACTGTTTAGACTGTTGTAAAAAATTCCGGTGTGCGTTACGTTTGAGTATTACGATTAACGTTAAAAAATGTGCCCAAACTATATGCTCACCATACTGAAGTAGCCACTGTTGCAGTAATGTTGAAAAATGTCTTGGTGCTGTTTTTCTTACAGTTTCTTAATTACAGTTTCAGTCACATATGGAATTGTAGAAATTAGAATTGAAGTCAAATACCAAAAAAAAAAGTTTAAGGATATCCTTATTTTTAGTTATTTTTAGGTTTTCACTGTTAACATAAAAAACTCGAATAAACGTTCCACGAAAAGGAAGCGTCGATGAGGAAGCAAGAAACGGAGAAACCCTGCTGAGGGATGCCGATTAATTAATTCGAACTATAACGAAAATAGAAAAAAAAAAAAAAATCGAATTCATTTCCACGTAAACTCTAGAAATTTCGCCAGAATCAGAAGCTGAAAGCGAAGACGGGGGAAAAAAGGAGTAAAAGACGGACGATTTCCAATTATTAATAAAGCACAGGGTGAAAAGTTTGTTCTTGAAAGCAAAGCAGAAGGAAGTTCACGCAGAGTGAGCGTAATTACCGCAAGGCAATTCTCCCATCAGGGGTATCGAAATATCGTGCAGTCTATCGTACTGCTTCGTTTCAGAATATAGGATCGTGAGACTCGGGCTCATTTGCTCTCGCGCACCGCATCAAACGAATCATCGAAACGGAATTACGGCCGGCGTCTCTCTACTTCTGAGATTCAAGACGCCGTCGGAGAATCTTTGATGTCGAGAAGATAATCGCATTTGCGTGACACGCGCACTGCATATTTATTCTCTATAAAACATAAAGCGGTATTTTCGTACCTCGAGAACCCAAAAAAAAAGGTTTCTTATGAATCGACAACAGTTTGACAATATATTAATGATTATATTTCATTCTAGTAATCTACATAATAATAAAGGACAACATTTTTAAATCCATTGGACACAGACACTCACAGACACTCACAGACACTCACAGACACTCACAGACACTCACAGACACTCACAGACACTCACAGACACTCACCGACACTCACAGACACTCACAGACACTCACAAACACTCACAGACACTCACAGACACTCACAGACACTCACAGACACTCACAGACACTCACAGACACTCACAGACACTCACAGACACTCACAGACACTCACAGACTCCCACAGACACTCACAGACTCCCACAGACACTCACAGACTCCCACAGGAATTCGCACAGACACTGACAGACACCCACAGACACCCACAGACACTCACAGACACTCACAGGCACTTACAGACACTCACAGACACTCACAGACACTCACAGACACTCGTTAATAATTTTTCGTTAAAGTTATTAATTTTGGTTATTAGAATTCTATAACTATACACAAAATCATGCAAAACTTTCAAAGAAGAAAATAAATGATGGCAGATTATGTAAAATACAAGGATTTTTAAAAGGTCGACAGGGGAAAAAAATGAATTCGTTCTGTTTTCCAGCTACCAGAATGCCTTTTACAATCGTTATTCTTAAAAAAGGCAAGATTCGATGTTCATATGGGGAATCATTCCCCGAGGGATAGGGTGAAGCCAATTTTACCCTGGGGATGAAGCGCTACTACAGAGTATAGCAAAAAAAGAGAATAGGAAACGTTCGAGCTATTTATTTCGACGAAAAAAAATTGCCGAAAAATAGAGCCATACGAGAAAGTGTTCAGAATGAAATATAGTGAAACGTTTGTGGAATTTTTATTATTATAACATAAAAAATGCTAACGAGCATAACATATACCATTCAGAAGAATCATCTGTCACGTGTGAAACTTTTTTACTTAAATTTTCTATCAAAATATAATTTACCTATATTTTGTAAAATTAAATTAAATGAAAAATTAAACGAAAGTTTCAATACTGAAGAGCAAATAAAAATTGCAATAACCAAATAAAAATGAAAAGTGACGAAGTGGTCGTTGAGTGATAAAAATGATGAAAAATTTCCTGGTTCATCTGGAGGAAAACAAAATTGCAGTGCGGCTTATCTGAGAATCTCTCCATCAGAATGTCCCGTTTTTTTTTTCTTCATCCCACAGCTCGTTCCGTGTGTCCTTCTAATCTCGCCAATTTAAATGTTTGTCCCTCGGAAAGGGCAGAGAAATGAGGAGCGAGACGAAAAGCGAGACCGTTCGTGTATCGTCCTCGGGTGCGCAGGGCCGCGGGTAATCCCTTGTTGAAACAGCGCTAAGCCCTTCGGATTGTCTGTGGTATTGCTCGCTGATACGCCCGGGAAACGTAGGAAGGGCTGCTATGTTGCTTCGACCTAGTACCAAACGCCCTCGCCCTCTTTCGCACACTTCCCTCTGCGGTACACCGTGTAGTCATGTATGTACTTTATCTCATAGTTCCCTCTCACTTCCACCAGCTACTTAGTTTGGCTTTCCCTTGAGCTGGTGCGTGTCGCCCGTTTGTCCTGCCGCTCTATATGCTACATGTATGGGTTATTCCAGGCCACGCTGACCTCAGTGATAGCAATTTTAATTTTTTTTCATTTTCCAATTGGAGTATTGCAGGGCATGAGAAGAAAAAATTACTTTACAAGAGCTTCCAGATTTCCTCTATAATTCATTTAGTAGTAATTGCCTCTAACGACACAGACACTAATTTTTTTTCAGTCCTTACTAGATATCATTTTTATACAAGTTTTCATGAAGTTGAGAAAACAATTTCTAGCATAGAAAATCAATACTTTTTGGCTGACATGGCTTATGCTGAATCGACTTAATGTAAAATGTTAATTTGGCATGAAATGACCCATGTAGCAAACCTACAAAAAGATCACCCTTTCCAAAAAGACAGGCAGAACCTGCATTTTCGAGAAGCTGAGCAACAGAAATAAGACTCATAGTCTGACCGTTCATTCCTTATCGTTATCCTATCAGGATAAACCCGAAGCTCTCTTCTCATGTGATCCCACGTATTGTACATTTCGCCTTCATTCCCAATGACTCGAACGCCCCACACGATTCGTAGCGCTTATGAAATTGGCGACGACCAATGCTTTCGTACGCTGAAGTCATCCCTCAGGGAAACGGGAGACTGGAGCCAATTTTACCCTGGGGATGAGGGATTTTACTCTGTACGGAATATCGGGTGTAAGGTGGTATTGTACCTAAACTCAGAGGGTATAAGCGCAGGATGTAAGCAAACGCAAAAGGGAGAAATAAATGATTGGAGCAATTTTTTTTTTCTAAAAATCGAACAAGCATAAAAGTCTGAGACATAAAAATTGAGACAAGTGTGTTGCCGATGCAGTTATTGGCCAGCCCTGAACGTCCTTCAGGATAAAGAAGTACAATAAGTTATAAAATATCTTTTACAAAAGTCATCATGAACGTAATTTTTTTGGTTTTTTTTTTTAATCGTAACAGCATAATTTAAATCACTGTGAATAAAAAAAAAAAAATTGGGAGAAATCTGACTGAAAAAAGACATAGTTTGTACTTTATTTCAAATTTCACCAACAAAATTATATTCTAATTCAAGCTTCAACTCGATCGAACTTAAATTCATATTTTAGGTTTAAATTTATGTTTGATCTCATTTGACCTCAACTATGCATTTTTAAATCAAATCCAATTTTTTTCATTTTTAATATTTTAATTCACATATTATTAAATAAAAAATAGATCTTGTTTCATTTCAAATGATCTTTTTTCTTTTTTTTAAAGCAAGAATACAAATTTATAATAAAGAGATTCCACTATCATAGGTCAGTAACTGCCTGACGTTCACACGGCCTCCAAAATTCTTTCGCCCCTCGAGCTTCGATGGGCTCATACCTCCTCTGATATTCCAGCGGCACTTAAGACGGCAAATATTTACGGTGTCTTCTTCGTGGCGCGTGCAGCATCTGGAAAACAAAGTCCTCACCTTTCGCGGCAAGACGAGAAGACTCGAGTAAAATAGCGACAAGAAGAGGAAGCTGAAGCAAAAGAGTAGAGTGAGAGATGGAAGGAGGCTCATGCGAGAGGAAGGGAGGACATCGCTACGAAGGGTGATTCAAGCGAACTCGCGAGACTCACCGCTTCGCCCTTCCCCGCGGGATTAACCTTTAATTCTATCCACCCTTACCCGAGAACCCACAGCCTGAGCCACCCCCCACCCCTCCCTCCAACCCCACATTTGAACTATAGCTATAGCAACACGACACGTTCTTCTCGTTGAAGTCTGCGAGAGGCGAACTCGAGTCTCTCATCCATCCAGCTTCTCGTTCATACATAAATATACATACATACACTGCACGGGGAAACCTCTTTCACTTTGCAGTCGAAACCTTCGAGGCTAAGGAACAAAATCGCATTTTCCCGCCGTAAGTTAATTAACGTAACGAGGGAAATTCTTCGTGGCCAAAGTCCTGATTTCACTACTTCATAAACATACCTTGTTTTTTTTTTTTTTTTCTTTTTTTTTTCAATTATGCGAGATTCACACAAAAAGTATTTTCTCTAATAACGAACGAATTTTGTCCATTAATTGCCGTGTGATGTACTTAGGAGGAATAAGGAACAAAGTTTTGTTCGTAAAACTGGATATGAATTATTATAATTTGCATAAATTCTTCTCGCCTCGTTAGACGAACTATTATTATATTCTCACGTGGCGAACACGTGGCTACACGCGTAATATAGTAGGTCTCCCGATTGCATGATTTTGATATATTTTTTTTTAACTCGGATTTTGTTACATCCATTTTCGTTTTGATTTTCAGGTATTTGGTAGAAAGATTTTTATTTTTCATGTCCCGTATGATGCCATACAAATAATATAATATTGCTTGAGAATTCTGAGTAATTTGGAAATTCTGAGTAATTTGGAAATTCTGAGTAATTTGGGAATTCTGAGTAATTTGGGAATTCTGAGTAATTTGGGAATTCTGAGGAATTTGGGAATTCTGAGTAATTTGGAAATTCTGAGTAATTTGGTAATTCTGAGTAATTTGGAAATTCTGAGTAATTTGGAAATTCTGAGTAATTTTGAAATTCTGAGTAATTTTGAAATTCTGAGTAATTTTGAAATTCTGAGTAATTTTGAAATTCTGAGTAATTTTGAAATTCTGAGTAATTTGGGAATTCTGAGTAATTTGGGAATTCTGAGTGATTTGGAAATTCTGAGTAATTTGGAAATTCTGAGTAATTTAGAAATTCTGCGTAATTTAGAAATTCTGCGTAATTTAGAAATTCTGCGTAATTTAGAAATTCTGCGTAATTTAGAAATTCTGCGTAATTTAGAAATTCTGAGTAATTTGGAAATTCTGAGTAATTTAGAAATTCAGAGTACTCTGAAAATGTGGGTTAATCTGGAAATTCGGAATAATCTGAAAATTCTGGATATCACAGTAATCATGGGAATCCTGAGTAATTCAACTTTTAGAATTTCCGCTGTAGCTGTTAAAATGATCCCTTCAAAAGTTTCTTTGTGTTAATAATGAAAATTATTCACCATTCATTAAAAGGTACATGTTTCGTCCTTACATGTTATTTACATGGAAAACTGTTTTTTGTGCGACCTCAAAATATGAACCATTAAAGCTTAAATTTATATCTCAAGTTCATCCAGGCATGACGTATCCCCCGGACAAAAACCATTTTAAAAAATGACGTTACGCCATAATCCATCGACGAAATGGACAAGAGTCGTATTTTGGTTTTTTTTTTTCGTAATTTCGAACTTAAGATCATCGTAAGGTCGAGCTCAAGTTCAAACTTATATCCGAAAATATTGCCCATACGAAGTTTTTTCGTTCAATAAAATATTTGACATGATAAACCGACTAAACCCCGGTCTTCACATTTCATATGTTGTAAATCTTGCCCTAATGGTGGTGGGTTAAATCGATGAACGGCAGGTGCAACGGCCGCACCAGCAATGTGAGCGAGGGTGTTATTGCAAATGGACGAGAAGCTCGAGAGAGTTTAAAGATCGATCGTAATTACGAGAGAGAGAGAGAGACCTACGGTGGATCGTCTTTCGTCTCGGATAAAATACATTTTATATAGTATATATAGATATACGCGGGTGAAACGTGATCGGCGTCGTGATCGAGCCGATGATTATGATAGTGCGATCGCGCAATCAAGTCTACTAAGCGCACTTACTCTACGCGATCTACCAGCTTAATACCCTATCCAACGTTCGCTTTGATCGTGGCTCTCGTTCACACGCTGATATTTATACCTCGTATATATATCTCTTGATGCTCATGGTATATTCATTACTGAATTTATCTAAGTGTGAACTATAAAATGGATTGATACATGATAGCGTAAATAAAAAAAATTGATCCTGCGTAATGCAGTCGGAATTATCAGTCCGAATTTATTATTATATTAGAAGCTATTACGAAGGAGATTATAGTGATTTATTATAAAATATGTTTATTTTAATCTAGCAAAATGATCTTCGTAATATATATATTTATTAGCTGAACTTAATAGCAAATTTCCGAAATGCACACATTTTTTTTCCGACTTTAGAAAAGCATATTTGCTTCAGAATAAAATATGATGACTTATCATTATAATTTTGAAAAGAAATAACAGTTTAACCAAAACTTTCCTCATATATATTTGTCCAATGAAAAAATCGGTGTTCCTGAAGACTTTCATTTTCATTATTCAAATATTCTCTCTCGGAATATCTTTTTGCGAATCGAATTGAAACTTGGCACAGATCTTCACATATATTAATTATACTATTTGATTATTAAATAATTGATAATTGAATGTGTCCGTAAGAGTGTGTGTGTGCGAGTGTCCAGGATTAAATACCTTTATTATTATTTTTCTTCATTAATTATTACAACGACTGTCACGGAAAGCCAATGTTACGTTAAATGAATGACTGAGAAGCAAACAGTGAGGCAGAGGATTTATGAAATGTCGACAGCAGGAAATCCCCGAGATCCGGAAATAAATTCTGTGGCTCATGTAGCTTTCGTTCATCAATACAGAGATTGAAACGGAGCGATTCGTGTGATCGTGGGAGACGAGGAGGAGAGGATCGCGTTTTAGCTGAGGAAGCTGCTGGCACGACAGCTCGTACTTCACACAGTTGTATACTGGTCGTCTCGTGAATTTCTACAACGTGCACACGTGGTAGACCAGTCGTGTATGTACACCTCGGGTATCTTGGTGTGGAACCGTGCGCCAGGTCAAGTGGATCGATGCTGCAGGTTCACTCTACCTACGGCGTGTGTTCTCTTTTTCCTGGTGGTTGTGCTATATATATACGTATACGTGTGCAATATCGATGTGTATTAGTACTGTGATCGGAGTTCACCTCTGATTACGCAGTCTCGCTTAAAACTGCAGGACATTTTATGACCAGACACGTACGGATACACGCGACAAAAATTTATTTGCGATTGGAACTCGATGGCTCCTAAAAGTTACGACAATGTCAATTTGAGTGGCCAAGCTGAATTACAGCTTCGGACTCTGATAATATTATTGCGGATTTGTCGAGAACTGGAAGTCGAAAATTTTTTGAAAATCCCTCACAATAAAAATATAGAGTTGACGGTTTTTTCATGACAACCTGGATGTTAATTTTGATGACGAAATCAATCCGACAGCAATCATCCTAATAGTAAAGTCAATCACCGTTCGAATTTTCATGTCAGTTGATTTTTATGACTGAACTCAAGTCAGACCAGACGATTTTGATGACAGGAGCCAGTATGACTGACGATAAACCAAATAAATAATTCTGCTGTAAAATAAAAGTAGGTATCTGCAATTTATTGGGATTGTCGACAACGCGTTCACTGTAAAAAAAAAACAAACTTGCAAAATGGTTACAATAAAAAACGTTTTACCAGGAATATGACCAATATTTTTTTTGTTATAAATGCAAATCGCGCCAGCAGATAGAGGGAAGCGAGTGGCTGATGCTTTCAGCCATCGGAAGGTGCGAAGGTAGGCGATGTCCTCTTGGAAGCTTCAGCGAGGTGCGCAGAATCCGGGGTAACGATTGCAGGAGCAGCTCTTGCGCGTATCTAACTAACATATACATACATAACGCAGGGCAGCAGCCCGAACGTCGACGATCCGGACAGGTGGAGGCGCGCTGGTTCTACCATCGGCGTCATGTTCCATTGGTACTGTTGTCCAAGATCTGGGTCACAACGCGAGACGACCTCGTCATCGCGCGAAGGCCGGACCTACGACGCTGAGGTTACGACCCACTTAAAGGAACGCTCGGTTATAGATATATCCGCTCGATAACCCTTATCAACATTGTGCTACCAAAACAGCGACGGAAAGAGCTGTGCACAATGTTTATTATTTTACGTGTGCGAATTAATTTGCGAATCCATTTAGCCATCAAAAACATTACCCGATGACTCAATGATGATGTTAACCGATCACGCAAGTTGCTGAAGGTTCAACGAAATGCCACAATTTTATTAAGGATTGGGTTGCAACGAGAAAGGATCTTCTGCTTGATCATTAGCCAATCATCGCTAACTTGTCTTGCTCAGTTTTCTTTTAAATCCACGAAAGGTCGATATTCAGGTGCATTGATCTTAATTCAACCATTGCAAGAATGATATCTATCGAATGTTCGTTAGAATTGTTTCACGTCGCACTTTCTGACATCAACGAGTACCCAGTTTCTGATACTCCTGTTTGCACTTCATTTTCATGAATAACAACCGCGTCATCACTGGTTAGACTTCTGCGTCAGCTCTTCACAGAGAATTATGTTCTAAATACAAAACGTGTGATTAATCTCAACAGGAGCATTCCGTGTCTTCTTGACTACATGATAAGTGTCTTGGTAGGGTTGATTATAGCCGCAGCTTGAAGATTCTGACTTTCAAAGCTTCTAATGACACTGGCAAACTTGCGGGTAAAAGCTACCATATCACTGACTTAAAGAGTGGGGTTTAATTTCTCTGAAGGAATTTGTTCTAAAAATGATCAGCGCTGACTTACAGATTCAGAGTTTATTCTTGAGAAAGAACATGTGCTGCCATTTGCAGCCTCGGACTGATCCGTGGTCAATTTAAAATCAAATTGTCATTTCATTCAAGAAGCATTGGCATAAGAGAAAAAATTCTGTAAAACTTTGGGTGCGACTACGACTGAAAACCCTTTTCATATTGATCGCACAAATCATTGTTGACGAGTAAGCTTTGGATTTAGTCTGCGTGGAACCTGATAGAAAACTCCGACACCGGGTTCAATCCAATCGAGTGGTTCCACGAATTCTTTCCTAAACGTTAGAGTTAAGATTCTGCCAGAATAATTTATCGACCATTTTCAAAGTCTTGTTCCTAATTCTTCCCAATTGGACGTATAGCTCTTGTGAATTGACACAATGCTGAACTCAATTTCCTAGATTTTTCTGTTTTAGTCCATTGATGTACAGATCTTAAATTTCAGTTGGTTTCAAATCAAACTTTAGACGCTTCGAATCAATTAGATAATGCAAGATTTCAGGTATTTCGTGTACGCAATATTGAAACTTGATTCGCAATCGAATTAATAGATACTCGAACAAAATCCCATCGCTTGAATCCAGCCTGTTTGACTTGGATTTCCAAAGTACAACCAAAAATATCCCTTCACATCGATCATCGAACATCGATTAAGGATTCATTTTTGCAGTTAAATTTTCACTAATTTGATCTTTTAAAGCTCTTGTATGGTAGAGTGAGTTGCGTATCACGAAATAAAGTAGTTATTTAGCACAAACGTAGTAAAACGAATTAATCAAAATAACTACATAATGTCGAAGGTCACTGTATCGAATACAAACACAAGCCACAACAAATATTAGCTAAGGAGGGCAAAATATACACGATATTAAAAACGCGATGATGTAGACGGATAAGTTCAGGTTATAATTATACTTTGATATAACTCGACCTACCGGACTTGACCTCTGAAACTGATGCCAACGGCTAAATTACGGATCGCGTGTTACAAAAATGGGACCACTAACAGCGTGACCCTTTTATACTTTTTTTGTGCCCGACTTTCATCAATCGTATGCTCGTCATCTGGATTCTAAAAGTAAAACAACTTTTGTCATAAAAATCCACGAGTCTGACAATGATTTTTTTCTTCTCTTTTTTTTTAATGCATAAATGGAATGTTCCTGCATTTATTCAACTACCAGGTTATTCTCAATATAGTAATTTAAATACTAATAAAAAAAATTCAAATTTTATGGCATCTTTAACGATAGCATTAAACTGTAAACCTTCAGCGTTCCAACGTTCACGACTTCGTTCCTAGCTTTGCTGTCGCGGATCGAACTCTCCAGCATTTACAGCTCACCGCTAGCGTGTTTCTTAAGCCGAACCGTAAACGTTCAGTCTCTATAGTCGTCACAGTGACGTGTCACTTAAACGACGTAAAAATCTTGCCATTGATGAAAATGACTGAATTAACCACTATAATAGAATATGCAAAGTAGAGTCTTGCGTATTGTGTCCTTAATACTTTTTTTCTTTATTCACAAAGCCACCTCTGTGAGGAAGGATGCTGATTAACTGTGGCTTAGCCATAGAGAAAGCTGTGTGAAAAATGGAAAATAATGAGGAAGCAATATGGAAGAAAATCTGTAGAGCAAATATTCCCAAATAATTCTCTATCGTGCTCTGAAATAGACGTCAAGTTGAAGCAAGATTTCAATGGTTATTTAAAAAATAATTATCTTAAATCAATTTTTATAAAAAAAAAAAAAGATAAGTACGAAATCGCCTATTTTTACCGACCAGAGTCGATGACAAAATCCACTCCAGAATCCCCCTTAACGAAAATTAACAATGATCGGGTCACCGATAAAACTTTTAATGCAATTTTACTGAAACCATGAGAAAATCTCAAAGTCTGTCTGGTATCGAATTTATAGCCAACTTTTAATCACAGCACAAAATTCACAGCTTCAACGAGTAGACTAATGAATTTTAGTCTGCCCTCTTGCGAATGGCCTGTCGGTCACTCGAATACTATATACGCGATACATTTTGCCCATGCGAGTGCCAGACGTGGCTAACCCAGTCCACAGCATGAGAGATATACGTGCGGTGCTCTGGGTGGCTTCGAGTTTCCTGGCGGTGGTTCAACGCGATACTTCATTAGCCCTTGGTTTCGCAGCGTTGGTGGAACGGCGAGAGGCAAAGGGGAGGATACGTATACCGTCGGGGTCAAACCCGGTCTGTGTACAAGAGGTGAAACTACTCTCTGCACGTACCGCAAGATTATTCATACAGTGATTGGCCCATCAGCAATTTTTCGCAGCCTCCACGTATACAGTGACTTCCATGGGATAGAATAACACGAGATACGAAACGTACAGCTGGGCAAACGGACATAAAATGTAGCTTTCTCTATGCGGATATGGAAGCCACTGCACGTACATGTATGTGTATAGAGATATGGGGTATTTCAGGTCAAAATTAACTGGCGAGAAAATTGATAACTTTATACAACTCGTGAATGCTGCAATCGCATTCCATAGATTTTTATTCAAGCGAACATCCAGAGTGATTTTATATATAAATTAATAAATACATATTTGAGAATCGAATTTTTGGATCATCTTAAGTCCGAAGTTCGATTCTCAAGATCGGTGTAAAATTCGAGCTTATGTCCAAAAATTCAAACCCAAGCAATATATGCGGCACTCGAAAAAAATAAAAATTGCAAAATTCCCAGAGATTCCAAACATCAAATAAAAAAAATGTATGTATGGACTTTTGACTTTACTTTTCCCTAAAACATTTATGTCTCGAAAACGATTCACGTTATCTACAATTGAGAAAAAAAATGGAATTATAGTTTTTAATGGCCAGAAGAATATTCGTTCAAATTTAATTACGTTGTTTGGAAGAAAAAAAAAAGTTATATATTTTCAGGAAAAACTCACGATTTTAGTGGCATAATTTAAGAATAAAAATCTTTGGCACTGAGTGCCAATTATTTAAATTACAGTTCTATTTTTATTGTCAACAATTACTTAATTCACAGTTTTATTTAAAAAATGTCAACTATCTAATATTTTTTATTTATCGCAATATGTGAAATCGAGAAAATAATTGCCGACCTGGCTACGAAGTAATGTTCCTTCATTATGAAATCCGAGAACGTTTTTCAAAGGGGTTGCCATTTCATTGTCAGCCAGGTGAATTTGAGGCAGAAAGACCCATTCAAAAGTAGTGGACATTTATTACATTCGGCTTTCTCTCGAGATTGTCGCGGAAGCTACTCTGTAGGTGAATGCACGATTGAGAAATACACGCGTGAATGAATTGGCGGGCATTTGTACATACGAGGAACGAGACCGGACCTTTCGAGCCATCCAGGAGGAAACTCTCGCCGCGTCTCTCTGCTCTCGGTCTCTCGCAACCCCCGCGGCATCGTCCTCTAGCTGCCGTGTTTCCGGGGGTCGATAAGGCCGCGTTTGCGCCGACGTATATAGAGAGAAAGGTGGAGAACGAGGGGGGAGGGGGGGAGGGGCGGGGGTGGAAGGTGCGAGATGGGGAAGAGGGGGCTGTGTGAGATACCTGTACGTGTTGAGCTTTTCACACCGAGCACCGAGGGAGATGGGAAAGCATTTATTGTACGAGGCTATGACCCCGCAAAAAAGTAAGCACCGTTGCAAACGCCTGTGGGAGAGATTTGGAAAATTATTTTTTTTAATTAAATAGATAACGAGAAGTAGATAGTGATTATAATGGGAATGAAGAAAATACACAATTTTAGTGCAAATGAATTTTTTTTTCTTTTTTTTTTTCAATGTTTCAATTTTTTTTGTGGTGATTATATGCGGTTAATTATTTACTTAGAATTTTTTTTTTTAATCGCCAATTATTTTTTTGCATGGATCATTTTGAGTAAATATTAATTTATGAAAATAATGCAGATTGTATAATGTCACTGGAGTGTGAGACAGGTTTTGTTTCTGTATGATACTGATTTTTAAAAATGCAATTTGTTGAATCAAATTTTTTTTTGTCACGATTATTTTTTTATACAATTTTTAATTAATCTTCAATTATTTTTATGTATCGATTAATTTAGGTAAAAATATATTTACGAGGATGATGCAGTCTGTGTTATATTTCAGAGTGAAAGACATTTTATTTGTGTAGGAATAAAAGTAGAAAAATCAAACGGGATTAATGCTTCAGAAAAAATAGTAAATCTGGTTATCGCAGTCTATGTGCACCGGTTTTTCGTGAAGCAAACTTTGGGAAATAGTGTTTTCTTCAAAAATAGAAAAACGATAAACGTTAAATAATAAAAATCATGAAAAATAAATTTTATTTGAAAATTCAAAAAAAAAATAATTTCTTGACGAAAAATACTCTCAGCCTTGATTGGAAATAATTTACCGTTGATTCTGATAAAAATATTCTAACAGGGAATTTAAGAGACACCTCAATGAAATAAAGACCATTTTGTGTTTAGTTAATTGAGGCATCCATTAAATTTAATCGCCAGAACAATCTTTCTCCGAGAAGCAGCGATTAATTATTCTTAATTATATATCTGTGGGTTGTAATTTATCATAAATATTTAAAAATTCATGGTAACTAATTGTTGAATATATATAGTAGACGTAAAAATAATCCTGAAACGAAATAACTCTGGCAATTCCATGACGAGTCAGATGCACTTTCAGAACTAGTGACTACGTCCAGTTATGTCAAGACAGGTAATTGATCGATCCTAGTTTTCGTTGTCGTCTGCTTCTAGTTCGGCTCAATAAACTTACTTCAAATTGTATAAAAACGTGATATTGATAAGTTGGCATTTTTTCAGATAACTTATTATATCGACACGAAAATATATAAGTAAAAAATATTTACTGCAAAAATGATTTAATATATCGAAGCAAAATAAATTATTAGGGAAATTGATGAGCCATTAATGGTCTCTCTGCTTTTTCAAAGGCGAATTTTTCACATCTATGAAAAATAATTTAAACTACATAATATATATTTATAATCAAAACCGTTGACTAAGTTTCTGATGAAAAAAAAAGATGAGAAAAATAATTATCAATGAGATAACAATTTTTTATTTTTATGGAATTTACTAAAAATATATTGTCAAATGTTTTATAAATTTGCACTGCATATTTAAGGTATTCACTTTTCCGTGAATTAATCAATAAACGACATGAAATATAGCAATTACAAAAAAAGAGGAATATCAATAAGTAAATTATAAAATAAATACACAAAAATCTTTATAACTAAAATACAAACCAATCGTCTTATTGTATACGTATATTTTTATGCTGCACATATTTTTCTCACAAAAGTCCAACGAGTTTTTAGTAAAAATAAAACTTTCGATGAAAACAAAAATCTTGATATCTTAAAAAATAATACAGTAACAATATAAAAAAAAATATTTTTACGTCGCTCTCTATTAAGAGTTTTAACGAAAAAAAAATCGATAATGAAAAACAATTTTTTGTCAAAATAATAAACAGATTCGTTACCAGTTTTATTTTTTTTTTTTTTATACCCATTAAAATAAGTTTTAAAAAAAATCGACACAAGAAAATCTTGGGTTCTCTGCACTTTGCATGCACACAGATTTTTATTTTTTATTTATTTTTTTTTTTTTTACGAGTGAAAATAAAGAAATGCGAAGAGCGAGCTTGCTACAAGAGAAAAAGGACGAGAAAAAAAGTGAGCTCGATAGATGCGCCCGGTGGCGTCGTGTTCAGCCAACAACAGCTCTGTTGAAATCTCCGTAACCTGATACCGGTGGTGGTAGAGAACTCACGCGAGTTTGGCAAACGGGGTTGATGTCTCCCGAAGCGTGACTGTATTCTATGTATATTAGAGCTTGCTCTCCGATATCGGATCTACGATTCTCTGTTCTATCTACGTAGCTGTAGCTTTTGATAAACACGAGCATACAGAATATATTCTGTATGCTCGTGGAAATCGGGGTACGTTGGATCAAAGTTGAATAGTCAGTTTAACAAATTCAGGTTCATTGAAACTCAAAAAAAAAAAAAAAAAAATGTTTTATAGAAGAAACGTTGTTTTCACGAAATTTTTAAAAATTACGCTTAAGGGCGTAAAATCGCTGAAAAGCATATTTAAAAATTACGCTTAAAAGCCTAAAATCACTAAAAAAGTATATTTAAAAATTACGCTTAAAAGCCTAAAATCACAAAAAATATATTAAAAAATTACGCTTAAAAGCCTAAAATCACTAAAAAAGTATATTTAAAAATTACGCTTAAAAGCGTAAAATCGCAATTGATCCAACTAACCCCGGTCTCCCACAGTTCACAAGCCGTCCGAAGGAGCTTCCCTCCCGGAAGTCCCTCGAAATTCTATGAGAACATTGTATACCCCGACTGCGTAGACTATACACTGGATAACATACCGGTGCGCTTGCCCTGTAAACTGTGGATCTCATCAGTGCTGCTGTAGGCATGAAAATGGGTGGTAACCGTACGAGGGTTGTTCGTTGACGACTAGGATATTGTAAGGTAGACTACAACGCCGATATATTTCGAGGCGCTGGGAGAACGCAGCTGCAATACTGCTGCTGCTGCTGCTGCTGCTGCTGTTGCACGCTCACCAACCGAGGGTGCCCGCGATATTCTTGCATGACTCGTCACGATTAATAATCATTTTCTGGCATGAGTAAAAATGGAATTCTTATATAATGTATACATATACTGCCAATGGTCCTGGGGTAGCTTTTATGGAAACCTTTTCTACCGAATAAAAAAGTGATTTACATTTTTCACCCTCGATGCTCATTAGCTCCAGAGATTTTAAGATACATCTAAAATATCAAAATATATCAATAATTTTTTTGCTTTCTCACAGAGGAAACTTTGTTTTCCTGAGAAAAAATAAATAAATGTCCAGGTTTTTATCTGAAAGTTGGTTTAAAAAAATTACAGATTTATTATTAGCAGGATATTGACGTAAAAATTTTATATGCATTTTCAAAAATTTTGAAAAACTTCCTTTTACGTTGTAACTTTTGTTAATTATCATCAGTGCAAAATTTGACGAGATTCGATATAGTGGTTCTAATTTTATTGCAATTTTAATTTAAAAAAAAATGACCACCCCAACTCGATTTTTTTCAAATTAATTTATTAATAATTTTTTTTACATTGTTATTAGTCAAAATCAATGCTCATGAAAATTGAGCCAAATTGTACTGAATCATATTGGACTTTCGATTTTGATCGTACAATCTGTGATCCTTCGTTAAATTTATAAAATATAGATGGAATTTTTTTCTGGAATTAAATTCAGATGCACTTATTTTTTTTTTTTGTTCACTACAAAAATTAATGGAAAATTTATAAGTATACCTAACTTAGAAAATAAAATTTCTAGTTTTCAATGCCTGCTCCGAGGCCATAATTGAATTTTCACTGCAGTATCTCATCTCCAACTAATCTCGTGTCATATAACCCGAGCCTTGTATAGCCTGGTATGCACATATATCCACGGGTTTGTATCTCGCAGAGCAAAGAGCTACCGTTTGTACCGGAGTAAGAGGGTCGAAAGTTCGTGGTTTGAAGCTAAGCCACGTTGAAATTAGCCTCGTCACCGCGATCCGTCATGTCTGCAAGAGAAAACGTACGTGCGTGCTACGCGAGAGGATGAAACGACGCCGATGATGAGAACAGAGAACGAAATATCCTGTGTAGGGAGCGGATCCAGGTCTGAGACGAGTTTGCTGGTAACCGGATCCTTGTCAAATTATTCGATTATCTTGGAGGATGCGAAGAAAATTCATATCGCGCATGTTAAACCTTCGGAATAATTAATAACTCAGGTATACACAAGGACGTATATAGCCATATATTTTCATATTTAATTTATATTCCATATATTTTCATATTTAACTTTTTTTTTTCATATTTTAAAAAAGTTGACATTTTTTAATCTAAGCTTTTAAAAATTTTTATATCTGACAAGGGATTTTAAAGATTTTTTCACATTTTTTCGATTTGGATTAACAATATTTTCATATAAAAAATCGTAATTAATTTTTTTTTTAAATATAATTTTTTTTTAGTGAGAATATTACAAAAAATCGTGGACAAAATTTGAGAGATCGAGTATGAAATGGTGTAGAACTTCCCTCATTAGAAAAATCCGGGCTTGAGAGGTCCATTTGACATGGAATGTCCTATATATCCTACACAGCGGCGGTGGCGAGATATTTTTAAAATACAGAGAGATAAGATTTTTACCTCGTTCTTGCAGTGAATTATAAAAATTGAAAGTAGAGTCTGCTATGCCAATGACTGTATTTTTCGTCTAGTTAGATGATCAAACAATGTAATATTGACAATTCTGTGAGTGGGAAGCTCCATGACGCACGATTGCACCTTGCTCTCCTATTACGTTGAATTTATATGCGGACACCAATAACCATTGATATAGTATCGTATGATAACCGCATCTGGATTACTCTGTACACTGATGAATTGTACCTGCGGTCCTCTCAATTAATTACGAGACGCTTTGACAGTTATGATTATGCTCATGAAATCCGACAAAAATACCAATCCAATTATTATTATTATTATGTATTATAATTGGATGAATATTATTCAGAACTTTCTGAACAATAGGTGCCAAAATAATAATATGACTCTGAATGTCAAACCAGAGATGAAAAAAGTTACAGATGGAAATAAAATCCGTGGAAGAAGAGACTTTTTTTCTCTAAAGCTCTGATTTGCCATCAATTTAAAGAAAATCGCACGAGGCTGCGAAAATCAAGTTGTAGATCTCCAATTTATTCATTGAACAATATTGAAAATTACACAGTAAAACCAAATTGAATTTTTTTATTCAATATTGTGGATTTTCATTTTCATTAAAAATACTTTCACAATATTCTTATCTTGTCCTTTTCTTTTGCAAAAAATATTGTTCACTTTTCAATTTCAGCAAATAAGTATTTGTGAATTTAAGAAATTTACAAAATCCTTCTATCACTCTTCGACTTATACCAAAAATATCCATAAGATAAAAAAAAATGCTGTCAAATTAACAAGACAGTTTTCTTTGAAATCTTGCACTCTGAATTAAAAAAGACAAAGTACTCTGTAGTATTGTCCAATCTTTACCTCTGCAAAGCTTCAGATATGTGAGAAGATACGAAAATTGAGACAAACGTTTTTTTTTTCATTTTTTCAATTAAAAAATAACTGGTAACCTGCATGGCCTGATTCATTTTACCCCGGCACCGATGTATAATAAATAATCTACATATAAAACTCTCAACGACGTCACGTTTTTAATATACGCTTTGGACCCGATCGAGTTAACGCACGAGTACATATCTGCAGTGCCTAGTATGCAACATAATTACGCCATTACAGGAGCGACGCTGTGTATATGCATTAAGATATTGCGTCGTTGCTCTCGACGTTGCAAACCAACAGATATTTCCTCACTGTGTCTATACACGGAGGATCTTCTTGCGATTATTGGTCGGGCTCGTTAAGCAGCTCTGTTTCTTCGAGATAAGTAGCGAAAGCTTCAAACGACTTGAATATTTACTGCAAAAAAAAAATGAAAAAAAGAGAGGCATTATTTAAATTATTTTTCTCAGACAAGCAACTGCATTTTTAGTCCTTTTTTTTTTCTTTGCAAAGTGTGAATTTTTCAATTTTCTTCTCTAGGCACCACGTAACTTTGACGTGAATTTCCGGCTAGGAATATTGGTATTCTTGCATTTGATCCTATTCATGAGATACGAGGAGCTGTCACTAGATGAGAATAGCTCCTCTCTTGCTGAGGTTCGCTCGTATAGTGGCGAAACTCAAGAAGAGATATGCCGAAGTACCGACAGATATATAGACACGCGCTTGTATTTTGCCAGTATTGCTCATCGCAGCACGTTGCCGCTTGCTCGGGGTAATTCGAGGGGTAATCCACATTACGTGAGCCGCCCTGTGATGTATCGTTCACGTGACACGACAGTTGTATATCGTTGGATCACGATGAGCTGATATATACGAAGGAGTTATGCTTGAGTAATGAACGTGAAACATTCATTTTGCTGAGAGAAATTCGTGTGTCCCATATCAGCTCGAGCTACCGAATAATTTGCTATTAAATCGAGAAAAAAACGCTGAATTACGTGGATAATCCGCATGGAATACGTATATTACGATACGAGTGCGATAAACATTTTTTTGGACGAGTGTGAGTTAGCAGCATGAGCCAAAGGCGAATGTTGCAATCACACGAGTTGCGAAAAAGTTTATCGCACGAGTTTCGTACACAACTTTATGCCACGCGGTGCGAGAAGTGCCTACTTCCGCACGCTAAGTGATGCAAAGCGTGCGAGAAGTCGCACTACCCGCACTCGTGAAATAAAGTGAAAGACACTAACACTCTTCAGAGGAAGTTTGTTCGCACTCGTATCGTAAAATATTATTATGCCACGCGGTGCGAGAAGTAGGCATTTCTCGCACTCGTGAAATAATGGAGTATTACAATACGAGTGCGATAAAACTTTTTCTTATCGAGTATGAGTTAGCAGCATGACCGAATGTTGCAATCACAAGAGTTAAGAAAAAGTTTCTCGCACGTGTTTCGTATACAACTTTATGCCACGCAGGCACTTCTCGCGCTCGTGAAATAATAGTGTATTACGACACGAGTGCGATAAAACTTTTTCTTGACGAGTATGACTTGCAGCATGAGACAAAGGCGAGTGTTGCAATCACACCAGTTGAGAATAAGTTTCTCGCACGAGTTTCCTATACAACTTTATCTCACTAGTGCGAGAAGTAGGCACTTCTCGCACCGCGTGGCATAAATAATTACAATACAACGTACAAGCAAGAAAAAAAATATTTCTAATGTAAATAATATGTATTTAATATATATATATATTCCCCATAAATGTCACACATACGACATGTATTCGAAATATACGTGAAACGTATGTAACACATACAAGATTTTGTCGCTTCGTGTACTTACTAAACACATATGAGTTACATATTTCATACATGCAATATAAATTGAGGGTGTTTAACAAATTTTTGAAAATTCAACAAAAAATGTCTTTAAAAACGAAGAAAAACTAAAATATCGTCTCAAAACTGTTGCTTCCTCGTGGAAAAAGCAACAGTTGAGTGCTATTTCTATAATCCAATATGTTCAATAAATCAGTAGAGCTTTTTGGAAGCTGCGCTTAAGACATAAAAATCAATTGCTTTATTCATCTTATGTTCTGTTGAATATCGCATTATAATCCCGCTTTATAACCTTCGCAAGAATCTCATTATTCCGACGAGAAATTTTCTCAGCCAAAGTGCTTTGCGAAGAATTTAATTGACATTTATAACGCGCTCGCAGACAGAATTTTAATGCTTATACCTTCTGGCTTCACCTGTGTGCAATGCGCGAGTGGTAAAGCGATGCAAAGGAACAAGAAAGTTTGCATGAGACATTTTCAACTTCGAATATTCCTTCCCTCTCGACGATCAACAGCGTTTCCCTTGGTAGTGTCGTCGTTACATTCTTACGAATTCAAGACAGACTCCGTCATACTCTGCGAAACACATTTTGCTTCACACTTGCCACGTCAGTCGAGCATAATCGTCCGTCGGTTTAAATCCGCTCACCACGTACGGAGAAACTATTTTCCGAGTTCGTTTATATATTACAAATGAAGTAGATTACAGGAGTGGTGTAAAACGGATCCTCATAGAAAAAAAAGGAGCTTACACGATTTTGCAGAAAATACATTGCAATTCTTTCGGACAATAATTACTATTTACTGAATTAATTTTATTGCAGTCAAATAATGTAAAAATAAAATATAAAAAAAAAAAAACCAAATGAAATTAAATATTTGTGTTTTATTAAAAAAAAAAAACAAATAAAATTAAATATTTGTGTTTTATTAAAAAAAAAAAAAACAAAATAAAATTAAATATTTGTGTATTATTTAAAAAAAAAAACAAAATAAAATTAAATATTTGTGTTTTATTTAAAAAAAAAAAAACAAAATAAAATTAAATATTTGTGTTTTATTTTAAAAAAAACCAAATAAAATTAAATATTTGTGTTTTTTTTTTTAAACCAAATAAAATTAAATATCTGTGTTTTTTTTTAACCAACTTAATTTCATTAAATTTTCTATATTTGACGAAAATAGCGTTAATTTTTTTATCGTTATAACGTTGACTCAAAATAAAAATATTTCAATATTAGCATAATTGCAATCTTGTTTTAAATCTTAATTTTTTTTTTAAATAAATTTTGAAATTGTGACCATTTAACTCCGCTCTTTTCTACAGACCCAATAAAAGGCCTAAAATTAAAAAAGAAAAAAAGAATTTCTTTCTTCAATCGTTGCAAGAAAATTCCTCGAAACTGACTTCACATTGTATAAACGAATTGTTCAGCATGCGTATTGCGTTCGAGTCGGCAAAGAGTGCAAAGCACGGCGAGCTGTTGCGACCCCGCGTTTACGTAATTCACGTTCCCCGCAGCATGCATTTCTAGGTAGCGATGTGCGAATAATGTGCTCATCCAGGCTTGGTACTCTTCAGGGTCTGCGATGGAAAGGATGCAGCGTTATATGTGTTTCGCTCGATTATCGATTCGGTCAATCCGATCGAGAGCACGACACGGCAATCGGACTCCTAAAGTAGACTCATCGTGTATCTGCGGGAACTTCTCTTGGGGGCTATATATAGGGAATTCCATGCCAATTAGCTTCCAACTACGATCCAATTTTTTTTTTCGTCGTACGGTACAAAATAAATGCATAAAACTTTTTCGCTATCAAATGTACATTCGTGCAAAAATAATCTATACAATTTTGAACTCTTTTGAAACCTTTAGAGTAAAAGTCTAAAGATCGAATTTTTTGGAAACGACCATTTTTATCGTATCGTAATTTTTTTCTTCTACATTATGAGTCTTGATGTTAAAATATGTATGTCAATTTTCTTCGTTATTAAGTGTTCTTTCATGTAAAAATAAGTTATAAAAATGGTAATTCATTTTTATTTATATTTTTTTTAAATCTCTAAAATACTAATCGTAAAAATGAGCATTTTAAGCAAGTGCAGGAAAAGGGACATATTTTTGTGTTTTTTTTTTAAAGGGAGTTTGACATTTTTTCTTTCCTCTCGTAAAGGAAGCTTTATTTTTATAAAAATAATTTTGTAATTTAAACAAATCGTAAGTCATTCAAAAGTAGCGTGACAGAAGTCCAAAAATGTTAAACAATAAACCATTTATTTGGGAACATAAATTAAAAAAAAAATTTGAACCATATCGAAGATGTTAAGATTGAGGAGCCAGTGTGGCATGGAATTCCCATTATGTATATTCCAGTATCCGATTCCGACTGAAGGTATCTCAGTGACGAGTAACTGCACGCGGCTATTCAAGATGAGATCCGAAACGTTAATCTTTAATTTAATTAACAAGTTTCTCCGCCAATTTTGTACAATAGACAGACGTGAGTCCATAAAAATGCGCCAAATAAATTGCTCGCAAATTTTTCTATGCATTGCGATTAATGCACGTTTCTCGCATTAAGCTATTATTGCGAAGCAGCGTACGATGAATTGGTACTTCGAGTGGCGTACTAATAATTAACGACTCATTTCGCACTGTAATAAAGAAAAATAGAATAGATTAGTTTCACGAAGTTTCGAAATAATTGACAAATTTTCTGGGGTGTCTCAATTCCCATATTTAACTATATCGATAAATTATAGCATTTAAAAAAAAATCAAATACATAAAGAAAGCTAATAAAAAAAATGTTTAAACTTTAAAGCATAATGGACAATACGTATATTGGGCATTTCGAGTTAAAAAAAAAAAAAAAAATTGGGTGGCTTAATTCATACGGAATGCCTCATATGTTTGACAGTCTATTAAAGAGATAAAATAAATCAACGACTTCGCAAAGACTCTATTATTACATCCCTAACCGGTAGAATTAGCTACTGTCCCAATGATTGCTCTAATACGTATGTAAAGCAGTCGTAGTGAAAATCGTGGCTAAGACTCTAGACACAGTAAAAGACATACATATTTTTATATATATTTATAGTACTTGTATACTATGTATGGGACGAGGCTGGGGGTGGGGGGGTGACTCTGGTTTTCCTCGGTGTGGTTGAATATCCAATGAATTATATCGACTTGTGGACGTCCGGCAACAAGGAAAATTCTCGTGAAAGATTCATACGAGACGACGAGTATTGCGACTGGCAACTCGAGTGACCCAGATCGATATTGTCTCGGTAAAAAAAAAAAAAAGAAAGAAAAAAAAGAAAAAGAAAAAAAAAAAAAAAAAGGAGCGCGTACCACTTCCCTCGTGTGGCTTTCAACTCGCCCTCCTCTATGCAATTTTAGTACCCGGAGTACCTCAACTGTCGTACTTTAACGCCTATTTATTCACTCTATCCGGAAGTATATTTACGTACGGCACTATTGCCAACGATCTATTTCTATAGCTATTATAGTTATTCACTTTTGTGAAAGACCAAGAGAGATATACTCGTCGTAACATCTACCCGATCTAGGTATACATGTGTATATATACCTTTTATTCTCAACTCACGATATGATATATACCTGCAAACTGTATTATTACACCCAATCAAACTGTTGGAAACTTTTCTTCTCTCTGACACACTGTCTAGTTGATAGTCCTATTACTGATAGTGGTCAACTCTTCGGTCAGTTGACAATAGAGCAAACATTCGAATATCTAAAAATAACAATATCTTGCCCCAACATAGATGCAACGAAATATTTCCAGCCGAATAACAAAAAAAAATAAAGAAAGGGTGCAAAGTAGAGCTTTGCACAAGTAATTTTGTTGTTATTATTGTTATTATTGTTATTATTGTTATTATTGTTATTATTGTTATTATTGTTATTATTGTTATTATTGTTATTATTGTTATTATTGTTATTATTGTTATTATTGTTATTATTGTTATTATTGTTATTATTGTTATTATTGTTATTATTGTTATTATTGTTATTATTGTTATTATTGTTATTATTGTTATTATTGTTATTATTGTTATTATTGTTATTATTGTTATTATTGTTATTATTGTTATTATTGTTATTATTGTTATTATTGTTATTATTGTTATTATTGTTATTATTGTTATTATTGTTATTATTGTTATTATTGTTATTTAAAAAATTGATACTGAAGTGCAAGTACGTAAAATTTTCTATGAAACTTAGAAATTTTCATGGGACCCATAAATCAACATCGTAAAAAAAGTATTATAATTGAAAGCCAGGTTAACGTGAAGGAGGAATTGGAACTTATAGGAAACGAAATTACATGGACAAATGATCGCGCTCGGTTGTTCGTAATATATATATATATATATATAGTTATGGTGGAAGTTCTTTCCGGTTTAAACTTTAAACTACGTAGGCGAGTGTACGCGCGGAGAGGAACCGGCTTACGCATCATTAAATAAGGATTAGGCGAGCCGCAACGCCGCACTTTAATTTCCATCGTTGAGATCGTCGCGCCTGTGGCGTGAAATCAATATTTTATAAAAACGACTATCGCGAGAAAATTGAAATAACGATGAAATATTCATGAAGAAAAAAAAAAGATTGTTTATACATGTATAATTAAATTGGTAACGTAATATGCACGAAATTAACGAGATATTGAATAGCAACTCGGACTATTCTTCGATTATTATTGACGAATCCGTTCCATACAGGGATTAATTGATCTGGGATCAATAATTAACGCTTTTGTTATTTGCCGACGCGGATACATTGATTGCAAAGCTGAACAACCCCACGTTTTTGCAATTACACACCCAGGCAGGATCGCAGTGTATGTTGTGTTATACTGTGTATGGGCCATTCCACGACTAATCGACACGGTCGTACCTATGTTTTTCTCATATTTTTTTTCAACCTGTTGGGATTTTATAGGGTATTATGAAAAAATATTCCGGATTTTGTTTTTCAAACTTTTTTCAAAAATTTTTGCTTTTATAATCACTCAAAAAATGTCGACTTCGGAAAAAAAAATTTCGACGATTTGTTTGAAATTTTTCGAGTAAATTCTTTATTAAAAAACAAAATTTTTTGTGATTACTCCGAAAATGGAAATGAGCCTACGACAGCAGTTTAAAAATTAATGACAATTTTTTAATGACAAAAAAAATTGATTTACGAACAAAATTTATCAACGCTTTTTTGAAACTTTTACAGCAATTTCTTAGTTTAACAATTAAATGTTTGGCACCATTCCGAAGATGGACGTGATATGAAAACCATGTCATTTTGTTTTTAATTCCGTAAATATAGTTTTTGAGTAATCCAATTTTTTTGTGATTTCAACATTTTTGTTTATTTATTTATTTATTTATTTTTTTTTTACTGCTCTCAAATACTTTGATTTTGAACAAAGAATTTACGGTTAAAATTTCGAACAAATCGTTGACATATTTTTTGAGAAAATAACATTTTCGGTGATTATAAATAAAGAAAATTTGAAAAAAAAAATCTGTTAAACAGATCTGGAGTGCTTTTTTTGTATCGCTCTACAAAATCCCGAAAGAGAAAAAAATGAGGTTCACCACCCTGTCGATTAGCCGTGGAATGCCCCATACACACATGGCTTATTATATTGAATACAGCCTCTCGCATGCAACTCGCCTAACGAATCAATTTGTCACGTTTTGATCGACAGGCGACCGACTGGTGGCTTCACGACATGTATCTCTCGGTTCCCCTCGCTCTACCGATCAACAGCAATCCCGGTGTTGCAGCCAGACCAAAAAAATTCACGAATCAACGAGACGCCGCTGTATTTCTGGGTAGATTTCTCATGGAACTTCTCAACTATCAAGAAACATTAGACAGGTGAGCGCACAGATTGCACATATTTATGAAGAATGCCTGCACGCTTAAAAAAAAGTTTTTTTTTGTCACCACCAAAAACGTCCGGAATGATTATTTTTAAACTGTACAAAACGAAAGTTTGTAAGCTTCTAAGTTTTACAAAAATATATTTAAAAAAATGTTTCGAAAATGTAATTTCATTTCAATAATTGCTTTCTTTCACTTAAATTTATTTTTTTAGAAATCTATGACATTTTTTTCGAATTTTTAGAAATTTATGAAAAAAATTCATACGTATACAAAAAAATTAATGAATCAAATTTTTAAAAAAGTTGGATTGCCAGGTAATTTAGACAAAAATTTCATTTCAATAATTGCTTTCTTTCACTTAAATATATTTTTTTAGAAATCTGTACAGATTCTAAGAGAATTTTGAACACTACTCAATGACATGAAAATCTGAAAAAAAATTAGGTATGTACTGCAAAGATTAATTTTGCATAATTATAATATCAAAATGTTATTAAGAAATGAATGTAAAAAAATGAAATTTGTCTAATTTTTTTTTATTGCGGTTTTCACTATTAATTTTGTCTAAAATAAAGGCAATTTAAAAAGCTTAGATAAAATTATGAAAAAAATTCATACGTATACAAAAAAATTAATGAATCATCACTAAAAAAAAAAGTTGGGTTGCCGGATAATTTGATGAATAAGTAATTTTTTCATTAATTTATTAATAACATATTAATATTATTACTATGCAAAATCAATCTTTGCACCACCTTCAATGTGCCTAAATGTTTTTTCAGCTTTTTATGTCATTTGTGAAGTGTATGAAATTCTCTTAGAATCCCTCGTTTAGCCGGACTGTACCGAGACGACTACCTTAATTTTATCGAGGTATAAAATTAACAAAAATTAGTGCTTTAATTTGCGTAATGTGGCCTTCTGGCAGAATAAAAAGTATGGAGCACATTAGACTCGACTCATCATTTTTTTATCGTTTCTTTCTAATTTTTTTTATCGTTTCTTTAAAATATTATACATTAAATAATACAGAGAAAAATGTAATTTTAATTTCTCTCAAATTATATTCAATAAAACGTGCAAATCTTGATCTTATCCAACTACCTATCTTATCCATAAACTATCTGTTACCAATGTATTTTAGGGACCTCTTCCAGTCAATTCACTTAGCCCACATAATAATCGTTTCAGTTCATCACAACCGGAGACAGCCGCTCGCTCAATCATCATCACACTTGACACTAGTTACACAGGCTTCTCTCGTTAGGAAACGACATTTCTATCTTGTTACCCTCGTAGGTATCACCTTATTTTCCCATTCGATCGATGGACCTCGATGCTCATGAAACAGATTGTCAAATTTCATCCAAGAATTATTTAAATGCCAAATTGCTCGTACGAAATCGACTCTACAATTATATGTACGAAAAATCTTCGAGACGTTTAGAATTTTCGTAAGCCAACACTTTCGTCATTATCGTTAACGCTCAACGAAAGTTATATTGAAACAAGTGTAAAAAAAAAAAGGCAATTTTTTTTTAACTTTTTTTTTCCATGAACCAATGAGTTTTGGAGCGAACGCTTGGTTTCCTGCTGAATCACAAATTGCCGGATAGGACGTAACGAACTGTGGGAATTCGCTCAGCTGCCAAGTAGAGGCGAGAAGAAAGCAGCAATTTTAGCGTTGGTCTTTCATTGTGAGGAATAATATTTTTTTTTTTTTTTTATGAGTTATTATCTTACCTACCGTGCCGAAAGAAACACAATTGAGATAATTTGCCTAACTCGCTTGGTTCAAAGTACTCAGGAGATGCCATAAAAATCTAATAGTCACTGTGGGCAGCAAAATTTCACAGATTAGCTACGTCTAATGCACTTAAACAAGATTTGTGTTAAATTTTTAAATTGCACTGCTAATATTTTTAGCAGTGCAATTTAAATGCATTGTTTGGAAAAAAGGAAATTTTATTAATAAAATGTAATTTAAAAAAAATATAAATAAATAACTCATTGACTTTGAGTATTGCTTTACAAGCCTGTTTATTTATTTTTTAAAACAGTGATTCTTGATCGAGGACAATTCTAAATGGCTTTAAGCTCAGCTGATGTACGCGATAAATAAATAAGAAGACATTAGGAATCGCAACAATTAATTCAATTAATTCGTTGATTTAAATCATACGATTCACTATTTATATAAAATAAAAAAATATACAGCTTTTTTAAGCAATTATTGTCGATGGAGAATAATTCGAATTTACTTTTGGCATAGCTGATGCATATACTAAATAAAGAAGCCTTGCAGGTAAACCTTGTATAAAGCCTTCTCATTATTTGACACCTTTGACAAAGTTTCCTCTATGTGCAAGTCAATATTGATAAATGTAGCTCCTGACAAAGGCGACTTGATCAAAGGTACAAAATAATGAGGAAGCAATTAGCAAGCTTCTAATTTGCAGGTTTGTCTTATATATTCCATTATTATTAATTTACCAATCATAAAGTTTTTCAACGTTTACGTTGGCTGTGTTTATAAAAAAAATTCGAATTCACATTTCTTTGTTTATTCCTCAAATAATTTGACACTCATTATAGTTTGTTTTTATGATTATTCTGACATTGGTAAAAAAATGTATAAACATTGTCATGAAATCGAAAATATATACTATTTCACATTACTTTTTTTGATAATACTTGAATAAAAAAGATTTTTGATCAAAAACCTTTTCTTTTGCATTTCATAAAATATTTATACATTCTCCTTCCAATATCTTAGGATAATATAAAAAAGTTATTATTATAAAATTATTTATGAAATAAATTTACAAAAAGTAGTCTGCGTTCAATTATTACTCTAAAAACAATAGAATTGTTAGTCAAAGTCAAAGTTAATTTTTTTGAGTATTGATAAATTAATTTCTTTCTATACAATTTCCCTAATAAATATTTTTTTTAAATAAAAAAATAAATAAACAGAATTTAAAATATTAAAAATCATGAAATTTCAGTAATTTGCAATAATCATTTTATTAATGTTTACCATTTAAATGCACAACAACGTAAAGCAAAAAAAAAAGTCGTGTTTCTCAATTACGAAAAATTGTTGCTTTTTTTCCCTTTTTTTACAAACAAATTTTCTCATTCGTTAACACTTTTTCTTCGCCTCTCATATCGCATGAAATCAAGAGATCGTATTTCCACCGTTAACTCAAGTTACACTCATAATCTCGTGTTTCCAATATACACATGTGAGTACAACTGCTTCCAATATCAATATTTGTATCCCGTTCTATCCCTCCTCGCCTCTTTGGGTGTCCCGTGGATCCTTTGAAGGTCCCGTCTAACGCATAGAAGAGAAAATGGATTTTCGCCCTTCGGAAAGACGTTTTTACTCTCTCTTACTCGCCTCTTTCTCATGTTTTTTTTTCTGCACTCCACGACGAAAGCACCAGAAGAAAAAAAAAAAAAAGAGAGCAGAAAAGCCGCGTACATTCGTTTTCCCGTAATTTCGAAGCGAGGAAATTCCTCTCCAAAGCCACTATCACCGATTCATTTATCAAATACTGAATTACGACGATTTCGGGTAAAATCTCTTTCGAAAAATCTGGCTCTCTTTTCTCGTTGTGAAACGAAGCTTTCTAAACCAGCTACTGTCATTCTCGTTGAAAGAAAAAAGAAAAAAAAAAAAACGGAAAAGAAGTAAAAACCTTGGTTGCGATGGAGTAGGAAGAAGCCAAATCAATTTAGCGTTTCTGTGCGCTAAAGTCTGCGAGGAAATCCGGCTCTTGTAAGATCCATAGAAATCGAGAGGCATAAAGAGCGAAACGTAGTCTCGCAGCTACGAAGCTCAAAGCTTTAGTCACGGGTATCCGGTATCCGGATCTGGAAGCCGAGGCTTCTCTCGTCTGGATATTCGGCTATGGAGCGAAGGTTACTGCCTGGAAGGAACACGACTCTTCTTTTTCGTTTTTTTTTTTTTTTTTTCTTAGTTTAACGAAAGGACGTTATAAATCCACGATTAATCGTGGTATTCTCTGCGACAGTACTGTGGAATAATAATATCGGTCGAAGGGTTTCGAGGTAGAATCATTCGATCGATCTTTTCGTCTCATTATTCTTGTCGTTGTCATCGTCCTCGGCGACTCGAATAAGGGGTGCATCCGTAAGTTGATGGGACGGAGAGGGTCCATCCGCTTGTTGTTACTGTTCATCCACTAGAATAGAACGTCTGTTTCATCGAAGAATCCATTAATGGCTTGGCTATATTCTATGTACACTTGGAGTAACCTGCTGCTATGTTTTTCCTATAGGATAGTCATAAATAAATATTGATTTAAATGATCGGTGCAAAATTTAAGGCCATTTGTTCACGAGGGAATTCATTTGTAGTTGACACAGTGGAGGGACGTATAAATTGGTTAAACTCATATGTATTAAAAAAAGCTGTAAGAATTTTTAAGAGCCAAGCATCGTTTTATTTTTATTTAAGAATTATTAGTAATGACAATAGCTGATACTAAAAAAAAAAAAAAAAAGAATCTAACCGAATGAGAACCGAAAGGAACCTAAGCCAATAAGAACGATCGGTAATCATTGGTCTCGATTTTCGTAAGAATCGTTGAAGTAGTTCTAAAGAACTCCCCAATTAATCCCAAAGAATTCCAATCATCGAATTTCTCTGATTCTATTTCTAATTTTAAATCAGATTCGAATTGGATGTGGAGCGTGTAAAATCAAAGGATGGCAAGTCTATGCAGCCACTGTGTATGGCCCAACACTACCAGATGTTGAAGATCTACCGTAGACCCGGTGAAAGTGTGGACGAGCAGATAATCATGGACAGAGCAACCTCCGGTGACCATATCATCGTGGCTCATCACAATCAGGTAATATCGACTTATACACATAATATCCTGCTGGTATATTGTGTGATGTATCTGGTAGCGATACTTATTCCTATTTCCGCGTTGGGCATTGCTCATTAAATCCATCTCCAATACCATTCTGTCTGTTCTGTGTACCATGTAGATATAATACATGCCTTAGGAAGATCATTAGGATTACTTATAAACTCTGTCATTACATTACTAAACGCGTGCCAGAGCTCATCGTGCGCGCATATTCATCCACTTCTCTTCTGTTTATATTACAGTACTCGTGGCAGACTCTCATTTGTAAAACGTTTTTAACGTTTCGCAATAGAGTGCTACTGACACGAGTGAGACTTAAAAGAGCGTCACGCACACTGCTACGACGTTTATAAATATTTAGAAAATACATTTGGTAATCACGCTAGTGCAGATATATTTATATGTGCGTGCAACAAGCAGTGAGCAACTGCATTGGCTATGCCAATGAATGATACATCAGTATGTTGTATATATCTATCTATTTTCTATTTAAAATATAATAAAGGGCTGCGTGTTTCCTTAGGTACTCACATAGATACTCACAGACACCCACAGACATTCGCAGACACTCACAGATACTCACAGACGCTCACAGACACTCACAGACACTCACAGACACTCACAGACACTCACAGATACTCACAGACACCCACAGACACTCACAGACATTCATAGATACTCACAGACACTTACAGACATTCACAGACACTTACAGATACTCACAGACACTCACAGACATTCACTGACACTTACAGATACTCACAGACACTCACAGACACTCACAGACACTCGCAGACACTCACAGACACTCACAGACACTCACAGACGCTCACGGACGCTCACAGACACTCGCAGACACTCGCAGACACTCGCAGACACTCGCAGACACTCACAGACACTCACGGACACTCACGGACACTCACGGACACTCACAGACACTCACAGACACTCACAGATACTCACAGACACTCACAGACACTCACAGATACTCACAGACACTCACAGACACTCACAGACACTCACAGACACTCACAGACACTCACAGATACTTACAGACACTCACACAGACACCTAGAGCCAAAATATCCAGCTACAATGTTTCTTGTAACCCATATAAAATAAAAAATCGTTCGTGCTACAGTTCTACAGCGTTCCGGTGAGAGCATCGGACAGAGGAAGAATAACAGAGGGTGAATTGATACAACAGATTCTGAAGATCATGGAAATACCAGCCGATCCGAGAACCCCACCGGTTGGAATTCTTACAACGGCTAAAAGGCCCGTTTGGGCTCGAGCTAGAACGGAGCTGCTGAAAAGTATGGATTATTTATTTGTCAACTCGTGTCTATATCAATTCGCACATTCGAAGCCGGTTTGTGTCTCAGGTGGATCTATTTAAATGAAGCTGAACTAGTGAATCAATACATCGTAACGAGCATTAATTTACTGAAAGCCAAAAAAATAATCTTTATGAGAAATCGAATTTATTTCCTATGTGTATTTGGGTGCTTCAAACGACACTTTTTCAATCTACATATTTTTGAGTTACGTCGATATCTTTTTGCTGAGAAAATTCTTCACATCAAGAAACTATACCACAATTGATTTTTCAGAATAGTGTACAAAGTATACCAACAGAATAATAGACCAGAATTAAAAAAAAATGTTAATAGAAGATTTATTTTAAAGAATCGCGAGTATAATTTGTTTTTCAATTTTTTTTATCTGTTGAATTCTGTATCCAAAAAGTATTTACCGTGAATATTTCAGGAAATACGAAATTTTCAAAGAAATATTTTTCACTAAAAACTTTCCACACATCGCCATCATTTAAAATTCTCCCAATACCGAAATTCCTGTCTCCTAAAATATTCACGATATAATTACTGTGTAAGAAATGTAAAAAAAAAAAAGCAGAGTTAGCAACGTGTAAGGTTTTTGATGTTACATCCTTGTTTCACAACAGAACGATTATACAATTTCGTCAGATATATTTAGCTTGAAAACAAGGCATTCACGATCAGTCTGCATTTACCTGATATAGATGATTTCAATATTGCCCGCTGCTCGCATTTCATTCTCTCGTTTATAATCGCACAAATTAAATGTTACTTTCGAATAGGTAACAATCTATAATTAAAGTCATACTATAGACGAAACACCGAAGATACCCTTCCCGACACGTCTCTATCGAAACTCCCCTCGCTATAATTATCCGTTCGTTCCTCGTCGCTAACCGATATTCGCAATATTCCCCATTAGCGATACCGGGGTGAAGCACCTGCGCGAAGCTGTAGGAAAACCGAGCCGATAGCTTACTCAACCGACAGCCCATAGTCGCGTGGTGTGAGGCCTCAGAGGCCTCGCACGAGCCCGACCACTGTCGGTCCTGCTGTTGGCAAATCGAATGATCTACGCGATAACTAGCTGACGTCGAATCGCGGTCGCTTGTTTCAACGACAGTCAAAAGAGCTCTTGACAAAGATGCAATCTTAATAGTTGTCCTAATAACTTTCGAGGACTTTCAATTCGTACCTCTTATTTCACAACAATTGTTATAATTTGTTGTCCGATGTTCACGTTATTACACCCTGTGAAGGATGAATCCTGACAAATAATTGTAGTACAATTTTTTCATAGACAAATGTCCAATGCAGGATGTTTCAACTGTTGCAAAAGTAGGGACGAATGTCTGACATCTCAGGAAAAATATTTAAAAAAAAATTATTCCATGTTAAAGAAATATGCCACAACAAGAAATGAAGAAAAAAAAATCAATTTTCTAATTATTTTGATGACTTTTGTAACTTACACGCCCGGATTCGGTCCTGTACAGGACCCTCACAGGTTCTGATCCGATCCTGTTCAGGGCCCTATCAGGTTCTGATCCGGTCCTGTTCAGGGCCCTATCAGGATCTGTTCCGAGTGTCTTATCAGAACCTGATCAGGTTACGATCTGTCCTCAAAACAATTACAAGCCTCGAAGCTTTGCGACACTTAAATAACTTTTGCAGTCTACAAAAAGTCTACAAAAACACGCGTTACAAAGCAACAAAAAAAAAAAAAAAGATAGTCGAACTCGTTATTATGTTGTTAACTATTGTCTGATGCATATCTCTTTGGACAATAGACGAGCGCAATCGTCACAATCTCGAGCTCCTGGAGCGTTGTCTATGCGTGGTGTGCATCGACGAGGACATTCTACCGTCGACGTTTAACGAGCCCCTCAGAGCCGAGGATCGATGGATCAACGATCGAGACTACGCGAACGTGCTTCATCACACTCTTCACGGCGGTGGCTCGAGACACCTTGGCGCAAATCGTTGGTTCGACAAGACCTTCCATGCGATACTCGGCAAAGTAAGTATATATGTATAAATATATATATATATGTGTACACTAGTATAAACGTCTCTCGCGCATTTACATCCTCGGGTGTACAATAGAAATTAGTAAACGAAGAAATCTTGGTCGACGTTCTGCGTGTCGCGCTGTTTAGCTGCAGCTTTAACTCGACAAATTTGCACGTGCGTATACTTATCATACGCACATCGTATACTTACTGCTATTTCGCGCATTACTTTCTACTTCGCACTTTCGTCTTCACGTCGAAATTATTATTATTGCTTGCTTGGAATAATTCGATTGTTTATCAATTATTTGATTGTAACGTACTGGTAAGAAATTTTTTAAATTCATGTAGAATGATTTTTCGCAAAACCAAAAGATCAATTTTCATCTTTTTCATGAGAATGGTCGGACTTATTGTTTGGTATTTATTTATTTATTTATTTATTTATTTATTTATTTATTTATTTATTTATTTATTTATTTATTTATTTATTTATTTATTTATTTATTTATTTATTTATTTATTTATTTATTTATTTATTTATTTATTTATTTATTTATTTATTTATTTATTTATTTATTTATTTATTTATTTATTTATTTATTTATTTATTTATTTATTTATTTATTTATTTATTTATTTATTTATTTATTTATTTATTTATTTATTTATTTATTTATTTATTTATTTATTTATTTATTTATTTATTTATTTATTTATTTATTTATTTATTTATTTATTTATTTATTTATTTATTTATTTATTTATTTATTTATTTATTTATTTATTTATTTATTTATTTATTTATTTATTTATTTATTTATTTATTTATTTATTTATTTATTTATTTATTTATTTATTTATTTATTTATTTATTTATTTATTTATTTATTTATTTATTTATTTATTTATTTATTTATTTATTTATTTATTTATTTATTTATTTATTTATTTATTTATTTATTTATTTATTTATTTATTTATTTATTTATTTATTTATTTATTTATTTATTTATTTATTTATTTATTTATTTATTTATTTATTTATTTATTTATTTATTTATTTATTTATTTATTTATTTATTTATTTATTTATTTATTTATTTATTTATTTATTTATTTATTTATTTATTTATTTATTTATTTATTTATTTATTTATTTATTTATTTATTTATTTATTTATTTATTTATTTATTTATTTATTTATTTATTTATTTATTTATTTATTTATTTATTTATTTATTTATTTATTTATTTATTTATTTATTTATTTATTTATTTATTTATTTATTTATTTATTTATTTATTTATTTATTTATTTATTTATTTATTTATTTATTTATTTATTTATTTATTTATTTATTTATTTATTTATTTATTACATTTAGGACGGGCTGTGGGGTTTCACGTACGAGCATTCCGCTGGAGAGGCTCCAGCAATCATAAAAGCATTCGAAGACCTCACAGAGAAGGTCGACGCCCAACCACCGCTCGAAGAAAATCTCGTGCCCTCGCATCTGCCAGCTCCCGAAAAACTCGAGTGGTTCCTCACCGAGGGAAGTCTCAATGACATCAGAGAAGCCATGACCACATTCGATGGGTTAGTATATTTGTATGACATCTCGATGTTCGTCCTCTTATCTACTGTCCGAGATCTTTGAGATATTCAACGATGCCAGCATTTTAATTGATACTACTTCTCATTTGTTACGCAAAAGCCTCGTGGAGGAACTGGATCTCTGCGTCCTGTGGTTCCAGGATTACACGAAAGAGTTCATAAAGAGCTGTGGCATTAGCCCCGATGCCTACATACAACTCGCACTGCAGTTGACCTACTTCAGGTGCGAAGAATTAAATGACCCCGAAATTATTGCATTTCTTAACAATTCAATTTATTATATACAGATGGTAATTAATACACGATGCAATGGTATTTCAGGGTCATGCGGAATTTATATTATACTTTCAAGCATTTTTCTTGCTTGCGCAATATCAAACATTGCGAAATTTGGCAATCTGCAGAGAATTCGACTTTTAGTTCTTTAATTATTTTACGGGATATTCATAGATTTTCAGATATTTCCAAATATTTTGGAATTTTTTTATTCAACAATTTTCAAATGTAAAATGTTCAAGATTTCGAGACGTTTTAAGATTTTCCATTTATTTCAACATGTTGTAATTTCGAGGTATCGAGGTTTTTACGGTAAGAAGATTTTGAGATTTTGAGATTTTAGGATTTTGAGATTTTGAGATTTTGAGATTTTGAGATTTTGAGATTTTGAGATTTTGAGATTTTGAGATTTTGAGATTTTGAGATTTTGAGATTTTGAGATTTTAAGATTTTAGGATTTTGAGATTTTGAGATTTTGAGATTTTGAGATTTTGAGATTTTAGGATTTTGAGATTTTAGGATTTTGAGATTTTAAGATTTTGAGATTTTAAGATTTTAAGATTTTAAGATTTTAAGATTTTAAGATTTTAAGATTTTAAGATTTTAAGATTTTAAGATTTTAAGATTTTAAGATTTTAAGATTTTAAGATTTTAAGATTTTAAGATTTTAAAATTTTAAGATTTTAAGATTTTAAGATTTTAAGATTTTAAGGTTTTAAGATTTTAAGATTTTGAGATTTTGAGATTTTGAGATTTTGAGATTTTGAGATTTTGAGATTTTAAGATTTTAAGATTTTAAGATTTTAAGATTTTAAGATTTTAAGATTTTAAGATTTTAAGATTTTAAGATTTTAAGATTTTAAGATTTTAAGATTTTAAGATTTTGAGATTTTGAGATTTTGAGATTTTGAGATTTTAAGATTTCGAGATTTCGAGATATCGAGATTTCGAGACTTCGAGATTTCGAGATTTCGAGATTTCGAGATTTCGAGATTTCGAGACTTCGAGATTTCGAGACTTCGAGATATCGAGACTTCGAGATTTCGAGATTTCGAGATTTCGAGATTTTGAGACTTCGAGATTTTGAGACTTCGAGATTTCGAGATTTCGAGATTTCGAGATTTTGAGACTTCGAGATTTTGAGACTTTGAGATTTCGAGACTTCGAGATAATTCAAGAATTTGGTATATTTCGAAATGTTAAGGTATGTCCAGATTTATAGACTTCCTGAGCCTCAAAGAAATTCCAGTTTTACAATGTTGCCCTGAAATCCTATCAATGCTTGTATTTCGATCGAGTCCCAGTTCTCGCGTCCACATTCTCCGAAAGGGTAATAACGATCGATCGTCGCTCCGTGCAGAAATATCTTTCGCCTCACTAATATCGTGCATGACCTCTTCACTTATTCAAGACACACCGTCCGAACCGTACATTTACCGATACTATAGTATTACTGTCCGAACGCGATCTCTCCTCGGACCATGACGGAACGTCGATATAATTCCCGATTGTAACAGATTGCACGGGCGTCTTGTGGCTACGTACGAGAGCGCGGGTATCAGACGTTTCGCGCTTGGCCGAGTGGACGTCATCAGAGCCGCGAGTCCCGAGAGTCTCGCATGGGTAAAGGCAATGTGTCAGGGCGATCCAGAAATGCAGGGAGCCAATCAGCCGAGCAACGATCCTCAAGAGGAAGGCACCAAAAGAGTTCAGTTCACCATTTACAGTGTAACTGAAAATCCTTCGATTAATCATGTAGAAATTATTCGGTCGTTTTGTGTCGATATTAATGCTTATTGATCGCGTGAAATCGTTGTGGTTTTTTATTTATTTCCGATGAACAATTGTTAGAAAAAAAAATGAATGATTAGCGTCGTAATGCCAGTGGTAACCGAATGTCTCACCACACGAAGCTAAATATTTTTTTCCAGCTAATCTAAATAATTTTTTTGCATTATTATTGTTATTATTATTATTATTATTCATCAAGTCATCAAGTTCATCAAGTCATCAAGTCATCAAGTCATCAAGTACTCAAATCCTAATAGAATTAAATTTTTGGTATCATAATTACAATTTCATCAAAATTGAATTTTGGAAAGCAACAAAAAAAATGAACTTTTACGCTTTTCCGTGAGACAATCTTGTAGGAACTTTCAAACTTCAATTAAAATTTCAAGAGGGCAGGGAAAAGGCCTAGCGTGAATATACGTGTGGCTATATTGAAAGAACAGGGAAGAAGATTGAGGAACAGTCGAAAAAAAAGAGCTTTGGGAAGTCTCGAGAAACGACAATCAATTAGAGCGTTGTGGTATTTGGGTTGTTGAAGGCTATTTGAGTGTGTTTGTCAACTCCTCGAAGGGGTCTTCGGGTCGAGAGGAGCCTGAGAAGAAGAGAAGTTCTTTTATGGTGGCTCCTGGTTGTAGGAGCGTGAAAAAAAAAAAAAAAATAAAAAGACACGACAAGTGGCCTATTCCATGTCAGAGTATCGCGATAGTACTTGCGAAGCGAATACCACGAGAATTTTTCATTTGTATCTCTATCGCTCTTATCCCAGTCCGGTTTCTGCTGTACTTTCGACTGAGAGGAAAAGCTACTCTCGACGCTCTTTCGCTCAAGATGTTCCTCGATTACCACCTTGTTGTCTCAGACCACAGCGTTGTATCATGAAACTCTCGCTCTCGATGATCTCTTCTTGCCCCTTTTTTTTTGTAATCTTACTTTTCTGCACTAATATAAATAATACGAAAAGGGATCTTATGTTTTTTTAACAAATTTGGCTGCGACTAAAATTTACCACCACTCTCAGGGGGCAAAAAAAACCGGAAATAAAAACCCCTCAGTTTGCAAGGAGTAGAAATTGTATAATTTCTTCAGGGTAGATAAATGACCAAAGAACCTGAAGAACCAATGGAACATGTAATTTAAAAAAAACGAAGAACTTTTGAAACTAAAATTTTTTATATTTTTATCAATCAACGATACCCTTATTTTATTCACATTTATACAAAAATCGTTAATTTAATAACGAATTTTTCAGGATCACATATTTTTTTTCATTAAATTTTCTACCAATCGAAATGGAGACGTTTTCGGTCAATTACTACTGGCATTCATTCGGAACCCCTTGCACAAATATCGGGCTTATCACACTCACCGATTTTTAATTAACGCACTGTAAAAATACGCTCAATACGCTTCCTCTCGTTTACCTTGTTGTCGATTTTTGCAGGAACAAAGAATCCGGGAACTCTTCGATCTGGCTGTTCAGAGACAGGCAAAGGAGATGTCTGACAATATACACGGTCTTGGACTCGACAACCATCTCATGGGGCTGAGATTCGCTGCAAAAGAGGCTGGAGAACCGATCCCCGAACTCTTCCTCGATGAGAGCTACAGGATCTTGAATCACTTCGCTCTCTCGACATCACAGGTTATTATATATATATATGAATTATTCCATACCCATTCGACATCTCGGATTTAATCCACGATTTTTTATTTTATAGATTCCAATTCTAAGAGCCAAACCGAATTTTTATTAGATTTTTTAAAATCATTTAATATATTAACGATTTAAAAGAATCTTATAAAAAATTTTATTAAATTTTTTAGGAAGATTTTTTAGATCTATTAGATCTATCATTAAAAAGTATTGACATCTGACCATTTAACTTAACCCGAATATTTATTAGATTTTTTAAAATCATTCAATATATAATTAAAAATCAGAAAAAAAGTCTTAAAAATCCTTTATCAGATGTCAATATTTTTAAATTTACACCCAACGTGGACAGCCCTGTCGATTAACCATGGAAACCCCATTAAATATAAGTCAGGAATTTGGAGAATTTTTTTCGATTTTTTCTAACACCATAAATAATTTCAAAATGTTTTCTTATCATCTTTTCTTTACGCTAAAAAAATCGTTTTCGAAAAAACTGCAAAAACTCTCCAAACTCCAAAAAATTCGAAATAAATAGAAGCCTAGTCCGGACGACTTCGGGTCCAAGCTTCAAAATATGAACATCTGATACGGGATTTTTGAGAATTTTTTAAGATTTCCAAATTACGTCGAACAATATATTTATGATTATTTGAAATAATCATAAGTATATCAAATATTAATAAAAAAAATGTAATAAAAATTCTGTGGTCTCTCAGAGTTGGAGCAATGACATGAAAAAAATAGGATCAGACCCAAGTCGAATCGGTATGGAATGGCACAGCATAAAATACACACGAGAAACTTTCAATTGATTCAATGGACCAGAGTTCTATCATTTCCCTCGTATTGAACGTATAGAAATGTATCTACATCAAAGTCGACCGAATGAAAGAAAAGAAAAAAAAAAAAAAATTTCTTCCCGCGAATCGGATTGCTTTTGCGCAAGTGCATTTAGCAAAAGAGTAATTAGGATAAAATTGAAAAGGGGGTGCGAATGGCGTCTAGGGCCAAAGCCCTTCCAACCCTTCATAGATCCTCCGCTCCTCAATTCAGACTCAATTTGGCAACAAAGGCCATTGCCGTTGCCCTTCCTGCGGCGTTCCAACCACCGGATGCAATTCACGATACGCGGGTGGCTCTGAGGGCGGATGTGGTTCTTCACCCTCGAAACAACCGGCATAACGCCCGTCAGTTTCACCTAATTGCTCGATCCTAATCACGAATATCAGTGAAAAACAACAATTTCCTAAGACTTTGTCATTTTTCTTTTTTTTTTTTTTTACACTCTTACGAATATTTGAAAAATTAATAGGGATCATTTCACCAAAAATATCAATTAGCGAATGGATCTCGATCTGTTGAAATTTATGTGTAAAAGTTGAAGTCGATTTCGAAATAAGAAATCTCGTTCTATTAATTTAATAGAAATTTCGTGTGTTGCACGGATATTTCTGTTAATTTTGAATAATAACAGAAAGATTTTGTAAATTTGACACATTTTTATATTTTTCATTGCTGCAAGTGATACAAAAAAAATGTGTCTGATATATTTTTATAAAAATATTAAAAATGGTGTAAATTTGTGGAGTTTACTAATTTTTTCGCTCAGGTTCAAATTTTTTCGATTTCGATTTAGGTTCTGTCAAAGTATTGTCTACTTTCGATTCTTGGCCGATTATGATTAATGATTAAAAAATTGAAAATTAATTTAAAAAAAGTTTTTTTTACCATTAAGGTGCTTTAGGTTTTTTAGATTCTTCAGGTTCTTTAGGTTCAATTATAATTGTTTAAGAATTATAGAAATATTGTGTAATAAGGGAATTATATATATTTTTGTGTCAAAATGTCTCAAAATTGGTGCTAAATGACATTACACATTCTTTATATTTTTTTTTCTGTAAATCTTGAAACTGACAGAAAAAAATGTGTGTTAAATTAACACCAATCAACACACACATTTAGTCCAAATCAAATCACTTTTTAGTCGCGAATTGTTGGGCACACAAAAAATCATATCCTGTGCAAACCTTATGAAAAGTGTCTGCTAAAAATGCTAAAATTATATTTAACTAAGTTTTCAAAAGCAACAGTTAAATCTTATAATTTTAAGATTTTACTAATCTACAGAAAAATTGTTTTTTTTCGGCCACGACATTCAAGAAACCGACCATTTTTTGTATATTAAATTTAAAAAAAGTTAAATTATAAAAAAGAATAAATATAATAATTAAAAATAATTTTTTATCAGATTGTCACCAATTTTTTTAAATTCCACTTTAAATTTCCTAAAATTTTTAACATCGAAAGTCAAGCACCTCTTTTTAGTTTGAAAAAATTGTTTCCTTTAAATCTCAATTTTAGACGATTTTTAAATTACTATAATAGAAATGCAATAAAATAATTCCACAATAAATAATGTAGAAAAATCGAAAAATTAAATGTTAAATAACACCTTTATTTTTCTTAATAATCAAAAGAAAAAAAAAATTTTTAATTTTCAGATTGCATCGAAAAACGACATAATAGCAGGTTACGGTCCGGTCGTTCCCGACGGCTACGGTTGTGCCTACAACATAAGAAAAAATGGTTTCATATTCTCCGTCTCGGCTTTTCACACCGATGGAAGAACGAGCGCTATGCGTTTTGCTAAAGCGGTAGAGCAGAGCCTCCGAGATATGGCGACTATGTTGAAGAACTCGAAGCAGCGATAAATCGTCAACTTTTTAATTGCATACGAGCGGAATAACGAACGGAGCGAAAAATCACTGGAGATCGTTAGTTCGCACAAAAAAAAAAAAAAAGAAAAAAGTGCGATCGAAAATAGGAAAAGGAAACGTCGCTAAAGGACGAAAGAGAAAGTTGGCGAAACTTATAAACACGCACGCAAATATTATTACATATTTAATGCTGAAAAGCCCTGACCTGAAAAATCAGGGAAAAAGCTTGACACGAAAAAAAGAAAAAAAATCGAAAGATCTTGACGATCTTAGAGATCGACATCGGTAAGAAAAATGAGGTGCTAATGTAACTGAGATAACGTCACGAATATCTGAATTATAACGGGCTCGATCAACAGCCACGCACTAGAGAATTGTGGGCAATGGAAATATTTGTCGTAGATCATTATTTAATTAGACAAACTATATTATTATAGTGTATTCTAGTCGCTGAAGTTCAGACATACAATAGACGGTCGACTTACCCTTGAAAAAAAGAATATCTGTAAAGAGAAATATCACTTTGAAATGTTTGATTATTAAAATGAATATTTGCTGACAATTATAAAATAACGTGGAGATGACGATGACAACATTTGTTTTTAAGAACATAATCACTGATGTTATTTTTTTTTTTTTGGCCTTGTCAAATATATTTGTTCGAAAATGTTTAATTGGATTGGAAAAAAAAAAATTTATTTTTTTTTGCATTTTTAAAAATAACTTTTTAGTCTCTTTATTCTGTAACCTGTAATCCATATTTTCTAATTTTTCATTCTATAATTTTAATTTCCTAATTTAGTAACAATTTTACAAACGAATTCGTTCAGAGGAATTCATCTACAATCTCGCATCTTGGGACGTTGCTAAAAACAAATTTTTGTTTTTGGCAACTCTCTCACTAAGAACTTTTTTTTTTTTTCAAAATCGATACTCAATATTCAAATATCAAAAATGATACATCATAAAAAATAAATATAAAAATATTTCAAATCATTTGGTTTTACTCTTAACGAGCCATTTTCACAATATTTGCCTCAAACATCAAATATAAATTAATAATCAAATTGATAAAATGCGGAAAAACTGAAGTTTCTAAAAACTCATTTTTATAGCGATCAACAAATGAAAATTTCAAAAATATATTTGAATATCATTGATTAAAATGCTGAAATATTTGAAATCCTACACTCACACCGATTTTAATGAGCCATTAAATAACATTATTTGCTTACATAAAAAATAAACTAACAATTTACAAAAGTGACTATTGTTCAGATAAACGAAAGCGAGGGCAAGTCGAGACGTCCGTATCGCATCCTAGCCAAATGTATAATTGTAGAATGATAGTAAAACTTGATAGATGATTCGATTCGATCCTAAAATGCGCTTACACGATCTAAAGCCACGAATCGCAATCGTCGCTGCTTAAAACAACAACAAAAATAAATAAACGTTACAGATATACATGAGAAATAAAATGCAGCTGCGTGTAGTAGCCGATATAGAGTTAGAACGATCCGTTTGGTCGATAGCATATATTATAGGTACTTCTGTAGTCTGTTTGTAAAATCTCTCGGATTTATCGAGAGGCAAGAGCCCGGGTTGCCGTGGGATCAGAATAACGAAGAGAGAAAATCAATCAAGAGTGATCTATTGGGAATGATAAAAGTGCAGTTGGTGACAGTCGGCGCTAAGCATTAAAGATACAAAGCGAAGAAGAAGAAGAAGAAGAAGAAGAAGAAGAAGAGGAGGAAGTAGAAAAAGAAGAAGAAGAAGAAGAAGAAGAAGAAGAAGAAGAAGACGAAGACGAAGACGAAGACGAAGACGAAGACGAAGACGAAGACGAAGACGAAGACGAAGACGAAGACGAAGACGAAGACGAAGACGAAGACGAAGACGAAGACGAAGACGAAGACGAAGACGAAGACGAAGACGAAGACGAAGACGAAGACGAAGACGAAGACGAAGACGAAGACGAAGACGAAGACGAAGACGAAGACGAAGACGAAGACGAAGACGAAGACGAAGACGAAGACGAAGACGAAGACGAAGACGAAGACGAAGACGAAGACGAAGACGAAGACGAAGACGAAGACGAAGACGAAGACGAAGACGAAGACGAAGACGAAGACGAAGACGAAGAAATAATCTCACGGAATCCCGTCGTGCCTCTTCTCTCTGTCGCAATGGCATTCTAAATGTAGCCAATCTTCGGCATTGGCGCCCGCACAGTAAACTCTTGTCCAATTCTTAGATAGGTCGTCTTCCTCGCCATCCGCTGTCGGTTGGCGAAAGTCGGGCTTTTAGTAGTCTCTATCCGTCTATCGCTCTTAAATATTCTTGCCATTATAATTTTAGCGCCCGCGTGAACATGCGCCGCGCTGTCTGTCGCTGTTTTAACGAAAATTCGTTGATAAGAAACGGCAAAATCTTTTCTAAAAACTTGAAAGAAGAAAAAAAAACAAAAGAAGAAAACTTTTATAGTTATTCAATAAAAATGTTATCGTTTCTTTTTTCACAAAATATATTTTGCTAAATTTATAGCAAAATAAGTAAACACCATTTTTTACTAACTGTCGAAAAAATAACATACTCCGTAGTACTTTTTTTTTCGATCGTTGTTAGAAAAACGAATTTTGCCTATTCTATCTCGTCATTGGCTAGAGAAATTTTGTCGTTTTATGTTTTGATTTTTTTTTTTTGTTTTCTCGAAACAAAATTACGAAAATTACAAAAAATGATGACACGAAAGTGTGAATGGTTCGCTGAGTTTGCGACAATTGTCTGGTGGAGATTTCGTTGCGATTCTATTTCAACTCTGCAGTGTATTCAATTTTTAACAATCACTGCAATTATTAATATTATTTATGATTACAAGAATTTATTGATAAATCATTTTATCACAAAAAACATTAAACACTTTTTAAATTTTGTCAGTGAAGATGTGAATATTGAGAAACTTTCTTACAAGATTTCGCATAATTACAAGTCTACCGTTCATTTCTATTCACAAAAAAAAATTCACTGTCAAAAATATTTTCAATATTTTACTACCAGACATTTTATTTATATTCTGAATTTTTTAATTTATTACGCAAGCAAAGGTATTACACAAAATTTATGCCTACATGACCACATTTTTTTTCTGACTTCCAAACCTGTTTTTCCAAAAAACTCATTTTAATAAAGTTGCCAAAATTCCTTTTCACCATACAATTGTTACAAGCCAGACTACTTAATTTATACACTTACAGTCAATATTTTTTGTATTTTATCGATACTATATTTCGAAAGAAATCTTCTTAACATTGATTGGCAAGAGAATGATTTTTTGTTTTTCAGTAGATACTTATTTCACGACACCGACTGGCTGTCGTAAAAGTCCTTAAGAGCTAAGAAATCACGTATTATATCAATATGCACAAGATTATTTACCATTCGCTTTTAATATCCTTGTTAAATTCGTTAAGTTTATTCGCAGAGTGTGAGATCGGTTCGTAATTTATAAACTCGACGTTGACGTCAAAGGAATATTTTATGTGATGTTAAAGAGAGAGTCTCGTTATCCTTCATATACCAATTTAATGTACATTTATTGAGTTTTTCTCGTACGTAAAAAAAAACAAAAAAAAAAAAACAAAAAAAAAACGAATGTCGCTTTAGGTTGTTGCAGTATTAAATGAATCGAGTGTTCCTTCGTTATTGTTAAAGTCTATTGAAATATTCTATGTATACTCACTACATATCGTATGTGTACACATTAAGGTAATTAAAAAAAAAAACGTTATATATATTTTTTGCCCAGCTAAGTAGCTGAGAAGTTACTTTGGTGCAAAAAAAAAAGGATGCTCACCAAAGAGGAGCTCCAAATAATAAAATTTAGAGGTGACTCAGACAATTTGTAATTTCCCATTTAAATATCATGGGAAATACGTTTTTGCGTTTTTAAACTTTATTGAAAATTTAACGCTCTACAAAAAAGCAAAGAATATTTGCAAAAAAAATCCTAGATCCAACCATTTGAATCTATGACAAAAAAAAATTCATTACAAAAAAAATCATTTTAGAAAGACATTTATAATATGTTTTTATGTAATACATTTTTTCATAGGCCTACAATTTTCAATCTGTAACATTGATAAATTCTTCTCAAGAGCCAATTTGTTGAGAATGGAATGCTCTGAAAAAAAAAGTTTATAAAAATGTTATGGAAAAGCTAATTGTTTGCCGGTAATAGTTGAAAAACGGAAAAATTGTATATAAATATAAGTTTGAAAGTTGATGACTTTCAAATAGTTGTAATTTTTTTTTGCAAATGACCATTTTTTTTGGAGCGTTAAATTCTCTATTGAAATATGCTGTAAAATTACTCATTGCTGTTGTCATTGAGAAGGTATAAAAGTCGAAATGCGCGAAAACGTATTTCCCATGTTGTTCAAATGGAAAATTACAAATTGCGTGAGTCGCCTGTAAATATTATTATTTAGAGCTCTCATTTGGTGAGCTTTCTTTCTTTGCACGAAAGTAACTCCTCAACCAGTTAGTTGGGCAAAAAAAATATAACTTTTGTTTTTTTAATCACCCTAATGTTTTAATATAGCTCGTATGTGCAATATGTGTTCTACATTGTAGTAATATAAGAAACGAAAGCAATTAATGTAACATCGTAGATTATGAGACAAACGAGAGCAGTTGTCCAAGATTTCTGCTCGTCGTAGACTAAACATATCGCGAAACATTGTGATCGCGCTTTTGCGACCAAGAATATCACACGCATATCAGGCTAACGCCACAACGTAGTGATTTACTATTATCGTCGGTTAATCAATCTTCGGACGTCGAAGATTTTTTTTTTTTTTTTACGCGTATTAATTTATTACACTGAATTTAATGATTCTCAAAAACATTGATATTATTGTTACATATAAAAAAAAATTCTTAAATCCGCAATATTTCGATATTTCTAGAGTTTGAATTTTGTTGTCTATTGGTAATGAATTATTTTATTAACGTCGGCAGTGTCTATTTAAGTTAAATAGTTTTTAATGAACAATGTTAAAAATATCGAAGCGCCATGTAAGAAAAATTACATCCAGAAATTCAACAATTCCTCTGGATTTTGTTGATTATCAAATTTTTGTTTGACTTTTTTATTGTATTATCTCGTAATCATACGTTAAACGACGCTTTTTTATGTTTCATAAGAATGTATGTTCGACTTTTAATGTTACAAAATATAGACTTTAAGTTCGTTAATAAATTACGAGTATAATATGTTAAATGTTGATCTGTTAATTATGTTTTTAAACTTCGATGTCCGAGGCTTGTAATTGTAACGGAATAAGATAGTCTCGTTAAAGTAGACGGGACGATGTATAACGAAAAAAAAAAACAAAAATATCCTAGCGCGAACATCGCGTAGACGTTGAAGTACGAAGACATCGTCTGCGACGATGGCAACGCCAAGTTCCTCGGCGTTAACGAATAAGCAAACGCAAACTTTCTGTTTGTAGGGGAGGGTAAGCGCGTGAGACCACTCCCGACTCGATCAACTGTACCTAAGCCAACTTAACGATAATAACTGCGCGTGTACGCATGTCTCTATGCAAAAAATATTATATATGGAAAAAGATAAAAAGAATTACACGATAAAAAGTAAATAAAACCACGTGATGCGGATCTGAGTGTGTTTGCAGTCAAGTTTATTTAAAACCCGATGCGACTCGAGTAGAAATAAAACACAAGATATATCGAAGCCCCTTTTTCATCCGTAAGAGACGATGGGAACTCTAGAAAGTAGCAGATCGTAAATTCTCTCGCGTGATCGGTAGAACTGGTGGTGCAACGTGTCGCGATAGAGGCGCGAAAACCATAAAAATGGAATGCAGAAATTCATGTCGCAGCTTACAATCGGCGCTTTCGACACTTTTTTCGATGGTTCGCATTCATAAAAAGACTTTTCACCAGAGGTTTACCATGGAAAAAGAATGTCATAATCAGCCCAAGAGGAAACTATTCGTTGTCATGTTTCAATCAGTTTTTAAGATTTTTTAAATTTCATTCGCATCATATTTTCATTCACAGGAATTTTTTTTCACAGCGTTGCAACGAAACCAAATTGTATAAAATTGATAGAAATTTTTGAAACATACAATTTATAGAACATTTGTAGAAATTTTGAAAAAATCAATTTTCAATATTGATGGAGTTTTTCGTAAAAAGTCGTACTTCGCCTCACAATATAATCAGCTATGCATATTTAGATATAAATTTCAATAACACATCAAATCGTAATTTTTTATAAAATATCTGGGCAATTTTCAATTTTACATTTTTTTGGTATTTAACGAGTATTGGAGAGAAAAAATGTTGTGGGAATATTTGATCAGAAATATATATTTTAAATACCATAAATAGTTCATGTCCGAAATGAACTAAAGATGGAACGTTTCGTCTCAATGCTCATATATCTCAGAACCGGGCGAAAATTAATTTAATATTCTTTGAAAAAAAAAATCCTCATTTATGACATCTGTGATTTTCAGTTGAAATAGTTCAAAATAATTTATGGAATATTCTTAAAACACACAGTAAAGTGTTTTTAAAAAATATGGTCGCATTTTCTCCTGTCGCCAATTATGACTTTTTGCCATGGTAAATACGTAGAAAAAAATGTTAATTTCAATATATTTTTCTGCCATTAAACGCTTCCATTCGATTCGTTGACTCATTGTATACAGTTAATAAATATAGTATATTGTTTACCAACAGCTCTACAATATTGAAAATAGAATATAATATATGTACACAACGATCGACAAAGCTAATATGTATATACGTATATATAGTCTATAAATGCAGTAGCCAACGGTCACTTAAATGTGGAACCGCCTTTTGTCTTTTACGCCCTAAATTTACTGTATTTCTTTTAATAACGGTTCATGAAACGTGTCGATAATGCCCAAAATCACGAATTTCATCGATTACCGTAATTAATTCGCGTCTTTGATTTAAAAAAAAAAAATTGTTTCCATGTAGCCTTAAGGGCATGTAGTAACATTTGAGATTCACTCAATGAAATTGAAAAATATCGCCTACGCGCGTTAACACGATTAATATTGAGGCGCCGCAGGATCTAATCATGAGGAACATTTTCAAGTTTCCGTTAGTCAACTTCACGGAGTAATTGGAATTCAAGCGTTGTACGCGATTACACCTCGAAGAAGATCCGAAGTAACGTCTTCGTAAGTTTGCGCGAACGGATGCGACAATAGGGAACTCGCGGTTGGTCGCTTTCTCGGATCGTGCTGCAAACATCTGCTGGTAAAGTCAACACCTTCCTGGGACAAATGTTTCGGAGCCGAAGGACTTTCGCCCATTCCAACCTGAATTACACAAAAAATAATAGATTGCATTGATATTTTATTCGATTATCCAGCAATTTTCTAATAGACAAAACTTCATCTCTGATGGAAAATATCTGACATGAAAAATATCAGGTAAAAATGTACATTTTTAATGAACTTTTGATTTACTTTCAATCAAATTTAACTTAGTGTCTAGGATTTAAAAAAATTATGTACATTCTGTACAATTTAAAGTGAATTCGAAGATAATTGGACAAAAAAAAAGATGATTTTGCTGAATTTTAAAAAATTGCCTTGTAATTTGCAAGGACATAAAAAGTAAAAAATAAAATAAAGTAATACTTCTGTATATTTGAAAAAAAAAAAAAAAATTCTGAAACAATTCACAGGAAGCACTTTCTAGTATTAGTAACATCTAACTAACGCTCGAAAAATTATATAAATGGATTATCTAATTTTGCCGGGATCACGTATCCGGGATCAATTGTCTGGTAATTTCCTCTTTTAGGCTCTAATGCCGGAGATTGTCAGTATTTATACACATGAATGAGCAAAGCTTTAATATACGATAGATCAATGGTTTATTACCTTAAACATAATTTGGTAGTTTGAGTCATATTCCGCCCAAGGCCTCCGGCCGCTTGCCATTTCGATGACGCAACATCCGACCGACCAAATATCCGCAGTTCGTCCGTGGCCGCCGCTTTCCGTTTTCATGAATACTTCAGGCGCCATATAAGCTGCAAATTTGGAAAGTTATTGTATAATTTAGAATAAAAATTTCAATTTATACATTAATGGATCGTAAAGAAATATTGCTTCCTTACAGAAGACGATTTGATTTACAGAAAAATATTTTTATTCGAGATTTTTATGTCAGGACACTCACAATGATCCAAAATATCGAGAAAAGTGGGTTAGAAAAAATGACCATATACACGTGCTTGATAAAAAAAATTTTTGACAAAATGTATGCAGAAATTTTGCAGCCTTTTGATTTTTTTTTTAAATGGGCTATTTTTTTTTTTAACGGGTAAATGCCATCTTTCGTAAAATTTACTATATTTTGCTAAATAGTTCTTTATAAGTGCAGGTACATTCAATATTATGTTATATTGAATTTGGTAGAAATTGGAATGGCGGTTCGGATTTTACGACTTTGGAAATTTTCGAAAAATCTACGTTATTGTATTAACTATTGCAAAATTTGAGACAGCGAACCCAAATTTTATACATAAAATAAGTATTATTCGGTAAAAAAAAAATAAAAAAATAATGAGGAAGCAATATGTAAAGTTCTTCTTTGCATTCTTTTTTACCTTGTGTACCGACGAATCCTTGCAATTCGCCGGGCATAGTCGTATGCGCTTTAATCTGTACGGCCGAGCCAAAGTCTCCGAGTTTCAGACAATTTCCTTGGTCGGTAAGGAATATATTGGCAGCTGGGGTTAAATTAAAAAACAATAAAAAAACGTTACCGAATGTCAAAAGCAAATTGTCAGAACGATAATGATCGGGAAAATATTGATTTACTCTTAATGTCACGATGAACGATTCCGTGGGCGTGCAAAACCGACACGGCGGACAGTAATTGGTATGTGTATTTTCTGACTGACAATTCGGGAAGACCGTTGCCACTTCCAGCTACTAAACTCTCCAGTGTACCCTCGGCACAAAATTCCATAAAAATTAGCATCTCTTCCTGAAAAAAAAGGGAAAAAGAAATTCGTTATCTTAATTACCCTAGTTTCTCAATATTTTTTGTAAAAAAAAAAAATTATTTGAGATTGAGATCAAAAGGTACAAATTTTATGTCCTATTAAAATTTTTGAAAAAAGTCTTTTTACACTACAACTTTTTGAAACATAAATATATCTGCCTAAAAAAAATCAAAATCATTGCTGCAGCTAAGAAAAAAAATTTCAAAAAATGTTGGTAATTTTGTATGAAATTTGATACACACATAGATAGCACTGAACCTTTTTTTCTCTATCATTAAAAAAATTCCAAATTTCGTTTACCCGATGAATCTCGAGTCCATAATATCGCACCAAATGTTGATCCTTAATTCCCTCAAAAATCTGCAATTCCTCAGCAACGCGTCTGATGGCTCTATGATCTCCAGGCTGGAGTTGAACCTCTTTCATAGCGAGAAGCTCACCAGTCTGATTATTGACAACGGTATAAACTTTGCCGAATCTACCCTGACCAATTTTAATTCCACGCTGCCACGTAAAGGTGACCCTTCTAAGTTTGATTCGAACTCTATCCACCGCTCTTCTGTCAGCCACTTGGCCGATAAGTTCGCGACTTCTTCGTTTCTCATCGACTTCCTCGTCCAATCTCTGTACCGCAAGAATTACCCTCTCGCGCTTGCTTACACATCGTTCAGGCACCGACAAAGTTACATTACCATCGACCATACTGGGCGACGAACACTTCTTTTGGCTGTTGCTCGTCGCATCGAGAGACTTTAAACTATCACGTGGCTTCGACGTAACGCTGAAATTTGGCGTTGAGTTTCTCGCGTGCGCCGGCGATGTAGCTCTCGATCTCGGTAATCTTTTCGGGCCATCCTGATCGGAATTTGTTCCTGAATTGCTGGTAGTTCCAACAACGTGTGAAATACAACGATCCATTGAGGCTTTTAATTCCTCAAATTCGCCATCGCTCAAGTGTTTCGTGTTCAATGGCTCGCAAACGATCATGAGATATTCGAGGCCGTGATTCGCCCATCTAGGTCGTAAGCCGCGACCTCTTTCACATCTGGTTTTCACAAAATCCATCCAGAGCATCGCAAAGCTAACCAAACCTTTTACAAGTGCGCCTCGCTCTTCTGGCAAGAAAAATTTGCAAACTATTTTTTGATACTCGAAACCCATACGGTAGGCTTGATGGAGAATCTCACGTACTCGGATTTTCAGAGCGGCGCGATCGCTCTCCGCCATTGGCTCTTCGGCTTGATCGACGTTGGCTTGGAATTTTTCAATTAGCACACTTATACGATGACCCAGACTCAAGACTGATTCTTTTAAGTTGTTTATCGCTTTGTCGATCTCCTCGTGCTTAACTGGAAAGGCGTCAATGTCGTGGCGCAATGATTTTGCGAGACAGACACTTTTGATTACTTTTTCGCGAGCATCGACGAACATTCCTTGCCACTCGCGGCCAACGTACATCAAATGGAAACGTGTCAGGCCGCCGTCCTCTTTTACTTCTGTCGATTCTTTGATTTCTTGGGGGCGAGTGAACAGAAAATCTTTTACCTGTTCAATCATCGCACACGCTATTTCGCTGCAAAAAAAACGAACATTTGCATGTAAGAAAATATCGTTGGTGATCGCTTTAAGGAGGTCCGCCTGATAGTCGAAGTCCAACTTAGGAATTTAATTTTTTTTTATTATTTAAATGAACACTTAATACAACTAATTCCAAAATTTGAGGGATATTGACCGTCCAGTTGCGTTGGAATACGACTTACCACTTTGACCGGAATAAAGCATTGGGTACATAGCAAAATTCGTTTTTATAAAACTAGTATTAGGTCAATAAAAATTCAAGAATTGTGTAAAAAACGGAAAACCCAAATGAAACCTTTTAAAATCGATTAATTTTTAATTAGAATTTTTTCCATTTGTTCGGTTTCTATCAGTTTTAATCATAAATTGTAAGCAGCAACGATCAAGCCCACTTACCAAAATTTGACCCCACCGATTCTATAACCATCAGTGATGTTGCCAGCGATTGACTTGACAAATGTCCACTCATCGTCGATGAGATTCTTGTGAAAGCTGTTGTGTTGAACCATTTCAACCCACTGCCGCAGATAATCGAGATAAACTTCACACACAGATTTCAGACTGTTATCGAACTCTTCGACGTCTTCCAGAGAACGTGTTGTATCCGTTATTGCGTCGCAAGCTATAGCTGTTCGGGAGTGAGCTTCGAATCTGTCCCGATGAATGCATGCGATTCTGAGACCTTCTCGCATCTCTCGCATCAACTGACGCACCGACAAAGGTCCAGGTTGCTCTGGTTTTTGCTCGAGCCTCATTCGCAAAAACTCGTGAACGACTTCCAGTGGTACTCGCGAAAGAAATACGAAGGCAGACCTGCGAATTAATAAGAACTTGAACTTCTGAAGCCTGATGAACGCAGTAGCATCATATAATTTGTAAGAATCGTTAATGCGTTTATTTAAAATGGGAGTTCGCCAAGAGAGTAAGCTATTCAAAACAATGATATTGGACTGAAAAAAAGAAACAATGAAATTTGAGCTTTGTCGATTTTTTAGATAAGACAAAAAATATTGTATCAAAAATTTGATCCGATTGATTGTTAAGAATAGTACTCCAAAGCACGAAAAAAAAGTTGACAGTCGGAATATTAAAAATTGTAGGAGAAGATGCATTTTTTCGAATCGAGGGTGATATTTCCTTTTAATCCCACCTGTAAGAAGGCAGATTCAACGCTCTTGCCTCAGGACTCCACGCTCCATAACGTCTGAGCTCTCGGTCTCCCTCGTACTCCTCGCTAGACGATACATCGCCATCGGTTGTCTCATATTTTTCCAAAGCTAGTCGCGCTTTTCTGAGTACGGAAGTGTGCAGTCTCTCCAAAAAATTCAGACTCTTGCTGAGGCCTCGTGTTTTCAATACGTCTTCGATGTATTTCCTGTATTTTATATTTATATCTTATCCAGAATACGAGCAGGCAATTACGAGATAACTATATTTTTTCAGAACGAACTACAATAAAATAGGATGTCACTAAAAAATTCGAAGATTTTTTTATCCGATTTCCGTCAACATTAGTATTCGTAATAAAATTCATCACAGCTTATCAGTAAACTCTCTTGTAACAATTATAAAATTAAAGTTTTGCGCAAAGATGTTAATCGAATCATCATTAATATACTTCTTACAATTTCCAGACTCGTATGACAAAACGTTTTCAGTCAAATACTCACCTATAAGCTTGTCTGTCGAACTCCATCAGATAAAAATCAAGCCTATCGTCCTCGGAGTAAGTGAAAGACGATTCAGGTGTCGACGGACAAGTCTGCGCATAATACGAACCACCGACGGATGATGCGTTGCTGTTATTGCTGTCCGAGGGTGTTGAATTATTTCCTTCATCCATAGTCGACAATTGAAATCTCACCATGCACTGCCTCGACTCTTGAGTCTCATTGGATTCGGACGCCCGCGAGCTGAAAGCTTGATCTGAAATCTTTGCCTTCCAGCATCGTTCATCGTGATACAAAAAAAAAAAAAAAAGAAAAGTGTCCTAACTATTTTTCTACTCACCTCACTCCCGAATCCGTGTGATCGTAATTGCTCTTTGATGTGTCGAGCATCATAAGCAATTTTCCTAAAATCATGAGCTTCAGTCTGTGATGTTTTGTCATGTTGTACCAGAGACACATTGCTTTGACTCTGCCAGTGAATTCGGGACTTCTGTACATTGGATAATTCGCCGCAAAGGCTTGAGATGAGGGATATAGAGCTTCGGCAGCTTCCAAACGCGACAGTAAATTTTCAACCTGCTTCAATGCACACAATTGGGAACGAGCGCAGGGACGACAATACATCGATAGACATCCGTGACAAACGGCATCAATTGCCGGACTAGGAGTGCTATTCGATGCACTATCGAAACCGCTGTCGTTCGATATCGAGGAAGTTGAACTACGCTCAATGAGACTCGTCGTTGGATCATATCTGCATAAAAATAAATTGCCATTTTAACACCATTCGAAAATAGTTGTATTGTCGAGGTCATTTTTTTTGTTTAAATCAACCCTTAAAAAATATCATGTTATTCGTTGATTATTTAAAAAATTATATTGAGTAAAACTCAAACGCTATTACACGGATTTTTAAGACTCTTATGATACACTTTTAGGTGTCTGGTTTTTTTTATGTACCTATTGTTTCCTCATAAAAGAAGCCTTAAACCTTATTAAAAGTCTGAAATTCCGCAGGCATTATTGAAAAACCTACAATTTTTGTTAAATTATATTGACTCAATACAATTTTACAGAAATATGATTTTTTATATTCTCTTTATCAGTCAAATATTGTTAAACTTTAGTCTCTACCGTAATTTGAAAAAAGTATACAAATTTATACACCTCAGTATATGAAAACCTATCGAATTTTGTGACTTATAGTACAATTATGATTTATCGATGTCCTCGCGTTATCTCGCTCATTCGCTATTAATTTTTTTTTTTTTTTCACGTCTGATAATGACGCAGTTGAGCGGTCAATGTGCGCGTGGGATTTGTCTCACCTGTACTGCATTATTTCCGTGAGCAATGAACCCACGGCCTCGCGCTGCTTGCAAAGATATTCGTCCTGTGCCACGGGACTTCGGTCCGCGTGATAAGCCTGAAGTTCGAGCCATATCAGGTCTTTTAATTCGTTTTGCCATCTGGTTTCCTCGCTGCTCATCTGACGACGGCAATTACGATCCTTGTCCGTGCTACCCTGTTCAACAGTGAGAAACAGGACCAACGCTTTATACAGAACTTGATAAATACTCGCAGTGCAGCTTATAAATAGTCTGTAAATATTTTATCAGAGTGAACGTTTCGTGCTAACGGCTCGAAGCATTCGAGACACGAATACCGAAACTAACGCGAGCGAAAAAAAAACGCATTATAGTCGAATTTTAATCGATATCAGAGATACGCTTTTATATCATTTCCCTGCTGTTTATTAAAAATTAAATACGTATATTCGTCTTGTTAACCTCTGTACATTATTTGTATGTTTTTTTTTAATTAAAAAAAAATGACGTAAAAAAGGTCAATAAGACAAATATAGATATTTTAGTCACCGTAATTAAATAAATTTTTTATATTTTTTAGAGAATGTAATTACTGCTCTGCGTAAAAATTACATCTCATGGATTTTTGGCGTAAACTGATTTATTTTTCGGTAAATTGATTAATATACTAAAAATACGATTTTATGGATACCTTAAAAAATGCTTACAGCACGCGCAACATTTTATACATTTTGCTTTTCTCTTTCTTATCAATTCATTAAATTACTATTAAACAATTTTACCGAAATTCAATGCTACACCGAAAAGCTTACCAATCGTATGAGAAAGGAGAATGTGTCGTGAAATATTTCTCTCTCTTTGAGATTGAGCGATTTCGGGGATTGTGCAACGTTGTCCACCTGGCTGAATACGAGAATTGATTCCAGCTGCGACGGTTCGCGCTTTCTGTCCTCTACGTCCACCGGTTTCGACCGTAGACATCTGAATCTATTTCTGGTCTCGATCTGAAAACAATGTTCGCTCAATACGTGTTTTGAATTCAAGCCAAGATCGTTTGGGCTTGTGAACTAATGAAATAAGTAGAGCGCATGAACGGAGATCACAGGGATCGGCAATCATTTCGAACCTTCATGTTGTTGGGTGTCGTAGCCGGACGTCTTTCCGTTCCTCGATCCGCGTAGTGAGTAGCTGCCTCGACATCCAGCTTCAAATCTCTCTCGCAGCCACGCATCAGCTTCAAAATTCTCTTGCACTTTCGGCTGCCTTCTTTTGCTGCTTCTTCACGCGTCTCGTTGTCGCGATCCATGTCGGCTTTGTCGCACATCTTGTTGAAGATTATCGTGTCCAGTGTGTTGCGTCTCGAAATTGTGGTCTTTGGACGTACTTCTTTTGGAGCTGAGGATTTTCCTTCGCTGTAAAGAAAGCAAAAAAACTATTGATTAAATGTATTCCTTCCTAAACCTTTGGACTAGTTTCCTCGTCGACAAATGTTTTTAATTACAACATATAAACAAGTGTTAAAAAACAGTGCAAATAAAATGTTATTTACAGTTAACATGTTTATTGTAAAAGAAAAAACTGAAACTAAATATAAATTGAATTAACGATGTTTACAAAACACAATAAAACGTACTGATTCTATTTTAAATATAATTCCAAGCATCTAGGACAGAGGAATAAATATTAAAATGCAATATAATGTATCAAATGGATAGTTCAGGCGATGTCAATTATCGACGAGTCAGTGCAGATGCGAGAGACATATAGATGATATTTTTCGGAATAACTGTTTTTAAACTCGATTGATATTTTGGGCAAAAAAATATTTGAGATGTTAGTTTATTTCGGAATTTGAAAAAATGGAGTTTTTGAAGGTGGTACTTTGTACTACCTAAAAGAGGCTGAATGTATATTATTTACTAATTGATAATACCAATACGAGCTTAAAAGGTTTTACACATTCAACGAATACGGAGTCTACCATTATTAAAAAAAAATTATACGCACTTATATATTATTTTTTTTTAAATGAACTTAAGTTCTCAGTGATGATTTGAGACTGGAACAAGGTAAGGAGACAATATCGAGCGGCGATATGACGCAAGAAAGCAAAAGTCAAACCCTCAAATAAAGTCGATGAAAAATATTCTGAATAATTTCGCGAGCATTCCAGTGACTCATGTTCATTCAGCTAGAATAATCACAGTACAGAAAAATGCTATTTACGATCTCTGAAATGGTGCCTTTGTGTTATAGATTTATCCGACTATCGAGTAAATCTTGAATCGTTAAAATTCAACCTAAGACAAATGCAACAAATTGTAACTCCTTAGATTTTTTTTTCTTCGACTGTTTATTCCAAAAATAATAATTGAAATTACAAGAAAAAAATTAAGTAAATTAATTTTAAAAATTAAAGATTTTTTACAAAAAATAGCATTCGACCTCACAAAAAAAGGTAAAAGAAAAATTGAAAAAAATCAACACGAGAAATCCATACACTCTTTTTTTTTTAAAGGGAATGAAGTCAGGTCAAATTCACGGATATTAAAAAAATGTGTTCTATTGATCTATCAAACAAAGAATTTTTCTCCAGGTGGCAAAAACATGCGGGTAATGCGGGTCGTGTAGAACGATATTTTTTCTTTTTACACTCTGCACACTTTTGAAAAAAAAAAAAAAATCAGTAGGCTAAATAATTCCAAATAATTTTCGGTTAAGCTTTGAGATCAACTCTCATGGTGAGTGTAGATTTTAAAAATATTCTTGTAAAAAATTGATACTAAATTAGATTATTCTTTAAAAATTAGTTAGAATTCTGAATGTCCACAACTGGTACTTAATAAATGTAATTTTTGAAAAATTAATTAATCTCAGAGGTCGATGAAATGTGATGAATAATATGTAACAAAGATAATGTCTTTAATTTTATTTTGCACCTTTCACCTCTTGCAAAAAAAATGTAACCACCCCACAAAAAAGGCAAAAGAAAAATTGAAAAAAAAAACAGCTGGAGAAATCCCTAAAAAAAAAAAAAAACAACTACCCTCAGAGGCCTCGATGGACTTGAGAAACTCACCCCGCGGATGTTCTCTGTTTCTTCTCTCGTTGCCGCCGAATGTACCGAGTTCTCGGCGGTGTCTGGCCATAAATATCGCTCATTTCTTGGAGCGATTCTTCGAGTTCGCTCCGGGGACTGAAAGAGCCCCTTCTACTGCGGCAGAAAAACATTTCTCAATCTTTTTCGAAACGTTTTCCAATAATACTATCCATAAAGCACATCTAGTCTCGCGAACTCCGTTTATTTATCAATTTACTCGTTCACTCATCTTGATATTCTACATCTGACAAAAATATCTCCATTGAAACGTGGAAGAAGAAAAAAAATTAAAATTCATATTTTCGCACTTTTCATAAACTGACGTTCAGGAACAAAAAAATTGCGCTTTTCTGTTTCTCTTCGATTTCAATGAGAGCGGATATACAATTTTTTTTTTTTTTTTTTTGGGCCTCGAATTTTCAGCTCGGCGTCGCGACTGTCGAATGATGACTAGGCTCTATTCGATTAACTTTGTTATGCAGTTTTCTTTCGCGCAGTGAAAAAAAAAAATTCGTGCAACTTTCGAAAACGAGAAACTATAGCAATTTTTTGTAGTAAATTTCCATTTTATTTTTCCAGTTTTTAATAACAACGATTGTTCAAACATAGAGAAACTCAAAGAATTTGCACTATAAAGAGAACTCGCGAACCTTCCGCTTGCTATTTTCGAAAAGCACTGACGCGTCTCTCTTATCGTCGAAAGACGAGGTTGCGTGTTAGATAACGTAAAAACGCACACCGGTTAGGAGAGTTTCGGGAAAGCCGAGAACTTCGGAGCGCCATAATACGCGTCAGGTCCGTCGCCCCGACACGCCGATCCATACACGAGCTCGAGAATGCTTTTTAATCGAAGGTGTTTGACGAAGCGCGATGCTAATCGAACCGCGATTTTACCATTTTTGAATCCCAAATTCGGTGAACGTTCAGATAACGCTTTTTCGGTGAGCTGAAAAATTTATTATCTTTTATATTTAAGGTCTTTATACTCAAAAGCATCTTTTTTTGAAAATATGACGCAATAAATTAGTTCATTTACGTGTTACATTTTTTTTTTAATTCGTGGGATTCATTTATAAAAAAGAAGAAAAAAAACTCAAAATTTTGAGAAATGCAATCTCATGAAAACAAAAATACACAAAAATACCGGAAGATCCTTCGATTTAAAAAAAATATATTTTTCTTGTTTTTGCTTCGAAATGTGGACAGAAATTGCACAATTAATTCTGAATACATTTTTTTCTCGTTGGCCATGAAAAAATGTATATTTTCGTTTTTTTTTTAATGATTTCGATACAATTAATCGTTTTTAAGATATTACAGATTAAATGAAAAATTGGTATATTCCGGGATTTTTTTTTTTCGAATTTCGTGCAACTATTGATACCACTGAATCTGATTTTTCGAAAAATCAGATTTTTTTTTAATTCGTGGGATTCATTTATGCTAAAGCATTTCATATGAATTTCAACACAAAAAAGAAAAAAAAAACTCAAAATTTTGAGAAATACAATGTCATGAAAACAAAAATACTCAAAAATACCGGAAGATCCTTCTATTTAAAAAAATATATTTTTCTTGTTTTTGTTTCGAAATGTGGACAGAAATTGCACAATTAATTCTGAATACATTTTTTCTCGTTGGCCATGAAAAAATGTATATTTTCGTTTTTTTTTAGTGATTTCGATAAAATTAATCGTTTTTAAGATATTACAGATTAAATGAAAAATTGGTATATTCCGGGATTTTTTTTTTTCGAATTTCGTGCAACTATCGATACCACTGAAACTGATTTTTCGAAAAATTTTAAGAATTTTTCCTTTTGGTTGGCAAAATTCATATGAAATGCCTCTTATATGATTTGCTCATTATTTTTATTAAAAAAAAATCTTTTTAAAAATTATTTATTATATTAACCGTTATTTTAACAGACACTCTGGAATTATTTACATTCCCTTAGTTTCCAATTTTCTCTTTTGTCGTACGAAATAATAAGGATTTTTTAAGGGATGGGTTAAATGCTTAAAGACGTGCCGCTTAAAATATTAGATTCGTGTTTTATGTGCTTTTTAATAACATTTTTTTACATACCGTACATGAAACTGATTCTGAACATGTATGAAAATTTGTTGTATTAAAGAGCGCATAAAAAGTTCAAGGTCGTAAAAAAATATAATATACATATTTAAAAAAGATTAATTAATCTAAATAAAGACAAAGAAAAAAGATACAAAATAAACAAATGAAAAAAAGGGATAAAAGAAAAAATAAAGATGAATGTCGCTTTAGAAAAAAAAAGAAGAAAGGTTTTAGATAAGATGCTTTGACATTCTCAAAAACGTAATTCGCCCAATAATTAAGATACGATTGAAAAAAAAGTAATTTCAATTAGAACAAAAATTAGGAGAAATGAATGTCTTAAGATTTAAAAAAAAAAAAAAAATTATTCTTAGCCCACTCTCTTGTTTTTAGTCCTAGATTTTATTGATCAAAATTTCCGAATTTTAAACCTGCTCGAAATTCATTTTTACTCATAAGTTATAGAAAAAAAAAATTATTTTATCGGCTAAAACAAGTGATAAAGATCTGAAAAAAATAAATAAATCCTCTTTTTTTTAACCAAAATATGTAAAAAAAAAAATCGTCAACTGAATCCGAGGGGATCAAGGTCGATGACCGGGTGAGTTGACTTGGAATGCCCCATATAGAAGCATAGGCACCCATACCGAAGATTAAAGCCGTGCGTCTATATAACGCTGGATCTTCAATAGGTCAAAATAAGGTGTTAAATGCGACAAAGCTGTAGGACACACTAATCGCTCAATTTTTCGTTACAACGTATATTCGCAAAATATTGCCTTCAAACAATACGAGAGACAAGAAATCTACACACGTTTCAGTTAATAAAATCTTCAAACTTACGCTATAGCGTAAGTTATTATATTTCACTGTAGTGAAATACGTAAGCTTAAAAACAAACAAAAAAAAGCTTGTTTTCCTTTCGAAAAACTTCTTTTCCTTTCGAATGTCATGCGGGTCTTAGGTGGTCACCTATTGGGTCGTTCACCTTGCAGAATTACATGAATTATTACGTGAGAGGTTTCGATCGATTACGCGATATAACTCGATTGACACTTGAACCGTAATAGGGTGTAGCAGCCAGTGTTTCACTACCAGCAGACACATATATATATATATATATATACACACACACACGTACACACACACATAATTGACCCTTAAGAAATAATGCCGCCGTGAAAAAACCGGCATTTAACATACACATTCGAATTCAAGGTGACCCGGAATTGAACGGCTTAAAAAAAAAAAAAAGAAAAAAAAAAACTTACGTCTAGGTTAGGTCGCATAATATAGTGACGTTGTTCCATTGTCTCTAACTGCATCCAATGTAAACATCACGTTCATGTTATATATACATCGCATAGCGCCGGCGTCTAATCTCAGTCGCGACAATTCCGTGTATAACCTACGTCGTCAAATAACCAAGCACTCAACCCACCTGCCATGGTGTTCATCCTCATGATCATCGTCATCATCACCATCATCATCATCGTAGTAGTGACCGGTGACGGCGGAATTCTCGTCGTTCTCCGTTTCCCAGCTGTCACCGAGAAACATTTTGTCGTTCGGTCAAGGACGCAACGCGCGCGCGGCACCGACACGAGAGCACACACGACTGTCAGACAACGAGAGTTTAATTTCACTTGATTGCCTTTGTCTTCGAGGCACAAAAGTTTAACGGAGAAGCGGCTCGGGTTATTTTACCCGACACGGAAATATCCAAGCACGGATATATTCTCTTCGAACAGTTCTATCTGGTTCTATTCACTTCTGTTATATCGTCTCTTGGTATATATATAATCGGTTGGCGCACACAGAGGATGAGGGGCACACAGGTGGATTTTCGCGTCGTATCTTTTTTTTCTTTATTCACGCCTTGGCGGGAAATTCAAAATTCACGCAAGCTTTTGTAGGAAAGATGGGCTTTGGTTATTGAGTTTGGAACTTTTGTTTTGCAAAGGTTGAATTACTTTACACTAGCTAAGTCTGGGCTATATATATATATATAATTTTGTTCTTCTTTTTACACAGATTTACGATTTAATACAAAAATATTCAATTTTATGAGATTATTGACGGTTTCGAAAAAATGTATATTTTTTTCATTTTTTTTTTTAAAGAATAAGACTCAACTTAAGACTCAACTTAAGACTCAACTTAAGACTCAATTTAAGACTCAACTTAAGACTCAACTTAAGACTCAACTTAAGACTCAACTTAAAACTCAATTTAAGATTCAACTTAAGACTCAACTTAAGACTCAACTTAAGACTCAACTTAAGACTCAACTTAAGACTCAACTTACGACTCAACTTAAGACTCAACTTAAAACTCAATTTAAGATTCAACTTAAGACTCAACTTAAGACTCAACTTAAGACTCAACTTAAGACTCAACTTAAGACTCAACTTAAGACTCAACTTAAGACTCAACTTAATATTGAACTTAAGACTCAACTTAAAACTCAACTTAAGACTCAACTTAAGACTCAACTTAAGATTGAACTTATTATTCAACTTAACATTCATCACAACACTCAAAACTTTTGTAATTAATTTTTTGTTGAATCTTAAATTGAATTGTAATAAATTAAATCTTGGAACCAAACTCACGTATAAAAAAAAAAAAAAAAAGAATGAAGAAAAACATACCTCTTACAAAATTAACCTTCATCAGTTAACGTTCTTGAAATAATTTTCATCACTATTATCACCCTCCACTTCTGTTATTTAATAATGAAAAATATTCCAAACAAAAATTGTAAAATACGTAGAACTGATTTGGCTAGTGTGAAGTAAAAACTTTCTTAATTGGAATTTGTATCTTGTGATGAGAAGCTCACTGAAACTACCATTAGACTGCTACAGTCGGTTCTGTGTCTCCACACCCACAGAAAGGGAATCAGAGTCAGTTATCTATGAGTAGCCGGTTCTTTGTCCATTGATTTGATAAGAGCGGAAATGGAGATAATGCGATTATTGCAGGTGTACGACGGTCTCGGGGTTGGCATCATCGCTGGTACTCACCTGAATAACTTGGTGGGAGGGGGGGGGGGACTTGACGCTACTTCCGGTTTATAAAAACTAGATCGAAAGTTTGTTCTTTATTTCACTCTCGTTCACACGGTTTTTGTACGCGATCCTCGATAACCGGATGCAACCATCTCGGAGAATCTGTGAATCAAAAGGATGCGTGTGAATCAGTCGAGTCTGAACTGTACAATTGATAAAAAAAAAAAAAAAAAAAATTAGAAACAAGTCGGCTATGAAATATTCCGCTCATTTAATCATCCTGAATTTGAGATAAATGTGTATAATTGTTTAGAAATAGAAGATTTGGTTTTACATAAGCAAACATAAACTCGAAAATAGGTACTTTTGATTATGTTTTATAAAATATATACTAAACTTTTGAAATGTAAAATTATCGTAGCTCAATTACAAATTCATCTTAAAGTTGCACATTATAAAGAAATGCATTTTTAAAGCCTTCCTTCAAACTTTAATAACAATATTGTTCAAATATTAATTACGAAAAAAAATGAAAAAAAAGAATTAATTACGAATATTTTTAACTCGTTTTTACGACGTATATACTACAACAAGTGTATTTCCCATAACAATGTTTGTCCCTTTTTAGTGTAAGGTCTAGTAAGTTAACATAATATTTAGTTAAAGGCTATTTCGTGCAGGAATAGAGACACAGGATTTAATCACTCAATCATGCGTTGATATGATTTTTTATTTAAACAATTTCTAGCTTTTCTCAGCAAAGTACAAGTAGATTTTTCGTATGTCCTCGCACCAACAAATCTTTTTTTTTTTTTATTGTTTTTTCTTTTTTTTTTTTTTTTTTAATATACAATACCTACGTTTCTCTCCGTATTTGTCCCGCCTGTTTGTGAGTGTACGTGTGTCTATATATTTCGCGAATAGCCGATTTTTTTTTTGTGGTTGTCTGTTTAATCAATCCGTCGTGTAATACTGGTACGGATCATCGCAAAGTAGAAAAAAAACATTTTTTTTTTTTTACTATTCATACGAAATACCTGCCCCTCGTCGAGTGCAAGATCTCACACGAGTGCTTCCTGCGTTGATAATATAATATATATATATATATATATATTGTAGTTAGGAAATCAAATCCTCCCTACGCCGCCCCTCTCGCGTTTTGTTCTTCTCGAAACTCCGTTTAACGCAATGATTTTGTTTGTTAGAAGAAAAAAAAAAAAGAAAGAAAGAAAAATTGCTATAGCACCGTGATACGCTAAATTTGATTTGCATCGTGACCGCACCTGTTTAAAATTGGTCACATAAAAAGAGAGTCTACCTTTTCCCTCAATAATCCTCGTCCCCTTAGACCCGAAAACGGCGCTCTCAGTATTGATATTCGTGCTCGAAGAAACTCGCAATTTCAATTTACATATTTACAAAAAAAGCGTATACAAGTTTTAGGCATGTTTGTTTTTTTTTTTTTATTTTATTTTATTTTTTTCTTTTTTTTTTGGATTCTCATTGTTGTACTAACTTTTTGTTACTTGTCTCTGGACGGTTCGTAAGCGGCTGGTAAATTCGCTATTTCCTCAAGAAAAATGATACTCGTTTTAAGTACGCTTGAATCCGAGGTAAATCGTAAATTTCGCAAAAAAAAAAAAAAAGAAAAAAAAAAGTGTCAAAGATCACTTTCATACAAATTTTTGCAGATCTTGTTTTTGGCTCTGGAATGTCTAGACGACAAAGAGTTTCAGTGACGCGGAGCTAAGACTTGTCGATTTTATACATTCGTTATTCTTCACGAAAATTCGGTGTTTTTTTTTCCTTCACATAATTACAATTATAAACGTGGCGCGTTACCCTATTTTCTCATTATTTTTTTTTTTTTCTTTTTTACTTGTTCGATAATCATTTTTTCTTTGCACGTATCATCGTTACTCTACGGATAGAAATAGACGACTATAAAAATGCTTTGCTTCTTTTTTTTAGTTCACGTTTAATATTATCTGGATAATAATAATAATAATAATAATAATAATAATAATAATAACGCTACTAAACTGTAAATATTAATATTAATATAATAATAACGCTACTAATCTGTAAATATTAATATTAAATATAATCAAAAAATATCTATCGTTATCCCTTCTGTAGGTGGTGTATTTTTTTTTGTTTTTTTTTTCATTTAATCGGAAGATTCATTTTTTTTCTTTTCTACTTAGTTTTCGTTTGCCATAAAGAAGTGATTGGTGTATATCGGGTGAGAAAACGGCCGGAATTGGCCAACAAAAAAGAAAAATATGTTATCTCTCTCCGAGTTCGATTAACCAACGCTATCATCCAGGCACCGTCTTTACCATTTAGATTAACTTTTTTGTTTCCGAGAAAATTGGCAGCATTAGGAAATATCTTCAATCTTTAATCATTTACTTTCGCATCGTTTTCTTATATATTTTTTTTTTTTTCTTTTTTCCTTTTTTTCGTAGTACAGTTACCTTCTTTGATAATAATAAAAAGAAAAGAGAACTGGTTTAAAAATTACACGGCGTACCAGACCACCACAGTATTTAACCTTTTTCTCCCTCATTCGCGCGCATTCTCGCCCATTCTCTAGCTCAAGCTCACACATTCGTACGTATTTTTCCCTTATCCGTAACTATCCGTCGTGAATTCGCCGAATTCACGCGGATTCGTAGGAGCGGCCACCACCTTACGGAAATAGCCCCCAAAAAACACGCTGCTTTCGCGCGATTACAATCTACTAGAAAGGCCACGAGTGTGTTCAATATAAAATCACTAATTGGTAATTGCGATCCGAAGGTATCAAAGTGTAAATATATGTACATATATATATATGCTGTATATATATGTAGATTTCATGACGGTAGGCCGCATTCGGCAGTTTTTATAAAATTTTCATCGCACTTACGTGCGATTTAGCTCGATGTTTGTTAACCATTCGAGTTCCATTTGTTTTTTTTTTAAATACTTCTCCAATCGGCAGTCTGATTTTTATTTTTCGATTAAACGTTTGACGACTGCGCGAGGCATTTACGATAAAAAAAAAAAAAAAAAAAAAAAAAAGAAAACAGGGGACAGAGGTTTGAACAAGTGGAAAACAAAAATGACCACACGATAATTGGTAGTGACCGAGGTCCTCGTTGCATCTCGTCAATAGACTGGAAAGGATTGCGTTAAAAAAACAAAAATTGTTTATCGTAAGTTTCTGGGCCATGGAAGGGTAACGGAGCATTCGGGACGGTTTTAGGACAGAGCAAACATTTTTATTATTAAAAAAAATATATATATATATATGAGAATACGATTGAAAAAAAATTCTAGGAAGACGAGGAAGCAATATTGGCGAATAGTGAGTGACTCGGGATGGGGAAAAAAAATGGACGATCGGTGAGGCTGCACGTAAACATGACGGTTAAACTTCGGAAGTATACGAGCTGCTCGATCCGTGCCTTCGGGTTACTTTAACAAATGCATTTGTGTCTGTGTGTATGTGTTTGTGTTCTCTTTTTTTTTTGCGTATTGCATCGACGTCAGCACGAACGAGGGCTTGAAAACGGGTTTGAGTTTTAGGCGTCTTCTTAACGATCGGTGTTTCTTTTTTGTTTTTTCTTTCTTTTTTTTTTTTTTTTTTTCTTGCTTTCAGGGATGGTGTGGATCGCATAATTTACATGTTCTCGAACTGATCGACGCGACGCTTGGTGTTGCCCTTGCGAATCTCGCGAAGCGTCTTGTACTTGTCGCGTCCCTGACGCACGTTTTCTCTATGGATCTTGTCCATTGTCGTTTCCTTCGTCTCGTCTCGCGATTGAGCAAGATCTTGCTTCAGAGCCTGTTTAGAAAATAAAAAATCCAAACATTTATTATCAGATACTATAGTCTAGTTCTTATACGAAGGTATCTAAAACAAAACATCGAAAAAAAAGCTTCTGTATTTTTGTTTTTATATCAAAATAACTGGACTGCTACTATTTATTATTTTCGGACCTGGGGATTTTTATACTCGATCAAAACACTCAACGCATGTTACATGGGATTTTTTTATTCTTATCTACCGATAAAAAAATATTAAATACGCTTTTTTTTTTAAATTGGAAATCAATAGCATTTTTATCACATTTTGTAGTTACATAAAATCTGTCTAAAAAAGCAAATCACGGGCTACGCAACAAATGTAGATCTTTAAAATTTGATTCCCTAGCCCACTTAAGAATTTACAAAAGAAAAAACTTAGCGGAAACATTGCGTATATAGTAGTTGTAATCCTAATTCGTCAGTAAGAAAATAAAATGTTCTTTGGACTTGAAAACAAAGCAAAGAAAAAAACGTATAAATTCATTACCTTAAGCTGATCGTGAAGACGCTCATTTCGTTCGGCGAGTGTGCGTCGTTCCTCGACTGGATCGATGATCGATTCGTCGGTAGCTAAATCCTTAGTGACATCACTGTGAGGTACTTCATCCTCGCCCTCTTCTTCACCCTCCTCCTCGTTCTCCTCAACGTGGTGATGGCGCGGAGTGGTACTCGCCTGGAATGCCCTGTCGGCCTCCTCTTGACGCAGCCTGTAAATCCGTTACTAATCCGTTAGAGCATTCCGCAAATTGTACACAGAGCTGCATACATAGATAGCTCAGTGTAATAGCAAAAAGTAACGGAAAGAGCCGATCAACGTACCTGGCGGCTTCGACCTCTTCTTGCAACCGTCGGGCCTCGGCGTCCTTCACCTCGACCTCCGACTGGATACGCATCACTTCCTCCTGCTTGGCTCGGATTTCTTGCTCCAATTTAGCCCGCTCGGCAGCCTCCATCTCGTGCGAACGTTCCAACTTTTCCATCATCGCGGTCAATTCCTGAAAAAGTTAAATTAATAGCATAAGACATAATTTCTACGAAATTAAAAAGATAAAAATTTGAATGAATATTTAGTTTTGTCTATAAATACTAATACTGTTAAGTTAATAAAACCACGAGGTATTACAAGATTTTATATGAATTTTATCGCGTACCAGATAAAATTATTATATTTTAGAATTATTAAATAGATGACATTATCCAATTTTTTAAATTTTATGCTCTCAATTCGTGGATCATCTCAACAAAAAATAGAATGAGCATTAAAATTGTTAAAAAATTTTACGATTTACTCGTAAGAAAAGAAAAATTGAAAATGCTTTCGGAAATTGTCATTAATAAGTTAATATTTTTATAAAACGTTCTCTATGAATTCGTAAAAACGACATGAAAATATTTTACACTATTCGATTAGAGTGAAGACATTTTCATCTTGTTCAAGAGTTCATTGAAATATTACAACTTTGGCCCAGTGCCAAAGAGTGTCATTCTTTAGTCTAGCCATTAAGAAATGTCTAGAATAATAAAAAAAAAACAATGGGAATTTCACCTTTTGGCGACCTTCCAATTCTTCTTTCGCAGCCTGCAACTGCCTGAGCTGTTCCTCGAGACGCCTGATCATTTCCTGGGCCTCGTTGAGCTCGGCCTGCCGCCTGTCCATCTCTTCAGCCATGGTCCTCAGCCTCTCCTCATATTCCTGATGCTTCTTCTCCGCGCGCTCTCTTGCCGCGATCTCAAGCTGAAGCTTCTCGCGTTGTTGCTGCTTTGCGAGTTTCTCGTCGCGGGCTTGAGCCTTAAAAAGAAAATGTTTAATTGAAAGTGTTTAAAAATCAATTGAACATGTTTTTAATTTTTATGGAGCCGTCAAAGTAGTAGGTTGTTACGATCATGCCGTTCATAAGTAGCAAATAGAAATCATCATCAGGCAGTATTAGTTTTTCAATTAATCTTCAAAAACCAAAAATATTCCCTGCAAACCAAATTTGAATACTTGATATTTATTTTGGTCATTAATAAGACATGAAAATTAACGTTATATTTTAGGCATTATTTCTATAGTTTATTTTTAAGTAAACTCTAATTTACATTAAACCATGGAATGAAAAAAAATCGTTAAAAAAAATGAAGTAAAATCGTTCAGTCAACGTTTCTTGAATATTTAATCAAAAATAAAAGTTCAACGTGCATCCTTGACATATAAAATAATCTCATATTCAAGTTCAAGTGATTAAATTTCTAATAAATCTATATTTTCTTGGCTCACTCCTCTTCATAAAACAAAAGTTGAGAAAGAAATCAAAGTACATTAAAAAATTATTATTTTAAAATTCGTTATCCTTCAATTCTTACAGTTCGCCATCCTTCAGTTTTACAATACAGTGTTTTTTTTTGTTTACAATAAAAATATTCATACCTTCATCTGCTGTACGTCAATGGTATCAGGCTTGCGTCTGCGCATATAGAGCTCGTGATTGCCCATGCAAAGAGCCAAGATTCTCTTGTTGGTCTTGACGCGTGGCGCAAAGAAAACAAAGTCCGGTGCCTTCTTGTCGATGGGTTTGATTATGAATTTTTTGTCGTTGAACGAGATGTTACGAATCTCGGACCAGGGAAAGCCGATTTTCGGCGTGAGCTTGTCCTCCTTCTCGTAGATATTGAGCCCAAGAGCGTCAACGCCAAGCCACAATTCGGTACCCTTTTTGTTACGAATCTCGAAGTAATTAACACCGTACATCTCCAAATCCTGAGCAATCTTCAGATACTCCATCATGGCATCCTCGCGTAGCATGCCGCGATGTTCCTGCCACCAGGTAGTGATAGAAATCTCCCATTCCTCTTTGCTCATCTTATGCTGGTCCATGACACGCTGGGGCAGCAAACGATCGTTCACAAGAAAACCAGCCGTGTGTAAAGCCTTCTGAAAATCTCCGTGTCTTGCCTGGACGGCGTAGGAAGCCAATAGTACGGAAGTCTCCGGTGGGCAATATATTTCGTCGGTGAGAATGGCATTTTTCACCTAAAAAAAGAAAGAAAAAAACAAATTTAAGGAAGTGCTATTTTTTTTAAATTAATTGACAGAAGTTTTGTGACTTACTCGGATTTTTTCTGTTAAATTGGAAGCGACACAATAATTGTGTATATTTGTCAAATTAACAGAAATAATTCTGTTAAATCTTGCGACGATAATTAATAAAAAAAAACTATAAGTTGACAGAAAAATGGTGTCAGAATGACACAAAAAATCTGTGAACATTTGGTGATACAATTTTTCTGTTAAAACTGCACAATGTTCAACAAATGTAGTTTCATCTCAGCGAAAAAGATCACCAGCATGTATGTTGTTCACATCAAGTTGAAAGAGATTAAGTTAAGATTATTCATAATTATAGTTTGGTATAGACCGACCCTCCTTTAAATTATTTACAATTATCAGTCTTGTTGAAATCACGAGAATTTTTTTTTATTAAATCATGTCGCTTCTGTATTGCCGTAAAATCCGGAAAACTCTACTACATACGGTTGCTAAAAACGCCTGTAAGTGTTGATGAAAATTATAGTGCTGGTGTGTCTAGTCTCAGCCGACCGTAAAGCCTTATCTTCAAGGACAGTACTCATCGTCATCGTAAACCAGCAAACGCCGAGGTCTCGTGCACTGAGGCCCTCCTGACATCTTAAATACATACGGAAACCTTCATCTACATTTTCCGCTCGTGCTACGGGGCAAAACCCATACTTATATCAGCATCGAGTGAGGATAGCAGACGTGCCGCGCCAGTAATCCACGCCTCGCACCTGTCGCGGGTACAATCGAGATCGAGAGATAACGATCTCGTGCATCGCATAACAATTCAGACCCGGGAAGGTTCTCAAGTTACGAGAACAATATCCAACGCAACACAATTGAGCCAGCTATTTATAACGTCTTGGGCGGTCGCAAATAGACCAATATTTCTTTTATACGATACACTTTAAGGGAACCAAGTCACGTGAAAAAAAGAGCGTGGGAAATTATTTTCTATTGATGATGATACTATTGCTTTAAACAAAAAATTATGTAAACCTTATAAAATTGACATCAAGTAGATCTTGAAAAATCTGTTTTTCATTGGTCGCTATTTTCAGATCAGAGGAGTGAAAGGATTCTGAAGTATCATTTAGATTGACACAAAGTCCTTTCTGGTCTTAATTTATGGTTTCTTTAAGATGGTAAATTGTACGAGAAATCTTTTTTAAAAATGTGTAAAGAAATCTTTATATTAACTGAAAAGGAGGCGAATAAGAGGCTGGATAATGGCTGTTTTAATTCTCACGCCACCCCGAATTCTTATTCGGATTACATGTTTTTTAATCATTTTTAAACAATATGGTATCATCAGCAACAAATATTTTTGCATGCCTTTTCTCAAGTGACTCGGCAACCCCTTAAGAGCTAAAACTACCACAGAAAAATTTAAATATCTTGCAATTGCTTGAGAAAATTGTGTTTATAAGCCAATTTTAGTGCTTAGATCCAGGTTATTTTTTTAAATGAGAACTTGTAGAAGAGAAATTATTGAACTCAGACAACTAATTTTTTCAGCGTTTACGAATCTTCGCAAAGATTAGAATTTTTATATTTCTGTTTTTAAGTGCTCATCGGATTAATCTTAAAATTCCAATATTTTGGGGGCACAAAATAGCAATCTTGTTTACAAGATTCAACACTAGACGTTTTAAAGCTCAGAAATTTGTCTACAATTATTTTTTGAGTCATGTAGCTTTTAATTGTACCACTTAAATTAAGTATTCCCTCGAAAACATTAATATATTAAAAATCTCGATGCTCAAAATAAGCTAACTATCAAAAAATCGTTTTGAGAAATTTGGCTTTAATAGGAAAAATACTAAAAAAATATATAATTGATTCAATAAGATCAAAATAATGAATTTTCAACTCTACTTTTAATCCTTACAAGTGGAAATTGTTCAGTTATTATTTAAATCTCCGATATGCAATTATAAGATTTAAAACTATAGATAAAATTCCCAAATATTTCTAACAGCTCATGATAGAATTGTAAATTCAGATTTTTGTTCAGTGAAACGATTAGAATGCCAAATTGATCTTGAAAAGTCCACCAAATAGAATTACGATGAATACGTTATGTTAAAGCCAAAACTTCTAAAAATAGTTATTCAAAATACTCTCTCTTACTGGGATAATAAACACATGAAAATATGACAATGTCAATCGACTGTTGCAGACTTTTAAAAATCTTTTTGCTAAAATGCAAATTTTTTCTCATGTGAATCCCACTCACTGTACCAATCACTGAATCACATATTAACTATTAATTCGAATATGTTTTTTTTTTTCACCTGGAGGTAGAAGAGACGAAGAGTGATATCCTGGATAAGTTCCTCAGCTACGTCTTCCGGATAGAATTTTGCACGGAACTTGAACTGAAGTGGATTCTCCTTCCTGACTTCTTGGTTCATCACCTGCAACGACGAAACAAACATATTTTAGTGTATCGTTTTAATCACTGATTATTCGTGACAACAGCAACAACGAAAAATATAAATAAGGAAATACACACACACACACACATACACGCATCCATGCAAAAACGCACGTGCGTATTTCGCGCCAACGTTTTTGGAATTTTATCTCCGTTCGAACGTGATCTTTTTTTTTATTTTTTATTATTACTCTCCATCAACCGGAAATTAAATGATAGCGTATGAGACATTTTTCTGACGCGAAAAATCAATCCCGAGACTCGCATGGTGACTCTTCGATATATTATTGTACAGTTAAAATACAATGTTCACCTTGACCATTGACGGTACACCGACGTGGATTCAGGGTCGTTCGTGGCAACTGTGCCATTACAATTTTTCGCGATAATTATCATCGACAGCCACTTTGGATTGCGCAATCGCGTTTGCAACTGGACAATGAGTGCCACGATGTTAATCACCGGTCAGACGTACGAAGAGAGGTGCGAATGAAAAGCGTGCATCTCCGTGTACGTGCTTCATCATAACGCACATGAAGCATTTTCTGCCTACTCAACCACATTTTTATTTTCAACCCTCTCTCGGATATTTTTCATTATTTCGATACTACTTGCGATTGTTTATTTAGCGAATTTTAAATTCATTTTTTAAACTCAACGTATGTCGAGAATTATTGCTCATAGGAAAAATATAATTCCGCATAAAAGTATTATTTTAATATCAGCTTTTGATGCTACATATTTTTTTTTTTTATTTACGGATTTTTCAGACTTAGTATATTGAGTGGAAAAAAAATCAAGCAATATTGCATCAGGCCATTAATTATCTTGATGAAAAATTTTTTTGGATGGGTTACAAATGAACCACTGAGCCAGAATAGAATCCTTCAATTACAAATATTACGTGTAATCATATTTTTCTATTTTATACGATTTTTTTTTACTATTGAAGGTCAATTCGTACCACTAAATTTTATATCTCTATGAAGATGGCATTTTTTGAAGCAAAAAAAAAATCATATATTTTTTTTCTGAAAAATGAAAAGTTATCAATATCGTGAAAAGCTTATATAAAGATAGAACTTTATCTTTTCTAAAATATTTTTTTTTCTTTATTTGAAATAATGGATTTAAATATATGAAGAAAAAAATGCATAAGACTTCAAGTGGTAATAATGTTTGTCCAATTATTAAAAATATCCGAGAGTGTCGAAAAAAAAGTGGCTGAGTTTACAAAGCTTCAAACGTGAATATTTCTTTTCAAATTATATATATTGTAACGGAATCGGAAAATAAATTTTATTTTTTTAAATCAAAGGCATTGAGTGCAAAAGACTGTGTGGTGAAATTGCAACTGATAAAATTCATTGAAATTCAATAAATTTTTATTCATGTAGCTGTGATTAAAATTCTAAACTAAAATACGTCGATAAAACAGCACACGAAAGTTGCGTGGAGAATCCGAAATTGGAGCCTTACGTGCCAGATCGATCTTCGCCTGCACGGTACCACCTGTAATAATTTGCCAGACATTTCAAAACTGTTCGATATGTCTCTCGGGGGCTGACGTTGAGACAACTTTATATATAGACAAGGTCGGTTCGTTCGTATCAAATTTGGCAATAATGTCAGAGACGTCGCCTTTGCAAAAATGCGAATAAGGAATTTATCGATCAATTAAATTCCCACGCAGTAAAATATTGAAAGGATTTTCCCGAAGCGACTCACGTCGATGAAAACAAAAATTGCCACGTTTTATTAGTATAAACTACAAAATTCTTGCTTATTAAAAATATCACATGTTATTTATTTTTTATTTATTAATAAAAAATATTCACTTAATAATTTATTACTTTCGCAATATATTTTAATATACGCAATAAATCATAAAATTAACGCATAATGTTACTCTCAATTATTATTGCTCGATTAAATATTATTTTTCGTAAACGAAACAAAATATCAATTATTTTGTAAGGTCATTCCGTAATTTTCGAATACATTTGTTATCAATTAATTTAATAAACCAAATTTCTTTTTTTCAGTCGTGAAACAAATTATCCAACAATTCTTACAATAATTCTACCAAGTGGCAATTATTAAAACTGACTTTGAAATGTTGCAATGATATGAAAAATAATTGCATTATTCAGAATTGAAATTATGCCGTAATTTTCATTGAAACACTTGCAATTAATTTTGTGAAAAATTATGTACGGAAGTAAAGCCTCTTAAAGTACTTAAAAAAAAAAAAAAAAAAAAAAAAAAAAAAAAAAAGAGTTGAGTCAGCTCCGAAGAAGGCGTGAAAATCAAAGATACTCCGAAGGTAAAACGTCGTCGATAATCTCGCACGACGTTCATTAATGTAAAAAAAAAAAACTGCGGTCAAGTGATTACTGTTATCAGACGCGTGCAATTAGCGGTCTTGTCATATCGCGCGAGTACAAGTGAGATCTCCCATCGTAACTCGGGTGTCGCCCATGTAAACAAGTGTCTCCCGACACTTGCGCAATTTTTTGACAACTACATAATTACGAGAGCGTAGTCTCGCATCACAGAGATAAGAGTACTTGTACAACAATAGAAAAGTTGCATCAATGAGCTTTTTTTTTTCTTCTCCCATATGAAAGTCTTACGCACTCAGACATTCACAGAATTTGTAGACAACGGCATCGTTACTTTTTCCCGTTAAATCGAAAGAGAATTAATTATATTTTGTAATTGAGTAAATAATTTTTTTAAATTAATAATGCATTTTTTTTTAAATAAAATTTGAGTGTCTCAGAAGGAGGAAAATCTGCTAAAAATCATCGTGATTAAAAATGCCGCCATTAATTTTAAATAATACTAAGAAATCCAAATTTTCGAATATTTCTAAAAAGAATATAGAATATTTGTTCAAAAACATATTTTAAAAAATACATTTTCTGTTCAATTTTTTAATAATTAAGATTTTTTTTTTCACAGGATAAACAAAATGCTGTCATTTTGTTAATAAATAAGGATACTAGAAAATATCTAGACAATTAATTTGTCGAGCTTAAAAAACTTCGCACAAATCTTCACAATCATGCTGTCCACCATTTCTACTACAGGATTTAAACATTTTAATATGTTACTCAAATAACATCCAGGTGAAATTGCAAAAATTTAAAAAAAAGGAGTGTATTTTACATTTTCGTATGAAAAAAATTGTTCTAGATTGAAATTGGATAATTCGGTAGTAGGGATTATAGATAAGGGTTCAAAGTAATCCCTCCAAAAGCTTCAAATCTGTACAACAACATCTGCGATGCAAGGATTTTTTTTTAATTCATGCAATTTTTTTCATTAATTTTAGACACCTCAGGAAATAATTCACAAAATGAAACTAAGAATTACAGAAATTCTAAGTGAAAAAAACCTAAAAAAAGAGTACAAATTTCATAGGAATTGGGGAAAATTATTGTAGGCAAAAATTTAAAAAAATATATGGTGCTTCATTTTGAACTGTTTTTGAATTTGAATAATTTTCTTAAATCATTATAATGTATAAAAAATCTACATTTCGAGTTCGCTATAATGTTTTTATGAAAAGTAAGTTAAATTCATTATTTATGTGTCTTGTTCAGAGTGGTTTATTGAAATTTGGATTTATTCTTTGGCTCCTATCTAAATAACGAAATTTATCTTTCCCCAATTTATCTGAATTTTGGTAACAAAACCTCCAAGCATGTTTCGCTTATTCTCGTCTTTTAAAACAATTTTATTTTGAGGATGTCGTGACGTTAGCTGAGGTGGCAGAGGAATGAAAAATTTCAATTTTACATAAACCATCCTGAACAAGATGAATGCACATGTGACAAAAATATCCCTTTCGTTTTTTAAATTCAGCAGAGACATCCAAATATTTTTTTCTTACGTACTGATAATTCATGAGAATTAAAAAAAAATATTTCTCGCCACTTTATGAGTTGCGAGATCAAAAAGAAAAATTCAAGTTGCAAATCAACCACTTTGAGGTACCAGTTTGTGAAGAAAGAATTTTAAAAAAATAACTAAGTCTCCAAAAAAAGCTTTAGATTTCGGAGCATTGCAAATATGAAGATGCAACTTTCCTGTCGACACTTTTGAGAGCTTGGAAGTATTGAAAATCACTGAAGGAGCTGATCGAGTGAGTCTTATGAATTTCCCAAAGCCTTTTTCAATGGTATCAAACTCGTGTAAGACTCTCAGTAATTTGCACAAGTACTCGTATGCAATATACGTACGATTCAGAAGTGTAATAAAAAAAAAATAAAAAAAATTACACACACTACAATTGAATAGTGACACATATATTTTAGCTTACCCTAGACAACAACGAAAGTCCACTCTTCCAGTTGTTAGTATTTCGGTCGGCATGCGTTCAAAGAAGAGAAAATGCGGTAATATTAAAGTACGATGAAGCGTGTTAGCTCTGGGCCATCGAAGAATGGTAAATTCAATTAATGACAATGTCAGAGTAGTCCTTGATGTCAACGTCACTAACGCATATACGTATACGAATGACTCTCAGCATTTTCTATAATACTCGTGACGAATGATCGACGCAGCGATAATAAGTTTCGTGGCGAAAAACTGAACGGTCACGATAATATATCAAGGACGACGAGACGTGGCGCGTCTATGCGGAAAATATCTTCCAACATAAGCTGGTCAATTTTGCAAATATTTTGGTCTATTCGCGCATTGGAATCGGAGTGCATAAATCAAAAGATTCAATAAAGTATGGTTGATTTATAAAAAAAAAAATTTTGACGATAAATTTCTGTTGTTTTTTATCGCATGTTTCTGTCGAAGATAAATTCTCGATAAATATTATATATTATTTCGATGTATTTTTTTTTATGTGAATTTGAATCATTTTTAAAAAATGTATAAAAATTCCACTAAATGGTCAAGGTTTACAAAATACTATTTCAATTCGATGTTTGTACTTGATTTAAAAAATGTATCAAGCATTTTCGAAAGGATTCTCTTAATCAGAATATCGTGATGGAGAGATCGAAATCTAGAGTGGAATCGACTGAAATTTCAGAGTCAAAGGATCAAGACCGAGTCGATATAAATAAATTATCACTTTTGGCAAAATATTATTTTCTCGAATTCTCGATGAGACGTTAGCAACGAACGAAACGTGATTTCAATTAAACGTAATTTCGTCTGCATTTTTATCACGGTATCAGCGAGCATCGATTCAAAGATGTATCTAAAACATGTATCGAAGGCTAGATGCATGTATTGCAGATTTAATAATAAACCCTGTCAATCATGATTGTATATCGATGTCAAAATAATATCTCGTTGTACCTTAATCAATTATGGAATTACATTGGAATTTCGGTAATTCCCAAATTGGGTAAAGTGCATAAAAAAATATAACATTCGATCGTACAATATATTTTTTCACCAACCTGCACGTAAAGTTCGTACTTTGCTCCCCGGTGAGAGGGGCGAAAGTGAGTACTTTATTCCCTAGGGAGGAAAGCACTCCCACGGGAGGAAAGAACTCACTTTCTCCCCTCTCATCACGGAACAAAGTACGAACTCATCGTGCTGATGTGTGAAAAAAACGTTTCCACCACGTGTGTTGACACACACTCGCCAGGAATATTCAACTTTCCGCCCTTGGTGCACAATGTGCTACACCATATATCTTGAAATATTTACCTATATCAAGATATATGTTCTATACACCAGAGATACATTTTTATGGTGTATCCAGTAGATATATAAAATATATCGATTTTTTTTGTGCTGATATATCCTCAAGTATACTTTTTTTTTTTTTTATGGGAGAATAATATATCAACCCATACATTTTATATACAGTGACTAAGTGCAGTCCCGAGATCCACTCTTTGTGCATCAAAGTTTCGTAACGCTCATGTAATTTCGTGGCATCAGGTAACGGGCTCGAGGTCGTTCAACAAACGCGGTAATATAACGTGTCGTCAAAGCGCACGCAAGATACTTTGCTGTACTCGTGCGTATCGACGAAAATTCAAGAAACTACGAGTTACAGGGTTACTATTATTATTCAAAAGGCTTTGACTCTAGCGGTGGACCTCTGCGGTTTTCCTGATGGAATTCCAGGGATCTGCGGTGAACCAGAATCTTCATGTACTGCACATCCGCTAGGCTACTCGATTGTATAAATACATGCCAGAGGAAATCCTTGATATATAAGGCTAAAATTGAAAACCACTGAAGATAACTCTAGTTCACATAGTCGTACCAGTTCGTATTGAAAATTCAACAGCTTCCTGTTTAAATCTCAATTTTTCTACAATTTCTGACATAAACTTAAGAATACACATTCCAGCATCTTTATTTATTTTTTTTATTTCAGCACTTTGTGATGAGAAAAAAATAATTTTTTTACATCTACGTCTTCGAAAATCTTGCTACGGACATTGATTGTGCGTAATAATAATAATAATGCCAAAACGTTGTTAATAAATTAGTTTACAAAATATTGCAAGAATTTTTGTTCTTTTAAATCATGTTTTCGGAAAGTTCATATAGAATTCATTTCATATTAAGACAAAAAATGTATAGAATTTAAAAATTATTATTTTTTTTTTTTTCAAATTGATTAGTAACTTTTTGGCATTATTATTATTATTATTATAAATCAATGTTTTTTCGTATCTTCAAACACGTTGATTTTTTTTTAACGACGTTTTTCTCGTCTCAAACTACTGAAATTCTAATAAAAGCTGTAAAGCAATCCTTATGGTATGTGTACGAGAGAGATATTACTTGATGACATTCGAAGGAAAGTCTTAATGCGAAGAAAAATACATGTGGGTTGCTCCGTCGCTCTTTTTTTCTCAACGAAATAATAAATCTTCGATGCCAAAGCAAATTCGTTTTGATTGGAAATGAGAGCGATAAATGATTCTTCTTATCGCAAATTTCTCTGAGACCAATTAATCTCTCTGATAAAACACGAGAAGGTTGAACAGCAGAATTGATTCACGGATGGCACATTTTTCTTTTTTTTTTATCCTCTGGTAGAACGACCATGGCAGCGAAATTTGAACTACTATTTTTGTGTCGTTAAATTTTACCCAAGTCTGATAAAATCCGACACACATTATGTATTAAAACTCAAATAACAGCATTCTGTCAGGGTTTCCAAGGTGATTCATGTTTAAAATCTAATCTGAGAAGAAATTACCATTTTATGGGTTATCAAGCTAAATCAATTATTGAACCTTCAATAGAAAGACAAACATTTGTTTTATAGAATCAAACTGGAAATCAGAGTAATCTCTTTTTTTTAAGTCTGGACAACAAAATTCTGATGACAATCCGAATAGATAAGATCATGAACTTTTGATCTTTTTAGAATTAGAATCAAATATGGCCACTAAAATCCCATAACAGCAGTTGATCTGAATCTCATTCCAAATAATTTCAAAACCAAACAGCCGTCAGCAAGTGAACAACATTTTGCTACAGAAGTTCATTGTGATGTTTGTGATGACAATACGATTTTTTGAAAGTTCTGCCTGATGCTCATTTAGATTACTGTCTCAAAAATTCTACCTAAACCTTGACATAAAACTGAAAAGTCCTTTCAATCCATGATCAAAGATTTCACTAACTGACGATTTTATCCAAACTCAGCTGAATTCCCACCAAAAAGAAAAGTGATAAAGATAACTAAAACAGCGAGATTCTGTTTGTGAATTACTTTCAAATTTCAGTCATTTCACAAACATCACCGCGTCCAACCCCGGTTTCCTACATTGAGCCATTCCAATATTCAGTCAGAATAGCAAGTATAGTTTCAACAACTCCGAGAAATCAAACGGACTATGAAACAAAGTATTAGCAATCATCCTCGTCACTGATGCGATTTCGAATGGAATTTCTATACACACGAAGCAGGATGCGTGAAGCGTAAAAAGTCTGTACGAGCGAAATCCTTCCTTCTCGTTAAAATTGGCCTGTTGGAATCGGCGTCATGAAGAACCGGCATCGAAATACAAAATCACATTCCCTTATTCAGATACCCCAGATATATATGCAATAAATCCATTGGGCATATCTATTCTAGGTTGGTGAATAGCAGCAAACCGGTGAATCAGTGAGCCGTCGAAAAGTGTAACATTCTGGGAACCGCTCACCTCACCGATTACCTCTTATCTTGGGAATGTGAACAAGTCAATGGCGATGATTAATAAAGAGCGCCATATATCATCAAGATTAGAAAAACAATCGTCTGCTGAAACATACGAAGAACAATATTGAATGAGTGAAAGAAGAAAAACTAATGAATATACGTTTTTTCCATTGCTGTTGGTTGTAGAATCTTTGGAGTAAGTCGTTTTGAACCTCGTTGCTGAAGGAGAGGACGTAATGATTTCGTTTGTCGCCGATGACGTAAGCGTGTATTTCGTACGATGGCCACGTGACAGAAGAGAATGCCTATGGAGAAACGTCATTGGTAGGAAGAGACATCCGTGGCTTGATCATTCGTACACGAACTGGACATCGTGTTGTGTGTCACGAGGAACCGTGTCGTCGTCGTCGGTGCTGTTGGTTGTCATCGGAATCGTCGTTCAAGTGGCGCACGGTTTGGTTCTCGACCGGGGGCTCTCTCGTTGTTGCGTAAGGGTACGAGGTCCGCGTTTGTGGAGAACGCACCTGTCGCATAATCCGACCTCACCTCACTTTTATATACACACACTATGTACATTCCAATCCATAACTCACATCCCGAGGCCGTTTGACGTATAAGAGTCCTCTGGTTTGAATTGTATCCAAAGTAGCTCGGGGTTACCGTCTCGTGTCCTTAAGTTTGTAGCTGTTAAGTTAGTTTTATAATTATTTGAAATTCTGGTTTTGACGAAGAAAAGACATGGAGAAAACAATGTATTGGAATCGTAATCTATAAAAAGAAAAAAGAAAAATGCGGCATGGCCAGTCCGTGTAAGATGCATTCAGGGCGAGGGAATAATCGAAATAGGAAGCCAATCAGAATGCTTTTAAACTGGCTTCAGATTTCGCGATATTTCGAATTTCTATGTGCCATGTCTTTTTTAAAACTGGACTATATATAGTGGACTTTAAATGTGAGATTGCTCGAATCGCTGTGCCTGGCACAAGTCACGTTTAAAGTAAGATTGCCAGTTGTATAGTGCAAGAGGCATCAAGCTGGCTGATAAGGGATATCGTAAATCCGAGATGAATTAACCGAGTGCATCGCATATAATCGCTTAGAGAAGGCAGCTCCCTGACTGAAACTGAAACGAGTCAATTTAGCGTTTCGACATCGACTATAATCTTCGAAACTTCTTCAACACAATAATATCAGGTAGGAGTGATCGAGTGATGGACAAACACCAGAGGAAATCCTTGTCTCGACGCTTTAACAATATTATATTAATTATTACAACAAATACCTCGCAAATTTCTATGGAGGAAAAGTCGAGGGAAGAGAAACCGGTTGAAACACACAGATGGACTATCTGAATCCAGTTGACTCGAATAATAAATAAATAAATAAATAAATAAAAAGACCAAAGTATATTCAGTCAATTCAGTTCAATTTAATTTGATCCAACTGAACTTCGTGTCACGTTCGTCTAACTATATTCAGTTAGCTCAATGAAATATACTTTGAGGCAATTATATTCGTTTAGTTCGATTAAACGTACCGTTAGAGTCCAGTGAATTCAGTTGGCTTCAACTAAATTCGGTTAACATGATATTAATAGTTCTTTCATAGCGCACCCACGGCATTTTAATTTCCTGGTTCAGTCCCGCATAAGTTTTACCCGAGGCTCGTGTATCAGATAGTAAAAGAAAGGTGTAAAGTTCAACGAACTGTGGGAATGTTGTGTATACGAAGTAAAATCGTCAACTGGTACAAACAACCACAAGGTTTATTTGAAGGTAGATACAAATAAAGAGTTACTCAACCTGACTTGTTGGTTCAACCAACTGATCCGTTAGATTAAACAATTTTTTGTCTCAGCCAGTAGATTCTTTTGACTCAATTAACCAATTCGTTGGTTCAACACCAACTGATGTGTTGTGTTAACCAATTGAATGTTTGGATCAACCAATTCATTCGTTGGGAGCATCATTTGATCTGTTGGCTCAACCAACTGAATCTTGGGATTAACCAACTGAATCTTGGGTTCAAGCAACCGAATCTTGGGATCAACCAACTGAATCTTGGGATCAACCAACTAAATCTTGGGATCAACCAACTGAATCCTGGGATCAACCAACTGAATCCTGGGATCAACCAACTGAATCTTGGGATCAACCAACTGAATCTTGGGATCAACCAACTGAATCTTGGGATCAACCAACTGAATCCTGGGATCAACCAACTGAATCTTGGGATCAACCAACTGAATCCTGTGATCAACCAACTGAATCCTGTGATCAACCAACTGAATCCTGGGATCAACCAACAGAATCTTTGGATCAACCAACTGGAACTTTCGGTCAACCAACTGAATCTTTCGATCAACCAACTTCTCGTCTATTTGTTTCCGTTTTCTCTACAATTACAAAAAAAGAAGTATGTTTCTTAGATTCTAGGATTCGCAATATGAATTATAAAAATAAATTCTGTAGAATCAAGAGCGACAGTGGGTCATGAGAAAAACCGGATCGGCTGGTTCAGGTTGAAGAGCTCCCCCGTGTCTTTAATATTTCTCAATGCATGCATGTATATACGCTATTTACTTGCGTGGAATACATAAACCGAAAGAATTGACATGATTATTTGCACGCGGCAGCCCCAAGTATAATACATAATCAGATAGCTGCTGTGAAAAGGTTTTGCATAATACATACGAGTTTCTCACTGGGAAACAGATGATTCTTACGCACTGTAAGAATCATCTATTTAAAACGTATTATCATATCAAGACCAGCCGACAATTAACAGGACATTTGTATTACCTGCTTATTTCGTTACAATAATAAACTCTGTCCAATAATTTAGTAAAAAAAAATAGGTCAGATTACAAAAATATATGTATTACGGAAAAACGTTCACAGAAAAAAAAAATATCTTGCTAGTGTAAGAAAATTTATTTAACTCATAGTAAACTCGTTCCAACTGCAATTTTATAAATTATAGGCAATAAAAAAAAATTGGTATATGGATATTATAAATACCTAAACCCTGATTTGGGGAATACGTTTTACATTAGGTTAATTAGTTTATTTAGAATTTTAGTTTCAAAACCCGATTCCGCTGAATCCTTACACAGTCCTTTGGATTACATTGAAAAAATAAGTTTAAAGAATTTACTTGAATTGTAAAATTATTGCTAACGGACGAAGCTACAATAATTTGGTAATTGATATGTATACTCGTTTTTGAAAATAAGGAGGAAGTTCAAGGGGGGTTTTTTCTTTTTTTTGCTGCTTACCAGGTCGTCGTCGTACTCGTCGTCGTCGCTATCAGAGTCCGAGCAACCTCTCAACTTCCGTACTTTCTTTTTCACCTCCTTTCTCACTACGCGTGTTATCACGCTCTCCGGCTGCGTCCAATATCAATTTTTTTTCTACTTCGTTATTCCTTCACTTAACACTTTGCATACAACTAGGCGATCGTCATGGAAACTTTGGGCATTACAAGGTAGACCCTTTTTATTTTCAATCTGTACAGACTCGCAACCCTATTGGAGGAAAATATTTGAAATTACAATTAGGCAACAGGCAAGGTTTATGAATTTTAAAAATTCACACTTATTTACTTTCACGATTGCTATCAAATTTATACAGAATTGTATACAATAACGTTATTATTTTGTGACATCAATATTTTTTGATTTATGTGAACTTTTCCAGCTTTTCTCCCACAAAAAAATGTTCCACATATCTTTATTTTAAACTAATTATGTTTTAAAGAGAAAAAAAATAGCAGAAGAAAATACAATTTGATTTATTACATTTTTCGTAAATTTATTAAAGCAATAGTAGTTACATTTGAACTTTTATTTTCGACTTAAAAAAAAATGAATTTTTTTCGGTTACATAATCAAATTAATTGTTATTTGTCAATTCAATTGTACTGACAATTTTATTGAATTTGCAGGGACGTAAAATACTTAGAAGAATCGACCACTGAAATCGAATATTTCAGCAGTGAAGAAATCCGAAATATCCGTTTTATATAAAAATACAAGATACCGTCTTCCAAATAGTATTAAAAACCTCGGTCGTTATGAGAACCATCTAATATCCAAAAAAAAATTGCTAAATTAACAGAGAATTCCGCACAAATTAAATAAAATGACTACATTATCACAAACTCGACCTCTTCAAATTTTCGAAGACTCTTGACGATTGAAAGAGGCTCAAAGTTTAGTTACAAAAAAAATGTCCTAAAATATTATCAATAATTAACAAATTCCTTAGTTAATTACAAAAAAAAAAAATGAGTATTCATTTACAAAAATATTATTAATATTACATTACAAAAATTACATACTGTCAAAAAAAAAAAAAAAATAGTAAATCCATATAAAATCAAATTTACGAATCAGCCTAGCATTGCCAAAAACCGCCACAGCTGCAACTACCATAATTTGTATCTAAAGCAGATAGTATGAAGTAGATAAACTGTGCATAAAACAAATATTACATTGCACTTAATATTACAGGAGATCCTGTACAACATTTAACTGCTATAGTGCTATTAGAATCTCAGTAAGATACTTTGAATCTGACCTCGATCTTATTGCAAAAATCCAACAAGACCTGATTAGTTTGAGATCATTAAGTATCATTTTATCATGAGAAAAGTCAATAATTTGGTCTATCGAAGGGAGCTCAATAGACACTCTCTCATCTATCGTGAAATAACGCACAAGTGTTTGGCTTGAAAAATTAAAAGAAAATTACCGAGTGGTACTTGTTGCAATCAAAACGATTCGAGAGGTTCGTCGTTGGTCAGATAACGGAGATAGACATATGTATATATATATATATATATAAATATATATCGCTAATACATAGACTGGATAAACGCGCCGTTAATAGTATAATTGCATTGAGCCGTGAGTTTTTGCGTGAAACACGACAGAGAGGTGCGTATTGTATCCACTTAGAGGGAAGCTTTTATCAAGCGGCATACACGCAAGATGTTGCTCGATTGTCCTGTACAGTGGCATTGCTACTGTGGTACTTTGGTCGCGTTCCTCTGCTTCTCGGATACACCGCATCTTCACTGTGTAATTACACCGATCGGACACTTTTTATCGGCCGAAGACCTTGCGCTAGAATTTTTTCCCGTACCTCGTCCAACGTCTGTTTAACAAGCTTCGGGACCTCGAGACCTCATTCGGTACATACTTTACGTTACGTATATACGGAAATTTATCCAGCCTCTATAACCGTTCTCATCTCTGTCAAATCATCTACGATGATAAATTTTCATCAGCATTTTAAGGTACATTTTTTTTTTAAATTTTATATGCCAATTTTTTTTTTTCTGTCTACTGATAAATATAATTACTGGGCTCATCATTTGAGATGGGGAATGTAGAATTTTTGTGTCGCTGTCAATTTGGTCAACCAGTTTTTTGGGGCTTTTTTTATTTTTTCCGACATTAGTCGACAACAAAATCTGCTCCAGCATCCCATTGAGCAGATTTTTCATCAGATATGGATTTGTAAATAAATTGCTGTAATTCCTCTTCTTCGAGATCACACGGAAACGCGTCTCCGCTGTAACATACCGATTTCTAATGTAATCTCCAATCTACGTTCGGTTAATGCGGAAATTACGAGTCTCAGTAGCGTGTCTAATAATTTGCGGATGCGTTACGTGTGTTGCTCGGCATAGCGTCTTTGGCGCAAAGATGCGTCAACGTCTGGTCGGAAGGTTCCCTCTATAGTCGTCGACATTTTTATCGTTGATTGACAAGCCTGTTTGTTTCTCCTTCCCACACATTCTAAAACATTACTTTTTTTTTTTTATTCCCACGACAACTGCAAATGTAAAGCCACAAATCCTGGAGAACGTGCGCAACGAGATTCCACGTAAAATGTCTTGAATATAAATAATGTAAGAAAACGAATAGGTGTCAGGTTCAGCGGAAGAGGATTCAGACTTCGACATATGCCATTTCCGGAACCCGGAGCTTCTCGGTTCGTCGATTCCAAAAAAAAAAAAAAAAAAAAACCCAGTCGCACCTGCAATCCATCTGTTTTTTTCCAGACTGCATACCTCGAGGGTTTTCCTTCTCTCCAATTTCCTCTATAATTATCCGAGGTGCTTCTTCATAGTTTAAACCTGCAGGCGGATTACCAGCTCGAACAACGCGTTGTCCAGTTAGAAACGTAATATTATTTCGTTTCTCACGTCGACTTAAGCTTTCAGAGTGATAAAAAGAGAAAGAGAGCGGGGAGGTATTATAGAAAAGTAGTCGTGCAGTAAAACCGGTATGAAATGGGACAAACCGAGGGAATACACGCAAAAGCGCATTTTATTTATCTTTACGTGTATATATTTTATTATATTTATATGTGTAAATACGTGGCGAGGCGAGCACGCGACTGTGTCAAGGTGAGGAAGGCGCAACTTCAACTCGCCGTAGTCGTCGTCGTCGTCGTCGTCGGTGAAAGCTACGACCGATGTGGCATGTACCACCTACGGTTAACTGTACATCAACTCTACTAAGTATCACTCTACTGCATTCAACGCTATTCAACCGAATATAAATCGACGAATTCCAACAAAACCAAATACCGATCTTGTATTTTGAGATCAACGACGACGACACCGAACGAAGACGAGTACAACAACGACCATCAAATTTATAGAATGATTGTTGATATATCGTATCACTCAATAATTTGAATCTTTATTCAAATTTATGTCCTCTCGACAATCCAGTCCATTAACGTTGGTCCACGATAAGCGCAACACGCTTTTCTGTGGTTTTTTATTTCGTTCTGATCGTGCGATTCAGGTTGTAGGTTCGTTTTCAGGCTAACGTCTTCAGTGCTGTTCTCATTTCACATGTTCTATCTTTTTATATTGTGCTTGTCTTTCGTGTAGGTGTTTGGAGAATTGTAATATTAATTTCGTTTGAATTTCAACGTTATTGAATTATTATTTTAATTATAATACATTGATTAACAGAATTATGAACTAAATCAAAAGTGTTGGTATTGGTAAAAAAAAAAGTATATAATTAGAAAAGAAAGGACACAAGGCACATTGCTTCTTCGTTAAATTCGAATTTTTATAAAACTGTCTCTATGAGAAAGTATGCTTATCGATTTTGGCATCCTCGTAGAGGAAGGCTTTGTAGAAATTGAAAAATGACGACACTTTTGCTTTCTACAGAGGAAGCCTCCTCATAGAGAAAGCAAAAATGTCGAATATGTGCATCTAAAATTCTATGAGCTTTCGTTCCAATTCAATGTTGGCTCATTAAATGGCAATGAAGCTACGTCCGGCGAACTTGACACGTAAATTTTCTCTTCGCTCTAGCTTAAATTTGGAAATGAGCCAAAAAAATATTGACACACACGTATTTAAATGATCACGTCATATGCATACACGTTGTCTCGCTATTTAAGTCTCAATGAGCTTGCTCGAAAAAGAGATTCATGATTTTCATCATTATTTATAGGCGATTCGAATTCGAAGGCTTTTATGCTGATGCCACCAGAGGAGTTGTACTCGAGTGTACAAGAGACATTGGCGCAGCGACTCAGAATTAAAAGATCCCACGGAGAGTTCGCTAGCTGGCAGAGTCGAAAGAGTCAGCGATGACATCACTATTTGTCATCTGAGAGCGCGAGCGTTTCATCCTTTTTTTTCTTCTTCTTCTTCTTTTTTTTTTTTTTAATCGCTTCGTGACACAAGTGGCCGAACGCAGTAATAGAGCGGGGAAGGGAAGAGCATCGACGACAACAGCCGGTGCAAGTTCGCGGTACCCTGTAAATCTTTTTAAACGAGCGTGCGTCATTGTATAAACTAATGCCTGGCAACCCGAGCGGCATTAAGCCAGTGGCGGTTAACAGCCGCTAGCGATCTGTGACTATCCAGGGCTCTGCGTTTCCTTGGATGACTCTGAACTGGAACTGTGTTTATAATAAGGTCAAGTCTCGCTATCTCGATAGTCTCAAAAATCGTATTTCTCACCGCTGGAGGAATCGAGCGTGTTAGACGCTTTACATTCATAAACTACTGAATTATATATGAGATATTCTATGATGATTCACAGGTGATGAAAAGCAACCTTCTTGAATTTTCCTATTTTTTTTTTCTTTTTTTTTTTTTGATGTTCATGTTATCGATGAAAAGTACTTTCGTGATTTTCATTATAGGCTTTCGTTTTGGGCCTTTTTTATTTATTTTAAAAAATGTACAATTGAGAAATTGTGACATTAATTGAAAACAATAATTTTGATATAAATAGTATGGACCATTTTTTTTTTGTCACTTTACTTTTAATTTTTTTTAAGGATAACAATTTATGAATATAAATAAAAGTTTAATATTTTTCCACTTTTAAGAGGAGTGAATTTTTTAAAAGAAATGATGAAAAATAAATCGTGCAGCAATTGCACATTAAAAATTTATTTTACACTATAAGCTTTCATTTTGGGCCTTTTTTATTTATTTTGATATAAATAATATGGACCATTTTTTTTTGTCACTTTACTTTTCATTTTTTTTCACTTTAAGGGAACTGACTATTCTAAAAAAAAATTTGAAAAATAAATCGTGTAGCAATTGCACATTAAAAATTTATTTTCCACTGTTCCACTGTTCAGTTTGACAGCAATGTACCAAATTGGTTTTGCAAAGGACAGTTCTTTTTGTAGAAAGAGTCTGTCCTGCCCCAAACTCTGTCCACTTTTGTGGGAAATTTTTCCCAGCGCAGTAATATTTTTTGCTCAATTTCCTTGTAACTTCTGCGAAAGATCTTTAAATGGAAATTTCTGTACAATAATTTAAAAATATTTATAACATAGCCAGAAAAAAAATTACACTTACAAAAATGTTGCATTTTCAGTGGTTGCGCAGCAGTAATTTTTCTCAATATAAAACATTTTATATGTACCACTTGATTTTCATGATCTTTAGGAGACAGTTCCCTGTAGCGATCCATGTAGGATAAAAAATGCACTATTAAACTTATCAGAAAACCGTCAGCATCTTTCGTGGGACCGTCGTCGTTCTCACGGCAACGATTCAGTCACCGCTTTCGAGTTAGTTCATCTTCACTCCCCAACATTGTTAGACGTTGCTCTTCCTCAAAATCGACCAAACCAATTAGACTAAAATTTTCTCTGCAATTAATTGATCCACCGAAACATCAATTTTTATCAATTTATGTACTATTTTTTATATTTAATTCCATTGTTGTATGACGTAAATATTGGCAATATTATTTATGTCTCGAAATTATGTTTTTTATTCAAGTTAGAATTTTTCAATTATTATGTTTCTTTTTTTTTTTAAATAAATTAAGAACGGCTCGAAATGAAAATCTTACGTATATATCCAGTGTGAATCACGCCATGGAATGTCCCATACATTAAATACGCATAGAAGATAATGTACTATAGCAATGTAACTGGAGACTCGCGAGTCTGTGCATTATAGCATGTACAGAAGATACTATACGCCACTAGGGGAGCTTTCTACGGCTTTACGAGGGTCCGCGGGATTTAGTTTTATGGAGGCCCAGCGAAGTAAGAGATAGGCTTTACAGCAAAATACTTTGGAGAGCACAACTTATTTTTTTTTTCAAATAAAATTAGACTGTAAAAATCGAATAAATTGTTTTTTCAGTGTAGAGAAATTCGTAAACTAGAAAAAAATCATTATAGTTCTGACAACTATAATGTGACAACTATTAATTGGTCATGAAACTATTTTAGAGTTATTTATTTTATAATTGCAATTAGAGTCGTGTTAACGATGTAACATTGAATGTAACTATAAAAATATTCTCAAAGATAAGTCATTAATATAGTTGCCAAACAATAGTAGTCCTGGGCTATTATTAAGTGGCAACTATGAATTCGTAATCGATACGACTATTTTTAGTTACATTAATAAATGATAAATCAAAAGTAATTGAAATTATTTGTGGTAATAATAAGATCGTTTATGTAACTATAAATATAGTTGCATACACTAGAAATTAATAATTGAAATAGCGGTAATTCTGGCTACTATTTCGTGACATCTAATTCTTCAAACATGCAACTATTTTTATATTCTTTTCATTGTTATCCTAAATTTAATAAGTTGCGATAAAAGTAATTATCAATGAAAAAAGTTCATGTAATTTTTAAAAATAGTCGTAATAAACAAATAATTAATAGTTGTTCAATAGTAACCACAACGACCATGATTTCCTCGAGTCCAAATTTCGAACATTCAGGATTTCAACGAAATTGTTTTAATTTAAAACACCTGTAATGTGCCACAATTTGTTATGTGACAATATTTATCTGATTTACTCAAAGATAAATGTTAAGCATAAATAGTAGTAAAATCCTTGCAGGAACTATGCGGATTCTAGCAATAGTCATACCTGTATTATTTTGTTATTTCTATATACAGTTATTTTGATAGCTACAGTATTGCATCAAGGATGCGGAGAACAGGATCGAGAGTGACGCATCCTGAACATTAATTCAATGTGCAAGGTCAGCTCGTTTCAAGGAAACCTAACTATGTGTAATATATTAACAATTAAATAGCTGTCACTGAAGAAAGTTTATTGGCATTTAGCAAATATTTCAATAAAACCTTCTCCTTATCGCACTAGAGACAATAATTGTCTGATTTTTTATTGCAATTGTGTGCTGTAGCATAAATTCGATGATACATTATTTTATCTACGCGAATTGAGGTATCATGAATCGAAAAAATTTACAGTGACTTACAGTGAAGTAAGTTCTTTTCGCTTCACAATCTTGCTTTCGAAATAACTTAAGCTTCGGATGGACAATAAATACGTAAAATATAACAGAGCCAAGTTTCTAATTTTATTTCCATCAAATGTTTCATAAATTTTGTGAAAATTATTCGACATTGAAAAATTACTTTTATTTCTACACAAAGTGGATTATTAAGACGAGGGATTCGGATCACATTTACGGATTTACTTGGCCGCTAGTGTCATTTGAAAAAAAAAGAAGAAAGAGCTACTATTGTACCTACCAAAGAATTTTTCGTCACATGGAAAAAGAATGCGGGTAATGGGGGGTCACACCTAAAATCACTTCTATTCCACTCTGCAGACTTTTCAAAGACAACCAGCAGGCCAAATATTCCCGAATAAATCCCAGTTGGGCTTGAGATGAATTTTGTTCGAAATGATAATAGCGAGACAGGTTTGAATTAGTGTTAAAAAAATAATTTTATTAAATAAATAATAAATTTACCAATTTTTACAAAAAAAAAGAAAAGAGGCTATTCATTCTATAAGGATTTATCTGAAGCTCAACCGAAAATTATTTGAGAACATTTGGCTTAGTAGTTCTCTTTCAAAAGTGTACAGCAAATTCTAGTAGGCGACCCGCATTACCCACATGCTTTTGCCACCTGGACAAACATTCCCTGATAAATCAATACAACAATATTTTCCTTTTTTCCAAATAATATTAGCACATAAGTGACATATCAGTCTTTGAATATCCGCGAATGTGATCGGACTCCTTTATTTTAAAATTTTTATTTTTATTTTTGGAAATTGATTGCGATAGGATTTTGTTTCTTGTTTCTTCATCACATTATCCATAATGAATAGGTGTTTGGGAAATTGGTTTTGAGAAGTAAACTCTGAGACCTACCTTCTTGTAGAGCTTGATCCAGGTGAGATCGCCCTTCATGTCGGTGTATTGGAGTCCAAAAAACCAAACTTCCCTAAGACCGATTGTCTTGACGACCTGGTCGAAGAGCTGCTTGCCGGTGGTCGCGTGCTGGATCGCAAACTCCAGCTCCGCGTCCATCGTCGTCACCCTCACGTTCATCTTTAAAAAAGTAATTATCATACATTGATTAAGAAATTTACGTGGAGAGTTGCTTCAGTAAATACAAGCCACCCGGTATAACGAAGCAACCGGTGGCTTTGCCTCCGGTTCAACGTGAGACGCCCTCGCATTTATTTGAGAGTCCGCCAAGCGCGCTTCACTGACGCCATATTTTCTCGTGTTACGCGTAAACGAACAATGGCATCGTTAATTTCATTAACGTTGGCAAATTCGCTACGTACTTTAAATGCAAATTTTTAATTAATCGAAAATTGTTTCGTTTACTTTCCTTATGCCAATTGTGTACACAACTAACCGATGTGAATAAACGACGAAAAAAAGTTTTATTGAAATTTCATATTTTTGTACAGGAATTTTTTACGCATAAATTGCCATGTCGAATTTAATAAATGAAGTTAATCATTTTTTTTTTCAACCAATTTCTTTAAATAAATAACGTATCCATTTTTTTTCAAATGAACAAAAGGTTTTTTTGTCATTTACCGTTTTTTGGTTGTCGTATAAATAAAGTGACAAAATAGTGTCAAATTTACACTCACGGTCACTTTATCTATATTTAATTGATGAACATTTTTTAAATAAAATTAATGTTTTTGAAGTTTTTATGCACAAATTATAATAATAATAATGATAAGTCAACGAGTTCTAAAGTTAATAAAAATAAAGGAATTAACAAATTTAGAGTTTGCAATAATGATATGTAATTTAGTATTTTCAGTTGTTGATCATTAAATTATTAATCCTCATTTACCAACACTTGATGTGAATACCGTACATAGATAAATTAAAAAATTACTTTTTCTTACAAACCTTTTCCAGTTTGATATTTTAACAAAGACATTCACCTCAAATGAGTTGACTAAAAAAAAATGTCATGTGAGAAGCAATTAGATTAAAAATGAGAGACTCAAATATGTTAAAATTTGATTAAAAAATGTAATAACTTTTTTTTTGTATAATTTACAAACAAAAATTGTGACATTTGTGGAATAAAAAAAAAGTTTTTATTTAATGTACAAAAATATTGATAACTGTTATAAAATATTTATTTGCAAAATGATTCTAAATCGATTTCTAAATCTGAAGAACTAGTCAATCCTTTCCAACCGTCTACCAAAAAACGACTTCAGCTCATTATTCCCCAATTGGATCACGAAAAAAAAACCTTCTTTCAACCTAAATGCAAAATGCAAACGCGACACCCAGTACACAGACGTGCGAATTGGTACGAGAGAAGCCCGTCGAGACGATAGCCATGTAACCGAGGACGAAAAGGATTCTCTCAAGCGTTCCCATAGAAGGTAAGAACGCAGGTAAAAATGGCCTGGGCGCCGTTACAGAATCGCCCAACTTGCTCCGAATAAGATCCATCAACCGATCCACCAAGCACCGCAGTGTCCTCTCTAAATGAAGCGATTACGCCCAAAAAAAAAAAGAAGAAAAAACGAAAAGAAAAAAAGGAGGCGAAACCTCCAACCGCATTTCACAATAAATCGCGTCCACGTTAACCGGGCCAACGAGAATACCAAATCGATCATCTTAATCGACCATCAAACGTATTACAAAAAGCCACTCCTTACCATCTTCGTGCCAGCAACCATGGCTGACGATCAAATACCACGAACACCAAATCAAGTGGAAAATCAGAGAGCAATTCAAAGTTCGTCACTCAATGAATGCCTACACTCAGGAGTTTTTAGTGTAAACCAAAACTCGCGTTGCACACACACAATGTCTAAAGAAGATTCTACTCTCTTATTTTTTTGTTTTTTTTTCTTCAATGCGGCGAATTGTTGGATCGTCTCGACGCGCGTCTATCCTCAAAGTCCTTCAATGAGGCACTAAGGCCAGTTTGTTCGAGGTGGAGCGCAGAATTCCGTTTGGGTGGTGCAGACGGAAGTGGAAGAGAAAGAGAGGGATTGAGAGAGAGAGAGAAAAAAAAAAGAGAGACAGGAAAAGTGCTCACGTATTAAAATGAACAGAGTGAGAAAGAGTGTGTTTTACTGATTGTGAGTGTAGAGGTAACCAAGATCGGGGACCGTTCGCCGGTCGAACGCAGGTCGAACAATGGGCCAAGGGGGCAAGTGCAAAACCGGCGTCTCCTTCGCAGCCTGCGCCCCCTTCCGTAAAGGGCTCTCTCTTCTCGTTTCGTCCAAGAGAGCACCAATACGAAGACAACGATTGCTATATAAGCAAAACGAAACCGAGCAAAAGACGAGGAAGGCTTGTACAGCAGCTGTCTCACTTTTTTCCCCTCCTCCAGGCCCGCGCTCATGTACACACCACCACTACCGACAAGCCTTATTATCCTCGGTTGTATAGTGAAGAGACTCCAAGCACGCCGTGAAAGCGAGACCGAGACGAGAGAGACTACGCCCGGGTGTACCGGATCACGTGAGCAAGCCGGTCCCGCGAAGTTGCAGCCAATCCGAGTGAACCGGCTCTACCAGATACCGGGTGTGCGGTTTTTAAAAACAACGCTATTGAATATTCGGTTGGGACATCAGTTTTTTTCTCCACTGCAAATTCATTTTTTGTCTTGCTTTCAAGGTGGTTCGGATTCTTGTACGAGGCTCAAGAAAATTCGACTATGGTTGGGCGACGGTTGATCGATCAGCTCCGTCAACATGATGGAAGGAACCTGAAATTGATGGTTGATTTTAGTCATGGTCGACTTTACGTCGGTGAAGAAATGTACAGATTTGTATTTTTTTTTTTTCACGTTCGTAGACTTTTGGTTGATTATAGTCGTAAATTCGCGCTGAATAATTGAATTTATTAAAATGATTTAGAATAAAAAATTAATGGTTTATTTAATTTATAAATTAGATTTATTTTAATCCTACTGATATAAATAAAATTAATTCTTATTAAATTTATTCTTGTAAATATATTTCTAAAATTAAATCCTTGGAAAAAAAAAGCAATTTAAAATTATTTAGAATGAAAAATTGAATAAATTATGTAATTTGTAAATTAAAGTTATTTGAATAAGTTGGGGAGAATTTATTTAGGATTAGTAGAAGCTTTTAGTGATGCAATTAAATTATTAATAAAGGACGATTTTGTAACATTTAAATTAAATTATTTATATTATTATTTTTCAGCAATTAATATATTAACTTTAATAATATAAAATAATTAAAATTAATTTAGTAAATATATTGTTAAATAAATTCTCCCTAATTTATTGAAATAAATTTAATTTATAAATTAAATAAATGATTAATTTTTTATTCTTAAGGAAGGAAAGGATTTTTAACCCTTTTTTGTTGAATAAGCAACAATTGCATTTTTTTTTTATTGTACTTTAACAAAAGGTCGTTTTTCATATACGATTTTCTTCTTTTTTTAAACTATTAAAGTGACAAAAAATTGAGAAACCGGAGTTTCGCTGTAAAAATACACATTTTTTTGGCACTTTTTTTTTGTAAAATTAACAAGCAAGAATTTTAGACGGCTCAAGATTGATTCACAATATTTTCAGTCAACAAAAACTGATTTTAATAATGACAGAAAAATTGTTTTTTTATAATCCTGAAGCAATATATTTATTTCATATTTATTGAATGATTAGAATAAAAAATATAGATCTTTAAAAATAATTTTCTTTTTTTTACTGACTCGCTCCCCCCCTTAAACAATCGAGTCTCACGTTTATAATAATAAAAAAAAAAATTAAAAAAAAAAAGAAATAAACAATTGACTTAGCATGTTTAAAAACTTGTGTCTAGCGCGAGTGACGTCGGCACGAATGACGTGTAGCTAGTGACGAAACTCATAATTCAAAATGCACTTTTGCAGGAGTGATAATGATATGTTTAATTACAGACTCATCCAAATAAAAATGAGCATCAGTAAAATAGGTATAAAAAATGCATTTTTAAAAACATTCTCTAGTCTTTGAGTACAACTCATAATTTTTATTTTTTTGTCAATACGTGAGTTTTCCAATTTAAATGTCTGAATGAATACTTTTACCCTTCCAAGTTGCAATTAATATTTTTCTGAGAAAGAGGATAATATAGAACGGATATAAAAGATGTTATTATCAAGGTAACCTGAATTTAAGACTTCAAAGAAGAAAAAGAAAAAAATTTTATGTTCAACCAACTCGGGCAACCATATACCTATGCAAACCTTGAGCGTGTTTAAATTTAAACGACGTTCGCATAACTCAGATATTATCCGATTATCCGGGTATGAAATCAGCTCTTCATAATATAATCACGGATTATTATGGTTACAAAGTATTGTATATGATATACTCGGGAACGGAAAAAAAATGATGTCATCAACATAATCTTATCGTTGAGGAATGAATGAGCGGAAAATAAGAGACCCGAAAAAAGAGTAATCGGAAAAATATTTCACGGAATCATAATAAGAAAAACTGCAATTCTCTTAAAAACAAACTGAATTTTGTTGGCAAACAAGAAAAAATAACAAACACATTTTTTTTTTTTTTATACTTCTCAATGTACGTACAATAAATAATACAAATATAAATGTACGATTTAAAATCACAGAATAATTTCTTAAAAATAAAACGAAAAAAAAATATATATTTATGTACTTTCGAAAAAAAAAGGTTTAATAAATTTACTGTAATTTTGCATACAATGGTTGTATTTACTTCGTAATCAAAATTCAAAAAGGCGTTCAATTCTTTGAATAATCGAACACTTAGAATCTCTGCTAATATAAAAATATTAAATATTAAAATTATTGAAGTTTGTGTTTTCATTTCTCACAGGATTTTTTTTCGTAGCCTGTTCAAAGGACTTTTTGTTGAAAATATAATCATTGAATCCTTCTGATTTGACTCAATATTTTTTTAGCTCACGGAAACTTTTGGATTCTTTTTTTCTTTTTTTTGAGTCCAACATTTATTTTTATGAATTTTCAGATCGCACAATATTTGCTCCAAGTTAAGAATCTAAAAAAAATGTCATAAAATCTAAGATAAGATTTTTAAGCCTATGCAGACAATGAGCCGAGATTTTTTTTGTTTGATTTAAGACAGTTTTAAAAATCAGTGAGTGTCCTTTCAAATGTTTTCAACTTGGATGATTTGTCAAACACTTTTTATTAATTGTTAGTTAATTTATATATAAAAGTTTTGACTTCACAGCTCGGAGATTTCTCGAGTAAAAATTAAAAAAAAAAAAAATCGATACCTAAAATTGAATAAAAAATGTTAGCCCACTTTTTGTACATCGGCTTGAAAATATTGTCATTTCGCACCTAATTTTTAGGCTTGCAAAATTTTCACGCGATGTTTTTGTCGTGCATATCTGCGAACCAGAATGTCGAGGCAAATACTGGGCACAAATATACTGATCAAAAGCCGGAAGTCTGGAGTAGATTCGTATACGCGTGGGCTGTCCGAACATCCGTTTTCTCACTAAATCTCTCGTCCGATTAGAATTGCAAAAATTCTCCACTCTTACTTCGAAAAGAAATAATTTTTTTTTTAGTAAATTAAATTAAATTAAATTAATTGTGTGATTGTAATTGATTTTTTTAATTAATCGTATAATCATTAATAATGAATAATTATTGTTGTATTTTTGAGATGAAACTCATTTTTAAACTCTTTTTTAAATTTTAATTTTTCGACTAAAAAAGAATTCCAGTTACCGAACAAATAATCCTCTAAAATCATTAGTGCATAAAAAAAATATTTAGAAATAGTTACGGTATTTTTATGAAAAATGAGTTGGGCTCATTTATTTATTTGTCTTTTATTGAAATCTGGTCTTAAATTTTTTTCCCTCTCACCTAAGTGATGAAAATTATTTTCCTCCACTTTCTTTGAAATTCTACAGCAATCTCCAAATATTTTTCACTCATTCTCGTATTTTAGACGAATGCATAAATGACGAAAATAATTTGTGCCCTTTTGTTTTTTGAATTCAATAACGATCTCTAAATATGTACTCATGTACTGAATTGTTAGAATTTTATTTTGAGTGTCACCGTTCTTACATGTCGTAGACAACAAATATATTAATTTTTAACTAAACCAACCTGAACAAGAAAAATTAAAAAAAAACTAACTTCATTCTTTTGTTCAAAATTCCGTAGCAGTCTTTAAATATTTCTTTTACACTCTCATGACTGAGAATTTTTTTTTCTAGCTTTTGCCACTCATTTCTGAGCTCAAAAAAATTCAACCACAAAATAAATCACTCTAAGACACATCCACATAAGCATATTTCATTTCAAGTTTCTTTTCATTATAAAAATTTATTTAATTGAACGTACAGGAAACGTTTAAAATTTATCGAAATTGAGTAGAAATAAAAAAAAACGTAGAAAAATTAGAAAAGAAAAATCTATAAAAAAAATTCAAAACACTCCACCATATCCTGGAGTTAAAATCCGATTGGTGTCCACATGAGCTCCACGATTGTGTCGTTTGTGTAAAGAATGACCCAAATACTTTTTTTTTTCAATTTTAAATATGATCAATATGTCGACGTGCAAATTAAAGTACATTGTTCGTTCTCCGTCCTCGATGTACTTACCGACTTCGGCATCTTGGCGGCTGCGTCTGCTTCTTGTAGGCAGTGAAACTGACAGCCTGTAACACATTAAAACGACGTATTTAGATCGTTGATTCTTGGCGTTATTAATTGAGTTAGAACGTGGCTCGCGGTTCATAACAGAGGGTATATAAATTCTTCGGTAGAGGAGGGAGAGAGAAAAAAAATTTCCTCAAAGAGGAGATCTAAACGCACAGCTTTATGCCGTGACTATGGAATATGGAGCAGGCATTGTATAATCACAAAAAAAAAAAAAAAAAAAAAAGAAATGACTCTGACATCGGGCTCTCGCTATTAATGCAGAAAATTGATGGCTGCTCTGCTTGGACCGAATGATTTTATTAAGTCTTGATGATAAATAAAACGACAGGATGCAAACTAGTGTGGATTGCAAAATTCTTGACATTCCTCCAAAATGTTTGTATTTTATTGTGAATTTTTTTCTTACAAAGCTTATTCAATGAGGAAGCAAAAAAGATTTTGGGTCCAAGCTTGAAGATATTGATATCTGATACAGAATTTTTGAGAATTTTTTCAGATTCTTAAAATGAATGAAAAAAAGAAATCTAATAAAAATTCTTTTTGCCTCTTACAGGAATAATACAAAAAGATGTGGATTCAGACACAGGTCGAATCGGTATGAAATGCCCTGTATACATGTATAGCTAGACGCTATGACGACAAAAGCACCGCACGAAAATCCCACGCGTATATAAATGCTACCGTCATCTTCTTGCAACGTAACTGGTGTTACTTTATTACAGCAGTAATGAATGTTTTAACATGTTACTTTTGACACGCGGATTTTTTCAATTGTTGACTCCATATATGGAGATACTTTTTCTGATCCATAGATCAGAAAAAGTATCAAAATAATTGGTTATAAAATTGTATTTGCATTTTACAAAAATAAAAATTGTAAATTTTTTTTTTTTTTGTCTCTTTTACTTGACAAATTCACAATTTTTCGTCGTCACACAACTAATTTAAAATAAAAAATAAGCTTAAAAAAAAAATCAACGAGTTGATATTAATAATGACACATTAATATACAACACTGTTAAAAATTTTTGCGAATTTACATAACCGGAAATTTAATTCATTAACTGATGTATTAAATTTTATACACGAGTGCAGTAAAATTACAAATTTTCATATTAAATTTCCTAATTTTCGTACTAAACCTCCGAATCTTCATAAGTATTTACTACAAAGTGTAGTAATTTTACAAAACACTTGTTTATTAAATTTAATATATCCGTTTCTGTAAAAGTGCTTCCTGCACATGATTAATAATTTGACCTCAAATATTTCCAACAGTGTAGATCAGAAAAAGTACCAAAATAATTAGTTATAAATTTGTATTTGCATTTTACAAAAAAAAAAAAAAAAAAATTGTAAATTTTACATTATTTGTCTCTTTTACTTGACAAATTCTGTTATTTGGTATTGAATTTGGCTCGAATCGAATCGGCAAATTAAGATTTTATGGAATATTGAATTTTTCAAAAAATTCACATTATCGCTCTATTGTAATTTTTGCAAAACTCGAGATAGCAAGCTCAAATTTGGTATATAAATGAAACAAGTATAATTTAGTGACAAACGGTATGAAATTTGTGATTTTATGGAATATTGAATTATTTGAAAAAATATACCTTATCACATTTGCTGTCGAAAACGTTCTAATAATAACAAAATAACGAAATAGAAAAAGCGAATTCACAGCATGTTTATTTATCTAATTTAAACAAGGATGCAAAGTAGAACCTTACACATTGCTTCCTCATTATTTTTCGCTTTTTGCAAAGCTTCCTCTATGAGAAAGCCAAAATTGAATAACATACTTCCTCATATTTTATTTATGTATTTTTTTTCTGGTTTCTGTTTCCATCAATGGAAATCCTACGCACAGTACATCAGACTGGTCTCTATGTGCTTTTAGTTCACGTGGCACCTAGCAGCCCCAGGGAACACACACAGGACAGGTTAAAATGCAAATCCGCGTGACCGACATCCGCTGGCACTCTGAGGAGTGCCCGACAATCTACCGTACAATACTGTCTCGTCTAACATTATCTGGAAGCGCTCGAGTCCGCCCGTTCGTTGAACCTCTTGTTGCACTCGGTATTTATTGTCAACGGTGTCGTCGCACGTGTATACAAAAAAAAAAAAAAAAAAAGGAAAAATATTAAAGAAGGCGGATATAGTCAACACAAACGCAGTTTCGTAATACGCTTTTAACTTCACATAGTGCGTCATCGATTCTATCTGAATTTACGTGGAATTTTTTTACCGGGCCTTTCCAGCTGATATCGACAATTAGAAACTTATTTTTTCCTCCATCACGATGTAGATTTTGCATATGACCTTGAAATTTTTTGCATCTGCAAAAAATGCACTTTAGCAAGGTGTAGCGCCTAAACTATTGATTTGGGAAAAAAAAGTCTGGGAACTTTTTCGAAGTCTGATGAAATTTTGTAAAAAATCCTTTGTTAGGTAATCGAAAAAGGAAAAGAAAAGTCTTATAAAATGTTGTTTTTCAAGCAATATCTAAGATGTAACAGTGTGTCAAACCGAAAAATTGACACTACTTTTTCGAAAAACAGTCTAAAAATTTTTTTGAAAAATATGTCGAAAGATAAATGAAAAAGGAAAAGAAAAGTCCACAGACTTTTTTTTCTCAAGTTAATAGTTTAGACGCTACACCTTCCTAAAGTGCATTTTTTGCAGATACAGAAAATTTCAATTGGAACGAATGGCGAAGGAAAAAAATTCGATATCTCAATTTTTTCGAAAAAAATTGGTCGTTCCCGGAACTTTTAGAAAAAAAATTTGTCTAACTTAATTTTTGTTGTAAAAATATTGAATAATCAATTTTTTTTTTTTTTTTTTTTTTTCAAATCTATCGCTAATAACATTTGCAATATTTATAATATTCTAAAATATGACTGACAATTTGTATTACATGCTTTAATACAAATTACCTCCCCCTCTTCTCATTTACTGTAAATTAACGTATTTAACTTTGCTTTAATTACTGTAAAAATGGTAACAGTCATTCGACTATAGAGTGTAGCGCACTTCTAGCTGCTACCTTAATGAACGAGCACGTTGATGCTCCTGATAAAACAGCAGATACTGCTCCCCACAACAATATTATATCGCTCGAGCTCCCTTTCAAGGTCACACCCGAGACTGCTAGAGGAGAAGAAGAAAAATAAGAAGTAGTACTACTACTACTGCTACTACTACCACCACTACCAAACACGCTCGTCCGCGCATACCCGGCGAATTCTTCCGGTCATGTGAGTTGTGTATATTACCAGGTCGTCGAGAGCGGTGCACATAAGCGAGTTTGCCATTGAAACCTAACGTTTAACTAGCGCACATGGTTGCCCACACAAAGAGACTGGCGTTAATGCGTCGATTTAACCGAGAGACATACGAGATTATTTGAACTTTCTTCAAATTCTTTCGATAACATAAAAATAAAAAAAACGAAGCTTTCCGATTTCCTGTCCGCTCTCGAATTGAGGAAAAAATCTGATATTGGTAAAAATGTAAATACAGTGAATCAAAAATATTTCATTAAAAACAAAAGTGACTTAGAATGATTCCAACTGAAAATTGTATATTTTATAAAAGAATGAACGAGGATTTTTTTGAAGATATTTTTTTAATTAATTTTTTACCTGATGAATTAAGTAAAATTTTGAAGTAAATAAAGTTGATATTAAGGAAGAAAAATATGAAGAACAGTAAAAATGTAGTTTTGGGGCATCAGGCACTTTTTTTAAAAATATATATATTATTATTATCCTGGTTACGTCGATGAAAAGACCGCATTTTTCATTAGCTTTTGGTTTTGACATAGATTTACAAAGATGAACATAGATTTTCCTATAAATTTTCAGTTGGGTCTCGAGAGGGATACAAAATTTATTGGGTCTACAACTATGGAAGACCCTTTGTATATCATACGAAGCTGTGTAAAAGTTGGGATGTTCAGCATGGCTAGCACGGGCAAAGGGCAACGAATGAAAAGAACCATTCATAGTGTTCAAATAGTTGTTTGTATTGCAAAGGCGTAAAATGGAAATTCTTGACGAGTCTTAAGTTTCACGTGCTAAGTGGCACTTCAGTTAAGTGAAAAATTTCGTTCACGCCCTACGTCCTATTTTCTGTACGACCAGCTGTTAAAATCACGACTTTTTTATTAAAATTTTAATATTAACTACTTTTTTCAATTTCTTTTTTTTTTTTTTTTGTGCTTAAATATTTGCCAGAAAATCTATAACTTTGAGTATCAAGTTACATATATATATTATTGTGTAGTGAATAAAATGTTGAACCTTGCACGAGGTAATTAACAAATTTTTCTAATTTTGTTTTTTATTCCACAAAAATCGTGCCATAAAATTGAGAAGAAAAAATTAATGCTTTTTTTGGCGTTTTCATGTAGATTTTGCTATTTTTTAAATTCTTCGGTTTAAAGATGGAAACTTATTTGATGAAAATATATTAAAAATACTTTTATGACTGAAAATGGATTATTACGCCTGTTAAATATTAGAATTTATTAAAAAAAGGAATAGTTGATCTAAATTGTTCCTAATCGTTGGAGAAATCTTAACACTTTAAGTTCTACATGATTATCAATCATAACAATAATTAATCAGAAAAACGTCGTTGTCGGACAAATTGTTTATAGTCAGATTGTCAATCAGCTGAAAATTTTCATTAATCAAAAGTTGAAGATAATTCTAAAAAAACATTTCATTAATCTTCGCCAGGCCAAAGTACCTAAATTCAATATTTCAACCTTTCTCCCACATTAAAACAGTTCGCCGTTGAAAATTTTATTCAACTTTCACCAGGAAACTGTTTCCGATTCTCGAAACTTTCGAAATTTTTGTCAATCGCTGTTAATTCTCTGTAAATACACAGAAAAATCTTTGTCAATAAAGACGAAACTACAAAAAAAAAAAAAAATGGTTTTAGCAATATATTCTTAAAGGTTCCTATTATATAAAAAAATCCTTAACTTGCGAATTTCGATTCTCGAACGATTAAATAAGCGATCTTCCGATAATAAATAAATTACACGCAAAAACTTGCGTGAAACAAAAATTAGAAAAAAAAAAACAAAACAAAAAAAAATAGTCGTTTCGTTGAAATAATTTTTTTACCGATTCTCGGACTAATAAATTCTCGGATTAATAAAAACTATAAAAAAATTGACATAAATAATATATTCAATCCAGTCAAGAAAGCAAAATTAGAATTTTTAGAATCAGCGTAAATACCCAGTAAATAAATTTAAAAAAAAAGCACCTTTTTCCGATGTTTATTATTTGTTTGTAGTCGACAATTTGTTAACAGTAATTCAATTGTCGCTCCAGACGTTTCCTCAATCAAACATAAAAAAAAAAAGTCGCTAAATTCTGTCTACCGATAAAAAGAAAATTCGACATTTCAACCTTTTTCCCATTCAAAGCAATTAATTGTTCAAAAGATAAATCCTCTTTTTTCCAGGACACATTATTTCGCAAAACCAAATTGCAAAAGAATCATTTATAAGAGAACGAAATTTATATCCGAGGTGCGGGATTAAAATCGCGATGTTCTCGATCAGAGAAATCGCGAGCTCGCTATCGACTCTTCGAAATAAGGTTATAAGCTTCCTGTGCGGTATCTCTTCTGCACCGGCAAACGTATACACTGTACAAGAGAGTACGCACCGAGTATATATACGTATAAGCATTGGAAGTAGCAAACGACAGCTAATACCTGCGGCATTGGCGTGCCACTAAGCACTAATTTATGCCTACTACAGAGTTAATGTTTCAAGGTAGCCTCTTCTCTCTCTTTCTTTCACTCATTCCGCTATCTCTTTATTCCTCTCTCCCTCTCTCTCTCTATCTTTCTCTCTCTCTCTCCGTGCGTCTCGAGCTCTCTGAGTTAACCGATAAAACCGTGCATTAATTAACGAATTCCTGGTTCCCCTGTCGATTTTGCCTAACGGTTAATTTTCATCTTGCCCGTGGCTCAAACGCAGAGAAATCGTTGAAACGTTGAAAACAGCCCCTCAGGGGAAATTTCATATAGGTACCGCAGCACGCTTTTAAGGTACAAAAAACGTTACACGAGAGTTTCGTACCTTATAGAGACAACGTAACCTATATATATCAAACTTTTTATTTTTATTTTCCATTCATTCGAATTGGGTTTTTTTTATTAGATATAAATTGTCTGATGAAAGATATTGAATGTCAAGTTGTTAGAACGAAAAGAATTTGATGAAATTCAATTGAATCTCCGGAAGTCGGGCGGAGGCTGAAAGAAAAGAAAATCGTACGAGTTTTGTATGTCGAATTGATGTGTGTGATGTGAGTGGGATTAGAAATTCTCTCGCGGTGACCGCCCCGCAGTTACAATTTCTCAATTGGCCGCAATGTCGTTCGAATACTTGTGCACTTGATTATTTATTCTGTGTATGTGTTATTTATATGTATCTATGTATATATATATTTTTTTGTATTTACTAAACTCACCCTTGTTATTTCACGTTATAACGACGCACCTCCGGCACGTGTGCGACACATTCACAGATGACCGGCTGGCCACTTGCACTAAACCGTAATCGCGGCGACAGGAAACCGTGCAATCCACACCCAAAAAATCCCGTCACGTTGAGCAAATACTGACACCTCACTGATAATATGGCCGCCGCCTGCCCTACCCGCTTCACGAGTATATCACCTGGGGTGGGGCTGAGTCGTTGATTTTGTAATATTACACTTGTGATGAAAGTCTGTGATAAATTTTCGAACGTTTCTCTCACGTATCGACTGAACTTATCCATTTCCTTTTCTATGCGGGCTTCTGATGCGCCTCGATAGATGGCGCGACGGTCGATTTATTAGTAGTGGCAATATTGTCAATTTAGACTTCTAAATGGTATCCCTCCGTACAACATTGAAAGCTTCCTGAGTATTGTGGATTTCAGAACGATCAAAGCTATTTGGAAATTTATTGGCGAAATTGATATTTTTATTTAGTTCACACAAGATTTTCTTACTCCACGACGAATTATTATGAATATATTTTTTGGTTTCCTTTGCACGTAGAAATAAGATTTATTTTATTTTTATTTTTATTTTCTTATTTTTTTCTTTGCCTGAAGTGAGAACCTGTAGATTATCTAGACTTCGAAAAGTATTAACATTTCCATAGTTTATATCTGAGATTAATTGGTGATATTAGTATAAATAAGAAAGTTCCTATATTATTAGTTAAGGTGATGTGCATACTGCTCGGTCGGTAACAAAAACTGTAAAGCGTTCTTCTCGTTCCCGTTTGACCTTTTAAACAAAAGATGAGCACGGTTCACTGCGTCTTGGAATTCAGCAGTGAAACGTGATCGTCTTTTACCCGAAAAATCAACCGTAATCCAGGAACAACGCTTCGGGAAGATTCGGCTATCTCTCTCGCACTTACGGTGACTCAGTCGGTACAGCATTATAACCTTAAGGCTAGAACATAAAACAAACAATGTGATAGGTACCATTAGTCGGTAAGGAAGCGATGCGGCTAGATGCGACAATGATCCCAAGGCCCTCTATTGTACAGTTTTCTACCCTTTTCAAATTAAAACAAAATTTTTAAAAGTCGAAATAGTGATGTAAAATGACCGTCACTTTTTAAATTTGCGTCAGTGACGCGTCATATGACCTTTACGCGACGTCATTTTTTTTTTAAGCAAAATTTACATGTAAAATGACCGTTATTTTTCAACCTGCGTCACCTTACAAAAACGTCTGTATGGATGTAAAATGACGGTCATATTTCTGCTACGACTTTTTCTTTTTGGAGCAGCAGAAAAAACCAAAACCAGGTACCGCATGTGCTGTGATTATGCAGTGTTTGCCTCGAGCCGCAGGCACTGAAAACGGTAAAGCCAACTTACAATAAAAGCTGTAAAATGCATTTGTATGCAGGATCGTAAACGCACCAAACAGGCTGCATCTTCCCGAATAACTTGTTTCTGGGCACAGCAAAACGGGACCGAAGTTTTAAAATCTACGTGCCCGCAATTTTATATATGCAATAAAATGCAATATTTCGGTTTCCCTTATTATACTTTTCTTAGTTGTATTATTATTTTTATTGTATAGAAGCAGCCCAGCTGAATAAATCTGTTATTTTCTTTTGGATTATCATTTTGTCTGGTGCCATTTCAATGTTGACCCTTTCCCCTCCCACAAATAAAGAGGATTGGTCAGAAATTTGCAATAAATAAATAGCGTTTATTCTTTAGCAAGGTACAAATACAGTATAACAGACAAATTTAGGTCTTAAGTCCTATTCGACATCTATTAACTACTAGTACAACATGTAGTAAAGTTTTCTCTAATTATATAAGTCTCGTACGTATCTCGACAAAAGTCTCTCTCTCTCTCTTTCTCTCTCGTTGATAACACACGCTAAAAATTTTATTTTCTTCATAAACATGCTACGAACTACAAAATCTTACTCCTAATTTTGCAGTCCCTATTCAAATTCTTGAAGCACCAATTTTTTGTTTTTCTTCCGCACAATTGTTTTTCATTATTCGACTGAAATGTAATTTTTTGTAAAAAAAAAAAAAATATCGTATCTCTGGTGGACATGATCGAAAAATTTGATTAAATTCTGTAGTTTTAACTGAAAAATTAGGTATATCATTATTTTGCACAAAATTTCGCGTCATTTTCACATAAAAAAATGTGTGATTTCCATTTTACACAATATATTTTACACAATATTTTGTGTAATTTAAAAAAAAACGTATGTGACGAATCTCCACAATTAATTGTATCTCTTTTAAACTTGAACAGAAAAATCTGTAAAACACAAAAAAATGACTGTCAAATTAACGCTTAAGTTTTTAACTTTAAAAAATCTGTCACTCCAATTTTACACAAATATTTTTCACTGCATATCTAAGTAGACTTTCAAATATAGACAATCCTAATCAAATTAAAGAAATTATTATCAAGAAAACAAATTTCCGGAAGTCACCTATTTTTCAAATCGACCTCCCCCCCCCCCCCCCCCGCCCCCTTAAATCGATAAGATTTTCGTACTCCTTTTTCGAGAACTTCGGAGACTCTTACGAGATAAGCTACGTTTATATATCAAAATATGACGAAATTCGTGTCTCTCTCTCTCTCTCTCTCTCTCTGTTCTCACCCGCGCATCGAAAGATTTCACGGACAGGAGTTGAAGCTAAACAAAAACGAGAATAATGAAAGTAATTTCGAGGAATATTGAAGCGTATCCGTGCGTACGTGTTCTTTTTAGTCTTGCGACATCCTCTCTCTCTCGCATCTCGATCGGAATTCTCAGCATCGTCCCCGATTACACCATTCCATCTCGGATGTGAAGACGTTAAGTTAATGATGTTGCAATCGGTCCGAAGAAATGCGATGATGCGTTAACGAGTTCACATAATTTTTTAGAAAACCTTAACGGAGGGTCGAGTCATTAAAAAAAAAAAGGAAAAAAAAATTATTTTCAAAGATTTATATATATATATTTTTTTTTTTCAACAAATATGAAATAAATATATTATTTCAGGATTGCAATAAACTATTTTTTTCTTCTGTAAAATCAGTTTATCGTAATCCTGAAATAATATACATATATATTTAATTAATATTTATTGGATGATTAGAATAAAAACTATAAATCTCTGAAAAATCATTTTTTCTTTACAGACTCGTTCTCCCCTCTAAAGTATATCATTTTACATGCGATGACGTTAATATTGAACGCAACAAAGTTTATCGTACGGAACACCGGATGCTGGTTATTAATCATTCTGTCTGGTAATCATATTAACGATGAGAGGGTGTTTCGCTGCCACTGTATCAATGTTGCATCCATTCTTAAACGTCCCTTTATCTTTTTCACTCCTCTCCGCTTCTTTCTCTCGATAATATCTTACCCTCGATCCCGGTTTCTCGCACCCGATCAATAACAAGTATAACAAGTATAACGAGATAACGGATCGTAAAACTTGTCCGATCTTCGATGCCACTACTTTATACGTGTAATATGCATCTATATATATATATATATTTATATACCGTTCGATACGTCACTGTTCTTCTTCTCGAATTAAAACCGAATTCTCGTCCAAGTTCATCGCTGATGCGTGTAATTACCCTAACGGTACAATCATTCATTTTTTTTTTTTTTTTTTTTTTTTTTTTTTTTTTAAGTCGACCAACAGTTTCGGAGTTCGACGGACCTTAATGAGAGAAACATGTGAAACGAATTCTTCTATTCGTCGCAACAAATTCGGCAAGTCTTTGGTCATTCTGTTCCTCGCAATTGAATTCAGGAGACTTTTTTTAACACGATTTTTTGATACTTCCAAGATTTTACATTTGTGTACAATTTTTGTGATATCTCATACGAAATCTTCGTTTTTTTGTATATAAAATCTGTGTGAATGTAAATAAAATGTTTTTGTAATAGATCGATATGAAATGCCGATTTTCAATTGAAAGTATTTTGTGCAAAATATATTTTTAAAAACAGATTTTTGCTGCGAAGCGAATAGAATTTTTTTTTTCTTCTCAACTTGTTTTTACAGATAATTTTCACTGGAACAAAAGTACAAAGATATGCAATTTTTTTTTAATGTAAATTTTGGATTGCATCATTTTCTATCACGTATTTACTAATATTACGTTGATTTAATTTTTTGTGGGAGCTTTCATCGATTTCAGGCAAAAAAGTATTCTTCTTTTTGAATCGATAAAAAAAGGTATTTCAAAAAATCTCATGCGATTAATTGTTTGTAATGCCATTCTGATTTTAATTTTTTTTTAATCCTAAATCTGAGTATAACAGATTGTAGAATATTTTCTGATTTCAAAAATGAAACATCTTCAATTTTTTTAATATACGAACTTGAGGGAATCGCCTATTCTAAACGATTTTTTGTCCCTTATAAATAAACGTAGATTATCAGAAAAAAAATAGAAACTTTATATAAAATCATGTAATTGAAAATTCGAAAATTCAATAATTTCTCTTTTTTTTTTTAAATACTAACTTTGCCCACTTCCAACCAAAAAGATATGTTTTATATATTTTGCAAAAAAAATGCTTAAAAAAAAAATTAGATCTCCACATTGACAAATGACATAATCAAAAACATTCTATTTACATTCTTCCCTTAACGTTCAATTCCCTGCACGTAAATGCATCGAATCTCTCTTTAATGTAGACCACAATGCCGTTTGCTCGCAACACTTTTGTACAAAGTCACGGACAACTTCGTATGGGATATTACCAATCGGATAGCGAGTAAAAGTTTATCGTGCATGAACCGAGTGTGCGGATGGGGTCGTATTAATGGAATATTAAATGCATCGTTTGCAGCAAATATCGAACGATTTTGAAAGCGAGAAGAAAAAAAAAAAAAAAAAGAAAAAAAAAGAAAAAACGAGTCGCTTGAAAATATAGCACTGATAAGCAATTTACGAATCTCGACGCTTTGACGTCAGACAAAACGCGCGAATGGATGAGAAAAGAGAGATATAGAACGGATGACTTGGAACGCGCCACTATAAGCTAATAAATAATTTTCCAGTGATAAGCGAAATCAAGAAACTTCACACATTTTGTACCGCCGGATCTCTCAACTGGTTGCATCTGTTTTTCGCATTCATCAACTCTGGCAAGAGACACGAATTTAGCAGATTTTAATCATCTCTCTCTCTCTCTGTGTGTGTCTTGAGACCACAGCATCCTTCGTCAGCAATATAATTTATATAGTAATACCGTAGATTGCTCACAATCAGTATAAAATCTCTTAGCCAGCGAGCGACAGTTGAATTTTCCTTCACCAGCAAAATCATTCTGGTGAATTACTATAAGAATAACGTGTGGCTTTTTTTGTTCTTTGGTAAATTGATCAATCATCCTGCGTACTGGCCTCGCCCAGCAAATGATTGAAGCCACGTTTTTGACTGGGATCACGACAAATTCCTTCCTCGGTGTCGCAGCTAAGTCCGTAAATACATGGACAGAAGATGTAGTGAACGTCGGATAATTGAACTTGACTTCCGTCCGGATATACCAGAGTCGTGTTTAGAGTTGCGTGACCACTCGGTCTGCATACTCCACCTTCTTCTTGCATAGCTCTGCATTGCGGAATGCTGAATTTGTTGGGTCCTGTAATTGTGAATTCATTCGAGCGTCATCATAGAAACATTTGGTGATCCTAAGCAGTTGATTTTCTTTAGGCTGAATAATAGTTTGTTGACGAGTTTTAGAAATCTCGTTAATTGAACGAGCTGAAAGTCAGATCAGGCTTGTGCGGTGCACTATTGTAACAGGGCTTTAATTAGCAATTTATATCCCTCGCGGAATTTATCAGTCAGAGACTGACTGATAGCCAAATGTTGATTGAAGCGAAAAATTAATGTTACATTGATGAAAATATGAGTTGTTCTTATTAGCAAAAATTTTGGTATCGGCTACCTAAAGATATTGGTAGAAATTATTTTGTAATTTTTTGTAACCAACTTTTTAATGTATTCTAATGATCTTAGTTCAAATAATTTTTTTAAAATATTTATAATACACCATTTAAAGAAAAGTTGATCTTTAAAAATATTCGTATAGAATTACTAAAAAGAAAAAATTGCAAAAAAGTTGAGTTTAAAAAATGTATTATATTCAAATTAATGTTATCATTATTTAAGACTCAAAATTTGTATTTAAATATTTTTCTTAACATTGATTATTTTAAAAAGTCAACGACTAGAAAACTAAAAAAAAATTATTTATTTAAATTTAAATTTTCATACTAGATTTTTTGTCCCCTCTTTCATTTTTCCTCATTTTACATATCTGCACATTTTGACACTCACCTATAGTGCAACAATGTCCTGGCATGCATTCCAAGCTGCTCTGGCACTCTACATAAGGTGGCCTGTTGCTCATCGTTCGTCCATTAATCTGACAAACGATTGCGGCTATTACCAGAGAGATCGTCACAATTGATTTGAACATCTTCGTGTCTTCTTTCCAAGTGAACTTCCTGAAATAAAATATATTTTACTATACCAATGATATCAATCGAATGGGCTTAAAGTTCACAAAGATTTTATGCATAAAACACGTCAGCTTTATTCAATTCCTATGTAGGAGTTGCAAAACCTTCTAGGGTAAATTACGCTTCGATTCTGCTGAGCAATTTCCGGACACTCTGTGTTCGATTAGAACTAATATGACATGATCTGATCTCCGCACGTAATTATATCTTTCTTGTTCTCGACAACTATTCGTCACTCTACAATCCGTCTTTGTTTTTCAGACCTCAAAGTCACAGATCCAAATATATAAACAGCATGTATGGGGCATTCAAGATCGACAGAACAGGATCATACCACCCTCATATTTATATTTTTTCGTTGTAGGAGAAAAAATAGAAATTCTTTATTAATACAGTCAATTTTTAAAACCACATAGGAAGCATTCTCTGTCAAACAGCTTTTTTTTTTAACTCTCTCAAATATTTTTTTATAATCGGTCACTTAATAGTTTTAATTTTTTTTTACTACTGAAAATGATTCAGTAGTAAAAAATTCTGTAAATTTTACAGCGCAAAAAATAACGTTTTAATAAATAATCTTCAGTTTTTTCGAAAGAAATAAAAGTTCTCGATTAAATATGAAAAAAAAAAAAAAAACAGTGGCTGAGTTGAGTGAAAATTATTTACAGATGGAACTGATCCTAAAATAAGATTCCAAAAATAATTAAGTAAACATTTTTTTTTGTCATCAACTTTAGTTTGAATATTTTATAGAATAATTTATTTATGCAGATGTTCTCCAGCACAAGTTCAAAAAGTGTCCTTGCTAAAGTTAATTGAAGTCGCTAGACGCTTTTAGCCGTGATATTGCGAGAATATTTATCTGTTTGTCTCAAGGTCTCGTGATTGCGTCTAAATTCGTTTCTTTTTTTTTAATCTCTACCAGGGATTCTCTATGAACTTGCACTAGACGACGTGTATAAGTGAGAATAATTTGAAAAAAATATGAAACAAAAAATGGAAGAAAATAGAAATCAGTTTGATAAGAATTTGATAAGAAATGTCAAAGGCTTAAGTCATTTCTACAGTTCGTGGACAGACTAGTGTGACCGATAGATTATTGATTTCAGAAAAATTTCGATGAGGAAGTATGTCTGTTAATTGTGTCTTCCTTGTAAAGTAATTCATTTTATGAGGAACATGCCTCATATTTTCACAAATTTCGAGGATAATAAATGTATATAGTTTAAATTATTTAACTAAAAATAGTCAAACATTTCCGATCGTCAGATTCTTCACAAACATTTTTTCAAAAATTCAAATTTTAACATTTTTTCAAATTTTAATGAAAATCATAGTAAAAATAGGATTTTCTTAGCTTTATATATATGATCAATTTCAGTTTGACCTGTTAAGTAATTCCTACATGTTGAATTTTTAATTCTCGTAATTTATAACGTATATTTTTTCTAAACCACTTTTCTCGACATTTTAGATAATTTTGAGTGTCCTGACATGAAAAACCAATTTTTTTTTTTTCATGGAAACAAAGGTTTCTCTATATGAGGAAGCAAAATTAGGAAAAAGAGCTTTAAAGTGGGTTACACAGACAGAGAATGCCACATGTATGGTTTTTGAATTTTCTTTTTTTTTTCTATTTTTTTAATTCTTGGCATCAAGTTGCTACCGCGACTTTTGATCCATAAACAAATATGTTATCTACACTTAGCAATGAAAAATCATTGGCAACTCATTGGAGAGACGCAATAAATAATTACAGAACGACGCGATTTGCTCTGATGATCCGGAAGTATTTGCATCTCGCGTCCTTCATACCTTGCCGCGGTCATTGTTAATTACGCGATGACGAAAGTCCGTCGATTGTCTCTGTCAGACGCGGATTAACAAGAATTTGCTATTGTCGAATTGCGTCTTCAAATTATTCACGTGAACGATCGATATCTCAAAAGAGTGTTGCTCAATGTAAGACATTTAAAAAAAAAATTATCACACGAGGAAGTCACAATAAACGGCAAGACAATCCGTATTTTTAATAAAATTATTTTGCAATTTTTCGTAAACAACTTTTTGATTTATTCTAATGATCTTACATTATATATTTTTTTAATATTTATAATACAGCATTTAAAGAAAAATTTATTCTTTAAAAATATTCGTATAGAATTACTGAAAAGAAAAAATTGCAAAAAAGTTTAGTATAAAAAATGTCATTAGTCTAGAATTCTATTTTTATTATTTTCAAATTTATTTTATCATTATTTAAGACTCAAAATTTGTATTTAAATTTTTTTTTTTTTTAAATATTCGAACAACAGACTATACGAACTAACAGAATCCATCAACACAAGACTGACTGCACTGACCACCAAATTCGCAAACACCAAATTAGATATAATATAATAACAATAATCGACCTGTGTCACAAACCCACTACAAGACGTAACCGATATAAACATCCTAAACACACATTCATAAACGGCCCACAAGCACTAATCAACGAAGACAATCAAGCAAACTAAATGAGGCGACACACTGGAATCTTATTACCACATGACAAATGACTCTCTAATCTCTATTTTTCATTTACTCCATTTCATAATTTTTTTTTGTTTTTTTTTCTCTATTTATTGGGATTGTATTTTCTGCCTCTCGTACTCACTTTCCCAAAAATGATTACATTCACTTTTTCCACCCACTCAATTATAAATAAAAATGTAAAAATGTCACCTGTTGTAAAAACAAATAAAACTGTAAAATACTTTGAATGACTAAATAGAAAAAGTTGCAAAAGACGGTGTGTATAAAAAATGTCATTAGTCTAGAATTCTATTTTTATTATTTTCAAATTTATTTTATCATTATTAAACACTCAAAATTTGTATTTAAATTTTCTTTTTTTTCGAATATTTAATATAATAATATCGATAATTTTGAAAAGTCAACGACTAGAAAATTACAAAAAAAACTATATATTTAAATTAAATTAATTCGTATTCTTACTAAAATTATTTTGTACTTTTTCGCAAGCAACTTTTTTGTATACTCCAATGATATTAGTTTGCATTATATATTTTTTATATTTATAATATACAATTTTGAAAAAAAGTTAATCTTTGACATAATTCATACAGAATTACTGGAAAAAAATAGAAAAAAAAGTTGAATACAAAAAGTGTCATAAGTATAGAATTCTATTGATATTATTTCCAAAACTATTTTATCATTTTTCAAGACTCACACTTTTTATTGAAATTTGTATTCTTTTTAAAAATATTTCTATTGTAAAAAATCATCATTAATCTAAATACCAATTTTATATTCAACACCAAAATAATTTCATAAAATTTCCATTTTTTTCTTTAAATCAAAAATTGACAATAAAAAAAAATGTCACATAAAAATCGTGACAAATCAGCACGGTTTTTTATTCTTACCAAAAATCGTTCGATAATTCTTCGAGTCACAAAACTGGTCGTTGCACTTGTGATGTCAGAACACGTTATTAATTTTTGTATTGTTCACTGGGAGAATAAAAAAAAAAATCACTGAAGTCGTTTTCGGAAAGTGTAAAACTGAGGGATACTGTTAGCAGGGAAATGATCGGGTTGCGTGACGTGCACACCGGCTAAACGCTTGGTAGCATGTGATTACACGAACCGGTGGGCTTCTTGTTTTATAGCGGTTCCCGCTGTATTCTCACGAGTGCTCTCGTCTCTATACAACACGCTCAACCACAGCGACGACTTACATACATACAATTCAGCTTTCCTCTCTCGTGAGTCTTCTGCTTGTCAAGCCAGTCTATTTTGTCCGTATAGCGGGCGTCATTTAGCACACACAGACGTTCTTCATCATCGCCTCTTTTACTCGGTTTGCGTCGCGGATAAATTGTGCTATGACAGCAGACTCCAGATGACAATTTCGTTTGGGACACCCGTGATGTGCTATTAAAAAAAAATCAAGGATTTATGTATATAGTGCAATAGTTTTTTAACACTGTTATGTCTGTAGCCGCTTAAGTACGCGAAGTCTCAGAAATGTCAGTCCGGAAAGAAGTACGTTTATGCGCCAACAGAGGGATCGTAAGTCCTTCGTTTTCTCACATATGAGATGTTCCAGGGTAACTTTTCCACCGAATTTTTTGGAAACGCATTATCGAGTGCAGTCTGGAATTGCCTGGTCATTAAGAGATGTAATTTTCTTATAGTATAAGAATATTTGTCGATCAGAACAGAAAATTGAATCTCGTTGGATCTGAAAAAAAAGGATTTTGTACAGTTTAGAAAATATTGGTACTAAAAATTGTATCACAAGTCACGAAGATTACGCGAAATTAAATGAATAACTTGGTAATCATGTGAAATCGTAGCGAAATTATGGGAATCGGGTGAAAGAGCTTGATGACCAAACGACTAAAACAATTATCGAACAATCCAGCTAAGAATTGCCAGCGAAAAATTCTGGACATTTCATCAATGATTTGAACGCTACGAGAGCACACACGACAAATTATTAGCTTAACTTCAAAGCTAACATATAACTTCTCCATAATTTCAATCAAACGGCTGTTATGTCATTGGTTTTAGCATCCAAAAAAAAAAACAGACAACAGCATCGGCACGTTGATAACGCCCTGATACGCACCTATATGGACTACAATAATTACACTCGTCAGCCTTTCAGCTTCTCATTGACGCACAGCAGTGGAAAAATACTCCGATTTATTTGTACTATGTCTTCCAATTATGTTTCATTTGGTGTCTTCGGGCCCGACTTTAAAAGCAACTAAAAGTGGACCACATGTATGACGAACACTGTAACAGAAGACGTAATGAATTATTTATTACAAACGAAATTGACCTAGTAAAATCGTAGTACATGATTTTTTTAAGTGCGTGTCATTGATCTCATATCACCTCCTATAAACCTTAATTGCGAGCGGCATCGGTATATTCTAAAGTAAATAAGAAATTAATATCTACTAAATTAAAGAACTGTCGTGGATTTAGGAACGTGCTCGGTCTCATTAATGAACATTTATCTCAATTTTTCGGTGCGTCACGACTGCATTAATGGTATCACATTCCTAACAGCTCTTGATATTAATATAATTTTTCTACATTTTTAAAAAATTAATTCTTCTGTGTTCCGTGTTACAAAATATGTTAATATTTATTGCACGCAAAAGCGCTTATTTATAAATGACAGTAATCGCAAAATTAACAACTCAAAACATACTTGAAATTCGACTATCATCCAGTCACATTACTAACACGTATATACTTCAAATATTGTGTCAGTCAAATCCGCGAATTTAGTTTATATTTCAGCCGCCAGATGGCGAATTCGCTACAACTTTCTCGCTGACGAGTGTGCGAAGCGAATTACAAATATGAGAAGAGCAGTTTTTCGCTTCTGCACACGTTCTCCTTTGTAGATTAAACATTCTTATTTGTACCCTTGGTCCTTTATTTCCTTTTGAGTGGCTTTTGGCTTAAACCAACTTTTAGTCGAGGCCTTGGTGCTCCCAAAATCATCCCCGTTCCAAATCCCTGGCAACGACTCAGCGTAGTTCAGCTCACAATCAACCTGAAAGTATTTAGAAATGACGTAGTTATTTTTACAGTGATGAAGGACCTGAAAGAGGGCAAGAATGCGGAGATGTACCTACCAATGTATACGAATATAACAACGTAATTATACATTGACGGATCGAACCGTACGATTCTCCAGCGTCGTCTTTGATACATCTCGAAGGCATGCTTCACGGAATGCTGCGTAGGTCGTGGGGTTTTCCTCTGTCGTTTAGCATACCTTCAATGGATTTGTTTTTCTATTGTTTTCATTGTCAACAACTAAAATAAGATAGACACTATCAGACGATACGAATCTCATCGTCTATGCAAATTAGTTTGTGCCTCGTTTATATGTAGCATGTTTTATGTAGGTATAAAGTGGGCGCACCAGAGTGACTCAACAGTTTTTTTCAAAAATAAGGCGCGATCTTTATTTCACATGTCGATTTTGACAATTTTAAAAATTACTTTGTATTGTTTAGACAAAAAAAAAGAAACATTTATAAGTTACAGAATATTTTTGTATTAATTATATTGATAGGTATAAAGATCGACATCCTGGAATAGATTTTTGTCGCATCCCCTCTAAGACATTCCTTAAGAACACTGCACCTTCACCTTCTCTTGCAGTTTTTTTGTTTCAGAAAAAAATATGCGATGTATAGGAACGAGGGTTTTTCCTACATTTAGTATTAGACATGTGTGAATAAAAATTGAATAATTCATCATGAATATGAGCAATTCCAATTTGATTATTCAAATACTTTGAATAATTCGAATAACATGAGTTCTGTTGTTATTTTTATGTTATTTTATGTTTGTTACTTTTATAATTCCTTTTTTTTTTTTCAATTTGACAATTTTTTTTTTTGTCTTTACTAATTTAAGAATTGTTCGAATTATTGAAAAAATTTGAAAAAAAAAATGAATATTCAAATCAAACACTAGTGGATCTACACATGTACCCAATTATTCCACGTCCAAAGTATCTGCAAAAAAATGTTGTACTGAAACTTTGAAATACAAAAGCTTAGCTACTTTTGTAAAACAATTTTTTGAAAAAGTCGCTCCATGGTGGCCACGATTAATTTAAACACGTTCCACTTTTGTCTAGATCCTTTGAATATCATAGCTTATACTTTTCGTGAGTTCAACACTCATTCATCAAGTACAAGTTTCCTAGCTTTAATAAAGCGAGAAAGAGTACAGAGCTCGTCCTGTGAATGACGCGATCCAAAGCTCTAATATACGAGACTTAATTTGGGCGATCCGGAAGCTATTCGCGAAAATTACGCCTCGAGGATTACGTCGGGTCACAATAATCATAATAATCGTAGATCATCCTGTGTCATCTTATGGCTGTATAACAGTATAAGTGCGTGTGCGTGTGTGCCTGTGCATCCGCGAAGATGTACAGCGCTAATAATAGCGCGATCGGTAATTATTATGAACCGGAGGCAACAAGTCACGTCGTCATCTTCAGGATGTTAATCCGCCGTCGTAATTGCGCTAGAAACAATCGCGAGATTTTCTATATTCGTGGAATTAATTATATATGGGGCAATCCACCCCGTTTCGACCTGGGTCTGACCTCTCCGATTTGGCTGGTAATTTTTTGTTGCATTTGTCAGACCCTCAAATGCACCAGAATTTTTTTCTTTTTTTTTCTATGGCAATTTTTTTTTTAATATTTTTTTAAAGTGACATATCGAATGCCATAATTTAAAAATCTGAAAAAATGGTGAAAAATACTTTGTTGAATATCAAATTTTTTTTAGCTTGTAGCCAAAGTGGGCTAGATTTTTCTTCTTATAGTTTTTAAGCTTTTTTTTATTTAAAAAATTATGAAAAAATAGAGAAAAAAGATAATCTACTACTGGCGATTGGTTTAATGTTTATTTATGTAAAAGCGGATTTTTAAGAAATTTCTCAGATTTTTTAGCCTGCAGCCAAAGTGGGCCAGATTTTTCTTCTTATTGTTCTTAAACTTTTTTGATTTAATAAATGATTAAAAAATGGAAAAAAGAACTTAAGAACTATAGGAAGAAAAATCTGGCCCACTTTGGCTATAAATTAGAAAATTTAGATATTCATCAGAGTATTTTTCAGAATTTTTGCTGATTTTTTAAATATGGTCTTCGATATGTCACTTTAAAAAAATATTAAAAGAAAATTTGCATTGTTCAGAAAAATCTGAAAAAATTTCTAACAATCTCAAAAAAGTCTAAAGAAAACCCAGTTTTATATAAATAAGCATTTGACCAATCGCCTGTAGTAGATTACTTTTTTTTTTTCTATTTTTAAATATTTTGTTAAATCAAAAATTCTTAAAAACTACAAGAAGAAAAATCTTGCCGACTTTGGCTACAAGATAAAAAAATTTAATATTGAACAAAGTATTTTTCAGAATTTTTGCAGATATTTAAATTATGGCATTCGAAATGTCACTTTAAAAAAATATTTAAAAAAAAATTTGCATAGTTCAGAAAAACCTAAAAAAATTCCTAAAAGTCTGAAAAAAGTCTAAAGAAAACCCAGTTTTACATAAACAAACATTTGACCAATCGCATGTAGTAGATTAATTTTATTTCTATTTTTAAATATTTTCTTAAATCAAAAATCCTTAAAAACTATAAGAAGAAAAATCTTGCCCACTTTGGTTACAAGCTAGAAAATTTTAATATTGAACAAAGTATTTATCAGAATTTTTGCAGCTATTTAAATTATGGTCTTAAATATCTCACTTTAAAAACATATTAAAAAAAAAAATTGCCATAGAAAAAAAGAAAAAAAAAATCGCATTCGAGAGTCCAACGAATCCTCCAAAAAATGACTCTCCAAATCGGAGAGGTGGAGGGTCAGGCCGAGATCGAAACGTGATGAATTGGCCCATATTTTCTGCATAATACTTTTGATATCGATTTTCACCGTAAAAAATATAGACGATTTTCTTTCCTCATATCACTGAAAAAAAAAAAACTTTATTCACAACAATCAAATACATTTAGTTGCAATTTTATCGAAAATATTAAAAATTATCATTAGTTAACAGTCGTCAAATCCTAACACCTACAAATAAACCCTTCTCTCATTTCAGTTAAACGAAAAAGGTATCGAAAATAATTCAACGACGTTCTGCATGGGACGTGTGATATCGAACTTACCCAGGGATAAAAAAAAAAAAATAAACCTCGGCGATTCATGCAGAGGGTCTCAAAGTTTCAGTAGAAACGTATCAGCCCACTTCCCACATCAGATACTTGCTGCATACCGTGATATATATTCGGCGCAAGCGTGGATATGGAAAAAGGGGGTTGTCGGGGCTGATGTACAATTTACCTTATTAAATAATCAAAACTGCGTTTCCAATGGTATTCCTCCTTGTCTATTTGGTTTCGATCGATAAAATCGTTCTGTGCAAAAGAGGGATAATATATGTGATTGCGTGGCCAATAATTTTGTACTGATACCGATAGCCTCCCTCCGAATAAAGCTCATTAATACGTAATAATATTCTCCTAAGTCCGGGAAAATTCATCGCGAAAAATGCAGTACAATAAAAGCGTTTCTCTCAGTACACGTAAAAACTCGATCCTGTTCGTTGGGATTGTCGCTTGACACAGACTGAGAGACAAACGTTTGTCCCAAACAATTCATTGATTTCAAAATAATTTCAAAATAATGAACGAAAACGTGGCGAAGGTTTACCCATACAGTTTGATCCCTTACAAAGCATTTGGATTTTGGTGCCCACTCGAATGGAATCGTGTCTGGCAAAAAGTACTCTACGGATTGTATACCTTAATTGCTATTTGTCTTCTCGTGTGTGGTTTTGTCACTCAATTTATGTACATCGGACTACGCTACGAGCACTTCATGGACACTATTGACCTCGCCTTCCAAAGTCTCATCGAGGTTACCGCATTCTGCAAAATTCTAACTACTCTGATGAAACGAAGTAACATGATTGCACTTGCGGATATCCTGATGAACGATTATTGCATACCAAAAGATGCCAAGGAATTGAAGATCATCAGTAGATTTGACAAAATCGCGAGGTTGGTCTACGATCTACAGAAATATCTCTCTGTAACACAGTTTTTTTTTGCCTCATGGAGGAAGCTTTGTTTGAGTGAAAAAAATTTTTTTACAGACGCATCACTATACTCTACGTTGGTGCAGTGCAGGTACTTTTCTCGATATCAATACTTCAAACTGTGTTCGTTTTTGCCTGGGAAAAAACACTACCCTTTGCGGGCTGGTTTCCATTCGATCATACGCGATCAATCGGTTACTGGGTAGCCCTTATTCATCAATTATACGTTTATTATATCCTTGCGACTATGGGTCCCAATTACGATTGCCTCGTAGTTGGTCTCATGTACAAAGCCTATGGGCAATTCCATATTCTGAAATATCGATTAATAAAGATAACTGATGAAATTGTCGAAGACCCGGATATGAAAATTCTCGAGCATGACGTTAAGGACACGGAACAGCAGGCACTCGCTAAATGCGTTCTTCATCATCACGAAATAATAAAGTTAATAAAATAATAATTTTAATAAAATAATAAAGTTAATAAAATAATAATTTTAATAAAATAATAGCTTTAATAAAATAATGAATTTCCTAAAATTAATCTCCTAACAATTAATGAATAATTAATGCAATTTCGTTACGTCAGATACACGAAACTGCTTAACGAGACTTTCGACGGAGTCCTGTTTATACAGAGCGCGGTTGCTTCTGTCATCGTTTGCATGGGCATCTATCAGATTGCGAGCGTGAAAGGCGTGACCATTGAATTCTTTTACTCGCTTCTTTTAATCATAATGTTGCTCTCACAAATGTTAACGTATTGCTGGCACGGCAACGAATTAACACTCGAGGTAAGACACGAAGAAATTGTGTAATCTCTTAGATTAGCACGGAGATGAAAATTCGCATCATGGGATTGGTACTTTCTGCCTAGATACATTTTTCAAAATTACATTCCCTGAACAATTGCCTCTTATTTAAAATTTCGTTCTTACAGAATCGATTGCAGTGAAGTCAGTGTGAAAATCACTTGAATACCTTCAAGTGTGATCCTTGAATATCAATGAATTTTTAATATTTTGAATTGATGCAAAAAATTTGCATTTATTTGCTGCTTTTAAATTATGTATTTTTCACAGTAGCATTCACTGTACTATTTTTATTGTGATTAAAAAAATAAAATTGAATAATTTAAACTGGAGATATGAATCAAGTTTTCATTTGTGTAATCGATGGGTTAAAAAAAGAAAATGATATATAAACGTTCTGGAAAAGAATTTTTATGTGATATTTCAAATTCTGCGCAATTTGAGTCAGTATTTGCTATGTGAGATTGTAGATTCTTTGCAAACGGAAATTATTATTTTAAATATCATTTAGACTGAGTGTCGGAATATCTTTGATGAAATAGAAATTCTTAATTAATTTTCAGAGCGCTGATATAGGAAATGCAGTTTACGCGATGGACTGGACGACATTGGATATACGAACACAAAAAAGTCTTTTGATTATTATGCTTCGTACTCTTCGTCCACTCATGTTCACGAGTGGCGGTATAGTTACATGGAATTTGGACACGTTCATATCCGTGAGTTTTTAATGATATAAAAATCTTTAGATCCGATAAGATTATCGGTAAAAAATTTAGCGATATATATTATATTATAATTTTCAGTTGACTAAGCTTTCCTATTCGATGTACAACTTGCTCGATACAACGTCCTGAACATAGAGATCTGCCCAGAAAATAATGGATGTATGATTTAAAAAAAAAAAAAAAATTGTATATCATAATAGTTGAAGACATTTAGCCGACAGTATTTAGTATATTATTATTATTATTATTATAATTACTCTATCAAACAGAAGGATTTATATTCCTTTTTCATCGTCAACGCAATTTTGAATTGGCGTCGAACCACCACCGTCACTTTTGATAAACGAGTATGTTTATCAAAAGCTTGATTCCCAGTCAGTTTTTTTTTTAATCCTTCGAAAACGCACCTAATAGTGTTTACAATCTATGAAAATAGGCACAGGATAGAATCTGTGTAGAGGTTCTGTTCACCCTTTAAAGCACTTAGATGTAACCACGTTGAAAGCGCCATTTTTAATTCGTGAATTGTAATTTCAGATTTGTAATCAGCAACTTCGAAAACCTGTGAGAACCGACTTTTATCGAAATCAAAGTAACCTTTCACATTTTTTTGCAGTCATGTTGTATCAGCCATTTTGTATTTCAGAATTTTGAGTCAAGATTCGTAATCAGCGACCCTGAAAACCCCTCAATACCGAATTTCATCAAAATCAAGTAACTTTTTGCATTTTTGTCCGCCATTTTCGATCCGCCATTTTGTATTTCTGAATTTTGAGTTCAGGTTCATAATCAGCAACTTCGAAAACCTGTGAGAACCGATTTTCATCGAAATCAAGTAACCATTCACATTTTTTTGCAGTCATGTTGCATCAGCCATTTTGTATTTCAGAATTTTGAGTCAAAATTCGTAATCAGCGACCCTGAAAACCCCTGAATACCGAATTTCACCCAAATCAAGTAACTTTTTGCATTTTTGTCCGCCATTTTCGATCCGCCATTTTGTATTTCTGAATTTTGAGTTCAGGTTCATAATCAGCAACTTCGAAAACCTGTGAGAACCGATTTTCATCGAAATCAAGTAACCATTCGCATTTTTTCGCAGTCATGTTGCATCAGCCATTTTGTATTTCAGAATTTTGAGTCAAAATTCGTAATCAGCGACCCCGAAAACCCCTGAATACCGAATTTCATCAAAATCAAGCAACTTTTTCCAATTTTTTCAGTCATATTGCATCAGCCATTTTGTATTTCAGAATTTTGAGTCAAGATTCGTAATCAGCGACCCTGAAAACCCCTGAATACCGAATTTCATCAAAATCAAGTAACTTTTTCCAATTTTTTCAGTCATATTGCATCAGCCATTTTGTATTTCAGAATTTTGAGTCAAGATTCGTAATCAGCGACCCCGAAAACCCCTGAATACCGAATTTCACGCAAATCAAGTAACTTTTTGCATTTTTGTCCGCCATTTCTGACCCGCCATTTTTTATTTCTGAATTTTCAGTTCAGTAAATCAAGTAACTCAGTCATATTGCATCGGCGATTTTGTATTTCAGAATTTTGTGTCAACATTCGTAATCAGCGACCCCGAAAACCCCTGAATACCGAATTTCACCCAAATTAAAAAACTTTTTGCATTTTAGTCCGCCATTTCTGATCCGCCATATTTATTTCTAAATTTTGAGATTCCCCAAAAACTCCCAATTTTTTTTTTTTTTGGGAATACTTTCCTCCAAATCAAGTACCTTTATGCATATTAATCCGCCACATTAGGACCGCCATTGTGTATATCAGAATTTTCAGTTAAGATTCATAATCAGCAACCACAAAAACTCCCGAATACTGACTTTTCTTAAAATCAAATACCCTTCAAAATCTTGCTTCGCCTTATTAAATCCGTCATTTTTCATTTCACTAGTTTTGACCTAAGATTCGTAATCATTAGCGACCCCAAAGACCCTCAACTACCGAATTTCAACTAAATTGGATCTAAAGAAAGATGCATATTCTTCAAAGGGACATCATTAATCGTTTGGTGAACATTGATGCACTAGTAGAAATAGTCATATTTATGCCACGACAGTGAAATGCATGTTCCCTTCATTTTGCCCTCTGCAGCCAATCGTAAAAACATTTATTTCTCTTTTTTTTCTTTAATCATTATTGTATTTGTAATAAAAATTCGTCGACATCGACCTAATTTTCTCGAGACAAAAGGTATGTACGTTACTTCTTAATAAATACTAGAGACTTTTGTGAAACAAGCCTGAACGCCAGTTCTCGATCACAGGTGCTGGTAGCAAAATCTAAGAACACCCAAAATACGCCATTTAACGAATTGCCTTGCAGTATCATCCGGATGTGTAGCTTCATTGTGTGAAGAATCAGCAGATATGCCTCTGCAGCTCTTCACCAATATTGGGCGAAGTATCTACAACACTGGAACACTAGAGGCATGTGACTTCTAGGATGGGCAGGTTCGCGTTTGGCATTTCGTTTAGTTCCCAAGCACACACCTTGTAGTCCGGGCGAAAGGTCGATGTCCCTGGTTCAATTGAATTGTATCAAAGGGCAGGACAGCCTAGATCGAGTGTGCAAGAGATTGCGTTTGATCTTCAATACCGTCGATGAATCTTCAGGAAATTTCAATAATTCCCAGAGGGTACGATCGACTCTCTACAAAAGCAGATGGATTTGCTTGTGTTTATTTGCGATTTCATTTTATTTCTTACGATTTTCATCAATTATTTTGAGCTATTTTTATACTCTTCGATCTAATCGTATTCGAGGATTCTGGCACATACGTAGCATTCACAATTCATGATACTAATATTGCATCTATAATTCGTGATAACTGAATTGACATTTTTCTTCAATCATATTTTTGACTGTTGATGTATTCCATGCACCGGATGAAGAAGTATGAAAACACATATCTGACCAACAAAATACCCTGAATCGTCAAAGTGTCCATGGCGTGTAGACGGTGGACTCTACTAAATGTACTCGAAGTAGCGGATACTTAATCCACTTGCTTATAAATGAAAAACGTATCTTGGAAGAGACTTAGAAGCCTTGAAGAGAACTGGATGTCCATTGGATGAAATGTGGACTTGGTTTTTGTGTCTGGACTTCATGTCGTTGACTGGAGGTATTATTGGCGAACAGAAAAAAAAAATAATGCGTCCCACCGACCCATCAGAGTATGTGGCAACGCTCTGTTACTATAACCATAGCTTATCAACCGGACATTAGCTGAACCTAAAAGTCTTCCCTACTGCAAATAATCGAACGTACGTCGCTAGAAAATTGCATACGTGTCACTAACGATACTTGCAACCCTTTCTCGCTGTATGATTTACCTTGCTGACTATTACCAATAAATGCTGAAAATTGCCACCTCAATCAGAATAATGTTCCCCCGTTTTGTCACGAATATTGTACATTCTCGATTTTTTCTACATCTTTGTATTCGAATTTTCGCCGTTGACGCACGTGCTCATTCTCTCGGATAATGAAAAACTTATTCGATCAACATTACTATCAAATAAATAAGTTCTATATGTCCAACTTTGGCATCTGGCCGGAGCAATCGTTATTTATTAGATGCCTTTTGCCTTCTCTTGCAACTTCGATACTTGTATCCATAATTATTCCTGAGGTAATAATCCTTTTTTTTTATTTTTTATTTTTTATTATTATTGTCAGTATTTTTTTTTTTTTTTTTTTTAAATAATATTAAGCTTATATATTACGATATGAATATTAGCAATTAAATTACTCAGTTAATTCGCATGCACGAACTACGGCAAAATGTGGACAAAGTTATTGAGGGCATACTTCCGATTTTGTTGATGATGGTCTCTACAACAAAACTGCTCAACAGCTGCTTTAAAGTCGGAAAGGTAGGATTGTTTATTCACGGGTCACATTTTATTCGATTATTAATATATGAGGCGAAACACATCAAGTCGGAGGCCCAAATTTATTCCGGATGTTGGTCTGGTTGAAGAAAAAACGTAGGAATTTTTTCAGATTTTTTTTATTGCATATTCAAGCTATTAAAAATTTCTGAAAATAATCATTGTTTATTTTTTAACGCCGATAGTACGGGTCGCACAAAAAAATCTTAAGAACATCAAACTTTGGATTTTCAGTGTACTTTCCAACAATTTTTTTTGTAAAATTCTCCGATTTTATTTTATGCTATTTTTCAATTATATAAAGTTGCCATTTTTTTCACCTCCGAAACGAAAGAGCTGTAACTGTAGATCAAAATTGCCGCCCATCTCGCCAATTTTTTCGAAAAAATGCATAAAATGAAATCGAAGAATTTCACAAAAAGTGTTGTTGGAAAGTACGCTGAAAGTCCAAAACTTTATGTTATTATGATTTATTTTTGCGAGCCGTAGTATTGGCGTTACAAAAATAGACAATGATTAGTTTCAGCGATTTTCAATAGCAGCAATATGCAATAAAGAAATCTGAATAAATTCTTACGTTTTTTCTTCAACTAGTTCAACATCCTGAAGAAATGTGAGGACGTTTTGTTGACATGAAAAATTGGAGTTACCGACTTGAAGTGTTTTGCTCCATATATATATAGAACATCTGACAATAATTGTTTTAACTAAAAAAAAAAAAAAAATACAGTCACTCGACTGATGGTTACAACCTAGACCGGAAATAAATTCGAAAATATAAGAGTCTTACAGGATATAAACATGTTGGAATCGCAAAACAAAACTGCGCGGGACAATTTTTAAATTGCAGATGCGTAAAGTGATTAATCGTATTTCACATGATTGGGAATATTTGAAGGATCCACAGAATGAGGAAGTTCTTCATAATTATGCTACTCGTAGCCGATTTATAACGGTGGCTTATTCGAGTAAGAAAATCACAAAGCTTCAATGCCTTGCAAGTTGTACTGGACTTGTTTAAATATCACGAAGGAAAAAAAAAAAAAAATTGTATCACACACTACTTTGCACCGAACTCCAATAGTTTTTTTATTGAACTATTGGACCACAACCGCTGAGCTCTTCTATGATGAAGTATGTTGATTAATTCTGGCTTTCTCATAGAGGAAGCTTCAGGAAAGGTGAGAAATAATGAAGAAACATAATGTGCAAGGATCTACTTTGCATTCTTGCTTAAAGTAATGAGGAAGTAACGTGCAACGTGTTCTACTTTGAGTTTAAAGAAAAATTCAGAAACTGAAGATTGGGGCATTTTTGTGCGTCAAGAAATAATACAAATTCAAATTAATCGAATATCGAATTGCTTCGATATATTTTCATAACAAATATAGGCAATGGGTACACGTGTGACAAAATTTGAATTTCTTGCTCAAGTCATTTAAGATTCTGTATGTTTTGATAAATTTTTCTGATAATTGATGTAAAATTGTCAATGTACCATTAAATTTGTTCGCCTCTGTTGATATTCACCAAATCTTGTATCAAATATCCTTGAACATTATTACGTAAGTGTCTATAATCTTAGCCCGTTTTGTCAGATTTTTTGGAAATTGAGCTCGTTGATACACATAAAATTTGAATTGAATAAAAAATTCCGAACTCCTTTACAGATCTTTATCAAATTTAATTCTCATCATCGATGAATGTTATTTCGTTTATGTAGGAAATTTGAGCTGAAATTGTCGACGTTGATACGAATTAGAAGGACAACGTTAATTTTTCGAAAAATTCGAAATTCTGCAAAAATTTGCGTAGTTCTGTATGACGCGAAGCGTACGTAAAGCTTCGCTTTACGCACAGAGTGAAATAATAATATTTTATGCCACGCGGTGCGATAATAGTACATTTCGATACTAGTGCGAAAATAACTTTGTCTTTCATGAAAACGTTTTTCGCACGAGTATCGCGAAACCAAATAAATTCTTCGTATAATTATACTTGACGGTGAAAACCGACATTTTTATTTTTGATTTTTTTTAACGAAATTTTTTATTAAATTTTCTAAAATCTGTGAAACACACGATAAATAAAAGCTTCTAAATAAAATACCAGCACTAGATGCACCGACTCTTATATTTCATCAAAAAACCCACAAATAACGCGGAAATAATAAAAATTAAAAAAGAAAAAAAAATAACTTCCGTTGTTCATGCGTTATTTTGCTTAATAACTTACTTCAATGAATTTGCAGTTTATCTTTTTGGTTCAATGTTTGTATCGTTCTTCATCTTGCCGATTGTGCCGATTATTCTTGACGTCCTAATTCCTTTGAACGAGACAAGACCAAGAAAGCCACTCTTCGAAGCTGAATACGGTGTCGATCCTGACGATTATTTCTTCGAGATACTCGGTCATGCATACCTAACGACTTTAGTGACGGTTATTAATGTCGTTACTTTCGACACAATGTACTATGTCACTGTTAATCATGCTTGTGCACTTTTCAAAGTCGTCGGGTAAGTTAATTCCACTTTTATGATAATTTTATCATTATGAACCAATTTTGTCTGAATCATACTTTTGGGCAGCAAAAATAACTTGACTCATAAATTACTGTTTCAATTACTCGGATTAATTGCATTCTGATTAATTACGATTACTTAGAACGATTATACATTTTTTCCGTCATCTCCACTCATTACGTATTAATAAATGTTTAAACCCTCAAATTTAATTTAATTTAATTTAATTTAATTTAATTTATAATCAGTTCAGTTCAGTTCAGTTCAGTTCAGTTCAGTTCAGTTCAGTTCAGTTCAGTTCAGTTCAGTTCAGTTCAGTTCAGTTCAGTTCAGTTCAGTTCAGTTCAGTTCAGTTCAGTTCAGTTCAGTTCAGTTCAGTTCAGTTCAGTTCAGTTCAGTTCAGTTCAGTTCAGTTCAGTTCAGTTCAGTTCAGTTCAGTTCAGTTCAGTTCAGTTCAGTTCAGTTCAGTTCAGTTCAGTTCAGTTCAGTTCAGTTCAGTTCAGTTCAGTTCAGTTCAGTTCAGTTCAGTTCAGTTCAGTTCAGTTCAGTTCAGTTCAGTTCAGTTCAGTTCAGTTCAGTTCAGTTCAGTTCAGTTCAGTTCAGTTCAGTTCAGTTCAGTTCAGTTCAGTTCAGTTCAGTTCAGTTCAGTTCAGTTCAGTTCAGTTCAGTTCAGTTCAGTTCAGTTCAGTTCAGTTCAGTTCAGTTCAGTTCAGTTCAGTTCAGTTCAGTTCAGTTCAGTTCAGTTCAGTTCAGTTCAGTTCAGTTCAGTTCAGTTCAGTTCAGTTCAGTTACAATCACTCCGAGTAATTCCAACAAAACTAAATTGAATACAATTATTTCCAGTAATTGTAGTTTCAATTAATTTAATTACAATTATTCTCTGTTATTTCTAATGATTAATTTTTCATTAGAATTTCGTCCAAACCCGGTTATAAATAAAAAATTTTGAAATAGGATAAATTTGAAGCTAATGCTCGAGGGTCAACACTCGAAAGACAATGATGGTTTCAAGACGATTTGCTACTGCGTTAATCTTCACAAGAATGCATTGAGGTTGCTACATAGTTGTATTATGGAACACGACGCATTCATTTTTAACATTTAATTGAACAAAATTTTATTCGTAGCTTTGCCGATCTTCTTGAATCAACTTACTCAGCGGCCTTTGCGATAATTATATTCGACTGCTTGGTGTGTCTGAGCATATCCGGTGTAATGGTAAACTTTTGAGATCACAATTTTTATGTCGCTTTCTTTTTCGTTACACACTATAATCAATCGTAGCATTGTACTTCGTAGCTGCTGATTAGTATTGGCCACATAAATGAGATGATTAGATCAGCAATGTTTATAGTCTCGATATTGTTGAGTCTGTATGTGAATACCGTGCCCGCTCAGAATTTAATTGATCATAGCCAGTACATTCATACAGTTGCGTGAGTGAGAAAAAAAAAATGCACAATACACGTAAGTATGATAAAATAAAAATGATTAATATCACCGTTTTTGTTGTTGAACATTTGTAGCTATGACTTTACGTGGTACGAAATGTCGATTAAAGTCCAAAAACTTTTAGTGCTGATAATGCTGAGGAGTAAAAAGCCGTGTGTTCTCACTGCCGGCAAAGTATACGTTATATCTATGGAAAGTTACAGTTCGGTAAGGATATATATACTTATAAATTGGATGCATGAGACTATACTCTCTCTCTCTCTCTTGCATTAAACCATTGGTCACTGATTATATACTGATTTAATTGTCGCACTTAAAGGTGATACAGACGGCTGTGTCTTATTTCACAGTTCTCTCATCATTCCGGTAATTGTTTTGGCGTCGGGGTTTACAGATGTTTGACCTCTCAATGTCAAACGACGCACGTATCCGATGGTTGACTCTAATCGAAAAGTTATGTTGCTTTAACGTTATCATTTATGTTAGAATTATTTGTACTGATTTTTCCTTGTATTTTAGTATTACATTTTGTAAATTAGTAAATTTATGAAAAATCGACGAATTTTCAGCAGAACAACATATTTAGGTTTTTGTAACGAAAAGTATATCTTTGATAGAATTTTGGTTTCTTGAAAAATGTGCAGAATAAAAAGAAATACGTATGGACAAGTTATTTGTACGAGTCAAAAGGCGGTTATTTTTCTTAGCGTCATCGGGACAAAAGAAACGGGAGAAATAAAGCTCAAGGGCATTTTTCTAAAGTCTATTAGCCTTAAAGCTTTGTTTTCATGATTTATATTTTTTCGCGATTTTTATGTCAGGATACTTATTATTGGTAATTAAATGTTTTTCGATTTTTGCAAATTTTAAGATTTTTTCAATAAATTTCCCGAACAAAGACAAAAATAATAATTATATTATTTACAATTGCATGTAAAAGTGAGTTTAAGATTTAGAAAAAAAAAAAAAAATTAAGGTTTGTAAACTCGTAATTTTCTTTAGGTTAGGTTACATTACCTTAAATTCTCGTCTTTTTATTTCTAAATAAAAAGACGAATTCCTAGATTTTTCGACGACAATCCCCCAAAATTGGCAAATTTCCCTAAAACTGCTGTTCAGAAACTAAAAGCAGAGAAAGAACCTATTTTTAAAATCGCATTTATAGTTTTGAAACTATAACTACCTAGGTTCTTTAGGTTCTTTTAGGCACTTTAGATTAGGTTGTATGATCGATTGACAAAGCGTTTGTTTTGCAGCTCCAGCTCTTATCCTTTTAAATTAGTTTCCGAATGAATTTTTTGTCTCGGGGATCGATTGTCCGCGGGGCGAATATATTCTCTACCACATATGGTGCAATACATTACATTAACTTGTAATTCGCGTGTTTGTTTCTTTCATCAATTGTTCGAATTCTCGTGCTCAGATCGTCGAGAAGATTTTGTTTTTTACAACAAGAGGGAACAACCACGACACACTGTGTAGAGATTGTGATACTCATATCTATGCATATCCATTCGCGCTCAGTCGGAACTGTAGTTCTTTGCCGATGATGCTTGCGAAAAAAAAAAAACACAATGTCCGCTTCAACATTCCCACCGTGTTCCCATCGCACAATTCTCTATTGCGGAGTTCGCGCCAAGCGTCGTTGTTTACTAGACGATCTTGTCGGCTTATTGAAAATACGTGAAAAAGAAAAATGACTAACAAAATGATAGGTAACATGAACAGAGTATCACGATTGTTTCAACCAATAAAAGTGATACCGAAGGGTGCGACAGTAAAAACTGAATACTCATCAAAGAGTTACAAAGTACGTTATCGGTAATTTTCTTTTGATAACCTGTAGAAATAAAATGTAGCAATGTGTACTTAAGTTATAAAATTTTCATACATTTTTAGTTGATGCTCGATATGGGCATCATCAAACAAGCCAACACCGGTATGTACACTCTCATGCCGCTGGGTTTGAGGGCTCTCCATAAATTGGTACAAATCGTAGACAACGAAATGAACAAGATTGGAGCGCAAAAACTCCTTCTTCCCAATTTGACCAAAGTTTCACTTTGGGAAAAGACAAACAGACTTCAGGATGTGGAAACTGAAATTTTCACTGTTAAGGACAGGCACAGAAGTGTCTTTATTCTGAGTCCTGTAGGTATTAAACTCGGATGACATTAAATTTGGATATTTAAGGTAGTTCAGTTTCTATTTGCAGAATAATATATTTTTTTTTTTTAAATCAAAGATTTCATTGAATTAACAAATTTTAATGTTTATGGTTTCTGAGATTTAAGCCATGAAATTTATAAATGTTATATTTTTTTTATGGGTGAAAAAGGAACTTCCTCTAAGTGGAAAAATTGAAGCAAAACAGTACACAAAAATTTTGCAACCCTGATAATTGTTAGTTGAAAATATTTTTTTTTAAATAAATATGCATAAGTAGAAACTTGCATATTTGTTCCTGACTGTTTACGTAGTTGAATTGCAGTTTGTAAAAAAAAATTTGTATGTTATTGAAAATGTTGGTCCTGAATATTGAGAGCTTTGATATTCATCTTATGGATAAAATATAAGATTAAAATTTATGGAATAAATCTATAAAATAATTAAGACAAAACTGTGCAAAAATGCTTGTTATTTCATTTCAATAATTTTTTGTCATGATAATTATTGGTAGCCATAAATTTTGGATTCCTAATTGTTTTCCAACTTTCACAAAGTCATCTCATGAACAGACATTTTCATAAATTTTGGCTTTCTCATATTTGGAACTCGGTATCCTACTTGAGTTCCAAATATGAGGAAGCCAAAATTCACCAAAAGGCGGACAAATTGGATGGAATGTAATGCGCGCGTATATTTCGATCCCCTCCAGAAATTGACGGACCAATTAAAATGCGGATTTGGATCCAATGCACTAGTACAAAAATCACCACCAGATGTCATTCTACTTGATTCCCCAGGCAAATTGTGATAAATACGATAAAAATCTGAAAAATCAACGACATTAAAGACACTAAAAACATCGACTTTGAATAATAATATTAATAATAATAATAATAATACTAATGCTAAATGTTCGTAATAAATTTTTATGCGCAGTATGGAACTTTTCTACGGAGAAGTGAAAAGAAATCGCCGCTATTTAACCATCTCCGCGAATGAAAGAAAAAGTTTAGAAAACGTATTTGAATATACGATTTATTTTACTCCAAAAGATGTATTATTTATGTTCCTTTACCGTCACATTACTGAAAAATTTCAAGAAAACAACGCCTCCTTCATGACAAAGTAAAAGAAATGAAAAGAAACAAACACAATGCATAGTAATGAATTCCTCGCAATAGCAATGTTGCTGAACTATCTAGAAGCATTTTCTGTAGTTAAACATTTAATCAAACTACTTTATTTTTCTAGACATACGAAGAGGCGATAACTGCTCTCGTAGCTAGTGTAGGAAATCTGTCAGTCAAACAAATGCCTCTCATGCTCTACCAAATCTCCAACAAATGGAGAGACGAGATGAAGCCCAGACTTGGTTTGTTCAGAGGCAGAGAATTCATCATGAAAGATTTGTACACGTTTGATTCGAGTCTCGAAAATGCTCAGAATACGTACGAATGCGTGCGAGAAGCTTACGAGAATATCTTTAGACAGATCGGTATAGAATACACGATGGGTATGTTATATTGTTAAAATTTCACCAATTCGTTAAAAACGCAAATTGAAATATTTTCAATTAATTTTGAAAACTTCATAGCTGTCGCTGACCCCGGAATGATGGGAGGATCGTTGTCTCACGAGTATCATTATTTATCGGATATTGGAGAAGACACTATTTTGTCCTGTCATCCTTGCGGATTTTACATCAATTCAAACTTTCACAAGGCAAGCGTTTGCGACAAATGCCAAAGTCCTCTATCACAACATAAAGCGGTTGAGGTAAAAAAAAATTATTCCGCCACTCCAATTTTCGTTTGTCTAAAAGAGAGTCTCATTCAGCTGTTTTGTCAATTTTTATTATTCATTAATTATAATTGTAAATAAAATAGAAGCCCTACATTTTATTTCTAAGAAAAATTTGAATATATTCCCTCGTTTCGAGGGTTTAAGTATCGCAGTCCGTTGAATACTATTAATTAGTGTAACAAATTTCAGGTCGGTCACACTTTTCTCCTGGGCACGAAATATTCCAAGCCTCTGAACGCAGTGTTCTCAGCAGACGGTAAACCAGAACCGATGATGATGGGTTGTTTCGGGCTGGGTTTAACGAGGCTGATAGCCACAGCGGTAGAGACACTCTCGAATGATGAAGAGCTAAGGTGGCCGAAGAGTCTTGCGCCTTACACAGTGTGCATCATCCCGCCAAAGGTATTTTAACTTAAAAAGGGATTCGAGTGCTTCAAGTCAAATCAATGCGGCATTTTTGTGAAAATTTATGCATTTAAGAGGATGCTGAAATAGATTTTCTTGTCGAATTTGGTCGGTAAAAATAGGCGCGATTTCGTACATTGCACTATCCGTCGTTAATATACAAAGTGCACTCTGAATTGTACTTTTTTTTTTTGTATGTTTTTTCTTTTCTTTTTTTGAGAACTTCGTTAAGTTTTTTTCCCGAATATCCGTAATTTTTTTTTATGGAAACAGAATTTTCAGTCATTATCCCTTTATTTTAGGAAAACAGTCGAGAGGAAGGTGCCACACCTTATGCCGAGAAGATATACGAAATCTTGCAAACGCTGAACATAGATACGATAGTCGACGACAGAGTTACGATGACTATCGGAAGGAGATTAGTCGATCAGAGAAGAACAGGATATCCGTATTTGATAATAATTGGCAAAAGAGCGATTGAATCAACGCCGTTCTTTGAGATTCACGATCAGAACGATTCGAGGCAGATAGATGTGACTCTAGAGCAATTGAGAGCTTTCTTCGAGAACACCGATAGCCTGCAGGAGCAAGAACGAGAAGCACGTATCGCGTAAGAAAACGAAAAAAAAAAGGAGATACCTACGATTATACGCGAGTGTTAATTCGTTTATTCTTTTTTTTACTGCGCAGTTTTATGTACAAATTGAATAGTAGAAACGTGTTTTAAATATATTGATATGAAATTTATTAATAATTGAGCTGCGAGAATAGTTCAGTCGTCGAGTTTGAAGTCTTATTTTTCCAAAGTTACTTTGACTCTGTGATAAGCGTTGCAGAGAAATCCTCTCAAATTCCAAATGTTCTTGAAACTCTCCGGTTGAACGTTGTAAGCTGAATCCACGGCTTTCGCCCATATTTCCACTTGATTCTTTTTAACATCCACAGGCACGTCAGCGCTCCATAAAGTCCAGCTCCAGTGACGACCCTCCTTTGCTGATTGATCTTGCGCGTCAAGTTTAGCGATGTGCCACGTTTCACCGCCATTCGCGGTTACGTCAACTCTGATTATTTTCTTACCGCCACCCGACCACGCGTAGCCTGAATAATATAAATTCAATCGCAATTTTTTATTTTCTCTGTTTAGCCCGAAAATCAGTTAATGCTACAAAAGAGCAATTCTTTTTTTAGTAGTAAAAAAGAACGATTGTTGCTTTTTAATGGACACTGTAAAAAAGAATTGCAAATCCAAAACAAGTATTGAGAAATTGTGGCTCAAACAGCTGAGAAGAGGCGGTAATTATTTGGGTTTCGTTGTGCGATTAGTTAATAAATTCGATCCATTACGCTTGATAGTTTTAATAAAGTAAAGATAATTATTAAATGTATTTATTAATGGTAAATTAAACGTTAATTTATTAAATTATGATCCAGACTTTGGTTGAGAACGTCTTAATTACCACTTTTTATTATAATAACCAATTATTATTTAAATATATTGAAAAATTGTATATGGAAATGGGAATTCTACGTTGAATTTTAATTGAAATGTCCTCCACTATTACCATTAAATTTTTTTGTTGTTTCGTAAAGGACTTCAATCACAAATTAGCAACAAAGTTTTCTCGAATAGAACTTCGAATAGATACTATAAATTCAATTTTATTGACCGAACGTAAAAAAAAAAACAACAAGAAACAAATAAAAAGTTACGAAAATATACCTTTTATCGAAACTTTTCCATCTTTAACTGTAACTCTCTCGCCTTTTTCCGGAGTGCATATTGCCGAGATTACCGGCATTTCTTGAATAGCCGGTGCCTTTGAGAAATCAACGGTATCCCAATCGATACCCGGCGAAAAGCCTTTGTAATCACCGCGCTGAAATTGCGATGAGCTTTCCTCTTTTGAGATAATAATTTTAGCGAGCCACTTGACATTTCTCGCTCCAACTACTCCTGGAACAATCGCACGTATTGGATATCCGTGATCGAGGGGAATAGGCTCGCCATTCATTTCGTAAGCCAAAATTACATCGGCACGTGGATCCAGCGCTTTGCTTATTGGAATACTTGCGCCATAAGGTACACCGGACGGATCGAGATCCAAACCTTCAAACTGGTGTCAAGAATTTTTAATGATTTTTCGAGTTTTAAGGCACAAATAATTTTAATTTTTTATATTTTCGCACCTGTACGTGATTCCAGTCATCCTCGTTTATATTCAAATCTTTGAGAACGTCGCACAATCGAGCTCCGCTCCACGTGGCGTTTCCCACTGCACCTACGCCCCAGCTCAAACCTCTCAAGGGCTTCGCTTCTGCCATTTCCGAGCGACGATTTCCTCCGCACATTACAGAAGACGTGATTGTGTATTTCGGATATTTCTTTATTGCTTCGTAATTGAGTACCTTTTGGGTATCGTCCTCGATGGCAACTTCAAGCTCGTAACTGTCCATTTCTATTTTTGGGACCGGTAGATGGTTTCGGACGTAAAATAAGTCTCTGAAAAAATAAATCAAGTCTTAATAATATCGTTGACATTTTTTTATGTTCCTAAAAAAATGTACCAAGTTATTTATTAGCAGGACATTTAAAAAAAAAAATTTTTCTAATCGGTGTAATTATTATTATTGTTGTTGTTGTGGTTGTTATTATTATTATTCTTCTCCCAGAATTAAGATTAATTTTACGATCTAAACGTGCGGTTCTAGTTTTACTAATAAAAGGAACAAGTGGATATTTTTAATGGCAAGGCAAATAGAAGGACAAGTTGGTGAGCAAAATTTGAGAATATGACAACACCGTCGATACTACCGTGATGTTATTATATAAAATAAATAAATAAATAAATAAACAAGCACAAAAACAAATAAATAAACAAATAAATAAATAAATAAATTCGTAATCGTTAAAGGACTGTTTAATAGATTAATAAGCAGATTTCTTAACTATTTAACATAATTTTTTTGCGAAACGTAGCAATCCGACTTTAGTAACTTTTTTTTACTATGTACTGCTTAAAATTATTTCAATACAAGACTTATAATGTTCTCAAGAGGGTAGGTATTATTATTCGTGTATTAAAATAATTTTATTCTGCATTGTACCTAAATGTATATCGTTAAAACCCGTATGAATAAAATCATAGGGTGAAAATGATTCCCTTGGCACTCACGATGGTGTGAGAAAAGTCTCGACCAAAATAGAGGACGGTGGTTCAGCGCAAAATGGTTTTGGTCCATTAACTTTTAGAGCTTTGTGCCTCTTGGGTTCGTGCTGATATGGATCAGTGTAATCAACAACAGCAACTACGCTGTTATCCTCTTCAATGTTGCCTATTCTCATGGACTCCAAGAGATCGTATATATCGCGGGAATTGTGATTCGCGAATATTTGCCAAAACGGTTCTATGGAACTTCCGGCAGCCATCATAATCTTACTAGAACCACCAGGATGTTTCGGAACGAAATTCGTTATGTCGTAAACTCCACGTTTATACGTTATCCAAATTCCAGTTTTTTCATTATCGTGCTTTCCTACTTCCTCGGATGTATAAGTCTTAAGACTCTTCTGAAATTCTCCTGGAGCCTGTTTTTTCGTTTGAAAAGCGTACACCTTTCTTGTCTCTGATTTGTAGAGATAGTAGGAAGCTCCAAATGTTGATAGAACCACAAGTGCACCTGCGACTTTGTAGTAATTACTTTTCCAGTGATTTTTCCTGTTACTATGTTCTTCGTTATCCGATGAGTAGCCATTGCTGAAGAAATTGATGGGACTGGCACTGATTCTGGAGAGTAATTTGTGAGATCTGTGAACGTGGTAATAATTATACAAGTATTCAGAAAAAAAAGAAGGTATTTTCAAAAAATATCTAAAAATCAAGTTCAATCGTTCCAACGGATACACCAAATGTGAAATTTTAAAAAAATTAATGTTCAGCCGGATATACTAAAATTTTCATTTTTCATTTAATCTGTAAAGTAAATAACGAAAATGTGCATTTTTTTATAGCCAACATGAAAAAAAATATATATTTAGAATTAATTGTGTAATATTGGGCCACATTTTATGGCTAAATCAACGAAATTATTTTTTTTTTACGGGAAGGACTTCCGATATCGTCATTGAAAAAATTGTTATAGCAGTTTAATGTAAAAAATTTCTACGTTATTTTTTTCGCAGTTTAATGTAAAAAAAATGTTCACGTCATTTTTTTCGCAGTTTAATGCAAAAAAAAAAAATTACGTTATTTTTTTCGCAGTTTAATGTAAAAAAAAACAAATTTACGTTATTTTTTTCGCAGTTTAATGTAAAAAAAACAAATTTACGTTATTTTTTTCGCAGTTTAATGTAAACAAAATTTTGGCGTTATTTTTTTCACAGTTTAATGTAAAAAGTGTCTACGTAATTTTTTTCGCAGTTTAATGTAAAAAACGTCTAAGTTATTTTTTTCGCAGTTAAATGTAAAAATAATGTTGACGTTAAATTGCAAAACGAAATTTTCAATTAAAAAGAAAAAAAAAAAAATTTCTTCTCAATAGAATTTGATTTGTGATTTTTTTCCAGATTATCAAGCTAAAACACTCTAAATGGTGTGAAACATTTAGAAAGAAAAACAATCTAGAACAATTATTTGATATGTGTGCGTGTGTTTCTATACAAATTAAGTTCTTACAATAAAGTGACTAAAAAAATGACCGGTACCGGCATTTTCCTCGCAGCATCGCGGATAACATATTGAAACTCAACATTTCATTCCGATGCTCCTTAAGTATCAAAATGCATAAAAAAAAAAAATTAAGTTTATTCAACATAAATAGCATTTTTAATCGTAAAATATATGATAAACGAACACTAATCCGGCCAGTCAGTAAATCGGTCGTTCATCGTTAATGAGTAAGCAATTGATAAGCTTCATACTTTCCATCCTATTTTCCATCTTTTTCCAATAAATGTATTTTTGCCAAACTTTATCAAATCACTAAAACGCAAAGCTTTTCACAAAACAAAATACTTTAACATGTGATAAACATTGCTCGCACATACCTTTGCCCACTTCCGCCGACGAAGAACAGTGTTTTCGATCGCCACGACATGTTATCTCACCTCTTCGCAACAATCGCAAACAACGAAATTAAAAAAAAAAAAAAAAACACTACCTATATCGCAATAAAGTACCGTTCGTCTTGTACTTGGCTGCTCGAGGAGACGCATGCTGCGCCGTAACACGACGATCGAACATAGCCATGAAAAAAAAACAAGATGCTCCCTGAATTATCATCATAACATTTCTTCGAATGTCGCAACATTTTTCGAATAACACACTATGTCGTGACCTTGCTGTTCGCTGTTTTTTTCTTGTTGTTGTATGTGGCTAATGACATCGATATCATTGGCTGTTTTTTCGTAGTATACATCAATCGTGCACAGCACACATCAACGAATTTTCAATGTACAGTCTGAATCGTTGGCAACACGCACAGTTTCCACAAAGCGGCTTTGCGTAAGACCGTGTTCGTGTGTATTCCACCACTGTATTCACTTATGTATTTCAATGGCGCCCTGTCATTCCTCTTAGGATTATTGTTGCGGCAACCCACGTCCAGCGAAACAACAATTTTAAACACTAAACTTTGTATTTAACGACAATACCAGATCTGCTTCCAATAGAAACTTGACACTAAATCACACATTTTTTTCTGTCTGAGGTACGTATTTTTACACTTTTCAACGTTATTTCCTACTAGACAGAACATAACCTCAAATTATCGTGCTTTAGTATACATCATTTGTGTACATGCGTTTTTTTTTTTCATTGTACTTTTAATTGACATGTCAAAATTTAAGACACGTGCGGAATGGATGTTTTATATTGGAATATATAATCTTCCTAAATTTTGACCTTTTTTATAAACAATTGAAATTGAGTATAATTTGTGCTTTAACAATTGAAACATTAATAAGATTGATTTATATTTGTTATTTAAACTATAGTTTATTGTTAAAAGTATTTAGAAATTAAAATAGACTTGTATATAAGAAAGATTTATGCATAAACTGATATATTGAATTTAATACATCAATTTATGCATAAATCTTTCTTATCAATTTTCTTTGTTATTTTTATTTAAATGTTATTGCTTGAAAGTTGCATTTTTATTTCTCCAATATTTTTGACAATTTTGAAGGATTTTAAAAATTAGGAATTTCATTAAGCAATTTAACTGATGAATGTTGATAGACATATATTTAAGAAGATTTTACTTTACAAAAATCTGTTTCAGATTTGAGAAATGAGGGAAAGCGAATAGAGCAACAGAATTGACAATGGCAATGCGCAAAAGGAGCGGCTCCGGCTCCAAGCGCCAGCACAAGGGAAAGCTTGTGCCAATCTATGAGAGCTTTTTCAAAGGCGAAGACTTGACACTGGCACACCCCAATTTTTGGAATGAATTATTCCTCATTAAGCCTATGGTGAGTAACATTATTTTTTGTATCTAATATGCTGTTTAATTATCTTCTAGTATTTCTTCAATTTCTGTAGTGAAACAGTACTTTTTAGTCAGTGGAGCCCTTTGTATTAGTTCTTGACTCAGAAAAAATTGATTAGTTATTAAGTTGCAAAAACATCTACTAATTAATGTTCATTTCAGAGAAAGAATACTTCAGCAAAATTTCTTCCAAGAATTGCCCTTAACTCCACCAAGTTACACAGGAATTTGAATTTTCGTTACAGAACATTTTGAAGTTTCAAAATCACCTGTAATATTAAAATGAACAATATTTGCTAATTCAAATGATTAAAAATTAACAGCCTGTTGTTCAGCTTGTGAAAAAAATCCCCCGTAAAGAACTGGCATTAATTATTAAATGGTTAACTATTAAATATCCAGGTGATCGATCAGTAAAGAATTTTTTAAAAAACAGAATAAGCTATGTCGAATTATTAATAATATGTTATTATTATCAATATTTTTAAATGAAACTGTAACATAAAATAAATAAAATAAAATAAATGTAACATAGTATAAAAATAAAAATAAAAAGTACTCTGCTCCGCTCAATAAATCCGTTAAAATTATGGGAATCGTTCAACAATTATTCGAGTAAATTTGAAGTGCTCAGACTTCCTTAGAATCATGAAGATTATTAGTGGATATCGAAGCTCAAAGAGTACATGTAAAATCCTCTTTTACACCTTTATTCATATAAACTTACAGAGAGAACATATTCCGTTAAGATTTAATTTTTTATCACTATTTTCTTTACTTTAATTTAGTATCCTTTTTCTCCGTGTCTTTATCTGATTTTGTATGAATTTTTACTGATTTTTCCTCTGCTGAGTCTTCCCGCTTTGCTTTTTTATGCATCTGTAGCTTATCAAGTTTTTCCTTCAAGAATGTACTTTTGGGCATTTTATCGAGTAACTTATTGGCAAGGGTAGATTCCTTGCTTGTTTCGGACGTTTTCTTCCGGCTTTCTAATTGGTTGTTCTTTCCTGTACTACTTTTTTCGTCAGTTTCAGCCTCACTTCTCAATCTACCAGGCATATATTTGCTCTTAAAATGAAACCACGTTTCGCTGGTTTGAATTCGGTATTTCAGACATTGCAGTTGAAACCAACAAACACGCCCATAGTATTTAGTTACTTCCCAGGACGGTAACGACTAAAAATAAAGAAGAAAACAAATCTAAATTATTTGAAATATACAAAAATGTTATCACTGAAAATCTTGAGTTTTAAGCCTCTCAAGAAATTCATGAAAAATTCTTAAAACAGTTTTATCAACAGTAAAACAAAAAAAATGATATTAAATAATCATAATCTAATAAACTGTTATTAAAATATTTTGATTTTCCTATATTTGGAGAGGAAGACAACAATTGAAATGGTGCTCCTGTACAAACAAATCTTGTGTCCTGTTCTAGAGTAGTTTGAGAATGACAATATTCTGAACTATTTTTTTTTTTTTTTTCGTTAATTTTCACACAAAAACAATATTTTTTGTTGTCATACTATCGAGCTCAGAAAAGTTACTTATAAAAATGTTTAGTGTTACAAACTTCTTTTACTTCTTAAAAATTGATTTTTAAAAATATAATTTATTATACAATCTGTGTTATTTTTTCTACAGGGAATTAATGAAAAGTGTTCAAAATTTCAGGAAATAATATCGGTATTTAATGGTCGCTTAAATATTCAATTTTTCGCTTAAAATCAACAAAACTATATTGAAATGTATCTCTCCTAACTCAACCCTGACATCTTTTTTATACTGACATTCACTTTGTCATTTGAACGACCATCAAATATTAATATTTACCTCTGAAACTCGATGTATAAAAGGTATGACAAAATATGAGCCTTGAAACTTTTTTATATCAATTTTTGAACGAAAAACTAAATGTTTCAAGAATTCGTTCGACTTTGAAATATTTTTATATCGGCTGCAATTTTCGTGATGTCTATTAAAAGACAACAAAAAATAGAATTCTTAAGTGAGACTGAGAATTAAAAAATACAGAATGAGATAATGTCACCCCAAAAATGATATTTCATTCATAACCGTTTAGCTTCGAAAAATGTCGAAATATTACCTGAATGACTTTCGATATAAATTTTCCGACCACCATCGTGTGGATTGACTGCATGCGGGTGGTTCATACCCGCATGTTAGATATATTCGGTCCGTTGCAATCATTAGCCTCAAAGCTTAGAAATTTGGACTTTATTTTTAAAAATTCTTTTCATGATCAATCAAAATGCATTTTTAAAAACTCTGTTGTCAATAATTTATAAGACACATGTGTCAAAGTTGTCAGGTTCTTAAAAAAAAAAAAAGAAAAACAATCGCCACACAATATTGAAACCTTTCTGCTACTGAGATATTTCTCATTTTTAGGTGCCGCATATCGAGAGCGAAATATTGCGTATGAATACGGAGCAGTTGAACGCGAGCAGAGAAAATTTGAACGCTCTTGTGTGCCACTGCGTGGACACCCTGGTCGATGAGCATCCGTTCCGCGTAGTTTACGCACTCCAAACTTTGGCCGCAGTCATACAGTCTATGTACAAAAAAGCTAGTCAAGGCGACTGCGGATTCAATCTAATAGATATTCTAGTCGGCTTCAATTCGGCGGAGCAACGAATGACCACGTTGATGCAACATTGTAACACCTTTTTAACAGGTAATTCGTTCAAATTAAAAAAAAAAAATATTGTAATTAAATAGTAATTACTAAATCGTGGGAATTTTCAGGTGAATATCCCGACAGTCTCAAAGCATTGTGCTTAAAGCTGTTGTTAATTATCGTTACCGGTACGGATAATGTCAGTCAAAATGCGTTATTGGAATACGTAATGATCAATGGCGTGTTCGAATCTCTGGTTCAAGTTAGTAACTCGAGTCAAGTAAATCTCTTTGACTCATCTTTCACGTTATAAACAAATATTTCAATATGATGTTTTTATGATTTTTCTTTGGAGTCAGAAATATATACTTTTTACGTTTGATTCGGCTTTTATGTTATATCTAAAATGCACAACCTCGTACTAATTAGATCCCGTTAATTGTTGCAATGTCATGGTTCTAATGCTGAAAGCGAATTCATTTTTTATCGTGCTTTGTTTCCACGAATTCTATTTTATTATTTATTTATTTATGACAACTGAAAACGCAATTTCTTAAATTAAAACATTGACAAAATAATTCTAATAATATGAATTCCACAAGACGTAAATTTCCAAAGTTTGAATTGGTTTAAAAAAAAGGATTTTCACTTTTCTCTGTTTTCTAAAAGATTATTATAAATATAAAATCAATGTGACGAAATCAATTGTTTAGACATAATCACCGCACCCTTAAAAAAAGAATCGTTGAAATACTTTTTTTTTAATAATTAATACGTGAGTCAAAGGTTACATTTTCGTCGATATTATTTCAAATCGATTTTCACTAATCTGTATTTATTATTGTACACTGCAGTTATTGAGAGACACAGCAGCGCGAAATCGTCATGGACACGATGCCGTATTGCTACTGACGCTTCTAGTCAATTATCGTAAGCACGAGAGTGCAAATCCATATATTGTAAAATTATCGATTTTGGATGACGAGCTTGCACTGAATGGATACGGTCAGGTGATATCGAGCTCCCTAACGGATTTCTGTAGGCTCTTTGTTCAACAGAAAGCAGGTATGCAGATGAAACAAAAACGATTATCATTAATTTCGCTATTATTCTATAGCGATAAAAAATGATAAGATAAAAAATATAAATACACATTATTACTGAAACAAATTAGAACAACTATAAAGTGATTTAAAAAGAAATAAGAACAGTCATGGAGAATTGGAATTATTTAGCTTTTGAGAGGATTTTGTAAACTAACAGGGTCATACAAAATAATTTTATTATTTTAATTTCGCTTTGAGTCATTTTGTGTCTATTTAGCAACTAAATTTTGTACTTGTTCGCAGAGGTACAAGCTTCCTGGCTGTCCTCGTTAACGAGTATCGTTGGTATGTTCGTTGGCGAGGAGGAAGCCAATACTCAACAAATCCGTGCCAATAACGCGTTGCTTCTTGCCCTCTACGAAGCAACGCATCTCAATCGAAATTTCGTTACAACTCTGGCGTACACCCAGAGCGACACAAGTGCTCCACCCTCGCCAAATAACACACTAGGTCCAAATGCGGTTGCACCGGGCTCTCAGCCGCCGGATGTTATGGCCCAGCCGTTCAACCTCCTCGCTACATTTTTGCAGTACTGGTGAGATGTCTTTAAAAAATGACGGATTAGGTGACAAAAAAAGATGAGAAGATCCTCTTTTAACGTTTTGACGCTAGTATGACTCATCTTCAGAATATTTATTAATTTCAAGAAGCAAATTCGAATCGATTATTAGTGTTTTCAACCAAATTTGACTTAATCTTCTATCATCATTTTATTTCGTTGACGAAACCATTCAAAGAAGAGGTTTCAACTGGAGAACTCGATTTATAATAAAATATTAATTTATTCTAAATTAAGAAATTCGACATCGATATTTCGTGGACTTATTTCTTGTTGTCTATTTTACAGAAAATTTTACAGAATTAAATGATTACTTTCAGTTCCATAGTTATGCAAGTTATCAGAACGGAGGCGATATTAAATAACGTCAAGTTATGCTTTCTCATACTGAGCTGCATAGCCGAAGATCAGTACGCCAATAGTCTGATGCACGACGCAAATCTGGCGTTCAGAGTTCAGTTGCACAGAGTGCCGATGCATCACCGCAAATTGCTGGACAAGATTGCACCGACTCAACCACTTGCCGCTACGCTTCTTGGTAAGAAACGTCGCGACTTGAAAAAAAAAACTATATTGAAACCAATATCAATATTAAATATCCAAATCGGTGACGATTCTTTAAGTTTCTTTTTATTTTGACGTCGTTTTACTGTAATATATGAAGCATTTCGTAGGAATTCAGCTATCATTTGGGTGGTTGCAAAAAATGTTGATAAAGTTTCAGAAAATCGTTTGAACTGTCACAAAATCTTACAAATAATTCCAAATTTTGTAATCGTACATTTTTTTGTGTTTTTTTTTAGATTTTTTAAAACTTTACCCAGAATGCTTCATGACATTTTTTAAACTCAAAACTACGTTTAAAAACTGAAAGCGTATATCGGACAATTTTTTTTAAATTTAAAATAATTAAAAATTAAATAAAGACAGAAGAAGATATTTAATCATGACTGAAGTACGTGATTTAAAGATCTGAAATAATTTGTATATATTTTTGAGATCGCAAATAAGTTTGGAAATTTCTACATTTCCATTCCACATTTCCATTTCCACATTTTAATTTCCATTTAAATTTCAACTCCACAAATGCCAAGTTTTCCTGATTGTTACGAATTCATTTTTCTATTTTAAAATAGAATACTCAAAATAGAGATCACTGAGACATTTTTTTTTAAATTTATTTTTTATTTCAGATCTCCTTGTAGAGTTTATGACTTCCCACATGATGAAGAAATTCCCTCTTGAGCTTTATCACCAGTGTGTCGGTGTATTGCAACGATTGTTGTGCTATCAGAAGCGATGTCGAGTAAGGCTGGCGTACCAGTGGAAGGATCTCTGGACGGCTCTGATAAATCTTCTAAAATTTCTCACGACGCATGAGAATCATCTTGTGAAGAAAATGAATATATTTCCGTTAGCTATACAGGTCGTTAATATTCTCAATCTATTCATAACGTACGGCGATACGTTTTTATCCGCACCGAGTAGCTACGACGAACTCTTCTACGAGATCATAAGAATGCGGCTGATTTTTACGAATCTTAACGCTATGGGTAAAAAATAGAATTTTTCGTTCTCTAATTTAGTGCGCCAATTATAATTCGTGTGATAATTCTGAGAAATTTTTTATACAGCTCTTAGGTATTCCACCAGCGAATCTTACGAGTACAAGGAGCATGCACTTAAATTAACGAATTGTCTGGTGAATATGCGAGATATCGTTAATCACTTTCCACCAAAGATCGCGGCGTGGTTGGCGAGCGAAAGCCTCTCCACTCCAACCGAGCAACAAATACTGGCTGTTATTATTCAGAATTACGATACTCTTACGTTAAAGCTACAGGATAACTTGGATCAGTACGAAAGATACTCGGAAAAGCCTAATCACACGGCTTTCTTCGAAGAAATGGTAAGATTTTTCTTCAGATTATTTACGGTAAAGTAATGTGTACTAATATCGGGTGAATCGACCATTTATAAAACATTTAGCGCTCACGCCGTCGTTTTTGCTCTTGAAATAATTAATAGTTTCCGTAAAAAAAATTTAAATCCATTATTATTAACAACTCTTTAGAAATTTAATAAAAATACACGCTAATCCCGAAATCCCAAAGACGGAACTTTTTTGCTATTTAATGAACATTCTCTTGCTGATAAAACTGAAATACATCTGTTGACAAAACACAGATTTTTAATTAAAAAGAAATCTCACTTTGAGAAATTTGCTTTACAAAACTAAATTGACGCTTCTCGGTATCAATTGAATTCTCTCTACGGTGAGTGAAATCTTTAAATTTGAATCCATCTGCATTTACATAAATTTTCCTTTGAAAATGTGTACAATTTTTCGAAATGTTGGTATTCGAATGATGTGACTATCCGAAGTTTCCTCGACAACAATTTTTGCCGTTTGAAAATACATTTTTTTTGTAATATTCATAAGCTTACGTTTAAAGATATTTCATAAGCATACGTTTTATTTTATTTATTTTTTACAGGTTTCGGGGGTCGTTGTCGACACTCGAGCGTCAATTGATCTCAACGCGTTGGATACGCAAGCTATTCTCCAAGAATTATCCAATATATCGTAACACGATCGGCAATTTTCTCAATTGCACATGCTTTAACGTTTTCGTATACAATCCGGTAAACAAACATAATATATACATATATTTTTTTCCGTTCATTCACTGTCGCTTGTACTCGCAAAGTTTCATAAAGAAAATGAAACCTTATACTTCTCGTGAATGGCCGAAGGTTCGGCAGCGTCGAGAGGATCTCTTTTCTGGGGCATAAGGGCCTAAGCTTGAAAAAAAAAGACAAGAAAAACAAAGAATGTTTTGAGTATCGCTCAACTGAAAGATAGCAATAATCGTTTCAATCGAGAGATCCAAGAAAAGTGCGGATATCTAAATGTATTTAAACAAAAAAAAACCATATTTATATGTAGTATAGTATTCATTAGGTGGCGTATTCGCTCGAAATGGGGGAAAAAGTGTGTTTGAAAACGAAACAAAGAAGAATCATGTACGAATCTGCAGGATTGCCTGCGAATATAATTTTCTATTGAATTCCGTGTGAATGCTTATCGTGAACAAAAATATACAAAAATAAATGTATTCATTGATATACAAGTAGTTATATTTGTACTCATGTAAAATGCATTTTTATTCGTGAGAAATGCATGGAATATGCGAGTTGCCAAATTTGCCATTTTTGGAAACAGTTTTTTTTTTACTTTGTAATCTTCAGTTTTTTCATTATGTTCGAAAAGTTACTTTTTTCGTTTTTCGTTTTTTTTTTTTTTTTATTAGTTGATGTATTTTGTATTTAACTTTTGCAATATTTTATGTTAAAAAAAATTAAGGATTCTTTTAAAAAATGATTAAATCTAAGCATGCATTTTACAACATTACAAAATTAAGGATGTAAACTGGATGAAACTGTTTCCAAAAGCGTAGATTAATCTTTGCAATTCGAATTTTCTAATTGCACGGCTTTTCGAGTCTCCGTCTGGAAAGCATAGCAATCCCGACTTTCGATTGATTTTCTCTCTTGAGTTCCTTGCTTATCCAATCACCAATATCGATAATTTTGTTCAAATCAACCCCAGTGCTTAAACCTTGACCATGTAGCAAATAGAGGAGATCTTCAGTAGCGACATTACCGGAGGCTCCGGCAGCATATGGACAGCCACCTAAGCCCGCGACTGATGAGTCAAAAATTCGTAAATCAGCCTCCAAACTTGCGTAAATATTCGCCAAAGCTTGTCCATAAGTATTATGACAATGTACGGCAAATTCGTTCATATCACCAGTTCTGGAAACGTGCTTTATTTCATTGAATAATTGTGCCATTTTTTTAGGTGTTCCAACGCCGATTGTGTCGCCAAGGGAAATTTCGTAGCAGCCAAGTTCCAGTAGAGCTGTGCATAAATTAGCGACAACCGAGGGTTTCACATCACCTTCGTAAGGGCAGCCCGCTATGCAAGACACATAAGCCCTAATTTTGATATCATTTTCTTTGGCAACTTCGACTACGGACGAAAATCTTTCGACGCTTTCCTTTATGGAACAATTTATATTTTTCCGCGAGAATGCTTCGGAAGCTGCGCCAAAAATCGCAATTTCCTTAACGCCGACTTCCATGGCGCTTTCCAAGCCCTTTAAATTAGGCACGAGGACCGGATAATTGATCCCAGGTTTTTTGTCAATGCTGCGATAAATCTCGGAATTGTCCTGCATCTGTGGTACCCATTTTGGTGAAACGAAACTCGTGACTTCGACGGCCTGAAGTCCGGTTTCCGATAGACGATTTATCAGCGTAATCTTGGAGGAACTGGGCAAGATTTTTTTTTCATTTTGTAGACCATCGCGCGCTCCGACTTCGACCACCTTAACGAAATCACTTATCGCTCTGGCGTTGCGAGAATTCACGCTTTTCCTCCAGCTCGTGGATAACATTTTGGTCTGATAAAACGGCTGAAAGACGAAAATTAAAATAGAATATTATATTACAGCAAAAATTGTTTTATGAATTTATCAAATTTTATTACGCCAAGAATTTGAAAGACAATTTGGAACAATACTATGAATGCTTTAACTGAGCTGTTTTGCACGTTTACACGTCGATTGATGCTCAATGCTCGTAGTTGTGAAATACTTTGTTATCTAAATATTCATGCTATTCAGCTTCGTCTCGGCATGGCGGAGCAATCTTTTTTTAAAGTAAAATATTAGCGTTTTCAGGTACAATGAAAGTAGTATGTAATATTTATAGTATAAATTATATTTTAAAAATATGTGTAAAAATAGTGGGGGGAATTGGCTTCGTTTTTTGTTAACATTTGTTTTATTATCTCAATTCTTTTTCAATTAAATGTTTGTAATATTAAGCGTACTTCCATAGCGCGTGGACTTCGGACTTTTATCATTTTTGTGTTTGATAGCGTTTGTGATTGGGCCGATTGATTGGACGAATATTCCGCATTTTTGGATCACGATGATGGGATGCTCGATCGGTAACAGTCTCATTTTGATATTGATTCCGCTATTCCGTGTCACAGTCGGTATCAGAAAATATTGCTTACAGTTTTCGTTACCGACTGAGCAGACTGCGCCTCCCCTTAAGGTGATGTGCTACTGCTCGGTCGGTAACAAAAACTGTAAAGCGTTCTTCTCATTCCATCTCGAACTTTTCAACAAAAGATGAGATCGGTTGACAGCGTCTTAGAATTCTGCAGTGAACCGTTCTCACATTTTACCCAAAAACTCAATCGTAGCCAAGAATAACGATTCGGGAAGATTCAGCTATCTCTCTCGCACTTACGGTGACTCAGTCGGTATAGCACATCGCCTTAAGACGATGTGAAATTGCTCGATCGGTAACGAAAACTGTAAGCCGATTCCTTCCTTCCCGATTGATCTTTTGAATAAAAGATGAGAAAGTCGACATCCGTCTTACGATTGTGCATGTCGAGTTTCTCACTTTTTATCCAAAAGATTAACGATGACGGAAAAATGTGGCATCGTAAGATTAGTTCTATCTCTCTCGCACTCGTTGACATTTCAGACCACTTTAAGGAGCATTTTCAACATGTTATATTATTCATTATGACTCGAATGTGTTACTATTGGTCCATTGAAAATACGTTACAGTCCAAAACAAAACAGTGTAAGCGTGACCAGTTTGCCCAAAATTTGCTCAAGAGAATCGGCATGTTCCAAATGCAGAACAATAACTCACCGCGTGTTAAAAATTGACGAACAACAAGATGTTTCCGGCCTACGCGTATCTGTCGGCGTACGACAGGCACAAGAAGCTAATAAACGATTATTTCGAGCTTCGAGGAGGTTCAGCGCTCTCCCTGAAACGAGACACGTATGTCACGATATATACGTCATTAACAAACACTAGCAGTAAAATATTTACATTCGCCGGATTACATTGCGCTCTTTCTCTCCCTCTCTCTCTCTCTCTCGTCGCGACATTCGTGTATTAATTTGATAACCGAAATGATATCAACGAATGTTGAAAGTTAGTACGTCTCCTCACAAACAGCTCTTGATGTTTCGAGGTCGCGGGACAAAACAGACTACGATGTCATCAGGGAAAATCACAAATTTCTCTGGGACGAAGAGAAAGATACACCCGACACATGGGCAACCAGGCTTACGAAAAAATACTACGACAAATTGTTTAAGGAATATTGTATTTGCGACCTGACTTACTACAAATACAACAAGGTTCGTGAAATAAGAATTTTTTTAAGTGCTAGTTGAATTACAATTAAGATTTAATATAAGACGAAATATTGTTATTATTATTAACAATATTAACAAGTTTATAAATTTACGTATATATGCAATAATAATGATAATATTTTTTTTATGTTTATGAATTTTGAAATATTTGTTCATTTGAAACCAAAATTTTTTGACCTATTGTCGAAACCAAAACTTCCAGAAAAAGTTCCGGAAACTACCTCTTTTTTTTTTTTTTTAATGGAGGTATTAAATTTTTTATCGGGAATGTGAAATGTATGTAGACGTTCTACATTATGTCTCAATGAATCTCTGGTAGCCTATTATGTGAATTTTTTTTTTTTTTTTTTTTTTATTAAATACTTGTTTTTGGTTTCAATATGAATAAATAATAGGAGAGAGTAAAAAAATATGTTTTAAGATTTATTCAAATTATGAAAATTCTCCACTTTTAATTCTATTATCTGTTTTCTATTAATTTTATACAGTTTATTTTCTTGTCTTTGTATGTATCTCACTTTCTTTACTTTCTGTTAATTTTATTATTTCTTTATGTATTTATTTTTTACCATTTGTTTCGGTCTATGAGAAAATGCTTTCAATAGCCAAAAAAAAAAAAATAACAAAGACTTGCTAAAATGGATATTTTATGAAATAACAAAAATTTTCCCAATTCATACTTTATTTCTCCATAATTTAAGCAATAATTCCATTATTTAACTTCTTTTGTAAGATTTTAACGAAGCAGACCGATGGATGAAACTTACTCTGTAAACTTCAAAATTAATCAAAGTTAATTTTTTTCTGTAGACTCTAAATCTTATTTTTTCAAGTAATCTGACTCTAGAAGAATAATCGTAAAATTACAATTTATAGGTTGCACTCAGATGGAGAACAGAAAAGGAAGTAGTGGTTGGAAAAGGCCAATTCGAGTGTGCCAGTAAAAAATGCCAAATCAAAGAAGGCCTCAGAACTTGGGAAGTTAATTTTGGTTATGAAGAACACGGGGAGAAAAAGAATGCCCTGGTGAAGTTAAGTAAGTAACAGTCGAATCAACAGGCAAATTAAGAAAATGTGAAAGTTTACAAATTCAATTTTTGTTCTCTGCAAATTTCATTGAAATATAACTGATTTTAAAAGATTTTTTATTCGTAATGTAATATTTTTTTTTTTTATTAGGACTCTGTCCGGAATGTTCGACAAAGTTGAACTACAAGTCCCAGAAAAGAGAGATCAAAAGGAAAAAAGAATTGAAACGATTGGGAAAGGGTTACACAGAAAATCCCGATAAAGCTTCGAGTTCGGGCGAGACCGCCGATGTCGATGTAAAAGTTGAGCCCGAGAGTGATGTAGAACAGACTCCAGAGGAGTCTGTTAAGGCAGAGATCAACGAAACTGAGCTCTGGAAGAGTAAACCCGTAGAAGGCGTGGAAAAGTCGAGGGAAGAAGAATTCGAAGAATACCTTGCGGATCTCTTTCTGTAGATCGAACAATAAAACGACTGATACATTACGGTATATCAGTTTATTCAAAGTAAAACCAATTTCTATACAGTGCCCTGAGAATTAGCTTTAATTTTGTTTGAATTTTTTTTTTTTTCTATTTCTTATCACTAAAAAACAATTTGCCAAAAAAAAATAGAAGAAAAGACATTTAGTCTGAGCCTTTTTAACAGATTCCAATGATTAATAAATATTGAACTTGTAATCAAATAAATATAGGAATATTTTTTTATCCATACTAGTACTTTAAACAAAAAAATGTATTGATCACTTTATGCAATCTACATTAATCATTGTTAATATGACAATTTTTCGGTAGTACCTTATTTGGTCCCGCGACAACTGATCCCACCAAACCATCCCGTTAAATTTGATTCCTAAAAAATTAAAACCCCTAAAAACTTACGCCCAACATTTTTATTGAAAAGTTGTGAAACCCAAACAAGATGGTCGAAAACGGCGAAAAAGCCGTTTTCGACCCCCAGTGTCCGGGAAAAATATTTGAGACACTGAAACTTTGATATTTAGTCGTGGAAATAACGAGGGAAGATGAATTCGAGGAAAATTTCGTGGTAAAGCAAACGATAAAACGACACATTACAGTATGATACATTATATTAGTTTATTCAAAATAAAACCAATTTCTATACAGTGTATTTTGCGGGATATTGTAACAGTGGGAATACGACATAATGCACTAAATTTTCTGTCCCTCTCGCCTCAAACAACTCGGACAGTTTTCGGGGGTTTTTTCTTCGTAAGGTAGTCTTTGCTGCCAAGTCAATCGCCTACTAAGAATCAAAAAAATCTTTATACACGCTTTAAAGGAGAAACTAGTGTGAATGAATGGGAATCTGGATAAAAGAATTGCTTCTTAATGTAGAAAAAAATTGTACAACAAATTTACAGAAATGAAATGAAATTACGCCAACAAAACCACGGATATGTTTTTTTTTATGCAGTTTTTGTAAATATTAAAATATTAAAATTCCGGTAAAATATTTATGATGATATTCATTGTTTAAAAATTACCGTCATTTATTTATGAAAAAGAAAACAATTCTACGACGTCAACTAAACTTTTATTCTCATCGAGAAGTAAAACGAAGCAAAATTGCTCGGTGATTTGGAGAAAAATGTTCAAAACCGAACGGAATGAACTTTCTCCCGTAAAAATCGAATGAATATTACAAATTTGACTTCACAAAAATTGCATGAAAATATTCTCCTGGATTGTTGGCGGAAATAGGTATTTTTTAAACTTTTTTTTCAAAGCAGTTATGTTCTTCAAAGCAGTTCTATCTCAGTTCACACAAGTTTTTCCTTTTAAACGTATACAAACAATTGTATAATATTGATAAAATCTTTTCAAGTAAATTAAATGTTTTCACTTTAATTGACTTTTCTTTACCGGAAGGACTACCTTAATTCGTACGCAACGACAATCTCGTGCAATCAAGGAATTGAATAGATAATTCAGAGGAAACTCTTGAGAAAAATTTGTATTTCGGAAAAAAATCGCTGAAACTTGAGCGCCGTAGTTAAAACTCTCTTTAACTGTTCGTATACGTGAACCTTTCTACGGAAATTTCATGTAAAAAGACTAGCCTACTATGCAAAATTTTTACTCGAAATGCTCACTTTTTTAAATATATATATATAATATATATAGAGATAGATATATCTATTCTAAACTTACTCGCATTTTCATTTTTATTCAACTTTGTAAGAAACAATTTTTAACTGTGTAATAAGTGTATAATTTCTATCTACGACCAAATACAAAACAGTATTTTACATGAGCTTTTAAATCTATCTCGTTGGAGTATTGTACAATAGTGAAAAACGGGCATTGTCGAAAAACACGCCAATCACTTGTGCGACCGTAAAGAGTTGCTGACTACGTAACATTAATTCACTTCGGTTTGGACGCCGGAAACGTTCAACGAGCTTTTGTTTCCAAGATGGAATTTTTTTAAGGGAAATTCTTTAAACAGTTAACAATCGATAATTGTCGATTAAAACTTTTCCTTGTCGATTTCTGTACTGCGTATTTCATGACACTACACGATACTTTTAATGTAATTCAATAACTCGATGATTAAATTCAATGTAAACAGTGTATGCATAAAAACTTTATACACCGTTCTATTAAATTTCCTAACATTTTTAACATTGTACAAAGGTGACTTAAAAAAAAAATGTATATTAAATATTTGTTCATATTAAATTTATCAGTATATTTATAAAAACTTCATATACGATTATTAAATTTCATAACATTTAAAAAAGCAAATAAAAATAAGTTTAAAAAAATAAAATAAAACGGCGCATGAAAAACGTAATAAAGATTTAACAGGACAGTTTTGTATCTTCGATTTGAAACCGCGCTGCTACAACTTAAGATCCCTCGAGTGAACTCAAATTCATCTCAAAGCTCTGTAACATATTTACATAACGTAGTATTTATCTATTTATTCGCGTATATATACATAAAGGCTGATCAATAGAGAATAGAGTATACGTAGTATTGTCGGCATGAAAGAGCGTGACAAGACAAAATGGTACTTCGGCATGTCTAGAAAGCTAGAATCAGCCGAAACAATCGCTATGTCGATTGAGACTCTGATGTTCGTTGTACTTATCTCAGTAAACGCGAGACGATGATTTTCAATAATTAATCGAAACATTTTTCAACCGAAAAGAGACGATTTCTCCATTGGACGCAGAATTTTTTTTACATAATTCACATTAATTTAAAAATTAAAATTAAATTCTGTAAATCGCATAAATAAATCGCAAGACTTGCAAGTTATTTGTGCGATTTAGATGGAAAAAGACAATTATTTTGTGAATTTTACGAAGAAAACGTTTTCTTTTTTTTTCATCATAAGGGAAGAACTCATTGAGACTTGAGATTCGCAAAGAAAATTGATATTGATTTATTGAAAATCGGCATCTTGTGCTTGCCGGGTCGAGAGAAACAGGAATTTGCACCACGCCTAAAAAAATATATATATATACTTTTTTTATTACCGAAAATTATCAATTATCGTGCAGAAATAATTAATTATGAACAAATCGGTGTAATTATTCCTTTACGATGAATGATATTGGTTTGTAGACGTAATAATTCATAACCATTTTATAAAAAAAAAAGGGATTTAAAATATTTTTTTATTCAAATAGTGCTCATTCCTGTTAAGAAGATAATGACGATCAAGTGAATCGCCCGAATAAAGAACGGGAAAGATAACGCACAATTCAACATTCCTCTTTCCTCCTCACTTCGAGAGCGTATATTTTGTATTTTGTAGTTTTTTTTTTTTTTTTTAATCAGGGACAAATAAATTTTCCCTCTCCGTCTAACTTTACCGTAGACCCTTCGATTTTTTAAACTGCTTCGCAAGTCCATAATAACTTGCTCAGGAAAAGTAGCGTTTTCGAACGCGCAACATTAAAAGTTAGGAATTTCGAAAAAATGTATTTTTTTTTTTAAACGTTGTTCAGAGAATAATCAAGCTTTTTTTATTGGTAATTATTATTAAGGGAGCTCATAATCTGGGTTGCCGTTCCTACGATTTGTGGATACAGAATAATCTAAAATTGGTACGAATTTTTATCACCATGATGGTGGATCAATAATTATTGATAAAAAATAGCAGCATTGCCTGCTGAAGATTTAGAAAAAAGAAAAGAAAAAAATAGCAGACAATAATTGAAAGTTTCGAACGACTGCACTCTTTGAGCGTAACGTCATATAATTAATTAAAAATCGTATCGCACTTGGTTTCGATCCATTCCAAAGTCATGCTTTCCGTGCCTTTGCGATACGTCGACGGGGAAGATACTCAAACGGGAACATAATCAACGTAGCGTCGTGACGCCAGATTGCGGGATCATTTGCCCGGACAGTTGCTGCCGGAACACGCCCTCAGGTGATTTGCATGCTTCTGAGAGTCGCTGTCCTCGTCGCTGCAATCCTCGTCGTGCGTGTGTGTCACGTTCCGCGGAGTTTCCGGACGGGCGTGAGGTATTTGATTGTTTGTATTCACGGCCTCAACCTCCAATGTTCGCTGCTGATAGAGAGAAAATAAAAATCGGTCATTATAAGACGATTATTTACCTGTGGGAAAAAAACTTATTAATATCAAGCGAAGACAATTCGTTTTCGCAATTATGAATATCAAATAAATGATGAAAAAAAAGCTTTTTATAAAAACAAAGGTTCCTCTATGAGAAAGGAACAAATGGACAAATTTCATGTCTGCATCATTTTGTATATTTTCCAAAAAAAAAGGATGAATAAAAAATAAAAAAAATAATACTCACGGCGGCTAGCCGATTTTGTTCCTCCTCTTCGTCCATCAGTTTGAAAGTGCGTGTTCTACTGATCATCGGGGTTTCCATCACGAACCTTTGTTCATGAGCAACCGTACTCTCGTGAGGCATCTAAAAGTCATAAACGTTGTGTTTATAAGCGTTTATAAGGCAAAGGCCAAAGGGCATATTAACATACACATAACCACGACCTAATATTCAGTCACGCGATATTTACATTCAAACGTAATTTTTGAAAAATCAATTTTGAATACGCTATGTAAATGTTAAACGAATCCCTTTAGTAATGTAAAATGTTAAACGAACCCTTTTTAATGCAAAAAATCTAACTTTACCCTTAATTTGCATTCTAATAATATCGTTATTCAATTGAAAACTTACCAGCATCGCGGGAGCTCGGAACATGTACGAGAATGGATAGTAGATAAGATTGAGGAAGGTCGCCGCATAAAGATCGGCGTACCTAACGACTTGACTGCTGAAGAAAGTTTGTCGGCTTCCACTTCGGAACAACGAACCCATCATACCATAAGCCAAGTCCATTTTGTGTGTTACATCCCTTATAGACGCTCTGAGCTTCGAGATATCTGGCTTTTCTTTGGTGCTGCTGTCTAAATTTCTGCGTAGGATTGCAAAATTTTCGTTAGTTAGAAATTTCGCATCTGTAGTTACCCCAAAAAAAAAAAAAAAATAAAAATGAAGACTGGAAAAAAAATTAGAACTGGCGATTTACGTACTTGTACATTTCTCCTAGCATAACATCGAGACTCTGAAGTTCTGCAAAAAGCTGACACTTGTCCGTCCACACGTGAAGTTCTTGAACCAGTTCAGGTACTATCAAGAATGTTCTCCAGCCTCGGATTTTCTTGCTCTTCAATATATCACCAAAAATGTGATCTCCTATGTACAAAACGTCTTTGCCCTTAGCGCCAATCAATTCGGTAAATACGTCGCAAGATCCTCCGGAATACACCTCGCCTGACGAGAAAGAAAAATCATGATATGCAATTGTTTTCAATTTCGAATGATTGTAGAACTTTTTGGAAACTGAATCAGACAGAAAAAAAAAAGATTTTTATAGAGTTATGGTTTTTAATTATGTTCAGCGGATAAATATAAAAATTCATCTATCATTTAATGATATGAGCGAAGAATTTTTCTTTCAGTGTTTAAAGCAATTTCTTCGAGCATAAAAGTGATTTAAAAAATATATATTAAATCCTGCTGCTGGTAAGAGAGGAAAATCTTGAAGATAAAATGATACCTGTGTGAAGTGGTCCTTTATGCGTTCCTAGTTTCAAGGCACCAGTTTTGGTATTAACCTGCCTCAAGATTGTTCCTTCGCCAAAGAACAGCGGTTTTGTTGCATCCACGACAATCACGTCGAAGTACGTCTTCCAGTTTCTGTGAGGCTCGTCGGGCTGAAATAAACGATAAAGCAATAAGTAAATCCGCAAAAAAAGTACAGAAACAATATATCAAAATTTTATTTATGTACAATTTTGTTTTTCATTTATATTTTTATAAACTTTCACTGATATGTAATATCTGATATCTCGATACTCGAACATTGATATTCCGAAATTTTAACAATTCAACCAAATTTCAACAATGTCAGCTAAAAAAAATAGTTGAACAAATCCGATAAAAATCTTAATTTTTTAAAATCATTCCTCGGATCTTTCTGAATACATACGATTTTTTTTCTTTGTAATACACTTAAAATTGTGATTGTCTTTTATTGACAATTAAAAAGTCATGAATTTTTCATAGATTTCCGTAAAAAGGTTTCCGTATTAAACATAAGATGTTTCAGGATTTAAAAAATCACGAAAACGGAAATATCGCAATTATAAACAACAAAAAAACTTGATTATGAATCCGAAAATTGCATTAAATTTATATCATGTAAAAAAAAGTTTTCTATTGAATTAGTTGAACAATTATTTTTTTTATTAATCTCTTAATAATTTGTCAGCATTATTATTAATTATTAGTAAAGTTGAATATTATAAAATTAGTCGGTTCTTAAGTTAACGTACCCTGGCACCGTGGGGAAAGTCGAAAAGATAGGTCATGATCTTATCGGTGAAGACGTAATCGCTATTGGTGAGTAGAAATACTTTAGCCCCGCTCTCCCGTATCCTCGTGAGGAACATGGGCAGTCTGTCGTCCTTCTTTACGTACTCGTCAACCTTCTCGACAGTTTTAGTCTTAAGATCGCCCTGTATGTGAATCCAGTCGACCGCATTTCTCACGTCTTGGAATATGCTCTTGAAGCTCATGGTCAATTCGCCCTCCTTGACGCCGGTTTTCTCGCGCGTGTACTGCCGCGAATTTGTAAAGAAATCGATGAGACAGGCCAGCAGATAGGTTTCCGGCAGATTGAAGAGCGTGTTCAGCACGTACACTCGGGACTCGTCGAGTTGAAGAAATTTGTTGGGATATAGCTCGTAGACTTGAGAACTGAAAATGTGAAAAATTTTCATTTGTAAGTTAAACTTCTTCGTTGATTTAGATGAGTGAAAATTGCCGATTGATGGACGAGATTCAGATAAAAATCGTCGATATTCGTTGAAAAATATCTTATTTCTTTCACTGCTAGTATTATAAGAAAAAATATATGTTTTTAACTCCTAAAAGAAAGAACATTTTAGCCAGTGACCAAAGTATCTAAATATTGTAGATAGCTCATTATAAATTTATAGGATTTCACATTAAAAATCGGTAAAAATACGGCCAATATTCTTCGTTTTAGGAGCCATATATTTTATTTTATAATACTAGCAGTCAAACAAATGAGATTTCTTCATTTCTGACTCATTCTTCTTCTTTAAGGACACTAAGTTACTTTTAAAAAAACGGAAATTAAAACGTTGTGAAACCAGTGATTTAAAAAAATGGAACTTGAGCCTCATAAAATGTATATAAAAAAATATAATTTTGCAGTTTTGTATTTATAGATAGAGCTTAGAATTCAGTTTTTTTTTTAAATTCAACAGTTTCGCAAAAGTCTTATCATGACATATTTAAAATGTAAATCAATGCCCTTCGTTAAGCGAAAATTTTGTGGTGATTTAAATTTATGTACTAACTGCTTCAAGAATTCAAAACCGTGGACGCAAACGAGAATGTTTCCGTAAGCGTCGACTTTCAGGAGATTTCCGTATAGCGTGTCGAACCACAGTCCTCTCACAGGGAAACTCGGGTCGTACTCGAAAGCCTGAATCTCACGAGGGTATCCCAGGGAGACCAATCGATCCTTCAAGAGATTGAAGCCGAGCTGCTCGTACTGCGGGGATTTGTATTCTGCAACATTTTAATTGGTAGTTTAATTTTCAATATATGAATTATTAATTTAAACCGAAACGTCTTGAGAATATATTGCTTTTGAAGACGTATTTAGTGAAACTCACCTGCAAGGGTGTAATCCATATCGAAGCCATAGAACTTGATGTTCTCCAAGTGGAGACTCCTGTTTACGAATATTCTGCAACAGAAAGAAAAAAAAAAGTCGTGTTAATACTGAAACGTCTAAATAAATAAGAAACTTGCTTGCAAAGAAAAATATTTCTGCAGTCAAAGAAATCAAAGTGAATGTTTATAAAATCTAAAAAAAAAAAAAAGAAAAAACTTTAGTGGAATATTTATATTTTTTAAGGTATTTTTGGGAGTTTAGATTTAGATTTTCTAATCGATTCTTCTCTAAGAAACAATTTATTTTTATTTAAAAACAAGCATTTTTTAAAATCTTAATAAATTCAGAAAAATCTTATAAAATATAGCAACATTTTCTTACTATTTCAACGAAAAAAAACGAAATTATTAATTGGCAATAAATCTACACAATAAAGTACATTTTTGGTTTTTCACAGTTTGATAATTCAGCTCGCATTACATTTCTAAAAATATATTTTGCGTTTATTTATTTTTTTTTCATTTTCCGATATAATATAATTTTTGTTACTAAATTGTATTATTTTTTTCCAATGCACATGATACTTAAAAAAATTCTTAATATTTTTGAATTTTGTAAAAAGGTTGTTTTGCAAGATCAAGACATGATTCAGTATCGGTGAAAAAAAAGTAGTTGAGGAAAAGCGAATTCAAGATTTTCTCTGTATGTTTCATAGATAATATTAGTAATTATACATAATCACTAATGTATAATATAATGAGATGTTAATATCAATATTACGTGAAAATTGACACATGATTGCGTCTAATATCGTGAATTGCATTTTTTTTTTCCTTAACTTCCGGTGTTTCCAAGATACGCAAGAAACGCGCCACTCATTATGGCAATTAAGCAGCATATATAATGTAACAAATCGATTGTATTCCTCTGTTTATGCATAATTATTATACATCATTAAAGCCTGGACCTCGAGAAAGGATTTGTAGTATAAATGAAGTCCCAACTGTTATTATTGTATATATATATATATATGTACCACATTGATCGTCGATAAACATTGGCACGTTATTTCCAGTCGAAAAATAAAATTTGCTCGTTAAATCCTTATGCTTGAGATATTAGACCGAAAATCTGAATGATAAATTTGAAGCAGGTACCACTCGAATAAAATCAAAAATAATTTTGATTTTTTTTTTTTTTTCACAAAAACCAATAATTTGTTTTGTCTAATAATTGTCAATAATTTGTTGTTTTTATTATAGACACCATTTTTTATCAGTGTAGTAAGTTAAATAATTTTTGCATGCAAATTACGTGTATTTCTGATTCTTGAATGTTAAAAAATCTTTCAGAATTGGAGTAAATAATTATTTAAAAAATATATATAATTTTTTAATAATTGACAATAATGGAATACTTCGTCTTTTTCGATGCTGACATTATGCAAAAACATATGAACTCAAACTAAGAATTTTTTACCCCATGGCAGAAGCATTTAAACACAAGTGGTTTGGTTACAATATTTTATTACGCTTTTATATTTTATACATTTTCAAGAGTAACCAGTTAACAAAATATTTTTAAAATATTCTCAGTTGTGCTTAAGATATAGCTTTTTTAAAATTTGTGAAGTTGTAGTTTAAGAATTTTTATTAGAAAAATTAAAATATTCCTCAACGAATAACCCGAATTTTAACCTGTTCTTCAGTCCTTAAAAAATCAAAATTTATGAACTCCATGAAATTTAGAAACTTTTCATAAAAAACGAATTATTTTTATAATTATTTCATCCCTTTACTTGCACGTAATGTGAATATCGATTTTTTCGAAATAACGAAATTTTATTTAATAATTCGAAACTGTGAATATACTGCTTTTTTTTAAATAGTAAAAAAAAAAAACGTAATTGTCTTAGAAATGACGTATCTTCGTAATTTGTGAACTATTATTATCGACATGTGTGCAATGTCTATCTGGAATGTCGATTGCGATTACAAATGCGATTAAATTCACTTCTCGACGCTTGATAACTCAACAGCCATTGAGAGAGTGCATATTGATTACACCTTGAGCCTTTTCCTTCCTCATTGAAGTTTCATTTTCATGAAAACATTTTTTTTTTTTTAATTTACAGTTTCTATTTCTTTTTTCTCATTACAGAATAATTTTATAGTTTAATTATGCGATGAGTGAAATTTTACAATTAAATAAAAAAAATCTTTGCAAAAATAAAAAGTAGATCTCTGTAAACAGCTTCCTCATTATTTTATAACTTTGACAGAGTCAATTCAGAGGTGTATTGATTAATTTTTAATTCCTCATCATGCTTTATCAAGAGAATATAAAATAATGAGGAAGAACTTTGGAAAAAAAAATGTATTTCGCAAGCTTCTTTATTCTGCCGAAGCTTTCAGCTCCAATGTTTTCGTAATTATTTAAAACTCACATTAAACAACTCATTAATCAATTCGCGATACTTACTCCCCACCATGTGTTATTTAATTTATGCACGTCAATATACGTTTCGCATAATCTGTTTGTCGAAACTGTCGGATCGTTTGGCGACCTGGTGACGAAAAAAAAAAAAAAAAAAAAGCAGATATTTTATGTTGAAAACAAAGCATCGGTTGTTTTGCAAACATTCAAGATAATTAACGTAAACTCTTGAGGTATCTTGTTTACGGTATTCGATGATTTGCAACATAACTGCATGACTCTTCGTATCGACGTACTATTTTTATTTTTTTTTTAATCGAACAAAATTAGTCAACTCCACTGTTTGATCTTTCGTTGCATTCATTTTTTGTGATTATCAGCTTCTTGCACCAATTTTTCATTAAATTACATTTGGCAACAGAGACATTTTTGGAGCTAAGTCAAAATTATGAATTTATGGCTGTATCTGCATTAATTAAAATCAAATAAATTATGAGCTAAATTTTGGACAAGTTTTAGCTTAGAAAAATTATGAATTTTGCAAACGAAAATAAGACACAGTGTCAAAAAATTATAACACATATTTTGTAAAATAAAAATATACATTTATTGCAAATTAAATTTGCACTTTTTTTTTCTTTGTAAAATTAGAAAAATACAAACGTTTTTTTGTAATATTAACAAGAATTTGTGAAAAAAAAAAACCTTTTCAGTCAAAAGTACAAAAAATGTTGGTTTTCTGTTTTTTTAAATCTTTGCTTCAAGATGTCGGAGTTTTAACTATTTTAATACTGATGAGAAAAATCATTTATTCTGATCCTAAAATAATATATTTCTTTTATATTCATTAGATGACTAGAATAAAAAATACCAACCGCTGAAAATATTTTTTTTTGGCTGGAAAAAATAAAAAGCATCTCGAACTATCGGTGTTTTTTTTTGTTAACAAGAAGAAAAATGAATTTCAAGGGAAATTACAATGATAAACTTACTCGTTAGGTGCGCAACGTTGATGATTAAGGGGATTAACGAACTCTCCAGCAGACAAAGCATCACCGTTAATATCCTTCAGCCACATGATCGTATAAACTCGCAATATATATATATAAATATATATTTTTTTTTTTAACAAACAAAGTCAATCATCCAAATCGCGTCACCGGCTTCACGCGCGTAGAATTCTCTATATATATATAGTTATATAACGGATTCACGCTTCCGCACTGCAGTCACCCACCGCTAGAGTCAGGATAGGCTTATCTTTCCGCAAAGTATATTCAACACTGGGTCACTATTGGAAACCAAGAACAAATTGAATAAAAACTTTTTTTTGTTGCAACTTGCAAATGAAACATTATAGGGGCTGTCAATTGAGGGGAAAGTGAATTAAGATAATTTTTTCTTGATTTAGCTCTTTATGTGTGAATTAATTAACTCATGACAATGAGAAAATATTGTTTAGATTTTTGAGACAGTAATAAAGACTATTGCAAAATTTTGAACGTCCTGGAAAAACTTTTATTTTTTTTTAAATTTTGGCGTGTGTTTAAAATGATTTTTCAAAATTTAAGTAGGAGAGAATTAGTGTTTAAAATCATATTTTCACTTTTTAGCTTTTTATGAATTTTCATGGTGAAGAATTTTCATTTTAAATAATAATAATGGAAGAAATTTCTGCCAAAAATAGTTTCAAAAAATATTCGGAAAACGTAATTTTTGTTATTTCAAATAAAATTCACTGATCTTTCCGAATTTTCGTTTTTTTTTTTATTTATAATATATTTTTATTTGGAGAAAAAAAAATAATCATCAAATTTCACTTTCGACTGGGAATGTAAATTATTCTTAAAACGACAAAGAATCTTTTTTTTTTTTTTTGCAATAAGCTAAAACTTTTTAGTAATTAAATTCCTTTCTCATATTTTGAGTTTTGTGCATATTATAAATATACTCGTCGGTATGAACATGGTGTATTTTTTTTTAATGTAAAATTGGACGTTTAGTGTTATTTAATTTTTAAGCTCTCTTAGGATGATGTCATTTTAATAACATACGAAGTCTCTCTTTCCAAGAGCAAAAGCCTAATCTCTAATCCTAAAAATTCTTCAATCGACAATATGTGCATCTTCGAAGAATCGTGAGTCACAATCGCTGCATCTGAGAAAGTGAATCAATCTGGAGAGTGTCAGGGTTGCGATTAAGTGATTTCAAACAGATAAACTATTCGTCATTGTTGCGTGTCACTGAGTGTGCGTGTCTATATTTTTTTGTGCTACACACAATAAAATAAAAGTTTGTGTAGTTTTGACAAATTATTTTTGTCCAGAGAAACTATTACTTAAAGTGACATTTTTTTGTCTACTTCTATTTTTATAAATAACGTACAAAAAAAAAATTTGTACAAAAATGTTTTTATTTTGCAATATAATTTTTTTACTTAAAAAAAAAAGTAGCAAATTCTTCTTTTATAACATTTTTATTTCAATCTTTGACAAATTTGTACAAATTATACGACTTTTCGACTAGTAAAAAAAAACTCACAATTATAAAAAAAAATACTTTACAGAGAATTCAATTCAAATTTTAAAAAATGTGTCAAACAATTTTTTTTACTAATCTATTGATAAAATTTAGCCTTTAGTTTTCTTCAAGTTCAAATAAATAATAATTAATATTAATCAATTAATTCATTTTGCGAAAAATTTAATTTACCATTTTTCTTTAAAGAATAAAATTCTAATTTCGTACGTTCAATAATTTTCTGTCTCATTGAAAGAAAAGTGTTTCACTTGCATTCCGAAAAATGCGACAAAATATCAAAAGACGAAGAGAACAAGTGTTGTATAGTGGTGACGCACGTGCTACTCAAGGTAACTTTTGTCTTCTCAAGGTAAAAGCCTATCGTGTGTTATCTATATATGCATTTTAGCGATCAGCTGGTGGCCGCTCTCTTTCTCTTTCTTTCTCTTACTCTCTCTTTCTGAGCCAAAGTAATCCGTCAGGAGTGGTTCATGACGCACACGACGATGACGACACTACTCGTAACATGAGAGGACGAAAATCGAGCTTTTCTCGCGATAAGCCTTTTGCGACAATGCACACCCCGACCAGCCACACGCGCGTGTTTCTGGTAAATACAAGAGTGTGTGTGTGTGTGTGTGCAGCATTAGAACAGAGCGCAGCAAGCACACCAAATTCTGCAGGCTACTCGTATATTGTTCGTCGTCACGTTAGGTCTATATATGGAGCATTCGGCGATTAATCGACAGGGTGACCCTAATTTTTTTGCCCTTTTGGGATTTTGAAAGGGCAATATGAAAAAAAGTACTACCCTTTTTTTTACAGATTTTTTTGAAAATTTTTGTCTCTATAATCAGCCAAAATATGATTTCCCAAAAAAACTACGTCGACGATTTGTTTGGAATTTTTTACAGTCAAATCTTTGTTCAAAAAACAAAAATTTTCACACTTTTTCGAAAATGGACGTGAGAGCATATGACAGCAATTAAAAATTAATTGAAAATTTTGGATGACAACAAAAAATTGGATTACTCAAAAATAAGATTTGCTGTTTTTTTTACAGATTTTTTTGACAATTAAAAAAAACTTGTAAATGTAATTTTTAGTAATCCAATTTTTTTGTGATTCAAAATTTTTTATTCATTTTTCTAATCGCTGTCATAGACTCACATTCATTTTCGGAGACGTCTCAAAAATTTTGATTTTGAATAACGTATTTCCAGTAAAAATTTCAAATAAATCGTCGACGTAGCTTTTTTGAGATGTCAACATTTTGGAAAATTATAAAAACGAAAATTTTCGAAAAAAAAATACTGAAAAAAATTCTAGAATGCTTCTTCAAATTGCCATACAACATTCTAAAAGAAAAATAAATGTATATATATTTTTTTGTACGTATATATGAGGGTGACGATCCTATTAATTAGCCGTGAAATGCCCCATATACGTTTCCAGTCGACGTGAGACTGGAGCGCGTCAGCGGGTCGATGAGTCGTGACGCGGAGGCAGCACGCAATCTTGTGTAACTGAATGAAAATTGTCTCGTTCAACCGTAACACACTCGTTGCCGGCTTTAGAATATTTCCAATTACCAACGTACTCTCTTATGTATCAATGAATGAATGAATCGATCGCAAAATTTCATTTTTAATGTTAGCACACTACTAAAAACAATGGCTTTAAGGCAATTTGCGGTGTAGTCAAGTCAATTGAGTGCTAAGATTTCATAAATTGTTTGTAGCTCCATTAAAGAAGAAAGTCGTTTTTTTTTATTAAGAGAGAAAAGTCTCGTAATAGACTCGATGACCAAAAACTTCATTGGCCATTAAATGCAAGAAGAAAAAATCATTAAAAAATGCCAAATGAAAATTAATGTTGGTTGGTCATTTTTTCGAAAAATGTTAAATGACCACGAAAGTGACCATCAATTTTATTGTTGTTTGGTCACTTTTTTCGAAAAACGTCAAATGAACAAAGAAGTGACCATCAATATTATATTGTTGGTTGGTCATTTTTCCGAAAAATGTTAAATGACCACGAAAGTGACCATCAATTTTATTGTTGTTGGTCACTTTTTTTGAAAAATGTCAAATGAACAAGAAAGTGATCATCAATATTATATTGTTGGTTGGTCATTTTTCCGGAAAATGTTAAATGACCGCGAAAGTGACCATCGACATTATTGTTGTTTGGTCATTTTTTTCGAAAAACGTCAAATGAACAAGGAAGTGATCATCAATATTATATTGTTGGTTGGTCATTTTTCCGAAAAATGTTAAATGACCACGAAAGTGACCATCAACATTATTGTTGTTTGGTCATTTTTTTCGAAAAACGTCAAATGGACAAGAAAGTGACCATCAATATTATATTGTTGGTTGGTCATTTTTCCGAAAAATGTTAAATGACCACTAAAGTGACCGTCAACATTATTGTTGTTTGGTCACTTTTTTTCGAAAAACGTCAAATGAACAAAGAAGTGACCATCAACATTATATTGTTGGTTGGTCATTTTTCCGAAAAATGTTAAATGACCACGAAAGTGACCATCAAAATTACTATTGGTTGGTCGTTTTTTCAAAAATGACAAATGGCTAAAAAAAGTACCATCAAAATTATTATTGGTTGCTCATTTGACGTTTGAAAACGGTTTGTTTTTTTTTGCATTTAATGACCGGTCATTTTTTCGGTAATTTTTCGGTAAAATATATTGGAAACTACCGGTTATCGAATTGATTACGAATACAGAATTTTTTGCCGGCCGGGAGAAGCATCCGGGTTATCAAGAACAATTTTTTTTTTCTTTCAACACTTTGCACACCTTTGAAGGAGAACAAGTGGGTCAAATAACTCCGAATAATTCTTAGTTAAGCCTCATATGTTCCCTTATATGAGTGTAACTTTTTTTTTTAATTAGTAAAAAAAAACATTTATTTTTAAATTATTTATTTATATTTAAAAATTATTTTTTAAATAACCATTCAAACCTACCGCCTCGATTCAATTTTAATCTCTATGTCAAATAGCTACACTCATTCCGGTAAGACTAGTTCTCAAGCACAGCTGAGATTTATTTGGAAATATTTAACCATTTGATGAAATTGAAAAAAAAAAAAAAAAAAATTGTTGACGACCCCCATTACCCGCATGCTTTTACCACCTGCCAAAAATTCTTTATTTAATGGTTCGATAGTGCTTTTTTTTTCAAACATTACCAACACACAAATAATAATAACTCTGTTTACACCAGTAAATCCAGTAGCCAATTTTTACGTCATTTTTTTCGTAAACGAGCGATAGTTTTTTTTTAATTTCACTGTAATTAACCGTATAATTTGCTTCACTTTACTTTTCAATGAGAAGAAACTTTTGGTTAATTAATGTTGTACCTTCGTTTCTTTATTATTAAAAAAAAAATTGCTATAATTTGTAAAACAATGAATATCATCGTAAATTTGTTCACCGATAAATTTATGGAGATTCTATCGAAAAATAAAATAAGCTCTCCTACTAAAAAAAAAATCGAACTAAAATTACAAACTTGACGTAGAAAAAAATGCAAAAAAAAAAAAAAATATAACCCTGGATATTTATTGGCGTTAAACTGAGTTATTTTTCTGTAAACTTTTTTTTCTACACTGAGTAGGAACTTTATAATCCAGATCACACTTGTTTTTTGTTTAAAACTTGCACAAACAATTTTTGTAATTTTCGTACACAATTGAAAAAAAAAAAAAAAAAATGGTTTCAATAACTATGACTGCCACAAACATATGTTTTTATTTCAAATGTTAATTAGCATTCGGTGAAAAAAAAACACACACACACACATTTAAAATACACTCCCGACAAAATGATTCGAAAGCAAGTAACTACTTTTTTTTTAAATGGCAACAAAAAATAATTTAGTAATACTTATAGGAACCCAATTGAAATTTACAAAAATGTATCTTCCGTTATTCCGTCTGAACAGTATTTTTTTTTTTTACGATTATTTAAACATTATTTCAAGTCTTAAAATCAAAAATATAAACAACAATATTTTCTTTTATAAATGCTGTAATTATTCTTCAAATTATATAAAAAAATTTGTAATTATAAAAATAAATTTGATATGATAACAAAAACATATTTGTAATTGCCCATTAAAACACTCTAACATTGACCCAATGAAATATTTTAAAAAGTGTACAAACGTTCATTTAAAGTCCACAATACACGAATTATTGTAAAATTGCTCTGCTCGTAAACTTTAATGCGCATCACTGGCATGATTCATCATTGAATAATGATTATTGACAATACATCAGAATTATTTCGTTCAACCTCTAACGAATTGGAAAGAGAGACTTTAAATGCAGGTCAGTGACACACACACAGCTGGAGTTGAAATGTCAGCTGTGATGCTATGCTGTACCGTAAATAGCATAGAAGTTAGGAGAGACTTTAGAAAACTGATGTTTCGACGAAGCGTATCTCTGGTTTAGGTCGCGCCGTTTATGTCTGAACCGTTCGATGGTCGAACGCCTACTGGTTCGCTCGACGCCGGGTACGACGTTAATAAGTATGTATTGAAACGCTAAATTCGCGATATCCCAGACCTTCGACACTACCCCCCTCGATGAGTGGGACGAAGAGTGGGAGAGGAGGAGGGGGGGACCACTTCCTATGCACCCGTTTCATCTATCTTCGTATACTCGACATATATCTAGAGTGTGATATGAGATAGTAGATTCAGTAGATGTAGATGCTTAGATGTTTATCTTTGCTTTTTAGCTTGAATTGCTTTGTCTTTCGTGCTTGCAACTGATATTTTGCGTGTTATTCTAAATCGTTAGTTTGATTAGAAAAAAAAAAATTGACTCTACCATCAGTTTATTGTGGAAAGCAGATTAGCTGTAATTCGACTTATTAGACTGTAATTCTAGGATTAATTTTGATATTAAATATCAACTCTACTGTGATTTCAGTGCGAAAAATATTTTACCAGATTGTGATGATACCATCACGCTACGTTTTTTGACTATAGGTTGTAGGTTGTTCGTAAAGAGGCTCGTGGTAGATTTTTTTTTAAAGAGAGTGTTCAAATATGGTAGAAACGTTCGGAAATTAGAGTGGTAGAGTTGTATTACCTTGGGATTTTGTGATATGGTTGTGTAGTTCTTTTGGTAGAGATTTTAGTGGTAGATTTATAATATGATTAAGTTGTAATGTGGTAGAGTTTTTTTAAAAGTAAATTATTAGTAGAGTTGTAACATTGGCAATGTTGTAATATGGCAGTGTAGCTTTTTGGTAGAGAAATTAGTGGTAGATTTATAATATGATAAAGTTGTAATGTGGTAGAGTTTTTTTTAAAGTAAATTATTAGTAGAGTCATAACCTTGGCAATGTTGTAATATGGTAGTGTAGCTTTTTGGTAGAGAAATTAGTGGTAGATTTATAATATGATTAAGTTGTAATGTGGTAGAGTTTTTTTAAAAGTAAATTATTAGTAGAGTTGTAACATTGGTAATGTTGTAATATGGTAGTGTAGTTTTTTGGTAGAGAAATTAGTGGTAGATTTATAATATGATAAAGTTGTAACGTGGTAGAGTTTTTTTTAAAGTAAATTATTAGCAGAGTTGTAACATTGGTAATGTTGTAATATGGCAGTGTAGCTTTTTGGTAGAGAAATTAGTGGTAGATTTATAATATGATTAAGTTGTAACGTGGTAGAGTTTTTTTGAAAGTAAATTATTAGTAGAGTTATAACCTTGGCAATGTTGTAATATGGCAGTGTAGCTTTTTGGTAGAGAAATTAGTGGTAGATTTATAATATGATAAAGTTGTAACGTGGTAGAGTTTTTTAAAAGTAAATTATTAGTAGAGTTATAAACTTGGCAATGTTGTAATATAGTAGTGTAGCTTTTTGGTAGAGAAATTAGTGGTAGATTTATAATATGATTAAGTTGTAATGTGGTAGAGTTTTTTTGAAAGTAAATTATTAGTAGAGTTATAACCTTGGTAATCTTGTAATATGGTAGTGTAGATTTTTTGGTAGAGAAGTTAGTGGTAGACTTATGATATGGTAAAGTTTTAGTGCGATACATATATTTTCTAAAATTAAATCGTAATTCTATTTTTGGTAGAGTTTAAATCTTGTAATATTGAAAGAAGGTAGTGTAGTTTTTTGGTACAGAAATTAATGGTAGATTTATAATATGGTTCAGTTGTAATGAGGTAGAGATGATTAAAAAAAAAAATCATGGTAGAGTTGTTTTTAGATAGAAACATTGCTGGTAGAGTTATAAACGTCCTAATTATATTATAAAAAATATTGCGAACATTTATTTTCGTATTAGAAAATTGGAGTAAGTAAGATTGCAAGCTTTCTTATCAAGACATTAAAAAAAATATATTTAACCTTCTTGGGAAATTAAATTGTAGAGTCCAATCTCTCACATCTTACCTTCACTTATGTTACGAGGGCAAAAAGTGGGGACAATCAATGGGTTCTAATTGGAACAGATGAGAAAGAGTGATGTGAGTACAATATTAAATGCAGAATCTTCAAATTAAAATATATTCTGTTTGATAAAAAAAAAATGCCAAGAGGCGTTTATGAGGGTCAAATAAATAATATGCCACAATCACTCTCACAATATTTCTATGATTGTTAAACAGCAATCAGAAATATTTCGTTGCGCCAGTTTTACAATTTTGTCATTAATTCTAATCTAAAATCATCCACTTTCTTTTTTCTATACCAAAATTAAAGAAACAATGAAAAATATTGGATTTAATATAAATTAATCCATAAAATAATGTTATAACAAATCGTAACTAATAAAATCAGAGAAATATGCATTAAAAATGTATATTTTTTAGATACTGCAATTCTAGGTTGATTTATTTTAATTGCAATATTAATTCATCTATGGCAAGTCTATCGAAATTTTGTATTAATTCTTATGTTTATTTCTTTTTTTCTTAATCAGACAAAACTGCTCAGCATCAACGCCATAAATATAACATAGATTTGACTCATTGCCACAGCGAAAGGAAGCCTTTTTTTTCATAACTCTTCATAACATTTAGTGAGATTTCGAAAATATTGCGTTACGAAAAACTGGTCTACTTCAGCGAGTGTGAAGTGTTTGCACATAGTTTTCACGCTAACGTTATAACTGTTGCATTCCAATGACAATAAACGCGAGACACACGCGACAAACCCCCGCATAACTCTTTGGTATTTGTTGAGTGACTCACGAACTTTATTCCCTCGTGTTAACCGTCTATCTTTTCTCAATATCCTACACATGCATATATGAGGCATTCTCTGTCAAATTATAGCTACTTCTTTTTTTACCCTTTCAGATGCTTCTCAAATTTGATTTTTCTTGAATTTTTTCAAATTTGAGCATCAATTAAGGCGAGTCAGGTGTAATTTATGGAAATATTTTTCAAAGATATTTGTATATTTTTCGCGAGCTTGAAAAAATATACGGGTAATTAGGGTCAACTACAATAATTTTTCATTTTTTACATTTTTATACTCTGAACAGTTTTGAAAGAATGGAGTAAATATTATAAAATAATTATCGATTAAGTTTAAGATAAACCTTTATGACATGAGTGCCGCTTTTTTTTTTTTTTTTTTTTTTTTTTTTTAATGATTGGCGATGCTATAATTTATTGAAGACAATTTTTGTTAATAGCCAATTGGAATCTACGGCTTCGCTTCTATTTTGCCTCAATTTCAAATCGGCACATACATGTCGGAAAGACTAATGTCAAACGCAATTAACAATTATTTGAGAATATTTGGCCCACTGGTTCTCTTTCAAAAGTGTACAGAATGTAAAAAAAGAAAAAAATACGATTCTACGTGACCCACATTACCCGCATGCTTTTGCCAACAGGCAAAAAAATTGACATTGTTTCTGAATCACTTTTATGGACGTTTCACTTAATTTGGAATATTTTCACATGGGAATCTAATAGAAGAAATTAATTGAACTAGTCTTGCAATACAAAAAAAAATCATTTTAAACATTATTATATTAAACATATATTTCTTCGACTGTTTTTTAGGCGAGCTTTGATATAATATTATTTTGTGAGATAATTCATATTAAATATTCATTGTTTCTTCAATTTTTTTAAACATCAAGTGCTAAAATTTAAAAGTAAATTTTTTTTTCAAGTTAGACATTTTTTAAAACTTTTGTAAAAAGCTTCGATAAATTATAGTAATTAAACTTGGAAGTTGAGAAAACTAATTTTATTATCTATTTCTCATTAACTAAATTTTCTCTTGAATTAATAAAAGACCGATTGTAAAAAATCATAACAAAAATAAATCTTTTATATATTGAGACCTTTTTTTGCTGCCCAGTTAAAAAAAAAATCCATATTTTTCTAAAATACATTTTAACTTATTTCAATTTTTTCACAATATCTTGCCTTCGAAAATAATGATTTAAATGTCTACCAAAATTCACAAATAATTACGATCGAGTGGTGAAAAAATAAATCGTGGCCAAATGAGAAAATGATTCGCGAGAGGAAGTTGAAAAATAAAAGTGGCTGATTCTTGACACAGAATGTATCGTACACACGTGTATTCTGGAAAGGAAGGTGAAGATATTTTCGAAACTTGGCGAGTGAGCCGAGTATACTGGGCTCGAATTTGCGAGGCCACACCGAGCAAGCATTTTCGTGACCAATTAGCGCGCAAACGTGACAAGCCCGAGTGGAGAGACTCAAATGAGGAATAGACGTACATATATATAGCATAAAATATATACATATATGTATGTTCGACACGCTAGTGTTTAAAGGGAATGGATCTTTACGTTGGTCGAGTCTCTCGCCTACGTATTTCTCATCTAGAGTCATCGGTTATATTTTATTTTAACATTCCTTTACGTTCTAATTGAGATATTTATTTTCCTCTCGGAGTCACGTCGGCACCTCGGTGCCTTCGCTATTCCAACTTCTATATCAGCTATTGATTGATAAACGCCGGGCGTTACAAGCTCGTTCGATCCCGAGCAATGTCGGTGTGAATGAAAAAGACACAGACACACACACAGACATGCAGCTCAGGGGGCTTGTTAACCATTTGACCAACGCTCACACACGACATCAACTAATTAATTCGTCTAGCTGCCAGGATTTCCTGCCAATTTCTCGTTACTATAAATATATTTTTCAAGCCCAATTGCGTAATTTTATGGAATTTTTTTTTTTCACGATTTTCCGGAAGTTCGACGCTTTTAAAAATGAAATTTTTTTATTGATATTTGTGAGAATTAATATATTGCTGAATTGTAGAATCAATGTAGGTTTTATTTAAATTGACAAAAATTAAACCCATTGAGGGAAACAAGTTGGGTGAAATTTATGGATATTCAAAGAATGACAAATATGTCACTTATTTGGTCTTTTTTTTATGTATTATTTTTTTTTAAGTTTTTTTAAAAAAAGTTTTTTTGTTTTTTTTTTTTTGGTTTTTCCATTCTACAGACTTTTGAAAGAGAATGAATGGACCAAATATTCTCAAATAATTCTCAGTTGTGCTTGGGATTAGACTTTCCGCAACGAGTGTAGTGATTTGAGATAGAGCTAAAGTTTAAGCAAGGCGGCAGTTTTGAGTGATTATTTAAAAAATAGTTTTCTTAAATAAATTATAATTTTACCAATTTTTATGATAAAAGAAAAAGAAAAAAAGCTGCACTTATGACATAAGGGTTTATCTTAAGCTTGACTGAAAATTATTTGGGAGCATTTGTCCTTCTGGTTCCTTTTCGAAAAGTGTGCAGAATATAATATCGACAAAAAAAAGTGTTGGAGGTGACCCGCATTACCCGCCTGCTTTTTCCACGTGACAAAAATTCTTTGTTTAATAGATCGACAGTATATATTTTTTAATTAATTTCTGCAATGTCAAAAATTCTGTAAAATCGATGTTCTAGATTTTTTAATTTAAATTTTTTTTTCTCAAAATATTTGTAAAGTTAAATATTTTCTTCAAAATAATTGAAATTTTTTTTTTCCAAAATATTTTTAAAGTTAAATATTGTTTTCAAAATAATTGAAATTTTTTTTTCAAAAAATTTTTAAAGTTAAATATTTTTTTCAAAATAATTGAAATTTTTTTTTTCAAAATATTTTTAAAGTTAAATATTTTTTTCAAAAAATACTAACAGCCACGTAAGTAAAATATTAGTTTGAATTCTTGGAAAATAGAAGTTTCTTGACATTTCAAATTTATCAGATTATTGATTCCTCTTAAATTATCAAGAAAATAAAAGTCATGTTTTATTTTTTTGTGTATACACACAAAATCGAGTTGGCTTTCCAAAAGTATTTTTTTCTTAAATTTGCACTAAACTGCTAAACTTGCATTTTTTTGTTATATGCAAAATTTGAAAAATAAGATAAAACTTAATTTTATTCTTCATATGTAGATAAGTTTTCTAGTCTCTTGGTCCACTTCACAAATAATAAATTCATTTGGTGTACCAAATAAACTGGACTAATAATGACAGCATTCCAAATAAATGTCTTCAAACAAGTCAAAAGTTAATAATCCATCAATAATATTATACAATAGCTAAAAAATACTTTTGACGCCAGGTCGCTGTCGTTTGGTCCACATTTATGTCGACATAAAAAAAAAAAAAAATTCCCAGTAAAAAAAAAAAAAAAAACACACATGGAGCTTGAAAAATGTATATTTCTATGTTTGAGTGTAACAGCAACACGTAGATCTGTTTGACGTAGAATTCACACGACTTCTTTTGCGTCTCTTATTTTTCCAAGATTCACAGAAGTTGGAATCACCACATCGTACTACGATGAAAGGAGTCTAATAATAAATGGAAGGCCGAACAGAGATATTCCAAAAGTAGTTCACACACTCGAAGTGAAACTTTTTGCAAACGCGTAACTTTTTTTTTTTTTTTTTTTTTCTTTCGCAGAACGAATTTGATGTTTTTACCGTAAAATCAGTGGAGCCGTAAGGGATATAGAAAAATGGTAGGTAAATGTTTCGTGAAAATTTATCGCTTCTTGGTACCAAAATAAATGTTGGTCCAATGGTTGAGCGAAGGGCCTTTGTCCGTTATGTTCTATACGAGCAAACCCAGCTAAGGGAAACGTGCATAGAAAGTCTCCGGACAGTTCCTAACACAGTTCTATCATTTACACGTGCTTGACGATGGGCTAACGGTTTACGTTCGGTACAGCACGTAATACGTCCCTTTTCAAGCGTTGAGAATTAAAAAAAGAAAAGTGTTACGTGCCTGTGAACGTTGAAATTGTCACGTAAGATCTATAACGCAAATAGAATATCATTCTGTAAGTGATTTTTCTGAAAAAAAAAAAATATATGTATATTTAAACATTAAAAAAATGATGAATAAATTCAGGAAGTTTTCTAAATAAAATATGCATATAATTTATTTAAAATGATGAATAAATCTGGGAGAATATCGATTGGAGCAAAATATGCAATTGGGCCAATAAAAAGTTATGTGGTGCAATCACTGAAATGCTTTATTCTAGTTTAAAGTCAGTACTATTTTTTGTTAGTTTCGTTGAGTCTTAAAAATAATTTCTGCAGTGTAAAAAATTCTGTAAGATCGATGCTCTAGATTTTTAAACGACAACACCAGTTGTGTTGATTTGACAGAATATTTGTGTATTTTTATGGATTATTCTGTTAAATTTGATAAGTAAAACAAAGATTTGTCAAAGTAAAACAAGAATTGTGTAAATATTTCGAAGTTACAGAAAAAAAAATTTCAGGTTTAAAGAAATAATTGTGTTGAATCAGAAATGACAGGCTAATTATCTAAAAACGACCCAAAATTAGAGACCAATAAAAATGCAACATTTTTAAAATATTATTTATATGCTTATAAAAAATTTTAAAAAATACTTTTTGGCATGCTTAAAATAAGAAATTCTTTTTTTTTATTATATAACTATGAATTTGAAATAACTAACGTGCATAAAAAATAAATAAACCTTTAAATGTTTGATTAATGGACACAAAATTTAGTTAATTTCATAAAGAATTTTTTCTCTGACAATGAATATAATTATCTATTTATGAACATTAATAGATAATTTGATAATTTACTAATTTTCGAATAATTTAGGAAATTTATTCAATACTTCGATTTTCCAATGATCAAATTTATAATTCTGAACGGAAAAAATTAGTTGTATACCAAAACGATGTCTGCCTGTTATCGTTATAATTTAGCCTTTCGGTATTGCCGGTCGGCTTCGTTTATAGTCTGAACGATGTGCAGTATATCATATACATACTATTTCGTAGCGTCGCTCTCAATCACTTTCAATTGAGTGAGATTATAGCAGGAAGTCGCAACGTGTATCCTTCCAAGAATATAACTCATCAAATATATATATATGTAGATATATATTTGTGGCATGCGAATGTAGGATTAGTCGAGCGTTTCCGTTCTCACTTAATTTAAACATTTGACGTCTATTATAAAAGAGAATTGATAGAAATTTAATTTTCGATTCTAATCCTGTTGCGAGATTGGATGAGTCACATGTCGTCGGTAACGCATATAATAATAGCGAATATATACTGAAACAGATATTAAAAAGATACGATTATTATTTTGGAGTGAAAATTGTGTTTGGAGGAAAAAAAATACCAGCAATTATTCCGAATTAATCCCAAGATTAGGTATTTCTAATTGCGAATACCAAACTTGTGTCTAGTCTTGAAAATGTTGTGGAAAGTTCTTATTTACAATATCCACAATATAGAATATAATAAAGGATGGTGTGTTTCCTTGGACACCTACACAGATACTGTATAAACGAAAATAAAATATAAACGAAAACAGAGCTACTATGAGGAAGCAAAATGTCCGAATTCAATGTTGGTTTTGATCTTACAGTTATACCTCCTTACAGTTGCGTCTACATCGTTTTATCGTTATTTCTGATAAGATATATATCAAATTTCTAGTGATGAAACATTAGAAGTACTTTCAGCTTCGCCTATCGCTACAAAACCGCAACAAGCACAGCGGAAACGGGGATTTATGGTGCACAGTAGCTATCGAAATAGAAGAGACAGATTTAGAATGTGTTTTCATTCGCGTTATTGTCATTGAATCAAATCGTACAATATTATCAGTGAAAAATTTTGCGCAATTCCCACATTGCACAATAAGCCACTTTCGAGTGTGAGCAACACTCGGTGATGTCAACAAAACGCGCTGCTTTGACGAAATTCCGCTTTCAATCGCAACGTTATCCGTAAAAGTTGATGTTAAAATTCACAATGTGTGTTATCACACGAAATTCAATGGAATCTTGCGATATTTTCGTGCGCGCTAAAATAAATCATAATTAATGTAATGAGAAAATAAAATTATGTATATTGATATGTACATAACTGATACATTTTGGAAAACATATTTTTGCGTATATTATGAAAATAGTAAAATAAAATCACCTTAAAAAAATTGACTTTTTAATTTCTATTTAATATTACATCTAAATAAATGTTTAAAAAATGAAATCAAAATCTAGGATGCGTTTCTAGTAGAATTTCCATATTCATAAAATTAGTAGAAAATTTGTATATGTAAATTAAAGAAAATCTCTTAAAATATACCTGAACCTTCACTGAAGCAAATATGCCATATTGATAGATAAAGTGTTAAATATAGTTTTCAAATATACTTATTTTTAGTAGAAGCTGAATTGCCATTAAAGAATGAGAATAAATCAATATTATTTGGAGCCTCGAGTCTTATTGATAAAATTAATATTCCTTATTAATTTTAATGGGAAAGAGTCAGGTCATATTTACGTATATTCAAAGACAATCTTATTTACGTGGACGTTAGCATTTAAAAAAAAAAAAAGTGAGCAAAAAATTCCCAAATAGTTCTCGGTTAAGTGAGTGTAGTGTTTTATTATTATTTTGTTTGTTTGTAAAAATTGGCTTAAAATTATTTTTCAAGTAAGAATTCAAACCTACGAATCCTTGCTTCAATTTCACCTCTATCTCAAATCGCTGAACTCATGCCGGAAAGACTAATCTCAAACAGAAATGTAAATTATTTGGGAATATTTGGCTTACTGGTTCTTTTTTAAAACAGTCCAGAGTATGAAATGGAAAAAAGATAATAATAATTGTAGGTGACCCGCATTACCCACAGCATTTTTCTACCCGAAAATCATTCTGTATTTGATAGGTCAGTCATACATATAATACGTTAGTCATTGAATATACGTAAATGTGAACTGAATCCCTCTCTAACTAAAATTTGGAGGAATCAATGGAATTATTGAAACGATCCTAGTTAAGCTCGTTTATAATCTTCCCTCTTTCGAGACTAATTTGGAGTGGCTTCAAGCCCGCGCTGGCTTCGTAGAAAGCTCACTGCAGTGAAGTATGAAATATTGAACTGCATCAAAACGCCCACTGTCTCTGAGCAAGCCAAAAATTTTCCACTGTCAAGCACTCGGCTGTTTATGTCCATTTCAGGTACACGCGATGCCTATCTAGCGCCAATGGTCTTACGACTCCAAAATAACGTTCACACTTCAGATTTGTGATAAGAACTGTTAAAGTCCACAAACACAAATATACGACTTTGGGGAAAGGTCCCTTAGAGCATTTGAATGATCTACAGTAAGAAAAGAAACTGCATTCTCCAGGATTAAGTTATAAATCCCCTGAGAAACTTTGTTTGGGGGATTTATCAAATGGTTTCGATGGTCCGCCTATTGGCATGGAGGAAGACTTTGAAGGGACTCAGAATATGGAGTTTGGAATAGAAGACAATTTTTTTTTACCATTTTTTCTTTTGATTTTATGAAAAAATGATTAAAATAGTATTTAAATCTTCTAAACATCAAATGACTTTTTCAAACTCTCGTTTCTTCATTATTTTCAATTATTCACAGAGCGTCCTATTTGAGAAAACGAAAATTGGTCAAGATACATTTTCTCATATGGCTTTGCAGAGAATTGTAAATAATGAGAAAGCAACGTGTTCTACTTTACAACACTTTTGTTTTAGTCTTAAAAAAAAAAAAAAAAAAAAAATATCCATTCCACGATACACCCAAAGTGCACTTTGGGTTAATTAGAAAATTAAGGATACCGCGAAAGATCGGTATGCTCGGTGTATTTCAAGTTGGCGACACGCCAGAGCATCAATATCTTCTGAGAAGTGGGAAAGAGTGGCAAAGATTTCCTATACCGGCGAAATGAAGCACACGTGTATTTGCTTATGCGCGTAAGTTGCGCAAAACGGGCTTGAAACTGATTCGTACAAGTTCGCGACCGTGACCGTGGATAACATAAATGTTACGCTTGGATTGACCTATACGCATAGAAAGGAGCGAATTTTTTGGTACCACGCCAGTGCGATAGGAAATACAGGGTGAGATTTCTTATGTACCAGCTAATAGCGCAAAGGAAACGTCATGAACCAAGTGTCATGAGCAATCCAGCTTTCACGACCATGACCTGATTTTCACGCTAAACTTTTTCTGCAGAATACATTTCTGACTGGATGCCAGGCGTTTTACTAATTTGGAGCAAATCGAACCGGGGATTTGCAAAATTCATGCAAAACTTTATTTAGGTTCACTGTTTAAATCCAATAAAAATGAAGTCTACGAAAAGGCTTAGTTAAAGAAAGTTCAGTTTATACCAACTTTTCAACTACAGCCTTTTTAACTTCGGAGACTGCTGATTAAATAAATTTACAAATCTGCAATAATTCAAATTTATATCTCAGAGATAGCAAGTCAATGAAATAACGACGTGTTTATGTGATATCGTAGCGACCACCGCTGATTACACAGTCAGAAAAACGTCACAATTGTCATAACTTAAGGTAGGCACTCTATGACGCATTAATCTCGGCGATTCGAGACGTTGAATTCCAATGAAGGATTCATTATCTCCCGTGGATGAAATTCCATGCGAGATCACAACCGGAAAATTAAAGGATGCATGAAGCGATTGTTTGCCGATCGATACCCACGAGAATGTCGATTAAAGCTCTTCGGTGAAGTGCACAAGCCGCTCGAAATTCTCTGCCGGATATAATTGCTTCACGGAAATTGGGAGCTGAACCAGAATTATTATTAGGATGCATACAGAGCGTATTGAACGCGCATGTACGAGGCGTATCAGGTTACCGAATTTAACGAAACGGTGCAATTTCTTGAGCAATCAGTACTGTTGAAGAGAGATTTCATTCAAAGACTGGATTAAACAATTTATTACATTTATCAAATCAAGTTTGAGCTATTTTTTGGAATGTGTTATTCCAAATTTACACAAAATACTTTTGTGTACTGATTTTTTTTAACGCGATTTTGCAACGTTCTGTTATTACGATATGGAAACAGATATTCTAAAAAGAAATCTTTTTATCCTTACGACATTAGTGTATCATTTTGAGCTCACTAAGCTTGACATTCCTGAATGGAAGGTAGATACATTCTGTTTTAATGTATCTACCTATAGTCAAAGCCTCTATATACGTAGAAGATTTTCATATACATGTGTACCTGTGGCCCAGTTCTCGTTTGTCCGTACGAAGGGCATGCACGCCTTCGTTATAGCTGTCGAAGTCGTGCTCGCTTCGATCGTTTCTCCTAAGACCAGTCATTGCAGCCGGCAATTGAAGCGCGAGGCTCTCCATCGCTCGTTGAAGGCTCTCCTCCGGATTTTCATCTTTTGGCAATCTTCCTCTACCCACTGGATTTTTGGAAAACAAAAAATCTTGGTCACGACATAGGCTCTCCGGACTTGAAATTTTACTCTCTTTATATGAGTGGATTTATTCATGCTGCTCCCCCATCTTCCTCGCTCAAGCTGTGCATGCATTGTCAAGAATATCGATCGTGAATTAATAAGTTGAACAGATAAATGGTCCGAGTTAAAAATAGACACATTATGCCTTTCGTATATAATAATTTCATTATTTTACTTTTTAAGAGAAAGCTGCAAAGCTGGTTTTAGCTTTAGAATAAGCATCACTCAAATGAAAATATTTGTAAATTACTATTACAAAAAAAAAAACGTTTCACATTTTTTGGGAAAAATAGTTCTTTCAACAGTGTTATTAATTTTTGTTTAAACATACTTTTCTTCTAATAGACCTTTTTTCAGTTACGTAAAATAATGTTGCCAGAAGATTGAAATTTCGTAAAATTGCCTGAAGACTTAGAAAAAAAAACAAATACTGCTTTGGTCAGAAAAAAAAGAAGAAGAAAATCTTGCACTCTTCATCGGGAATTGAGTTTATGAGGATAAAATTCTCTGACTGATATCTCTCAAGCTCGGTATTCTCGATAATGCACGTAAGCCAACAATCATTAATATTCCCTTCATCATCGCTTGCCAATAATATTACCGTGATTGGTGGGAGGGGTGACTATCAGATCCACATTACTTCCGCTCATCTTCTTCGGATTTAAACGTGAAAGTTGAGCTCCCGAGTAAAACAGATCACTGATACGCAAAAGCAGCTGATTCTAATTATACGTAATACAGTTGCAGTATAGTAAAGCGTTGGATTGAGGTTGCAACCAGAGACTTTTGAGTCACTTGAAAGCTATGTAGATCAGACGACGTATAGAAGTGGCCAGCTCGAATGTTACTTGACGAATGACGATAGTTTTTAGCTTTCATTGGTTCGATCGTTGCTCGAACACTGGAGCACAATGTGAATATAGTGACGAAAACAGTTGAGTTGATAAGGAGGCTGCATATCAACAAAGGTCAAACTCTTAAGACGATTACAACGTACAGTCCCGAGGATTCCTGCTCAACGGAGTCCGAAAAAAGAGAGGAAATATCACGATAGAGTGAATATACAAAACACGTGATTTTCGTCAACAAAGACTCAGGAGAAAATTGTCTGGAATATCTTGTTGGTCCTCTTGATCTAATCCATAATCCGAATCGTGAATTCCACTCAGCAGCGTTCATAAAGAACTTAGATCCAGTTGAAAACACTGCGGGGGAGCAAACAATGAATAATCAATGAGGATGAAAATTCCAAATACGCACAGCGAGTTTATTGCGACAGCTGCTAGGTCGCATATATTACACACAATAATGGGTGGCTTGTTTTTGCGTTTTGTCCGTCTCTCTGTGCCATGTATGTTGACGTATTTCAAATGCGAGACCCTGAAGCTGCTGTTTATGACTGAATAACGCTTCAGTTATTTTTTTTTTTGCTTTTTCTCAAATCTTGCTAAATTAATTTCTTCTATTTTTTAACGTCGTTCCAGTAATTTGCTTGATGCGCAGACTAATTCCATAGACATAATTTCAAGGAGACAATTCCTCGGGATGAAATCTGCCTCGGAGAATGTTTCTGTGGATTAATAGAGGAGACCCTCAGCCGCCTCCCCCGGAAAATAACCTTCGATGAAATATCCCTGGGAAAACAAAATTTGCGGTGAAATATTGTAGAACGTGTGATATGCTCCATTTTATTTAAAGAAGCTCACTTGAATTTTGTGCTTACGACGTCGATCTTTTCATCGATTTTTTATATTCAGTCATTCTATTCATTCTGTCGTTGTGCTCCTTTTCAAATTCTGTTGGTGTTATAATCAAAGTGTTAAAAAAATGTAATGAAATATTTCGAACCGTTTGTAATTAATTCAAGTACCATTGTTTGTACGTGCTGTTATGTATTTCTGCGCTAAGTGGGGTCACCAAGGGTGAAGCCCCAGTGGGTTGGACGGCGGGGGTTTAGGGGGCGAAGCCCCACTGAACCAAACTTCCTTCGGTCATCCACCCTCGCCCGCTTCTACCAGGCGACAGATTTTATTCATGAGGAATTTTGGTCCGGTGGCATTTTTATTCAGGGGTTAGGGGGCGAAGCCCCACTGAACCAAACTTCCTTCAGTCATCCACCCTCGCCCGCTTCTACCAGGCGACGGATTTTATTCATGAGGAATTTTGGTCCGGTGGGAATTTAATTTGAGGTCATTTCGTGCGGGAAAATTTCGACCGCGAGATGCAATCCGGAAACAATTTGCTTTTTGGGTACCTCGATTAATTTTATCATAGCCGCAAATCGTCTCCAAATATGTTTTTCAAAATACTCGCAAAAATTTTAGACTTCTATCTTAAGATTAAACCCTCCCTTTAGAAGACTCAGTTTTCCCATTTAAAATACATGGAATTTTCAATTTTTAAAAAAACTTTGCAGAAAAAGACATTGATTCTTTGTCACTAGTTTTCAGCCATAAAAATGGAAACACGTGATGGTAAATATATTACTTTTTTTTGACAATCCATATCACTCGTTGAACATTTTTATGCGATCATATTTTTTTGGTTTCTTCCCTATAAAGATGAATTTCCCCTAGAAAGCTTGACTTTGTGCAAGGCGGAAAATAATTAAAATGTTTATCTAGCATCCAAACAATCCTGCAAACCGGGACTTTCCAAATTGCTTTCTTATTATTTGCCAGCTTTCGAAAAAGTTTCTCTACAAGTAATTCAAAATTGATCAACACAAGTACTTCTTTATAGAAATTGCTCTGTAAAAGATAAGTTATAATAGAAAATATATAACGAGGAAGCAAGTCTTTCCGATTTTTTTTTTTTTTTAGTTACAAAATAAATTCAAGAATTATAGTCCCTGATGCATATGAATGGGAATTTCCGTAGGTATAAAAAAGTGATGAAAATTGGTTCTATAGTCAGTCATTATTTTTCTCCATTTTGAAGCTTATCAAGTCGTGTTTATATTAGCCACAATCTCGGGTACACCGCGTTCGTGGGGGTCCGAGGAAAACATTCGTCGTGAATTATCGAATATATACCCCCCCCAAAGATTTCGAGCGAATGCGTGACTTTAAAGACGAAATACGATAAGCGTACAGATATACAGTTTAAGGATGTAAATATGTATTTACACTCATCAAACACATCGGGTCTCGTCTGTTATCACTCGCGAGGTCGAGCACCTCCCACGCCGATTCGTCGTCGTCGTCGCTGCTGGTGCACGTCCGTATTTTGCAATCGTCCCAAGTACGTCGAACGACATTCGAGAGTAAGAGCTTATACTCTAAAAAATTAAAACAATTAATAAAAAATAAAAATTCACTGCTATATTAATTTTTATTTAATTGCGGATTTTTTTATAGAAAATTTGAAGGTTGTCTTTTTTATGAAATGTTTGTTCAGTGATTTTTAAAATTCTTGTTGGCAATAGGGATGCTTTTCAAACATGTAAACAAAATCGTATATTTTTTTGTTTAATCTGCGAGTTTAATTTATAAGAAGCAAAAAATTAATATGTTCGAAAAAAATATTAAACTGTATTTTTTTAAATATGGAGATTCAAATAAGTATTTTTACACATTATTATTATTTTAAATAAATGTTAATCGTACGAATATTTATTAAATTGAGACGTAATTTGAAATTTGCGTGCCATTATTACTTTATGTGCATAAGTAAAGTAAATTATGAATATGTTATAAACCGTTTCTATTATTATTGTTGCTGCATAATAGGAAAGTGAAGATTTCCATTTTTTTTTTTTTATTTATAAGAAAACTCCATTTTTCTCTAAATCTCAGGGGCTTATATTTAGATTTCAAGAAGTTTATTTCCATGGTGAGAGGGGAAGAAAGAGCCGAGTGGTGAGAGCATGCGGAGGCGACATGCTTGCAACGACGTGGAACTAGCAAACTCTGTATGTTTGCAAACGTTATTTAGAGCGCGACCGAGAGGCCACTCTGAATTTTTATATACGAATGATTTCAGTGAGATCTAGATATCATGTTATTTCCATGATTTTCATATGAATTTTCATGATTTCATGTTATTTCCATGATTTTCATATGAATTTTCATGACTTCATGTATTTTCCATGATTTCATATTATTTCCATGATTTTCATATGAATTTTCATGATTTCATATTATTTCCATGATTTTCATATGAATTTTCATGATTTCATATTATTTCCATGATTTTCATATGAATTTTCATGATTTCATATTATTTCCATGATTTTCATATGAATTTTCATGATTTCATATTACTTCCATGATTTTCATATGAATTTTCCATGATTTCATGTATTTTCAATGATTTCATATTATTTCCATGATTCCATATGATTTCCATGATTTCACATGATTTTCTTAATTTCATATGATTTTCATGATTTCATATGATTTTCATGATTTCATATGATTTTCATGATTTCATGTGATTTTCATGATTTCATCTATTTTCCATGATTTCATATGATTTCCATGATTCCATGTGATTTCCATCATTCCATATAATGTCCATGATTTCATGTGATTTCCATCATTCCATATAATTTCCATGATTTCATGTGATTTCCATGATTTCATATAATTTCCATGCTTTCATGTATTTTCCATGATTTCATATAATTTCCATGCTTTCATGTATTTTCCATGATTTCATGTATTTTCCATGTATTTTTCACGATTTCATGTGATTTCCATGATTTCATGTGATTTCCATGATTTCACGTGATTTCTATGATTTTGCTATGATTTTACATGATTCCCATGATTTTGCTATGATTTTACATGATTCTCATGATTTTCCTATGATTTCACGTGATTTCCAAGATTTTCAATTCTCATATATCTTCAGAGATGTTTTCAATGAATTCTAGAGTAGATATAGTTCCTCGAGCGTGGCAGATGTGTACAACTAGGCTACCGGCCGGTGACTCCCTGTGTTTCTATTAGACCTCGCCCACGCTTTCTCTATGTATCAAATTCTGGGTAAATTTCGAGCCCGCTCTGACGCGTGGGCGATCATACAGCTCCACACACTTGACTCTCAATTTTTATTTGGCTACGACGATAACCCCCCCCCCCCCCCCCCCCCCCCCCCCCCGCGCGAACTGTGATCACGCACTATTCACGTAGTTCACTCTTTGCTGGAAAATTTTATGCTGCTATCTGCGGCGCGATTTACTCAATCCCCTCGTATCTATATTCCGTTTTTATCTCACCGTTTCGCGTGAATCTATGCGTAACCATACACATTTTACTGACTAAATCTTTCATGTATGCGAAACAATACTCTCTTAATGTGAGAACATTTTTTTTCCGTATCATTTTAATCCACAGATTGTGTCTACAAAATTGTCGTTTTATCGAAAACACACACATTGTCGTACGTTATTTAGCCGAATCTTCGAATTACCGAACTTTAATAATGTATAATTGACAAAAAATCAATAATGTTGCATTATTAAATTTCGGCAAAATATTTTTTGCCGAAATAATAATAATAATAATAATAATAATAATAATAATAATAATAATATTTAAAAAATAATAATAATAATAATAATAATTTTTCTGTACAAGTATGTTTATCGACACGTCTAGCTAGTGAAATAAAATGTGTACAATTATTTCACCTTGTCCTGAAATGACTATAGAAATCTAGAAATAATTACTATATTTTTCTCTACGAGTGTTTTTTTTTCCCCCCCCCCCCCCGACACATAAAACAGTAATTAGAAAAAACAATTCGATAATTTGATATAGGTAAAAAAGTCAATGGACCCTTTTGGGCTTAATCAAAATACATGTTGAATTAGAAAAAAAAAAAAAAGGTTCACTAACCTTTGACTGGCCTGCCGGTACCACTTCTTATGACCGCTTGGATCCTCATGATGTGGCGACGAGGCTTCGGAGCTCACTTGCTCGGGATGACAATTCTCCAGTTCCATGATCAACTGTTGTGCGCGAAAAGACAAAAAAAAAGAAATGAAAACTATATAATCATATACGTTGTTCACGAGTTCTATTATTATCGAGCCGCTAATACCGCTGAGATGCTTTTGCGCGGATAGTAATATAGAGGACAATGCACTCCGCACTCCACATATATATATATATTCATATATATATATATGTATACATTAAACTGTAATAGATATACAACTGGCAATATCAATGAATGACAATGCAGATTCGGTGAATGAATGAAACAAAAGAAAAAAAAAAAAAGCCCCCCGAATTATGCCAGTAATTGGTACAGCTGATACTGTAACTAGTCTGCAAATTTCTTAAATACATCGAGTCACGATAACATAGCTATATGTATATTAGAAATGCCAGACGTATGATACTTGCCAACACGAGTTAATCCCTGACAAAGAGCCCGGTTTAAAGCTATATTTATGGAATAATATTTGTGGCGAGCCGGTTCGACACGTTTTTTTAATCGTTTAAACGAATTAAATATAAGTGTTTAATCCGTGTGAGGAATGATGTTACTATTGTTTTGTTAGATCTCGCTGTCGCGGTACAGAGAGATCGCAGTCACGTTTGCTCGCCGTCAGTCGAGTTCGGTGAACAATCAACTTCTAATCGTCTGACGGTCTGTCATCGAGGGGCCACAATGCGTGGAGGAGATTCCGGTGCGAGTCGTCGCGGCGTATCGTCTCGTCGAAAAACGGCGCAGACAGCGCGAACTGAGGTCGATTCGATGAACTAAGCCGCTAGGAGAGAGCGCGGCGCGACAGTCGCTTTACGCGGGAAAAATCTTGGCTTTTTTGAATGAGCTCTTTGTTTGCGCGAATCAATACATAAGCTGATTATTATGAGAGAACATAAACTTCAACAGGGTCGTCTGTTTTTTTTTTTTGTAATTATATTTTGTTCAGTAATTGTGACGCTTTTTATTTTCTATTATTTAGTATTTAATTAAAATATGCTTTATGAGGGTTGAACTTTTTTTTTAATGATCACGTAGTGAATAATAATAAAATGTGTTAAATTAACACAATTTTTCTGTGGACACAAAGTTTCTGCTGAAAATACACAGAATTTTCAATTTATTTTTTACTGTGCAAAGATCTATAAAACGTCCCACAGTGACGATTTAAAAAAATTCAATCGATACTAGCGTCCTAAAATTCCATAAATTGCGCAGCGTCATAAATATTAAAAAAAAAAACTTGCTTCATGAAAAAATGAAATGTATCAGCTCGATATACATTTATTTTGATAGCATCGAAAGCAGATATGAATATTCTTTTCACGTAACGTCGACTTAATAATAAAAATCCAGAATTTTCTGAGACAATGAATTGGCAAAAAAAATGCTGAAGTAATATTTACAACAGTGCAAGATAGAAAAATATCCGAGAGAGAGAAAAAAACGTGGCTGTGTGTTGTTTCAGAATGATTGACTATACGAGCGACACACAGCGTCGAAACGACGCATCGATCTCAGCTGCAGGTGCCAGCGCGGAAAAATGTTAAACCGGCTGCGAAATCAAGGCGCAATGACAGACGAAATACGTTTTATATAATACTGTTTTATAGATCGTTGCTCAGAGGATAAAGTGACGAACGAAGGATTTGGTGACGGAGCGTCACTCTTCAATCAACGGGACCTAAGAGTGCTTTGATAAACATCAAGTCGTCTCACACACACACAGACACTCGTGGCAATGCTATTTCGCACTGACGTCATTTACAAATGTATCTAGCAAATTAATGCACGAGCTACACACCAAACGATATACGACACTCGTGCAACCTTCTACGTGTTGTCAAGTTTGTAACGATAGTCACAATAAGATAATGGAATTCTATATTTAGTGGCGCGTGGCGGTGCTCAGACATTTTCTATATCTTGTTTGATGGACGTTAGAGAAAGAAAATTAAGACAAGCCTGAAAAATGACAGGAAATTAAGATTAGACACATTTTTTTTAAGTTCTATATATGGGGCATTCCATGACATCTCGATTAGAGTCTATTAAATATAAATATTATTATTATTATTATTATTATTTTTTTTTTTGTTTTTTTAGGTGATATACCCCGTTTTGTTAAATCTTCTGTTTATTATGGATGACACTGTGTCTTGTCTGTAGCGAGCAAAAAGAATAGTCAGCCTATCGTCCCCCACCATTAATTTCCCGATGTAAACGACCGAAAAGCAGTGAAAAATGCGGAGGGGGGAGGGGCTGTGGGGACGCAGCCCCCGGCGGGGGCGTGGGGCGGAGCACCTCGTCAGGGGCTGGGGGCGGAGCACCTCGTCAGGGGGCTGGGGGCGGCGCCTTCCCATCTACGACGCAATTTTTGAAATTGTATAATATTACATTATCGTCAACTCAGTCCATACATGCTAAATGATCAAACTCTGGCTTTGGTCACGAACAACATATACAATTTTTTTTATTGAAAAAAAAAAAAAAAAAAAATTTCGATATATTTCGGACTTTTGCCCAATTATTTATGGAATAAAATAATAATGAAAAAAAAAGAGTTAGATAAAGTTGTGTCTGCCGGATAATAGAATCGATTTTCCATGGAATGTCCCATATATTTCGCATAAATTTCCATATACACTCGAAATGTAATATACTACTTCGTAGATATACGTCCGACATGTTTTAAATATACTTTATATTTCCATACGCGATGAAATTTTGACTAAACACTAATTAAAAAATTAGTTTTTCAACGCATATTAGCGCAAATAAATAAGAACCCGAATTTCCGTTAACGAAACAGAAGGAAAAAAAAGGAATGTGTGTGTAACATTGAAAAAAATTAAGATGGGTAACAATTATTTATAAGGAATAAGACAAACTAATGTAACAACAAAAAGCAGCTAAATATGTTACACGATATGTCTTAAATATACTTTATATTTGCCCAAGTTCTTCTTTTTTAACGAATTTTCAACAACAAAAAATTCAAAACGCGTTTCCAGTTACGAAAACAATTGGGAAAAACAAAATTGCGTGCAACATCGAAAAAAAAAAAGAAAAAAAAGTAAATATGGGGTATAACAGTTATAATTGGAATAACATACAATAATGAAGAAAAGAAAAACAAAAAAGAGAGGAGTTAAATATGTTGCACCTGCCGGATAGTAGAAGCGCGAACAACACGCGGAGCACAGTTTGCCGTAGGGGGGACGGACGTGCACGTTCGTAGCGCCGTACAAAGTCCGTCCGTTCGCTGTTGTATCCCGTAACCCGAAAATCGAGGTAAAAGTCGAAACTTCGCGAGTCTCGCGAGTCTCCACGCGTACGCGACATTCATCGCACGAGAGTTTGCCGTTTTCTCGTGTCGTTTTGCCTACCGGGCAAATTAATACCCCCAAGGGCCCTTGGTCGCTGCGGAGCAATTACGAGATTTTGTCCCCGTCCGTATTGCGTAAAATTAATCCGATTTAGGTGACCTCGAGCATCTCGCATAACCTCCAAACAGTCGGTTCGACGATTCAGTTTGCCAGTTGCATTCTCGTGTTCCGGGATCATGGATTTGGGCTGCTATCACGAATGCAACGTACGACGCGTCTCGCTAACCGGGACGCCTGCGTTACGTCGACAGTCGTCTAGACAGACCATAAAACACAAATAAAACAAACAAAAAAGATCGAACGAAAATTCTGAAAAACCCGTGAATATTTGAATCAGCTGACTGAATCGGCTACACTGGCCCAACCCACTTTTTATAATAAATAACTCGATAACGTTTTCCTTTTCTATTCTTTTATGTTTTTTTTATTAAACTGAATTCGTCCGAGTTTACGAGATCGCGACAGGTGAAAGACTGAGCCTGGTGTCTAATTCGTGAAGGCTCTTGGGCTGTGTTCGAAACCTTTCCCAATTCTTTTTTTTTTTTTTTTTTTTTTTATTATTATCTCTTTGTTGTTGATTGACGGTTGAGTCAGAACGGTTAGATATCTGTAACGTTCGATTTGCTTTGAATTTTTGAAAGGTGACATAACCTCGAAGTACGCGCTGCACCTCTATTATCTTCGAGCCTGGCGGGAGCGAGAGGACGAGACACACGACGATGCACTTTTGTCTTTTGTGCGAATTAGATTATTCGCGAAAAAGCACTCGAAAACAACGTTTTTTTGTCTCTTTGTGCTTGTGAAACGCGATTGTTCTTCTGTTAGCATTGTTATACGTGTGTCGTTTACGATGAATGATTGGATTTGCTTTTGTTTTTTCAGTGCTGTTACACATTATGTCACCAATGAATTAATGTGTCTGATGTGCTTGTGCGATTGATTATTTATTTATCGTTATTCATTTCACACACCCTTTTTCTTTATTCATTTATTATACTCGATCGTGTTTCGAAATAATTCAATAAACGTTATGATTTGAAGAGGATCCTTGAAGTTTTTATTTATTTTAACCATTGCCATTATTAACCATTGTTATTATAAACACTTTGGACGAACTGAAAAGTCATGAAAGATCTTGATAACGAAATTTTACGCGATTTGCAAAAAAAAGTGTGAAGGGAAAAATATAGATATATCGAGTGATCTGAAGTCTTATTATTTGTTATTTTGAGATTAGTAATCGATGAATATTTACAAATATTTTCCGTATACATAGAAAACAAAGTTGTAAGCATTTCAGTACTTTTGTATTTCGTATTTATTAATTTTTTCACAATTTTCACGTCTATGAGAAAATTTACGTATTTTATTTTTTAAAAATCGTTTATCCTTGAAAATTCTTTAAGAAACGTTACGATGATGATAATAATAATAATAATAATAATAATAATGGAGAGTGGAATGAGGCGTTGTTTGCCCATTTCCCATAATCTATTATTTTTCTTATGCAGCTTTTAAACAAATGTATATGTTTTTTTTACATTTTTTTACATTTTTCGATGAACAATGTTAGGAAAAGTAAAAAAATATATCTATATTCTTTGAGGAATAAACAAATAGTAAGTCCGAAAGTAATAGGACAGTTTTACAACTTTGAGCAAAAAAAGTTTAGTAATGTTTCTGAAATACAATTATTTCAGACAAAAATATTGTGTCGATTACTTTTAATTTTTTTGGTGAAAAACAATGACTGTACGGGGCATTCCCTGTTAATTCAGCCAAATCTTTCTGACTGTTAAATATTTCTCTTAATTTCATATTTTTTATTACTACTCAAGATAACCTTGTATATTTTTATTCCAGATCCTTAAATGCTGTATTTTTTTTGATAATGTATCTTGCCAACTTTGCAAGTTGTATTTATCAACCTGATAAATTAATTAAAAAAATTCGCAGCATTTTCTGAAACGTTTGTTTTCAAAACCTGCACAAAGAGAGCTGTGAAGTACTTAAATATATTTATTTAAAACTACTTGAAAGGGTCAGAGTGACTGAATTAACAGAAAATGCTTTATATTTGCCACAATTTCTGTTTCACTTTTCAACACACTGTACTAAGAAACTCATCCTGTACTAACAAATCCTCAATTCCTTTGTTCTTTTTTTTTTTCTCGATTTCACAAATATATCCTCTAGCCGACAATGTACATGAAAGGGGCTGCAATAATAGACGAACAATAAATACGGGGGGAAAATGGTGAATTAAAGCGTTTAAGCCGGTTATTTATATATTGTGATCGAAGAGATCAAAAATAACACTTCGGACAAAATGAACAATCAGGCGTTTAGCTTGGCTGAAAGGCTCATTCCTTCTACCTACGTTCAGCAGGGTTTGAATGCCAAGAAAACACGTGAAAATCTTATTCGACATTTTATCGAGCATGTGAGTAGAAATTTCGTTTATTATGTCGAAAGAGTGGTGTGTGTGTTTTTTTTAAAGGAGATTCGGGGTTCTCGCGTTTCGGTGCTGTTTTTGATTCAGAGATTTTTTTTTTCATGTAACAGCGAAAATGGCCAGAGGAAGGATGGGACGATGCGACAATCGAGGCCTTTTTGTCGGATCTATCGCAAATGGACAGCAACAATTTTCCGTCGAATTGCAGCGTCGGCGAGCGCGAATCACGCATTGTATCAAGCATTGTTGCCAGACGACACTTTCGCATGGGTCATGGAATCGGTAGATCCGGCGATCTTGAGGAAGTACAACCCAAAGCAGCCGGTAGCAGTCTCATGTATAAATTGACGAATGCTCTTGTGCTCGAAGTCATCCGATATATGGGTAAGCAATTATTCAGAAAGTATGTAAGTAAATGTTTGTAACTTACAGCTATGTGAAAAAAAAAAAAAAAAAAAAAAAGTGCAAAGTATTATTTTTCATACCTTTGATAAAGCCACCTTCACAGGGAAGTATATGGGGCATTCCACGTGGTTTCGACCTGGATCTGATTCTTCTGATTGGGTCTGTAATTTTTTATGTGATTGATATCACTCCAAAAAGCACTAATTTTAAAAAAGTGTTGATATTTTTAATTATCTACGATTTAAAAAAAATAAATTATTGAACGACATATTTTTTAAAATTTGAAAAAATTCGGAAAAATGTTTTTTTGGAAAATAATAATTGTTGGTAATAGAGCCAAAATGGGCTGGCGATTCTTTCTATTTGGAAAATGAAGAAAAATAGAAACTTTACGATGGACAGCAGCTAGAAAATGTTTGCATGCAACACATGATTTTTAGAATTTTTTTTTCAGATTTTTTCAATGTGTATATACATTATTTAATGATGAACGTTAAATAATCATTAATAAAAAATCCTAACTTGAGATAATTTAAGCAAAATTTCAACATTTATTTCGAAAAATCTGCAAAAATTCTCAAAAATCATGTGTTGCATACAAAACTTGTCTAAGTTGTTCTATATTTTTTTTTTTTAAGTTCGAAAATATAGTCGACATTGCCAGCCCACTTCGTCACCAAAAAATTATATTTCCGAAAAAAAAAACGTTTTCCAGAATTTTTTTTTCAGATTTTTAAAATATGTCGTTTTAAGTATCTGCTTTAAAAAATCGTAGGTAATTACAAGTGCGTGAAAAAAAATTAAGACAAAAATTAATGCTTTTTAGAGTTGTGTCAATCATATAAAAAATTGCGGATCCTATCGAAAGGGTCAAAGGTCAGACCCGGGTCAAAACAAGGTGGAATGCTCCATATGTTTTTTTTTGCATCATTTACCTAATTATCATCATTTGTCATCATATTTTATCATCATTCGGCATCATTTTCCTCATACTTTCAGCACCTTTTATCATCATTTGGCATCATTTGCCATTCCTTCATCATCTTTTATGAACCGGCTGATTGATTCTGCGATCAGTATATGGTTGGGTGGCCGTTTAGCTAATTAAAATTTTGTTTTCCTCATAGACAAATTTTCACAAACGATGGAAAACAATAAGATAGCAATGTTGCAAATTCCTAATTTGCAAAGCTTGTTTTTAAGGTCATCACTCTGAAAATCATTGAAAATGATAATTTACTGCGCAAAAATATTAAACCTTAAATATCTCTAAACCAATAAAGTTACAATGATTCAGATAAATTTTCGAAACTGATTGTGAACAATTATTGTGTTACAGGTGTGAAGAGTATAGCCGGATGTTTTTTGTCGCCAATGGCAACGGGAATGAGTCTGGTGCTCTGTATGTTGACGCTGAAGCAGGATCGGCCACGTGCTAAATATGTACTTTGGCCGAGGATCGATCAAAAATCGAGTTTCAAGTCAATAATAACCGCGGGCCTCGAGCCGGTGGTTATTGAGATGCAGATCGTCGGCGACGAATTAAAGACGGATATGCAGAGGTTGGAGTCTCAGATGGCCGCGCTCGGCGAGAGCGTCGCTTGTGTTCTCACCACTACGAGCTGCTTCGCTCCAAGAGCGTGCGATTCCGTAGACTCGATCGCTGCACTCTGTACCCAATACAATATTCCACATTTGGTTAACAATGCGTATGGGTGAGTCTAGTTAGTGCTGAATAAACTAGCTAGCTGTTAAGCCTCATTGATTTATTTTCAATTTCAATTTTTTTTCTCTCCTAATTCAAAGAATAGTGTCAGACACTGAAAAAAAATAAAAAGTCCTCGTAAATCACTAGTACGTAAAAAAGACAAATTTAGAGGTCGCTATCGAATTTTGAAAATTAAAAGCAAATCATAAAATGTTGGAATTAGTGAAAATTATAGGTAATATGAACCAGTTGGCGAAGAGTCCCTTAGATTTTGTTGATTTTTTTTAAGTTGATAAAATAAAACTGAGGCATCATGTGTTTGTCTGATCTTATTAAACTGAATGATTTGTCTTATATGCAGCTTGCAGAGCACCAGATGTATGCACTTGATACAAGAGGCGTCGAGGAAAGGTCGGGTGGACGCTTTTGTCCAGAGCACCGACAAGAATTTCTTGGTACCAGTGGGTGGTGCGGTTATCGGCTCGTTCGACAAAAATCTGCTGGACCGAATCTCAAAGATGTATCCTGGTCGAGCAAACGCAAGTTCGACGATGGACGTGATGATAACATTGCTGAGCCTTGGTATGACGGGTTACAAACAACTTATAGCCCAGCGCAAGGAGATGTACGCTTATTTGAAGGAAGAACTGGGAAAGCTCGCTACGCGTCACGGCGAGAGACTTCTCGACACCAAAGGCAATCCCATATCAATGGGCATGACCCTTCAATGTCTCAGTCATCAGCATGATCACAAGCAGGTCACGATGCTTGGCTCAATGCTTTTTCTTCGAAACGTTAGCGGCTCCCGTGTCATCACGACTACGGATGTCAAGCACATAGTATCACACAAATTCGAAGGTTCGAATTCATTATTTCAAATGTCAAACATTAAAAATAGTCAAATTTATTAATAGTATTTTTATTTATCGCACTCGTTGCGTAAAGTTGTATACGAAACTCATGTGAGAAACTTTTTCTCAACTCATTGTACAACACTCGTGTCTTCGGCTCGTGCTGCAAACTCACAATCAAGAAAAAGTTTAATCGCACTCGTATCGTAATGTATTTTATGCTCTAATTATTTAAGAGTATTTGCCAATGCTTCTTAAGTTGAGAGATTGAAATAGCAAAAATTAAATTTAACGTGAACCACCCTAATAAATATGACAATATTTATTAGTGCGATGTTTGTAAATTAATAAATTAATAAAGAAATATAATAATTTTCAGGCTGGGGTGCACACAACAGCAATTATCCAATACCATATCTGACAGCCGCGGCGGCTCTCGGGATGAAGAGGCCGGACGTAGACGCGTTTATCCAAAGATTGGACAAAGCTTTGACGAAGGTGCGACGACGCTCTGCACCGGTAACACCGACAGCGTCGTTGGCAGGCTCGAGCATCAACGGCGATACCGGTGGTACAGGCGGACCTGGTGAATCCAGTACCGCGTCAACTAGCCGCGCCAGTAGCAAGGATAGTTTGAGAAAATGAACCGTAATCAACGCAACTGGTCAGTCAAATCAGCATATTAACATTAACTTGTAAGCGATACGTCGCTTGCCAGATGATAATTACGGTTTTACGCGTCTCTGATATTTTCGTCACGTTCGTCCAACACGCGCTTATACTTTTTTTCTCTATTCGAAAAGTCGCGAAATACGCGTCGAAGCCTAAAAAAAGAAAAGAAAAAAATACTACAGCAGTGCGTAAAATTATACATCGAACGCGCACAGCGAATTTCACGACTCTTCGATTAAGCGCGAATTAAAACGCAACGTAACGGAGATTAAATAATGCAGAGATACGCATTACCAAAATGTGCTGATTCGTCTGCTCAATTGCGTTGAGATATCGTCGATCTTCTTATGTAAGTAATGGTATAAGGGGGGATTAATAAGAATATCGGGTTAAAGCATATATAGCCGTCGAAGATGAGTTCTCGAAGGAATATTGAGGTGAATGTTACTTAAGGAGATGCATATTTTCAAAATTTTGAAGAAAAAATAACGTCCTTCTTCTCATCAGCAAATTGTAACTAAAGCAAACATCTTCCTCGAACATTATTATGAAAATAAATAAGAGGAGAAGATAAAACATTAATACCAGTAAATATCGTTAATTATCATACTTTATGCTATGAATAATTTACTGATACAATTAAAATTGGATTGAACCAATAAAAATTGATTTCATTCGGTAAAATTATAATTGCTTCGACGATAATGCTTATTACGATTTATCTTTTTTTTTTTTTTTTGTAAGCTCATCACAAAGAAAGTGGACAAAAAAATTGGCCTCTGCTTCTCGGGAGCTTAGAAAGTGGATTAATTATATTTAAAAAAAATGATTAAATTTGCCTGATGAAAATAATAAAGTACATTTTTAAAAAGATTTTGAAGATTATGCGTCTCCTTAAGATGACGCGAAAGGCTCTCGCTGCTTCCCTCTGCCTTGCAATTGAACTTGCTGGTAAATTTAAAATGCAATATTTATTGAAAATTTGGCAATTTGGAATCGAAACGAAATATTTTCTTGTTTTTTTTTTTTTTGGCTTTATGATAACGATTCATGCCTGACGTTAGTTTCAAACAAATATATCGTTTGTAAAAAAAAAACCGAACATATCGTTTAAAAATGACGGCTTAATTTTCAGACATTGATTCAGTCAAAACTTTAATCAATTTACAGGGAGGAAAAAAAGAGTTCAATTGAAAGACAGATCGGAGAGACCACATCGCATTCCCTCGATAAAATTTCAATCGCAGATCCTTGGTGGGCGCTGGTCGCTCTCGCACTAATCGCGACATACACGCGAGTGTCCGGAATTTCATTGAAGCTACTTTATTCTTCTTTTGATGATTCCCATCGTTTTTCTATCCAACGTTTGATCAATCGATTATCCGTCATAACAGAGAGTATAATAGCAACAAAAAAAAAATCGATAAATCATTTGCGCGAATAATAAATATTAACGAGAGACTGGTTTATGTCAGCCGTAAATTGGCGAAACGTGACTCCGCGTTACCACACAATTCCATTGCATCAACATTGTTTCTACGATTCTTCGAAGCAGGCATCGCGCCAGGACATTTAGGGGAAAGATACAAACCTTTTTTTTTTTTCAAATCATGAAAATTTCATATAGTGTACTGGTGATTTTTTGCTTGTGTACCTTTTTACACCAAATTTAATGAAAAAAATCTGCAGAAAAAATATAGTTGTGTTATAAATGCTTTATTTTCAAAGACACGTGTCGTCAAAACTATTCTCTTATTTATTAGAAATAATATTTTAAACGCAGATAAAAATTACTGAATTTTGTACATCATTTCAGATTTGAACAATGAAAGTTTGCCAAAATTCCTGTATATCAGGAAATTTATGTTACAATAATGTTATATTTTGCGCCATAAAAGTGTTTCCGACATTAAAAAAAAAAATACATTTCTTCTGAATGTTTCTAAAAATTATTGGAAGACTTCTAAGCAAAACGTTTTTTTTTTTTTCACTTTCAAAATACAATATTACAAAATTGTACAAATTAAATGAAAAGTTTGCCAATTTTTTACATACGTTTCAAATGATATTTCTAATGTAACAAAAGCATCGATTTCACGATCTGTCTCTTAGAAAAAAAAAATTAAAAAGCCGTTTAAGATAAGTCTGCAGTTTCTGCAGTTGTATTTGTCGTAAGAAGTCACAAAATAAAATCACCAGCTCTGTGTAAAGTTTTTATAAGTTAAAAAAAAATTGGGTTTACTCTCCCCTTAAGGAGAGCGAAAGGTAAAAAATAAATAAAAGAACAAATATAAAAATCACAGCACGAAAGATAAAATAGCGCTTTGCTAGTGAAGCATGATCAAGGCACACGGGTACTCGGATAAACTTGCTAAACGTCGATAATTTTATAAAGTAGAAAACAGAGGATTGACCGCGCTTCGGGCATCGTTGACCGCTTCGCGGTTTAAAGGGAAAAACGAAAAATCAGAAACAACAAAAAAAAAAAAAAAAACGTATACAAAATAATAATGATAAAGGAGAATAATTAAATAATCGATCATACACACGATACGAATAGTTAAAAAGGACATAGGGAGCCGTAGAATGAATTTTAAGGTAACACGATCACAATCGTCTTTTCGATATGTATACACACACGAGCAGCATATAAAAAAGAAATACATTTTAGAATTAAAAAGAAGTAGAAATTGCTCCCAGAGATCATAGCGTGAAAAAAGGAGGCATAGATAGATGCGATAAAACAGGCACGCGTTTAGAAGTTCGAAGTTTTAGTGAACGAACATTTTGGCGAAGCTTCTATAAGAATAATAAAGATAGCTTAGATTTTTTTTACTTTTAATTCACAATTTTAAATCAAATCGATGCATAAACAAAAAAGAAAAAAAGAAATTATTATAAAGAAAAAGCGAATCAACGACTCATCGCAGCAGGGACGAGTTTCTGGCATTAGCTTTTAGATATTCGTAATCATGCGGACAAGTAATATTTAATTAGCGTCAAGAAAGATAGGGAATGATGCGAGAGAGCTAGGATAATCGCATGATTTAGATATTATCGTGAATTTAAACAAAAAAAAAGAAAAAAAAAAAAAAACGAAACGAAACGAAAATAAAGGCCTGGAGCCTCGTGAAGACGAAGACTAGCGAAGCGACAGCTTAGTCTCTTAGAGTAACGTATATATTATATATAAATTTGTTATTCATTTGAAACAGAATATAGCTTTAATCGTTGTTAGTTATCTGTGCTAATAATGTTTACAAATTTTACATTACAGCTAGGCAAAATAGACTGGCTCCGAATTAAATTTCATCGTATATTTAAACGACCACCATTGTTTCTTTGATTATCGGTTTATTGTCAAAAACTTAGGCTGTTTTTTCCTTAGGGCCTGTTTCCTTAGACCAATTTATATCTGTAGGTGATAGGGTGACAATATTTTCATCTTTATTTTTTTTTTAATTCTCAAACTCGTTCAAGTACTGCAATTTTTTTTTGCCAAGTAAAAACATTTGGAGGTCATTGGAAGTCTTGAAAATTTAATCTGTATCAAAAATTCGAGATTCGTCATGCAAACTGAGTTCTATTTTTTAATCTAATTGCACGTAAGCATAGAAAATTTTACTAAAGAAGAATTTTTCAATCGTTTTTCTATAATTCAAAATTAAATTTAGTAAGCTGCTGTATGAATCATAAATACGTATAGGACCTTTTTTTATAAAAAAAAAAATTAGGAATCCTAAAACTGTATTGTTTACTGTGAATTTATAATTCTTCCAAAAATTCTTTATATTTTACTGTGGATTTATGATCGCGCGTTTAATTTATCATGTCGCATAGTCAAATGCATCCTATTCTCGACTTATCTTATTTTTCCATGCGTTTAATCAATTTATATATATTTTTTTCTAAATTATCCAGATTCCACTAAATACTTTTAATTTATTTTGCGTACTTTTCTGATTGTGAAATGTAGAAAAAATATGGGCTGTGAAAAAATAGAATATATTGTCAAATTTTGTATTATTTTTAAGAATAGCCAAGATAATCATGAATCATTTTGTGATCACTCAAGGCTTTAAAAATTCACTCATTAGAAATTGCATATATTTTTATCATTCTACTTAAATTGTCTTCTAACTTGTACTACAGATACACGAAAGCATCCAAAATTGTACGACAAAATATAAATTGCTCCATTTTTACTACAGCTTGCAAAAAAAAAAAAATTATAAAATTACAATTCTTTCGACAGTTTTAACTATTTTATGTTAGAAATCTGGTCGCATCATTAATTTATTTTGTTAATTAGTTTTTTGAAGGCTCAATTGATTAAACGATCTTTTTTTTACCACTTGTGGTACCATTAAATATTTAATTTGCGTACCTTTCTGACTATGAAGTATAAAGAAAATAAGTTGCTAGAAAAAAAAGAAAAGATTGTCGATTTTTTGTGCAATTTAGATTTTTCGAACCATTTTACACGACCTCGAAAAAAAAGTTTGCTGTCCTGGATCTTGTGCAAAATTTACTTTCAATAAAAAAAAAAAAGTATAACATTTTCTTACAAGACAAAAAATAAATAAAGTTGAATATATCGTCATTCTAATAGGTGGCTTGAAACTCAATAAAGTAGATAAACGTACGGTTTTAAATAGTGGAATTTGTGTGGCTCAAGAATGAAACGTCGGAGAACACGATTATCGATACTAAATTGCTCGAAAAAAAAAAAAAAAAAAAAAAATGAACAATTGACTTTAAAAAAAAAAAGGAGAACAGACAAAAAAAAAATTGCGCGCATAAATAATTCCTTTTTGAACCTGTCGCTCCAGAATTCGCAAAGCTATGCACACGAATCTCATAAAATTAATCATAAGAATAAATGTATAAAAAAAAAAAAATGTTACGATATTGTTGGTTTAACGGTGAAGGGAGGAAAAAAAAAGTATGGGTAAGTATTATTAAAACGAGCGTGCTCTGTGCTGAGTGGCAACGATCAGAAAACTGCGATATTCCTATGTAAATAAAAAAAAAAAAATAAAAATAAAAAAATTACGGCTTTGCGACTGAGTCTCGTTTACACGTACAACGATCGGAAAGGACCTAAGTTTCAATAATTCGTAAGGAAATTTATTCTTGTGCACACACCCGTTTTTACGTTTTTTGAATCGCTCGCCCGCACAACTATCGCAAAGTTGGGCAAAACCGACGAAAAAAAAAAAAATATATATATATATTTCTTGCCCTGGTGAATAAGCTCTCTACGTTTTTTTTTCGCTTTGACAATGATTTTACTGTTTTTTTCGTCGAATATTATTGTATATATAACGCATATGATATACAAATGTAATGATTTCGTTTCGAAATTAAAATTCAAGAAAAAAGAAATAAAATTAAAAAAAAAAAAAAAAAAACGAATCTTACGTGATAAGGACATAATAAATGAACTGAACAGGTTCGTCTAGCGTAAGCATCGCTGATTGAGACACAAATTCAAGGGAGAAAAAAAGTAATAAAAAATAAATAAAATGGGAGAAAAAAAAAAAAAACAGACACATTTACACGACGCATTCAGTAATTAATTCACACATCCGACTCTCTCTCTCTCTGTCGTTACATCGGTATAGCAATAATAAAATACATGTACGAATTCTACTATATGGTGATTCGCCGCATACCCAATATGAATTAATAACGAATTAGAAAAGAAAAGCAAAACCGATTTACCTATAAATAGTAGAAAAATGTACGAGCTCTTCCCCAGTTGTGATTATATACGATGTAATAGTCGTTCGATGCTTTATTTCGGATCTGTGCGAATATACGTTTTACAAAAAAAAAAAAAAAACAAATTAATAAAAAACAAAAAATCTCGTACATCGTTCAATGACGGAAGAATCGCGAGTCGACAATTTTGCACAACACTCAAAATTGTTAAATAGTTGTAAAGGCAAGCCAATTATTATATATACGCAATAGGAATATGTATATATTTGGCTTATACGGTATTCGCACACGAATCCTACCCTTATTTGTGATATACGCACTATTGAATAAATAAATTAAAAAATGTTAAACAAAACGGAGATCATTAATTGAAACGCGTACTGTGAATTTTATCCCCTTTTAAGGACTGCCTGACATGAGAAAATGGGATTTTTAATCGGAGCAACGTTTTGGGGAAATAATAATAGTTGTAAAAAAAAAAAAGGGAATTAAAATGTTTGATTGAGATGAAAAGTTGAATTTTAATTTTTTAAGCTTTGAATTTTATATTACATTATGTTTAGTAGAAGCTTTTTTTCCTTTTTTCTTTTGCTTCCTGTTCGTTATTTTTTTCTTCGATTTTTCCTTTGCTTTGAATTTTCAACGTTAATGGATTCAGAATGTGCTGAAATTTCCAAAAATCACATCTAGAATACTTAAAATTCTAAGCAATGCACAGTCTTATTTTCGGATTTTTATATTTGAAATTTAATAAAATGACTGAATATAATAATATGTAGTCCAATAGAATTATTTAGAATTACATAACTCTATAAACAATCATTATTTTATTTTCTTTTATCCGAACATTCCTCAAAAAGTTTTGAAATCTTCATCTTTTTGAAATAGTAAAAAATGCTACTATATTTTATAGGATTTTTAATTTTTTTGTTTTAAGTTGTATATCAGAAATGCAGCGCTTAAAAATATGAAAAAAGAAATTGGCATGAATTGATGTCATGGAATGTTTTTGTTGAAAGATATTACACGTAAGAAATTTCAAAAAAAATATTAAACGAACAGACGAAGAAAAACGGCTTCAAAAATTAGACATCCCTGAAAAGGTTGATGCTTTTATTCACTTCGGTATACATAATTATATACACATAATAAGAGCAAATTAACGTCGAGACGTTAAAGATAATATCTACACACTACGACTGCCTGAAACTTTCAAGTATCCTTAATCATTAAAAAAACAAAGTATGTATCACACACACGTGCGAAAATGAAGGATTATACATTGTGATACGTCATAACAAGATTTATCTCGAAAGTTACGCAGACCCTATTCTCTAGATATGATCAAGTGCTACAAGTAGAAATGTTGAACATGTTCACAGCCAGTTTTTGAAGGTTTCTTAAGTAATCAATTGCCACACAATTACAGATTCTTCTTAAATTTTTCGTGTTTTTTTTTTTTTTTTTGTTAAATCTATTCGCATTAGAAGCATCTCTAAATGTGGCAATCGGCAGCTCCATTCAATAAGCTACGCGGACAACTATCAGTTGTCCTTGGTAAACGTATAGCAACACTCGTAAAAAGGCTTTTACGTAAATCGCTCGGAACCTCGCAGTTTTAACTAAAAACTACAAATCCTCAATAAATCTAGAAAGTCTATCGCGTGCAGGAATGAGAAAAATTTAATTTTTTTAACCCAAAAAAAAAGAAAAACAGTTCTTGCCGAATTTTAGTTTCTTTTTCTTTCATATGTTTTAATACAACAACTTTTCAACCGTCATATTAAATAACAATAATTTTTTTCTTCCTCATAGAGGAAACTTTGATGATGGTTTTTCTTTTCTTTTGAAACCCGAGAAAATTCTAGTTCTCGCAATTTTCGAAACATCGATTTTTATTTTTCTTCAAAAATAGAGTGATATTGAACAACGAAGAAAATTTGACGAGAATTTATCGTGATTTTTCAAACTTTATGAGAAGTAACATTTTTTTTTAAATAATGAATGACTCGCTAACGTATATAAATGTTCAGTAGATAAAGATTGTATTTAAATAAGTCTCAATAAGTCTCTGCAAAGTAGAATCTGAACTATTGCTTTCTCATAATTTTCGAATTTCCACAAAGCTTTTTTATGCGGAAGCAATGTGCGAGGCTTTACTTTGGAGGATTCTTTTGCGACTTAGAAGATAATTATTAACTAAATGTATGCATTATACTTTCTCGTTGCCACCGTTTACATTGTATAATTAATAGATGGTAATTAGATGAAAGTTGTAGTAAAAAAAAACGTCAAGACTATTTTTTTTTTAATATTCATAAAATAACTAGAGAAAGATTAAGTAAATATGTTCACGATTAATTTATAGTAACCACTTAAGAACATACATAATGGCATCAAGATGAAATACGTGTACAAGAACTGCGAGTCCAATTTTCTAAATTAGAACATTTGATTTTAGCCCATATGTGACTTAGCTCCGGAGTAATTACGATGAAAAAATGTAATAAAATTAGTTACGATATTTCGTTTCCCGGAAACGTCATTTCATCACGACTTAGTCTATAAAATGTTTACTAATTCTATTTTAAAAAGAAAAATGCCCAATTGGAATTAATTTGTAACACCACTCTGAGGTGCTCAAAATGGCATTATTTTTCTTTGCGTAACTAAATATAATTTTTTAATTTATTACTTATGCTTAGAACAAATATTAATAAGCATATAGTGTACAAGTTGTATAGAAATATTTTTGAAAAATCATAGATTTGTTTATTTCAGGCAAATCTTCGTCTCAAAAATTAAATGCAAATAACTCGGTCATTTTTAAATATGCATAGATTATTCTTCAAAAAGCAAGCTTATGTTTCTTTCGGTGTTTACACGTTACAAAAAAAAACCCTGTTCAGTTGAACATGGGTTTTTTTTCGGCAAATAAGCAATTTTCTGTGTAAATCTTAAAACTGTTATAGCTTTAAGGATATTGAATATTATTCGTTTAGAAACAAAAGTTATTTCATAAGCCCACAATACCGATGGCAACATTTTTTTGATTTATGAGAAAACCTAATTTATATACGACATTTTCATTAATAGATAAACATAAGGAATAAATGTAAAAAGAAACGTCAATTTTTATGCCGTTTCGAGCGCTTCAGAGTATTGTAAACATCTCAAAAAGATCGATTACGATTTTTGTGAAAAATCCTAGTATATTTCCGCCATTATAAGAACGATGAGAGAAGACCATCCGGCAAATGGATGACTGCCTTTTCCCTCTCCATGAGAGTCACCATAATTTTCCCACACGTAACCCGTTCTTTTGTACTGTCCAATCATATTCTTAATTAAATTCTCCCTCAAATCGCCGTATATCTTTTTTGCTTTTGCCCGATAAGGGCCCTCAACCTCAGAATAATGATGCAAAGCTCTAAGTGTCAAGTAATTAAGATTAATCCAAATAGCGCCTCTCCAATAAGGCGCATCGTGTTCAGTATTGTATTCCATATAAAGAGGCGAATTTTTTGCTAGCGAACGCAATCCATACTTTGTCCACAGAAGTTCCGTGCTCGTGATATCCTTCAGAATCTTTTCCAATTGCGGTGATTCCGGATTGACAATTTCCAAAATAAATGGAAACAGGGAAACGTATCCAAACGATGAATCCACGTATCTCAAGGTCGGTTCCTCGAGAACAAATCTTACTTTCTCGGACGAAGGTGCGTGAGATCTTGGCGGTGGTGCCGGTCGTCTTAATTCGACTTTATCGGTGTGAAGACCAAAATCCGAATAACTCTGAGTATTCGGCGACCAATGAAGTTTATTCAGTAGCTCATTGTCGTGCAGATAATCGTGAGTATTTCGGTATTTTTCCGAAGGTTGATGAAGCAATTCAGCGAGACGCGACATAACGCCAGCTGCAAATCCAATCCAGCATCTAAGATCCACGTGTCTCTCGTCGATATTTGGATGTGAAGCACGTGGATAATCGTCCAAACCGGAAGTCAGAGTCTTCGGATTGAGCTCGCGATTGGTGTGACTGTCGCGGCCACGCCAGCGATAAGTTCCCGGTGAATCGCCGGCCTGTGTCGTGTTAAACCATTCGAACCAAGCCTGGAGACGTGGATAAAGTTTGTCGAGTAATTTGTAATGTTTCAGCAATAATTCGTCCTCGCGATGTTGAAGAATAAAGTTCAGTGTGAGAAAGAATGTCGGTGGATTTGCGTTGGTGTTTACTTGTGTGACAAATTCCTCGGGAACTTTGGCGAGAGCCTCTTGTCCGAGTATCATTTCACGTGGAATCCAACCTTCGACATTCATGAGATCGAACCAGTGGCTCATAATGTCCATCTCGATATCAACGTCCCAGGCAGAAAGTAGCAAACCGTGAAAACCTTCGTCCCACAAAAATCCTCGTGGAAAGAAACTTCTGCTTGGCACGGCGGTGTAAAGAGGAGCTTTCCAATAAGGCACCGGTGTCTTTGTGTAAATACTTTGAACCTGTGAGCTACCGTAGAAATAACCGATTGAACCGATCATATTGGAAAATGCCATTTTTGCAAAATCCACCGCTTCATCGTTGTAACCTTTGCTTTTGAGCTTGAAAATTCTTTCGAATTTTGAGTCAAATTGATGCCGATGATCGGCAAGCAACTCGTCGTAAACTTTGCCAACGAGTTTTTCCGTTCTATCGACGAAACTACCGGACTCGAAGCTTATCTCGAATTCAAAAGGAATCTTTGCCGTTAGTTGAGTCACAACGAAATTTGGCTCCATCTTTTTGCCGTCTTCGGACAGTGGCAGCTGCTCGCCCGGTAAGATTATGTGCTTTTTTGGGGAACCACGGTGAGAGGCCACACGAAGATGATGAAGGACTGTTTGCTTGAGAACATGAAGACCCGGAGCTACGGTTGTTAAGTAAGAATTTTCCTCGACAAAGCCTTTCGTTGGATTTAGATTTATTCGGAAGGATCCGAGGCCACGAGTGTAACCTTCCATTCCCGAGAGCTTGTGCTCGTCGCCTATACTTGCTTTTATACGACCGTGAGATTTTTCCTCGATTGCCGTGTAAAAAAGCAGCGAAATATCCTCGCCATTTCTGTTTGGATTTTCCGAGGTTACGCTGATTCTAGTTGACCAATCGCCACCGTTGCTACCGCCTAATTTTTTCAAAAATGTCGTTCGCAGCACAACACCACCGTCGACTATCTCTTGATTACCAAAATTACGACCGTCGTGCTCCAACCACGCGTAACGATCCAATCGATCACCCTGCTCGCACCAGTGACGAAAACCTTCGCCGTCTTGACGAAGGTAATGGGGAAAGTACCACATCAGACCCGTCACCAAAGAATGAGGATCACGAGTCTTGAGACCAAAGTAGGCGCCAGGTCTGTAGGAACCCCAAAAACGATCCGGCTCGTTCAGATCCGCAACAGTCACCAGCTAAATAACAATCGGATTTCTCATTATTTCTAGAATTATAATTTATCAATATTGCTTAAAATATGAAAGAAATTATTTTGTGCAAGGGAAAATGTCTCTTTGGCGTCCAGGAATTTATATTCAAAGATCTTTTACAGGAATTACAAGAAAATTATATTTAATAAATTACTCCAAAGGGCAAAATTGACTACAAAAGTGGGCATATTTTCTATGAAAGATCTCCAAATAAAAATTTGTATATTCTAAATAAAACTACAGAAGCAGGTCAGAGTCTTCCTGCAAAGCCAATTTATTCCATCAGTGAAATATGAAATCCATGATAAGTGCAAACTATAAAAAAAAATTCCAAGTATTATGTTTTATCACTATTGCTTAAAACATGGAAAAAAATTGTCTTGTACAAAAAAAAATGACTAAATTGAAGTTGTCGATCTAGGAAATTTTGTCTATTTTTACTATTTACAGAAAAAGTACAAATTTTCTCTGAATCTGAACTTTCTAATTGTTTCAATAATATTTTATTTTCACTACCTAAATGATTTGATATATATATATATTTTTTTTAAGAACTTAAACTGATTCTAACTTTCTCAAATAAATATGTAATTTTTTGTTTTCAATATTTCAATCACATTATACTCCAAATCGTCTGAAAAATCCAGAAAAGTTGTTTTGAAAAAATGTCCAGCTTTCGTGAGTATGTGAAAGAACTCAATGAAATTTTTTTTTCAAATTTAGTTCCTCTTAAAAATGCAGGAAATTTATCCTGCACATCTATGGAAATTTTTCAGTGGATTCAGACTAAATTTTATGTTATCAAATTTTGTTTATACAATGGACCAATTTTTAGTTACAGCAAAAAAAAAAAATACAAGAATAAAAAAATCAGTGTATAATTCTGGGTGAAATATAGGATTAAAAAATCTGAAATAATTTCTACTTATTCCAGGCACTCTAAACCAATCGCAAGAAAATTATGAACATTATTTTTAGTCAATTAAAAATGGTACGGCCCTCTTCGCGTGCAGTGCCTCAAAAGTTTTTTAAAAGCAATTGAATCTCAAAACAAAAAAAATATTTAAAAAAATATGTATTTAAAACTAATTCATAATCAATCAACAAAACTGATCTTAATACCAACAGAAAAATATGTTTATTCTAATTCTAATCCTGAAAAAATAATGACTAGAAAAAAAATATAAATCACTGAAAATAATTTTTTTTTTTTTCACCGACTCAACCCCCCTACCCCTTAATAAATTTTTATCTATTCGACTGACTGCAATACCTTTTCCACGTCGTAAGGTGTGTTTACCCTGGTCTCGAGGTAACCCTTGTAACTGAACCATGCTGCAACGCCGATACATGCAGCAGTGAGAATGCTCTTTAAAACAGGTAATTTGACTGTAGTCTCTTCTATCGTATCCACGTCTCTAGCGATTTTGGATCTCGACCTCACAGGTCTTTCGTGTACTTTTGGCCTCACCATTGTCTAATAAAAAAAAAAAAAAAGAAAAAGAAAAAAAAAACTGTTTAATTCCTTACAAATTTCGTAAATATGAACATTACCGAGTGACTGCTCTGTGCTTGTCTGTCTGTAAAACTGGTGATGTGTCTTTTAATCGAAAACAAAGCCTAAACCTGCTGATTTTCGTAATACTTGAAGCATCTACCAGTCGGAACTCGGCACGAATGTAGAGATAAGAAAAGCTTGCTCGAAACTATTTTATGCACTGATTTCACAATTATAAACCCGATTAATTAACAGCGGCGCGTTCATCCATCTGGAAGATGATATCCAATAATGCCGATAAATTAACGACCGGCACTCGTCGAGAGGTTATATAAATTGCAAGAACTTTTTGGATTAACGCGGGATTTTTAGATTATACGATAGTTGGAATTCTTCACGATGTTTTCTAATATTAGAATATGTGACTCTTTTTTGTTTAATGATTTGTTTGTAAGAGGAACAAGGAAACTAAAGGGGCCCTCGAGCTCATGAAAGGGTTTTATTTGAGTCTGGTATGAGATGAACGGATCTAGTGGAAATATAAATTAGTGTTGTGACCGGTTAATAAAAGTATTACCGGTAAAGTTACCGGTATTTAATTTGAATTTTATAAAATGTTTAGGTTATTGCGAATGATTTGTAATCAATGTTTTTTTTATTTTTTCGGTAAATGATTCTTGGTGACTTATTAAACAATGCTTACTCGCTGAAATTAAGTTATTAAGAAAATAACGATGTTATTATCAACTCGGGAACGAACGTGTTAAATTAAAATACGTTTATAGAAATTTATCGGAATAAAATTATATACAAACACTTTTATTTAACGTAACAAAAATTTTAGAATGCAAAAGAAAAGTGTAAGAAAAACATTAAAAAAAGGTAATGGAAGTTTAGAAAGAAAGAAGAAGGGCTTTTCGGTCAAAATATTCTGATAATTATAAAAAAGTACCTGTGGTATTTTTATAATTATTATTATTAGATCGATTTAATTTTTTTAGCGCTTAAAATTCAACTAAACCCGTCCAAGATATGAATTTGCCATCGTGCCAATTTTTGTCGAAGTTTTGTAAATATAAAACCGAAAATTTTCTCAATTTTCCGAGCAAAAACAAAATGGACCCTCGCAACGAAATTTTGATTTTTAACTATTTGTTCTTCTTAAAAATACATGAAATTTATTCTGCCTATAACTATGAACATTTTTTCAGTGGAAGCTGACATTCAAAACAAAATTTGGGACTTAAGTCCTAAATTTTGTGTTGTTACATTTACATTACACAAAAATGTACCGAATTTTTATTGACTACAGCGAATCGAAAAAAAAACATAAAAATCAAAAATGGGTATATAAATCTGGATGAAACATTAGGATTAAAAAATCTGGAATAAATACATCATATTCCAGGCACTCTAAATCACTCACAAAAAAAGTATGAATTTTTTTTTTAGCCTTATATACACGTACGTCTATCTTTCTTCGATCACGGTTTTCGTAAAACTCGATTGGTACAGCCGCATTCTTCACCCAACACTAAGAGAGTTAGGTTGGACATGACACCCGGTTAAAATTGTCGTACGTTTCTAATTCTTTTATTCCGTGCCTCGACAAAGTACAATCATTCGATTATTGCGACCCACTGATTTCGACCAAGAACAAAGCCAAGATTTTTACACATTAATCGGTAGCAATTGTGTAATCGCGAGGCATCACAAATATTCCCTAATTTTTCATCTCGGCTTTGGCAGGTCTTCGAACTCTCGTATAACTTGACTCCATCGAAAATCTTCATCCCATCTCGAAGAATCTTTCAACAAAATCGCGAAATATCTTCAAATTCTTCAGGCAAGTCTCGCAGCATTAATTAAAAATCTACAAAAACAAAAAAAACGAAAAAAAACAACAAACCAAAAAAACAGCAATAAAACCAAACTGACTGTCGTCGGAGAATAATATATCTGAGTCTCCGGCCGACAATGGAAAAAATCTCTTTCAGTCGTGAGATTCTAAGCGATACTTTTTGAGTCATTAATATTCACGACAAAAGAAACAAAACAGTAAGAAAAAATGGATAATCTTGTCAGAGAGCTAGAAGAGTTAAAAATCTCTGGCGGGGTCACCGACGAAGCGCTGTGGCAAAAATGCATAGAATCCGTGCAAAAAGCTTATGTTCCTCAAAGATCGGTAGGAGCCGAAAGGCCTTGCGAAGAAAAAGACTTCAGGGAATACAGACAGACGGTCAATAGATATTTGCTTAATATTCAGACGCTTATCAGGCTTCTAGAGAGAAATTACGCAGAGATCGGATTAAGAATAGACAGAGACAGTGAAGTCGTCAGGCAGTTTGCTATTCGTACTTTGATCCTGGTCGGCGAGCACAGCGAAAAGAGTTTGTGGAATAATGCGGAATGCGTTACCGTCGCCAAAGACATACTGCAAATTCTTTGCGGTTTGTTCCAATGCGATAACGCGCTTTCTATGCTAATGGGACCTGACGACAAGTTCAGCTCGGCTCTGCTGGCGCTGAGGCCAAAATTGCTTAAAGATACTTGGAAAACTCAACCCGCTGCTGTTTCTTGCTATAAGTGGCTGTTGAGTCAAGTTCAAAAGCCTGAATTAACCAGGCACATCGGCAATGTGCTTCCCACTGCTCTCATAATCTTCGATGACTTTGTGCCTGACAACAGACTTATTGGACTGGAATGTATCTATCAGATTCTTCAACATTGTTATATGGTAGGTATCGTTGGTAATATTTTTTGTCCAAACTTTGTTGCATTAGTCATTGTTTTCGGTGGTCACGGAAATTCTGAATGTCATGGAAATATTCATGAAATATTGTCGCTGAGGGAATTCTGTTGGAGAAATTTCTATGATGTTAATTGAAGGTGGAACGAAGAGAGTAGTAAAAAAAAAAATGTTTTTCTTTACAAACTGTGAATATTTAAAGAATTGGGCAAAAATGTTGTTATATTGTTTCTCTAAAAAAATGCATGATTTCTGTTTCAATTTGAAATTCTCTGATTTTGATGTTGAATTTTATTGATATGCCATATTGATTGATTTTCAACTATTGTTGCTTTTTATTTGAAAGTTTATGCTTTTTTTTTTCGAAGCTGTTTAGAGCGTTAAGACAATCTACAAGAACACTTTTTTCTATTTTAAATTAATGTAAGATGAGCTGCAAATATTATTTCTTAAAACCTGTGAAACTTACAGAGTAATTTTTGTATATATCATAATTGCATTGATTACTAATTTTAATTGAATAATTTCACTGAATCTATCAAAGATATGGATTAGCTGCTTTGTCAATTTGTTTGCAATTTGACAATTTGTGATCATAAAAAAGAAATTCTGTTGAATTTTGAGGTAATTTAAGATGGTCTCTTGTGATGGAAAAAAAATGTTGTAACTTCATTTCTGTAACATTGAAACATTCTTTTTGTAATTGGTTTTCAAAAAATGTTTATGGAAAGTCTTATTTGTATTCTATAATAACTTTAAACAATCATAGAATTTTTTTCAGATTTTCTGCTGGACACAATGACTAATGTTTTTTTTTTATAGAAATGAATTTGATTTATCACACTGATGTCTCTTTTTTTACAGAGAATATATGTAATAGTGGCTAAGCAATTACACAATTGACATAATTACCAGAGTATTACTGGAATATATGTATATTTTGCTGAACGTAATAACATAATACAAAAGTACTAATATTTATTTGTAATGTTACCTAGGTTTTTGTAATTTTTGTAATATCTTTTTTTTGTTTAACACTTCTATAACTGTTCTCTCCATTTGTTCTTTTTAATCTACATAAAAATTGTGTAAATCCATGGATATTGATTTTTAAAATTGCTGGAATTCACAGTGAACCATTTCTTGCATCCTGGTTCATGAACTCATCATTTGTAATTAGAAAAAATTGATTTCAGATTAATAATTTTTTTTTGTGATTGTACCTTTGTCATTTTTCAGCTATTGCTAATTTGAAGTTTGTATTTTTTTTTCTTCGTTTGGTTTCATTGATAAAAGAATATGAAGTAATTTCCTTTCACAATTTCAGTCAGTAATTTAAAAGAAATTCCATCTTGGCAAAGGTGGAAAGTAATTATTGTTCATATAACTTTTTTCCTTCTCAGGAATTTCAGGTGGGTCTTACAGAACAAAAGTGATCATTTATATGCATAAGATTTCTAAATAATAGTGCATAATCGTTGATACATAATTTCTTGATAAGATTGAAACTACGAAATCTCAAAGAGAATTTTAATTCGTCTCAAGTTGGCAGAAAAAAAAATTCGTCAATTCGTCAAAATTGAAAGTAACAAAATTAAAAAATTATCTATTCAAATCTGAGAATTTTTGCTTTATGATCTGAACATTATTACGGCTAATAAAGGTCACGGGTATTTCTGTACAATTTTTTTTTAAGAAATAAAAACGTCTTTTGATTCTTTTGACCTCGTCTTAAGATTGTGTAGCAAAATTCAACATATAAAATCGGCATCCAGCTGGTACAAAATGAGATTTTATTCCAAGTTTGTGTAAAAATCGACAGAATGTCTTCCTGGCATTTCATATCGATTTTATCACCGGAGTTTCGTTTTTTTTTTTAATGGATATTGATCAGGAGTTAAAGCTGCAAAGCACAATTGTTTAATTTTAGTTTATTTTTATTAGGTGAAAACTTGTTTACTTTCTTCTGTAGAAAGCCGAGTTAATGGAAAATGGATATGCGGATGTAATATGCGACGCTCTTGAGCGTTTGGCTCATGAACGAGAGGTGCGATATATAATCCCGCTGTATGCGTGTTTTGCAAGTTTACTGGCGACAATGGAATTTTGTAACAATTCGATCAATAGTTTTGAGGTGAGACATCTTAAAATTCTATTTATAAAAGTCTACGGTATCATCGATAGAAAATATTTTTTCATTGCATTTTTGAGGTGACTCTGTCATCTTAAGTTTAATTTCACTTGCATGATTTAATCACTGTTACTTACTCAATTAAACGTAATTAAGTTAAATCGTTTGATACTATTGCTTAAAATTATTTGATTAATGAAAATGAACAATAAAACACTTTTCGAACATTACTTTAAACAGTTTTGAGCTCGTAAAGCAGACAATGACTGCCTTGTTGCGTGTCGTCTTTTCACTTAATTTCAGTAAATAATATGCATTATTTTTCCTACAGTGGACAAAGAGAGACGATGTAATAGCGACGTTATTAGACAATATGGAATGCGAGGTAAATTTGGAGCTTCGTCATGCTTATATGATGAGTTTGCCCCAATTATTGACGAACGTCGGCTGTGCCAAATGGTGTGAACGATTGACACGAATACTTGCTGAATATTGCGGAAATCATACTGATCTGAGGACACTGAAAGCAACGTTGCAGGTGAATATTATTTATCCAGTTTGTCTGAATCTTTTTTTTTTTTAACTTAAAACACAATTTATCAAATTCATGCAGGCCTCGGAAACTGTTCTTTCGATGTTTCAACTTCGGATTCCGGCACACTGTACAACACTGTACACGGCGTTTTTGAAGCTCCACTTGGATCTTACGGAGATGCCTGTATTCGACAAAGAAATAACGCAATCCCTCGAAAGCTGCATCTACCTTCTTTACAAGCTAACGCCTACCGTGGGTGAAGCAATAATGCGCGACGATCGTATGCGATCGGTAATAAAAAATAGCGTTCATCTAGCATGCTTCGGTGATACCAAGTATTGTAATTGAAAGAAAAAAAAAAAGAAGAAAAAAAAACAAGCAAACAAGTCTCTCCAGAAGAAACTTATCGCCGAGTGAATCTGGTCTTTAGGGTAAAATGCAACATAGAATCACTGTAGAATACACATAGAGTATTTCGATCGACTCACCCGAGGGTCGTACTAAAATGAAAAAAAAAAAAAAGATTTTATTTATATTGTACTTAAACAATAAAGTGTAACTATTGTGAGTCCTCGTTTATATTTATTTACATGACTTAATTAGTTTTATAGTTTAATTCAAAATAAAAATATGGGCGCGATGAGGCTCCAGATGTATATTTGACGTATACACAGGTATCTGTATTTGTGGGTGTCACATGTATACAGCTGTAATCCTTGTTTACACTCTCGGCGAAACGTGACGTAGCTCCGGTACCGGTGAGCCGATCTCAAAACCGGCTATATCGGCATAAGGCTTTCCGCAGTTTTCCTATGTCTATGACAGAAATGCTATGGCGAATGCGATATAAAGAAGGAAGTCGGATGCCGTCGCATCCGGGGGGTCTGGTTACTGATCCGGGCCGACCCTGTAATAGGCGCATTGCCTGAAGTCAGGGGGGAAATGCAACTAAAAATTAAAAAGATAAATTAGCTTTTTGTGTGGACGGTCGCATGAAAAAAGATTGCTAAATATTTTTAGACATTATAGTCTCTCATAGAATAAATACATCTATTTATTTAATTATTTTAATATTTATTTTTTTACATCATATAAAATCGCGTCCATCGTGAAATGAAATAAAAAATTGTCAACTTTACAAAAAAACACACGTTTCCTAACTGTACCGACAAAGTAGGGCCTTTTAATGTGGACCACATATGCTATACAGATGAGATGATAAACATGATAGATTACGTAATTGTCAATAACTCGGTGAAAAATGTATTTCGTCTTTATATTCTACCGTCATGAAGGGAGCGTTATTTCCTTTTTTATCAGTAGATTTAGCCAAAAGTCCAGATCGAACCACACCGAGTCAGATACGAATTAGAGCGATTTAGACAATAACGGATTTCACGGTTTGCGTTCAACTCGTAATCCGTACGAAATCCGGATCAGTCTGGATCGCTTTGGATTTTCCTCATGCCGGAATTAGTTTTACATACTCAAATGTTTATAAATTCGAATGTTCAAAAGATGGAATGGTTACAAACTGGAATGTTCATAAGCCGGTATTAAGCCGATTATGAATATTTTTAAGCCGACATTGAACAATTTTGAAAAAATAATAGTATACTTAAAATCAACGGAAGTATAATTAAACAATTGACAAACAGAAATATAACGAAGACTGAAAATTACATTTTCGAGCTAAAACATAAAAAAATAATTTGATTACAACTTTGTGAATATAAGTTTTATATGAATTATTGAAAACGTAGTAATCGTTGCTTATTCGTAGCTGTACGTTCCAGAATAAGTTATAATGTAGAAATTGCCTATGCAAGTTGTTTATGTATCCTTGGAAAGTTGGGGTGTGTTATCAATGATAAGAATGTAACTCAGCATTGTGAGCTCAATACAGGACTTTTGAAATCGCTATAAAACTGCGAGCGATTGGATAGTACGTTTCGAGAGGTCAGTTGCTGTTTTGCAGCCGCGGACTTTGTAATATGTCTTTCGTTCTACCGATTATTGTTATTTTATTATTAGCATATAAAATATATTCTTATGTAACGGGAAGGCCAGGAAAATCGCCACCAGGTAATTGAAAAAAAAAAAAAAAAAAAAAAATTGTTGCCACAAATCAGGTGCATTTAGTGACAATAAAATTTGCATATCAATCGTCTGAATCAAGAATAGAGGCATCACTATATTTTCCATTAATTCAATTATTTCTGCAGGTGTTCCAAGGCTTCCAGTTTGGGGTTCTTATTGGTTTCTATTGTGGGGTGATTACAAATTTCCCTATAAAACCGTGGCGTATTATGTGAAGAGATACAAATCGAAGATCGTGAGCCTCTATTTGGGATCTTTTTACACGATAGTCGTAAATGATTATCAAGGTATCAAGGAAGTGCTTTCGAGAAAGGAATTTGACGGCAGATTGTCCAAGAGTTATGTTGCAAAAGCGAGGGCATTTGGAAAACAACTGGGTAAGTCCAATTCACATAAATTAACTGAATAAAGGATCCCATTAAGACAAATTAAAGGAACAAAAATCCAATTCAAACCTTTTAAAACCGATTTATTTATTATTCGAATTTTGTCGATTTAATCGGTTTCTAATAGTTTTAATCGGAAATTCTAAGCAGGTTTGCGTATATCAGTGCTTAAAATTCGACGCATTTAGGTTGCGAGATAACCATCACATTGTTAATTATTATATAGCAAAATAAATTTCACTTTACTTTAAATAATTAGAAAAATGTATTTGTGGTTCAGAGATCTTTGTTACACTAAATAAAACAGTGTTTTAGTTTTCTTTTATATGATTTTGATTGATCTTATCAGAATCTTTAGATTCAATTGGAATTTATATTATTTCGGTATTTCGCAGTTTAATCAAACATTAATGTTTTTCAAAACACATTAACTATTCGATTCATTGCTGCTTTCGAACTTATAGTAAAAATATAGGAAATTCAACGAAGTGGATTTAGTGCAAAAGAATGAAGCTTCTAGTAAAAAAAATATCAAGCTGTTTCAAAATCTAATATTATATTGTAATGATAATGATTTTTCAGAGCGCTGGAAATTGGTTTAGAATTATCAGTATCAATCCAGCATCATTCTGGCTCTAGTTCAGATCGTATAGTAGATTATTGGATTATTAAAATAGATTAGAACTGATAACGTCAGATCAATTCTTGATTTTGCTTCATATTGATCCGATTGTTAAGCTGATGCTGACTGCTGCTATTTTAACACTGATGAAATATATTTGACCAGAATTATTCTGTAAATGAATGTAAAAAATTCTGTAAATGTTTATCACGCCGTATCAGTCTTGCAGAAAATACTGATTACTTTGTTCTCGTATCGTCGACGTGAAGAGGAAACTGCATCGAGGAGCGTGCATACTTGACTCATCCGTTTTTTCTTCTTACAATTTGACGAATAAGGAAAGGAAATCACAAACAAAGTTATCACTTGTTAAAGACATGTGTTACAACTCTGTGAAAAATTGTATATCAGTACCAATCGTAAATCAGTCATCAATTTTCTTCTGCATTTCGATGTAAACAATATCGTCAGTATAAAGTTTATCAAGAGACTGAATTTATGAAAACGCAAAAGCCTTCTCGAACAAATAAACCGAATGCATATTAACTCTCTTTAAATTTGTCTGACAATCTCATTTTTTAGAATTCCGCAGAGATATTTTAAGGACTATATTTATTGTATTTTTTATTTTTATATTTTAGGTATTTTCTTCAACGATGACGCCGATTGGCTGGTTCAACGAAGATTTGCACTCCGAACCTTGCGAGACTTTGGTTTTGGTCGTCGTCACGAAAAATTTGAAAAATTAATAAATGTCCAAGTGGAAATACTCGTAGATGCACTGAAGAATGGGCCAAATACTGAATTGGACAAGGTTTCAAAATCTTATTTCCTATAATTCCAGATCTAATACGATTCCAGATCCTCATGTAATAAAGGTCATTTGCATTTATTTTTTATCTGTTTTTTCACAATGCAGACGGTAGTGAATGATGGTACTGCATATTTTCCCGACGTACTTTTCCCTTCAGCTGCCAATGCAATTTGGTTTGTCATGACCGGGGAGACGTACAAACCTGAGGATTACGAAATATTACGAAATCTCTGCAGATATGCCATGACATTCCAGAGAAGCGGCGATACTACGGGAGGTGCGATTGTACAGACTCCCTGGTTGCGATTCTTTGGAAAAAAGGGCTTCGGATTGAAGGATTTGATAAAAGGATCCTGTGGGATGTCCAACTTCGTTCAAGTATGTCACTTAAAGAGACAGCAACGCAATTGATATATGTCCACAACTGCAGTCGTAATTAACTTGAGATCAAACTTAAGATTGAATTTAAATTCGAACTTAAGAATGAGTTTAAGATCAGATTTAAAATCAAACCTAAGATCAAACCTAAGATCAAATCTAAGATCAAACCTAAGATCAAACCTAAGATCAAATCTAAGATCAAACCTAAGATCAAACCAAAGATCAATCCAAAGATCAAACCTAAGATCAAACCTAAGATCAAATCTAAGATCAAACCTAAGATCAAACCAAAGATCAATCCAAAGATCAAACCTAAGATCAAACTTAATAACGAACCTAAGATCAGATTTAAGATCAAACCTAAGATCAAGCAAAAGATCAATCCAAAGATCAAACCTAAGATCAAACCAAAGATCAATCCAAAGATCAAACCTAAGATTAAATTTAAGATCAAACCTAAGATCAAATTTAAGATCAAACCTAAGATCAAATTTAAGATCAAACCTAAGATCAAATTTAAGATCAAACCTAAGATCAAACCTAAGATCAAACCTAAGATCAAACCTAAGATCAAACCTAAGATCAAACCTAAAATCAAACCTGAGATCAAACCTAAAATCAAACCTAAAATCAAACCTGAAATCAAACCTAAAATCAAACCTAAAATCAAACCTAAGATCGAACCTAAGATCAAACCTAAGATCAAACCTAAAATCAAACCTAAGATCAAACCTAAAATCAAACCTAAGATCAAACCTAAAATCAAACCTAAGATCGGACCTAAGATCAAATTTAAGATCAAACCTAAGATCAGATCTAAAATCAAACCTAAGATCAAACCCAAGATCAAACCTAAGATCAAACCTAAATTCAAACCTAAGATCAGATCTAAAATCAAACCTAAAATCAAACCTAAGATCAGATCTAAAATCAAACCTAAGATCAGACCTAAGATCAAACCTAAAATCAAACCTAAGATAATTCTAAACCTCTAATAATTCAAAAAGCTATGTCTCGAGAACGCCTCGACTGATTGTACTTATTTTTAGCACACAAGTAAACCATCGCAACAACTTTATTTCGTACAACTTTTGCAACGATACCTTCATAATTTCAAATGTTGAAGTATTTTTCTAAAACGTGTGCAAATTCTAACGCTCGTAAGAAAAAAAGTCTGCTTTATAATTACGTAGATTTGTAGTTATTTGTGAAAATGATAAATTTTCATTGGGGCTTTTGGTAAATGTTATTCAATTGCTGTATTTTTGAACTCCGATAATGAAAATAATTGGACCGCTGATGCATAAACCGAGTATATAAGTGTTTCTGATTATGTATTTTATACAGGCCTTTGTAGACAATCGACAAACTTCGACCCACGACGAACAGGAAGCAAAAGGATTTGTGGACGTCTATTTAAACAAATTGAAGAAAAGTGAGCTAACCGGTGGCTTCTCGGAGGAACAACTTTTAATAGTCGCGGTCGATCTGATGTTCCCAACTCTATCCGCTGTGCCCAGTCTACTAACGCATATCATCAAGCGCACGATGCACAAACCCGAAGTCATGGAAAAAGTTCAACGAGAAATTGACAATGTGGTCGGAAGAAGTCGTCTTCCAAATTGGAACGACAGGATCAAGTACGTTTATCGCTTTATAAAAAATGTAAATTTAAAAAATTAAATATCTTCATAGTTTGAGATTTTTTTAAAATGAACTTATAGGACCAATTTGCATTCAATTAATATTATAACAAGATTTTAATCGGTAAATTCATAGCCCATTTCTCAAAGAATAAAATCAGCTCTCACTCGTTAAGATTGAACAAAAATTCCTTATTTAGCTTTCATAAGACTGTGTTTTAAAATATGTCTCATGGATTTTATTGATGTACACTCAGTTATTTTTCTATACATTCATTGCCATACATTTTTTCTACATTAAGTTCGACCTCTTCAATTTTAATTTATCTTCTATTTTAATTTCCTGTCGAAAACGTGTGTAAATAATTTTTGACTTTTTGTAGACGATTGAAGTGATTGTAATATCGAAGCATCACCTTAATTTGTAGTTTAAAGAATAATCTCTTAACATTTAAATGTAATTTTGCAGTTTACCTTACACCGAGGCTACGATTCGGGAAACCATGAGAATGGAAACGCTGACACCGTGGTCTCTGGCACACAGGGCTACAGAAAATACCACCTTATTGGGTTACGACGTACCCGCTGATACTACTGTGATAACAAATTTGGCTGCTATGCATAACGATCCGGATCTGTGGGGCGATCCGGAAAACTTTAGACCCGAAAGATTTTTAACCGAAGATGGACAACATCTTGGCAAAGACAACACAATTCCATTTGGATTTGGTGAGTTATAATTTTGAGGAATAAAAAAAGGCCCGCAAAAAAATCCATACAAATTGCTTTCTCATTATTTTATAACTTTCTCGATGAAAAAGTATCTTTATCAATTTTGGCTTCCTCGTGGAATTAATTTTCCACAAGAATTTATTATTATTTATTATTATTTTATTATTTATTTAATTCCAAAAAAAAAAAGAATTAGCGAAAACAATGCTTCCTCGAATTCTTAAATTCTGTATCAACAATTATTTTCTAACATAAATTCCTCGTGAATAATTAGGTCGACGTGTCTGTGCTGGCGAGACGTTTGCCCGCTTTCTTGTCTTCGCGCATTTCGCCGCACTTGCACAAAATTTCAATTTCGATTTTGTCGACGGACAACCCACAAGGCTGGACGATGTTTTTTCTGGATTGATTACCACTCCTAAAGAGACCTGGATTCGCGTTACGCCCCGATAGGTGATCTTATCATTCTCATTTAATCAGTTTCCTGTTATTTTTTTTTTTTTTTTATTGACCTGATTGCGTCTGCTAAAAGATTGATATTTTATCGTTAATTTATAAGAACGTATAAGGGACTCCAAAAATGTAAATAATTTGAGTAAATATATTCTCGATTTTATTTTATTTTTGTAAATATTTTTGTAAAATGTTTACACATTCAATGTATCAGTAGCTTTTCCTTGATATACATTTTTGAAAAATGATGTCTATCTTTAACTTACAACATTTTTATTAAATATTTTGACAAATATTTAATAAAAAGTTTGCATAATTTCTGTGTGGCTGATATGAATTTTTTCAAAAATATAGTCTATCGTCTATTGAATGCATTTTTAATAAGAAAACTGGTGCTTTTGGCTAATACAAAATATTTTTCACTTCATTTGCAATATAAAAAAAAACTTGTATATAATTCGATTAAAAATAAATGTTAATATCCGAATGAAGAAGTTGCGACAATATCTGTTCACGCGTGTTGCACGATTAAAATAATTGCATATATGCCAATTAGTATAACACACTTCGAGTCTTAGACTTATTTACGATCCACGTGTTTATCTTATCTGTATCCACTCATTTAAAAAAAAATATATATATAAATAATCGTCTTCGTCGTAATGACTGTGTATTACTTTTCTTATCGCTTTTTATTTCTCACAGTTTGAGGTGGTCACAAGAAGATAACGAAACCCTGACGAATCGTCGAGCTGGAATTGAATACGATTTCTAATTGCCGGTTTGGAGACAGAGAGTTAGATAAGTTAGTGTTACGGTGAACATCTGCAATAAAAATTTATAGTCATCGGCAAAGTCGACAGCGGAAATTCTTAAAGAATAAAACAATCAGGGTTTTAAATGCAACGCCTTTATTGCTGTCCAAGGCTGGCAGAGAAAAAAATTACAACTCACTACGACATATCGACAACAAATCAATTGTTTCTACAACAAAATATGAGCTTCTGAAAAAATTGGCTAGAAATTAGGAAAGGCAGGATTGAGAAGAATTATTTAGTTGCAATTTTTCGTGGAAGATACAACTTACAAAATTAATATAAGATAACTTTTTTTCAACTCGCTCAATATATTAATTTAGCTAAAGAACGTCTTTTCGATGAACCACAATTTTCTATGCAAAAATTGCGAGATTTTGAGGTTCGACATTGAGCCGCTAGATGGCGACTTCGCGATACTTTTCTCACAAGTGAACTTTACCAGATAAACCTATAATATAGCCAGCCCCTTCGCATTAATCGATATCGTTATGAAGGCAATATTCAGCAGGTTCAAAATATGAATCCTTCTATTTCTGATGAGTGGTATTGCGATTTCGATACGTAATTCCATTCAAAGATATTATAAGTGGAGGTTCAATTAGTGAGGTTCGACTGTACTTTATGTTTTTATTAACAACATCTTACCGCAGAAATTAGAGTATGATCCACAGTGAAGAATCCTAGTGCCGAAAACTCAAAAGGTTGCATGCTCATGTACAAGCTCATTGTAAATATTTCCTAAAAATATATCATTTTTATGTATATTTTCAAAGTTCCAGCAGGTTTATTATCTATGAAATTGTAAAAATAAAAATATTTTCCTCCCTGTGACAACATAAAACAAGACACATTAAGGCGGTTCTTGCATTAATACAATATTTGTTTTAGTGATTAAAAAAAATGTGAAAAAGCAAAATTAATATTACTAGAAAGTGTCTTTAAACACTGAAAGTAATTTAACAGTGAAGTCACGAAAATATATCTTTGTAATAATATTGTAGTAGATTACGGAGAAAAAATATTTTTGTCCAGCGAATCAGTTTAAAGGTACTTTCAAGTTTTATTAACGAAAAAATTAATTTTTACTTTTTGTTCATATCGCACGAAGCTGAAAATAGACTATGTCATTTGTCTTATAAGTAGTGCAAGAACCACCTTATGCTTTGATACCTTCCGTCCTCGATCTATCACAGCAGTGTGTCGAATATTTTTTTCCAGCAAAATCGCAGGTGTCCTGTTGACCTGAAAACAATTTAAAGATTAATTCGACACTGAATCTACAAGTGTATCGAGACACAAAATAGTGTTTCCTGTGGCATACTTGTTCTGAAGTAAATTGGCAAGCCACTGAGAAGAACGTTAATCCTAGGATGGCCGGCAGAAGCCTTATAAGCGTAACAGTGACAAATATTACCGATACTTCTACGGTTAACATATAATAATATCGCGTGATCGATCCAAGAATTGTTAATGCTGTCCAGAAGAACAATCGGCTCGAGTAATAGTCGTTTAATCGTTCTACGATTCCAACGAGACTCGTGTACAATACACGCACATATTCCGGATTCGCAACACTCTCAGATCCGGGATTCTGGACTTTGATGCCTCGGTCGTGCTCCAACATCGTATTTAAATGACGAAGTCTCAATCCGAGAAGAACCGTAAAAACTGCAAACTGCAACAATTTCTTCAGTTTAATAATTAGACAATATGATAAAAATATATCTCTCTATAGAATAGAGCTGGCCGGGGTCAAGTGGCACATCAAGGCCCTTTTTTATTAATTGTAAGTCTCCCATGAGACCCCTTCCAAGGTCCTCATTTTTCGATGTCCCCCATAAGGGTTCCCCTCTAACGAATAGAATAAATTTACAAAATTTACAAAAATTTACAAAATTTACAAAAATTTACAAAATTTACAAAAATTTACAAAATTTACAAAATTTTACAAAATTTTACAAAATTTACAAAATTTACGAAATTTACAAAATTTACGAAATTTACAAAATTTACGAAATTTACAAAATTTACGAAATTTACAAAATTTACGAAATTTACGAAATTTACAAAATTTACGAAATTTACGAAATTTACAAAATTTACAAAATTTACGAAATTTACAAAATTTACGAAATTTACAAAATTTACAAAATTTACAAAATTTACGAAATTTACAAAATTTACGAAATTTACAAAATTTACGAAATTTACAAAATTTACGAAATTTACAAAATTTACGAAATTTACAAAATTTACAAAATTTACAAAATTTACAAAATTTACAAAATTTACGAAATTTACAAAATTTACAAAATTCGGAAAGGAAAATTTGCAATTATCATAAATTAACATAGAAGAGGGGGAAGCCTCTGTGCCCCCGGAAATGTGAAAATTTCAACTAAATCGGAAATGCCATTTCCGAAGGAAAAAAAAGTGGCAACTTTATTTAATCGAAAATTAGCATAAAATGAAATCGGACATTTTTACAAAAAATGTTGTTGGAAAGTACGCTTAAAATCAAAAATTTCATGTTCTTATGATTTTTTTTGCGAGCCGTAGTATTGGCGTTAAAAAATAAACAACGATTGTTTTCAGCGATTTTCAATGACTGGAATATGCAATAAAAAATCTTTAAAAAATCCTGAAGAAATGTGAGGACGTTTTGTTGAATTGAAAAATTGGGGTGTCCGAGTTGCCGTGTTTTGCCCCATATAACAAAAATTGAATGTTTGATTATTGTGAACGCCGATTATTTACCATGTACATCGAGTTTTCGATTTGAATAACGAATATCTCAGAGACTGGATCAAGAACGAGAGTCTCCCAAGCGGATTGTCTACCGATTGTAAGTACAATCAGCAAACCCGTGTACATGAAGCTCCAGAATCGTACGCGTTTGTTTTCCCGATAACCGGTAGCATCATTATGATATCCAGTCTTCTCGTCATAATTGTCGATAGATTGCACAACCTCGATCATAGATCGCTGAGAAAAACCGTCTTTGAGGACGCTATAAGTCCCGACAAAATATTGCAGCCACATCGTTAAGGTGATGAGAAGATTTTTGATGTCGTTGAATCGGTAAGGTATGTTACTGCGACAAACGTGGAAAAGCGTCACAATAATCGGCAATTGAAGCAACGACCAGATCTGCCCGAATCTGGAAAATTCAATCCTATTATTCGAAAGATTGTAAGGCGCGGCACAGGCAAGTTTCGGAAGATATCGCGAAGCTTGCAGAGCTTGATAAACATTCATTTTCGATTAAGTGTAAAGAAAATCGAGCGAGCACTGCTCCAACGTTACCGCCAGTTAACTGGCGAGTCACTTATTTCCTTTGTAAATATAAGGAAGCCAGTGAAGCTTAATGGGCTACATGGAACGTCCATTTGGAGATAAAGATCGAAAACAGGCAGCGTCGTTTACGTTAATGCACTATTCGCGCATCTCCAATCATGAAATCACATTATGAAACATGAGGACGTGTCAAGGATTTCACCTGAAATCAGCCAATGGAATGCTCTTACGTTATACATGTTCAATTTCATGCCAATTCGACAATCCTCAAAACATTACTTTTCGATTTTTTGGAAAAATCCATTCATTCTGGATTTATTCGAAATCATCGATATTCGGATATCGATGCGAAATGAATTATTTTTCTGAAAATTATTTGTTACACATTTTTTTTTCTACATTAGGAACTCCAGATGAACCTCAGTTCACACTAGATTGTCCTTTAAAATGCGCAAATTTTCTTTTCGAATTTTAATGCTTTATCGATTCATTTGTACCGCAAGAACTACCTTAATTATCCCGAAGATTTAGAAACAGAGCCTTCGGAGAGGACTGGTCTTTCTGCATAACGTTTTGGAGTGGAATATCTCATTCAGAATATTATTAAAAAGAATTCTAGAATTCATAGTTAAGAGGACGAAAAAAAAAAACGGTAAAATTCACCGTACATACGATGTAGCATAATTTTATTCAATATCGAGTTAATGAAATTATGTAAATTCGAGATCTTAACGAGTAACAGAAGCGCTAGGATGGACATTGGAAAAAAAAAAAATCGATCGACCTCCGTTTAAATATTTTTAACGTTACTTTAATGACGTAAATAAAATTCGGACTGCACTATGAGTACACGAAACTAGACAGTCAGGCTGATGGAAATTTTTCATCAATATTTCCATAGAAAACTTTATTCTGTAAACAGCGAACGTTTCACTGTTTTTTTTTTTTTTTTTTTTTTCTTTTTTTTGCTAAATTTTCCAAGGACCATCTTTAGAATTTTTGACAATTTCTTTTCATTCTCTTTCTTTAATCCACACAAAGGTATAAAGTTAAGTGACGGTACAATTTTACAACTATAATAATAATTATAAATATATGCGTATTTACACATATGTATAGAGCGTCGAAGGTATTGCTCTGGAACATGTCCATTTCAATGAAGAAAAAAATTTACGAGATGGTCTATAAACGGAAGTTTGTTTACTTTCTCACTCTCGGTGCACTAGTACATACAACCCGAGACACGCTAATACAGTGTATTTTAACTTGGGATATTCGTTCATGTATATGGTGACCATTCCCACGTACGGCAAGAATCCTCGGGCTCTACCGACTATGTCTTTGTTCGTTAGCCAAAGCTGGTTGGGTGCGTACAGACCTCTGTCGTCCACAGAATTGTTGTCACCTTTCGTCACGAACTTTATAGTACGATTTGCGTCACCCCTGCAACAATAATCATCGATGCTTTCGAATATTTTTATTGAAATAAAATAAGGGTCGAATTAAAAAAAAAAATTATATTTAACTAAATATGCAGAGGAGGCTCCACTTCTATTTTTTTTAATTACGAGACAATCCTACATTTGAAATTTCCTATATGTATAGATCACTGGCAAGAACCTTGATTATTTTGCTTGTAGACTGTAAACTTATTCAAGTGCCGCATGTTATTGTATTGTAGATACATTTGTTATACAAAAAGAAAGCTATTTTACACGGCAAAAGAATTTTTTTTATACAGGAACTTGAGGCTTATTTTAATGCAAAACATACTTATGAACAATCAATCACACGGCATTTCTATAAGAACTTTATTTTAGAAAAAAAAAAAATTAAACATATTTTTTACCTGAAATCTTGAAATTTTTTGACCTCTTCATACAAAAAGACATAAGTTGAATAATTCTCAATGTTTTAGATTATTTTGAGTATCCTGACATGAAAATCTTAAGAAAAAAAAAATATCAGGAAAACAAAGCTTTTTCCATGAAGAAGCAAAAATCGATTAACATACTTCCTCATAGAGGTAGCTTTCAAAATTTTTAAAAATAATGAAGAAGCCCCCTATGTTTAAATTCAAAATTGAACATGTCCAATTTTCAGACTCATAATTAGTTGTACAATAAAGCAATGACTGCATATCAAATGAAAAACTTTAACCCTTATAGTCAAGGAATAAATTTTGAAGTAATTTCAGAATTTGTTTCCTGTTTATTTGAGACATAAATAATGATCACCCTACAGTATATATCTATAGATATGGATTTCAGAAGCACTTTAACTCATATTTTCTAAAATATGCAGCCAATTGTCAATTTTTCTTTTCCTTTCTTCTAGTACAGTTCAGCAGAAATATATTTTAAGAAATTACGAATGATAATTTTCACTCATAATCCTAAGATTCCCACTAAAAGTCTCAACTTTATTATCATATATCTCAGAATCCACATGGGCAAAAGAAAAAGAAGAAATCTTGTAAAAAATCCTGACTTACAAATGACTTATCTGTGGAAAAATCCTTAAATAAAAAATCTCATTATCGTTACTTACTTTTCGTGCAATTTGAGTACTCTGTGGACGATTGGAATGTCACGTCCCTCTACTTTAAAGACAACAATCTCTCCGACACGCACGGGCTCATCCTGATAATTGGTTAAAAATAATAAGTCTCCTCTGTGAAATGCAGGTTCCATACTACCGCTGAAACATGAAAAAGTGCAAGCCCATTGAATGTCAACAATGCTAAAAAAAAAAAAAGGAGGTCGCCTACATTCGCGGATAGCTCGTGAGGGCTCGATGCGTTTTGTTCGTGCGATGGGTTAGGTTTTAGATTTACCTGAGAACAACGACGATGGGACTTTCGCTTCGTGTTACGACAACAAGGCCCTTCCATATCATCAAAGCCGATGATACGATCATACCAAAGCTCAGTACTTGATAGAGGAACTAAAAAATCATCGTAAAATTTCCATAATTTATGTTGTGTACGTCGGTTCTCTTACCGACATAAGCATATGTCAAAATTCTCGATATCAACGTAACTAACGATCATTTCTATTACAAATTGTAGAATTACCTGACGCTTGTTCATGCGCTTAAAATCGTCAAACACACCCTGCAACATCATGCCGGCCTTTTCGGATTAAACCGATGCCGCGATATCCGGAATGAGGAATAAAGTGAAATTTTATGTGCTACGTGGTTTTTTCTGGAGAACGGGTTACAGCCGGCGAATATACGCGTATGTTGGTTCTCACTGTACGGTGGCTTTTGCGTCCGCGATATAGGCGCTACCACGTCACGTAATATCAAAAAAACATTATGCCAGGTTTTCATAGGTGCGACAGCGTCAAGCGAGGAAGCGACACGCGTAGAGGAAATAGTGATGGGAAATGATGGTCATTTTTTCAAACGGTCAAATGACCGTCAAATTACGGTCACAGTGGGTAAAAAAAATAAAATGTTTCTGTAATTCATTGTGACCGTAGTTTTAGAGAGCTCGACAAAGTTAGCCATGCAACATTATTTTTTTTAAATTTAGCATATACCCTTCGATTGGTGGTCGTTTGGTAGTGTTTGGTAGTCTAATTTGATCGTTTGGTGGTCATTCGTTTAATTACAGTAATTAAAAGAAAAAATAAGGCCCAAAGTTAGCCAAACAATTTTTTTTTCCTCTAAATTAATTGAATTACGGCTCAATCGATGCAGAATCGTTTGGTGGCCACGAATATCATAATTAAAACGTTTGGTAGTCACTCGTTTGGCTAATAAACGTAAAAAACTTAATTGGCGGTTTCCATGAGATCAGCGCGCATCGGCGGCGCGCATGCGGCACGTGTCACTTCCGGTCATACCAATGCCCATCTGGGTTTCATGCACAAACCAATGCTTAATCAACGAGCTGTCATCTGGTATTTATTAGTTTTACAACGATAATCTCTCTAACTATAATCTCTCTAACACTGTCTTCAGGCCAGTAACAATTGTGATAAAGTGATGTTTTACGATCACGCCATGTGCGACTTTTTTTCTCCAGCAATTTTCAAGCCGTGGAGCTTAGCCTTTATTTATAATTTAACTAATACTTATAGAATTATTTGATTCAAGATATGAATTTACCGATCATTATTTTCAATGACATTAAATAACAGATGACAGCTCGTCGATTAAGCATTGATTTGTGCATGAAACCCAGATGGGCATTGGTATGACCGGAAGTGACACGTGCCGCATGCGCGCCGCCGATGCGCGCTGATCTCATGGAAACCGCCAATTAAGTTTTTTACGTTTATTAGCCAAACGAGTGACTACCAAACGTTTTAATTATGATATTCGTGGCCACCAAACGATTCTGCATCGATTGAGCCGTAATTCAATTAATTTAGAGGAAAAAAAAATTGTTTGGCTAACTTTGGGCCTTATTTTTTCTTTTAATTACTGTAATTAAACGAATGACCACCAAACGATCAAATTAGACTACCAAACACTACCAAACGACCACCAATCGAAGGATGTATGCTAAATTTAAAAAAAATAATGTTGCATGGCTAACTTTGTCGAGCTTCATTTTAGAGCCCCTCATGAAGTCGTCACATGACGGTCATTTGACCGAATACCTCTATCTAGATGCGTAAAGTGACCATAATTTTTGTTTCCGGTCACAAATTGTGGTTACATGTTCCTCTAATTCAATGAGATCGTCATTTTAGAGCCCCTCATGAAGCCGTCACATGACGGTCATTTGACCGAATACCTCTATCTAGATGCGTAAAATGACCATATTTTTTATTTCCGGTCACAAATTGTGGTTTCATGTTTCAAAAAAGATTACGCGCATTGAAACGGCGGCGTTGGCGCGATTTTTAAAAATTATAATAATCGTGAATTTTTCGTACTTCAATAGATTCAACCATATTAATTTCAATTAATTTAATTTCAATCTGGCTGAAGATTATATTTTAAATCGAATATATTGGTCGTAAAAGAAACGAAAAATCGTCACACCATTCTCTAAACCCTATTAATTGTACCGATTAAATATGCTTTGTCAACGAATGTACACTTTTTAAAATACCTCGCTATTTTCACTTCGTTACATAAAACAGTCATTAAAAATTGGTTTACATTACACGCTTTTATTTTTGACGGTCGCGTCATCGAAAAAGGGTAATTATTTCATGAGGCAGATAGTTATTGACGAAGAATTATATATTAAATATAATTTTCTAATTATATTACATTTTATTTGACAATTAAATGTATTATATATAATATATTAGTTAATTTAGAATTCTGCATGGAAGGGGTAGAATGGGTGAGTTATAAACCTGTGAAAAATAAATTCATTGATAAGATAAGAATCTAATAAAAAGAATGAAAAATATTGTATATATAGGGCAAAACACAAAAAGTCAGCTACCCTAATTCTTCGTGTCAAAAAAACCACACATTTCTTCAGGATGTTGGTCTAGTTGAAAAAAAAAACGTAGGAATTTCTTCAGATTTTTTAATTGCATATTCCAGCCATTGAAAATCGCTGAAGATAATCATTGTTTATTTTTTAACGCCAATACTAAGGCTCGGAAAAAAAAAAATCTTAGAACATAAAATTTTGAATTTTTAGCGCACTTTCCAACAACATTTTTTGTAAGATTCTCCGATTTCATTTTATGCTATTTTTCAATTAATTAAAGTTGCCACTTTTTTTTTGCCAAAACGACATTCCCGATTCAGTTGAAATTTTCACATTTTGCTCGCTGAAATGTCTAGAATCTTAGAAAAAATTGGGCGAGACGGGCGGCAATTTCGTTCCAGAGTTACAGCTCGCCAATTTTTGTCTAAGATTCTGGATATTTCAAAGAAAAAAATTATGAAAATTTCAGGTAAATCGGAAATGCCGTTTCGGAGGGAAAAAACGTGGCAATTTTATTTAATTGAAAAACAGCATAAAATAAAATCGTAGAAATTGACAAAAAATATTGTTGGAAAGTGCGCTAAAAATCCAACATTTTATGTTCTCACGATTTTTTTGTGTGAGCCTCAGTATTGGCGTTAAAAAATAAACAATGATTATTTTCCGAAAATTTAATAGCTGCAATATGCAATAAAAAAAAGCCTGAAAAAATTCCTACGTTTTCTCTTCAACCAGACAAACATCCCGAATAAATTTGAGGACGTTTCGTTGACATAAAAAAAAGGGGTTGCTGACTTCACCTCTTTTGCCACATATTTTCTCTGCAACATATTAATTACTCACTGCTGGGCAGCGCAAAGTCGATGCCCGCAATTCAATTTATCTATAGTTGCTAACTCCTCAGGTGTAAGTTTAAATTCGAAGATGTCGAAATTTTGGCGAATGCGATCAGTCGAAATTGATTTCGGTATTGGAATGGTTCCAATTTCCACCTGGAAATAAAAACGGAGCATCAAATATACTGGAATTGCTATGGAAATCCAAATAAAAAAAATAAAAAAAAAAGAAAAAAAAAAAAAAAAGAGTATCATAGAAAACTCGAAAAATAATTGTTTAAAAAAATGCTAACCAGGTATCTGAGTGTAATCTGAGCAGTTGTCTTTCCATACTTATCCGCGATTTTTTGAATCACCGCATTTTCGCCAATATGTTTCTTATCAGGTGTATCGCTTCTCCAGTTATAGCCTGGAGCACCGAGTGGGCTGTATGCCATCGTTTTAATTCCTTTCTTATCGCAGAATTCCCTCAATTTTTTCTGATTCAATTTCAGATGACACTCGATCTGATTGACAACCGGTTTGATCTTCGCTATCGCGAGAATTCGTTCGATCTGCTCGGCATTGAAATTGCTGAGGCCGATGCTCTTCACCAGGCCAAGATTAACGCACTCTTCCATCGCCTTCCATGTATCAACGTAATCCACGTTGCTCATCAATGGATTTCCCTTTTCGTCAACCGGCCAAATTCCTTCAGCATGTTCCTTTTGGGAAAAAAAAAAAAGAAAAAACGAAAGCGAATGAAAGATTTATTTTATTTTGAAATTAAATTTAATCGATTAAAATAATTAATTAAATCCAACCATTTTAAAAAATAATTTATTTAAAATGTTATAACTATTCGTATAATATTATACGCAAGATTAAAATGATAATTATTTTATATATAATGCTACTGGAAAATAAAATAACGTAACGATGTAATACATACTGGATAAGCGAAGGGCCAGTGCATCAGATAAAGGTCAATGTAATCCAGTCCCAGATTCTTCAGGGATTTCTTGCAATTAGGCACAACATTCTTTGGGTCATGTGCATTGTTCCACAGCTATAATAATAACAATAATTTGTCAAGATTAGACATTGAATATTTATTTTTTTTTTCTTTTGTGTTTAATCTGTGCTTTCATTTATTTTATTTCTTCCTGCTAGTTTTTCCATCGAAAAATATAATTTTTGGAAAAATCCTAATACTCGAGTGAAGATTTAAAAAATGATTAATAATGTGTTTAATATAAACATGGATTTATAATAATAATAATAATAATAATAGTATCTTTTGACACATTTATGTTGAGACAGCTTTTGAAACGGATTTTAACTTTTGATTTATTTTTCTTGATCAGCGAAATTTCTTTGCATTTAATGATACATACGCACCTTTGTTACGATGAACACGTCCTCGCGCTTAATCAGACCTTCTGCGATTTTGGCTCGAACCCCCTCGCCAACTAAATCCTCGCACTGGTATGCCAAAGCTGTGTCGATTAAACGATAGCCGGCATCAATCGCATCTTTAACAGCATCGCTTATACTTCGCCTCTTTTCCTGCGGGAAAACAGACACCGGTTAAACAACGCATGCTTTAAACAATAATTTTTTATTCACAACTTTAGCAGACTTTTCATTTTTTTCACGCAGGCTTTAGTTAAATTCGATTTTACGCTTAATACGCGAAAAAAAAGAAATCGTATGAGCAACGAACGTACGATTTTAGGCAATAGTTGCGATCGAATTAGCACTCGTGCGTAAAATACTTTATAAAAAAAAAAAAGACTTTATAAAAAATGTATGAAAAAATGAATTTTTCAATAAATTAACCGGCAACCCAACTTTTTTTTTTTACGAAAATGATTCATTAATTTTTCTGAATACGTGTGAATTTTTTCAGAATTTTGTCTAATTTTTTTGAAATTTCGGAGCTCGCCGTATAATTTTGGCTGAAAAAAATGTGATTTAAAGAAATTAGAGAAAATTCTGAAAAAATTCATACGTGTTCGGAAAAATTAGTGTATCATTTTCATTTTTTTTAAAAGTAGGGTTGCCGGCTGATTTGTTGAACAATTCATTTTTTCATTAGTTCATTCATTTTTTCATTAGAATTTGTCAATAAATTAACCGGCAACCCAACTTTTTTTTTTTACGAAAATGATTCATTAATTTTTCTGAATACGTGTGAATTTTTTCAGAATTTTGTCTAATTTTTTTGAAATTTCGGAGCTCGCCGTATAATTTTGGCTGAAAAAAAAGTGATTTAAAAAAATTAGAGAAAATTCTGAAAAAAATTCATACCTATTCGGAAAAAGTAATCAATCATTTTAATTTTAAAAAAAAGTTGGGTTGCCGGCGAATTTGTTGAACAATTCATTTTTCGTTCATTAGTTTATTAACAACATGTTCAAAATCAATCTTTGCACCATCTTCGTACACCTAATTTTTTTTTTAATTTTTGGGTCATTGAGAAGTTTGATACGGAATCGATCGCTCGATCGATTCCGTATCAATTCCCTACGATTTAAAAAAAAATCATTTGACGCAGAAATAAAATTAAGCAATTTTATAAATGAGAAAAAGCAAAAAAATAAATTACCAAAAAAAAAAAAAAAAAAAAGGCATAAAAAATAATATATCATTTATATTACACATTTTATTAGATATTTCAATGAAGCTCCTCACCTCAACTTCGAAGGTACCAAGCCCAAAGCACGGTATTTTTTGGCCACTGTTGAGAGTTATCGTTGGAGCTGTCATCTTCGATTCAACCGGTTGAACGAAATTCTTGACTTCTAAAAAATGATGCTCACACAGTTAGATGCTGTCCGACCAGTTAGCCAGTTAGCTCCCCTCTTAATGACTTGACGAGATCGGTCATGAAGTCGTTAAGCCTCTGAGAGTCGCCCCACCTTTTTCCAATGATTATGGTATATGTCAACGTCTCAGCTATCATCAACCTGCATGATAATATTATCGTGCAGAAAAAAAAAAAAAAGAAAAAAAAAAAAAAAAAATTCTCACGAGCTGATTGTGCGTCGCAAAACAGTGACGAACATAGCGTTGATAGTGAGTACAGACTTTATGCAATAACCATGCAACCTTGGGTGGGATTCACCGAGATTCAAGCCACTGTTATCGAACGAGCGAAATATGAGTTGACTAGTTTTTTTGATAATGTATTTATAACGATAAGACAGGAAATAACAATTGCATGCCAAAAGATAAGAACAAGTGGTTTATCAAAATGAAGGTGTTATATAAGAAAAAGGTTGCAAAGTAGAACCTTGCACAATTTGGTTGCTCATATTTTTGGCAGAATGCAGGCAAAGCCTCCTCTATGAGAAAGTACACTTTGGTCAATTTTGGATTTCTCATTGATGAATTTTTGTGGAGCATTTATTTTTGTCACATATTTTTAGAAAAAGCATTTTTTTTTTTTTTTTTTGAGATTTGTAGTATTTAATTTTATGTCAATTATTTTTTTTTATGTCAACAAAACGTCCTCACATTTCTTCAGGATGTTGGTCTAGTTGAAGAAAAATCTTAGGATTTTTTTACGATTTTTTAATTGCACTTTCCAGTCATTGAAAATCGTTGAATTATCTTCTTCATTGTTTATTTTTTAACGCGAATACTACTGCTCACACAAAAAAATCATAAGAACATCAAATTTTGGGTTTTCAACGTACTTTCCAACAATATTTTTTGTCAAATTCTAAGATTTTATTTTATGCTATTTTTCAATTAAACAAAGATGCCACTTTTTTCCCTCCGAAGTGACGCCGTTTAGGAGGGAAAAAAGTGGCAATTTTATCTACATGAATTTTTAGGAGAATCTGTAGCACTGTTCATTCATTGGACATTTTACTGATAACAGGACAATTAAAGAGTATTTTTTTTTTCGCATCCACAGCTTGAAGGCGAATCTCTCCAACAGGTCATTCACGACAGGTGAATGACGAGGTCGTATATGCATTAAAAAAAGTGACGATTGTATCGGACAGATCGAAATGATAAAAACGTCTAAAATGTAACAGACCCAATATAGCTACCTTGAGTAACTTCAATGTAAATGGAGATCTAAAACGAAAGTTGAGAAACTAGACACGTGTTGCTTGTCAGCGACCTTATATATATATATTTCAACCTACTTGAAAAGTTAAGATCCTTGGATCTGTCTAATTCTTCGTTGAGATCATTTCAAACTCTTATATATATATATATAAGATCCTTGGATCAATCTTGGATTTCAACCTTGGATCTGTCTAATTCTGCGTTGAGATCATTTCAACCTTATATATATATATATATATAAGGTTGAAATGAGCGTTTTTTTCAATTTTTTTTTTTTAATCCAAAACTGCGTCTTAAACAGCATAATCATAATAATAATTAGACAATTGGAACTTCATGGTTTTTTAATCTTAAAATCACCTTTGACACAGTTGACCATGATTGTCTCCTTGAAAAGTTAAGATCCTTGTATAGATACCTTATATATTATATATATATATATATATAAGGTTGAAATGATCTCAACGCAGAATTAGACAGATCCAAGGATCTTAACTTTTCAAGGAGACAATCATGGTCAACTGTGTCAAAGGTGATTTTAAGATTAAAAAACCATGAAGTTCCAATTGTCTAATTATTATTATGATTATGCTGTTTAAGACGCAGTTTTGGATTAAAAAAAAAAAAAAAAGAAAAAAACGCTTGATTTTAATTGATTGCATGATTACAATGATTTCAGTACGTATTTCCAAGCGAGACGTAGGACTTAAATTGACTATAGATGAAGAGAAAAAGAATTTGCAGATTGCTTCCTGATTTTTTTCACTTTTGACGAAGGTAACTCTATGAGGAAGTGTGATGATCAATTTTGGCTTCCTCGTAGAGGAAACTTCGTAAAAAGTGGAAAAATGAGGAAGCAATCTGCTTTGTTTTACTTCTTTTTCACTGGAAAATAAAATATCCTGTCATTTGTGAGAGCTACTGACCGACCAACATTTTTCAAAATGCCACCACGCCCTTTTTTTAACAAATTAAAAAACACACACACATTTTGATGAAAATAAAACTTCCTCTATGAGGAAGCACAAATATGTCTTGGGATTTTTTTTAACAACGTTAAAAGTCCGTCCCCGGCAAAATTCCAAATCTACACTACAGAAGACACTGAAAAATGTGTTTAAAAAATTCTAAAACCCATACAGATTTCAAACATGTTTGCATATTTTTCTGTGTTCTTTTTTTCGGATTTCTATTTTAAGTACTTTGACTTTACAACAGCCAAAAAAAAAAAAATCACACAAATGCAAAGATTTCTCAACGAAGAAACGAACGAGTACATGCAAAGTAGAACCTTGCACTTTGCTTCCTGTTTACTTCCACATTTTACAAAGCCACCTGTATGAGAAAGTACGTTAATTAATTTTGATGACATATCGTATAATTAGGAAGTATTTTATAAGGTAAATTAGAAGTAGCCTCAGTATTATCAAGGTAAGCAACATTGGCACCGAAGAAAAATGAACTCCAATTCATTTTTTCAATTCATCAGCAATTTAGTTTCCTGGCTGCAAAAAATTTCACAGCTCATTACGCCGCTTCAACAACGAGGTAATTATTTCGAGTCTCCAGTACAGCATTTGTGCAACTGTTTTATGATAAGTCACAAGTTTCTACAACAAGAAAATAGTTAGTTGTGCTTTTTCATGATAAACTACAACCATTTATCCGAAAATACAATTATCCAAATCAAGTACCAAAAGATTCGGTGTAATTTGTTGGAATTTATTGTAAAAACTACAACTTACAAAGATACATATAACAACTCTCTACAACTCAGTTGAATTATTAATTTATCGTCAAATAAAGAAAATCTTGCCAACGAATTACATCTATGAAAGACAGTGCAAGTTCTTGGCGTTTGGCAGTCAGCCGCTAGGTGGCTACGTCGCGATAGCTTTCTCGCAACTGTTCCAGTGAAGCTTATAAAATGCTCCAAACATTTTTCCGTCAGTCGAACTGGTTGTAAAGACAATATCTAGGAGCTTCAGAATATGAACCCTATTATTCCTTGCGAATGATATTGCAATTTCGATAATTCCATTCGCAGGAATTAATGAAAAAAGAAATTCCACTCGATGGAGTAATGAAAACATTTTGTTGGACAGTAAAAATGCCAGATCATGGAATAAAGTATAGAGAGTCTTGGCTCATATTATCGCTTGTTTTTTTTTTTCTTTTTTTTTTTTAACTAACGTTGATTAGAAGTAACAGAGAAGAAAAACATAATTATATTCATGAAGGTACCACATACAATACTATTTTTTCTTTTCACTATCATATACTATTAATTAACTCTTTAAATACTTGCTGTCAAGTCACTATCGTTTGATTGATAAATTTCCATTCGAATGATCAACGTAGGGACCGCCCATTTTTTAAAATATATATTATCCCTACCATCGTGCACTTTGGATATGCGGCATTGCTGGGTTTTCAAGATCGCGATATCGGTATTTTAAGATCCTCGATTCCGATTTATTCGGAGTATCCTTGCGTAAGCCATTCAGTTTATTAAGCGAATCAAATGCTCTCGCGGTACTAAATTGCCCTGAATTTCGTTTTGGCTCTTCAGGCATAGAGCGTTTAAAATAATTTCGATTTTTTTTCAAAAATGAATAGTTAGAAATAGTGTTTAACAAATTTATCGATTTTTCGTTCATCGATTTATAATGCTCACTTTGAAAATGAAATTTTTTTTTATTATTGCTTCTTCGCTGAGCTCATTTGCTATCGGACAAATATCAGATTTAGACAGAGGAACGAACATTCAAATTTTCCGGGTTTTGTTCAAGGAGTTACCACTTAATGTCATTGGTACGGTGGAGTAAAAAATGTTAAGGGGATTAATTAAAAATTACCATAATTAAATGGTGCAATGATAATAATTAATATGCAAGCACAAAAATTTGATACATTTTTGTGAGTGTAATTTTTTTTATTTATTTTGGAGCTAAGTTTATTGATACAAATTTTTTTTTTTATATTTTGCACTTTTCTTTTTTTTAATTTTTAATTACTTTTTAAAAAAATTTTGCAGCAATAATTATCAATTTTGTAGTAATTTTTGTAGTACTTTTTTGTTTCCAATTTAATTGTAAAAATGATTTCAACTTTTGTGTTTGCGCGAAAGTAATTTCAATCAATGTTAAAGTCATTATATGTGAAATTGCTGCACCATTTAATTTTCATGATTTTTTAGCCGACTCGAACTCCGTCTTAAACCACATAGAAAAGCCAATATTTTTATTTGAAATTTGGATTTTTATTTTAGGGAGTACCAGTGCAACGAACAGCAGGCATCTTCTTAAAGCAAGACAACAGCGTCGAGTTCAGTATCAAATTCCCGACGATGAACCATTTCCCTGCAATGTATCAGGTGCTGATTTTATCTTGTTAAATTAATGTTTCAACAGTATTTTGTTGTAAGCAAAAATTGGAAGATTCGTGCAAAAGGTATTTTGCAACTTAAAATTAATTACTGATGTCAAGTAAATCTCAAGTATTTCTATGAATCATAATTTTCAGAATCATCAGTATTCAAATGGATATGAAAATTTAATTGAGTTAATTCTATTCGAATAAGGGAGAATTAATGCATTAAAAAAAAAAAAAAAAATTTGCGTTTTTGAATTAAAAAACAATTGAAACAATTTTCATTTACAAAATTAATTCTTACGATTCATTATGAGAGAGTGAAAAAATAAAATATTCTTTTGCATATTTTTTAAATATTCATTCAATTTCACGCAGAATTTAAAGAATTAATTTTAAAATGAAAAAATAAATAAATTTGGCTGTCCAAAAGCGAACAGTTTTTGAATAAATGATATTTAAAAATTAATTTTCAGTAATGGGACATATTTCCTTGTAGCACAAATTTCTTAATTTCTAAATAATTGTCCTAATTCACAAGAAAAAAAATGGGCTGAAAAATAGGAATAAATGTATGAGGAATCGCTTTGATGAACAGCCGGTAGGTCCAAGAGTGTACCGACATCAGTTCACAAATTACGACCAGGTGACATTGATATTATCGGCGCTATGGGGGATTCTTTAACCGCTGGAACAGGCGCTATTGGCACAAATATATTTCACCTAGCAATTGAGAATCGAGGCGTTACGGTTTTTGGTGGCGGTCAAGGTACATGGAGGGAATACCTCACGATCCCCAATATTATCAAGGTAAGGCAAACATTGACAATGAAAAAAAAACTGCAATTTATCACAAAATTGTAAAACAAAAATTTCAACTTTCACACGAGTGCGAGAAATAGGCACTTCTCGCACTCGTGAAATAAAGTTGTATACAAAATTGGTGCGAAAAACTTTTTCGCAACTCGTGTGATTTCAGCACTCGTCAGAAAAAGTTTCATCGCACTCGTATCGTAATGTGCTATTATGTCACGCGGTGCGAGAAGTGCCTACTTCTCGCACTAAAGTGAAATAAATTTGTATCCAAAACTTTTTCGCAACTCGTGTGATTGTAACACTCGTCAGAAAAAGTTTCATCGCACTCGTATCGTAATGTGCTATTATGACACGCAGTGCGAGAAGTGCCTACTTTTCGCACTAGTGAAATAAACTTTTATACGAAACTCGTGCGAAAAGCTTTTTGGCAACTCGTGTGATTTCAACACTCGTCAGAAAAATGTTGATCGCACTCGTATCGTAATGTACTATTACCGCACTCGTATCGTAATGTACTATTACCGCACTCGTATCGTAATGTACCATTTCCGCACTCTTCGAGCTTCCGCGTGATTCTCCTCGGCAGTTTTGCATCACTGGCCTTATGTGGACTGTTTTAGTGTCATTATCTGTACTTGTTTATTCATTGGCAGGCATTTAATCCCAATTTAATTGGGCCCTCGCCGTACGATTCTTCGACACATCAGGAAGCCTCGGAGTTAAACGTCGCCGATTTAGCAGCATTATCCCGGGATCTTCCGTTTATGGCTGAGATTTTAGTGCACCGAATGAAGAGCCATCCGAAGGTCGATATGAAACATCACTGGAAGGTATAACAAACTTTAGCAATTTATTGGGGATTTTACACCGATTCGACCTGGGCCTGATCCTCGACATCTCGAACTTTTGGTCCCCACGATTTTTCTGTCATATTCTCCCAACTCTTCAGAGCACTAAAAAAAAAATTCAATTTTATTTTTTTAGCTTTTCTCGAAACAAAAAAAATCATAAACCTTTTTTTATTTTTTCTCAAAAAAAAAAAACAAAATCATTAAACTTTTTTTTTAATGTGAAAAAACTTTTAGATATTTAAAAAAAAGGTAATTTTATCCTTAATCCTGAATTTTATCCTTAATTCAGAATTATTATAATCCGTTGATACGAAATTGCAGCTAGTCAACATTTTCATTGGCCACAACGACTTTTGCAGTGAGATGTGCTATTTACCGTCAGGGCCATGGAGTATACTGAATACTCACAGAACCGAACTCATCGAGGCCTTGAGAATATTGAAGAAAAATTTGCCGAGAACTCTAGTTTCAATAATACCGCCGGTGAACGTAAACATTATCGCGTCATTGAAGAACAAACCACTGATCTGTGCGATGGCCACTCTCATAGAGTGCTCCTGCTTGGTGGGTCTACAGAGGCAAGCTCAATTGGAGGAATTTACGAAAATTATTGCCAGGTAAGACAATACAGCAGAGTCAATATACATACTGACGATATTCACTGTTTTCTAAGTCTGGCACATTTTCACATCAGATCTAGAAATTTTTCTAAACAAACCACTATTCTTAATAATTAATGGAATTTTCAGTATTCTGAAATTGAAATTGTATATACATATAAATTTTTTTTTTTTTAAATTACATGTTTTTCCATTAAAAAGTATTTTACGAATTTCTTAACGCAGCAAACCGTCCGTTTTATGCGACGAATTCGCTATTTTTTTTATAAATATTTTTTTTAACTGTACAAATTCTGTTGTTTTTGTCTCGAAATGTAATTCAATGTAATAGATCTTGTTCATCATGATGCATTTTTTTTTCTAGGTGGCAAGAAATCGACGAGGAAGTGGCAACCTATCCGGAATTTCAGACTGAAGATTTTACAGTGGTTGCTCAACCGTTTATGACCAACATGTCGTTTCCAACGAAACTCGATGGAAGCCCTGACTGGCGTTACCTATCGATAGACTGCTTTCATCTTAGCCAGATCGGCAATGCCAGAGGTGAAGGTTTTATTTAGAATAGCAGACACCGAGCATAAGCCTAATTACATATTTAAAAAATTGACCAGGTACCAAAATTGACGAGCTGGTCGATTTTTGACCAGTTCGTAGCTGGTCGATTTTTTAACAGATCGTATCTGGTCGATTTTTGAACAGTTCGTATCACGTCGATTTTTGACCAGTTCGTATCTGGTCGATCTTTCACCAGTTCGTATCTGGTCGATTTTTGACCAGTTCATATCTCATCGATTTTTTACCAGTTCGTATCTGGTCGATTTTTCACCAGTTCGTATCTGGTAATTATTTTAAACGTTAATCGGTTCTTTTACTCTTGTATGGAAAACATTTTTTTTAGCTAAAAAAATATTTTTAAAAATGATTAAAACCAAAAAAAGAAAAAACATTGATTGAAACCGCAAGAATATGATCGCATACAAATGATCGGAAACAGGTATGGAATGGCCAAAAAAAAAAAGTTAACCATTACATTGCTTAATTTCCTCATAAAAGGTTCAACAATTTTTTTCATACATACTCTTTTTTTCAAACATATCTTATTTCTCGAAATTCGAGATTTTATTACGAATATTTAGGTACAAAAAAAATTGATGAAGGATTTAATCTGGAAGTCTGATATTTTCAGAGTATTTTTTTTTTTTAATATATTTAGAGACGATTTGTGGGGCATGACAAAATCGGTCGGGACCCTAAATAAGAACCACCCTAACAGAGTTGATACATGATCAGGTAATGTACCATATACATTCAGACATGATCTTGTATGATGCATATCTGACATATATGAACATGATCCTTTTTTCTCGGGTACTTCAATAGATTGAAAAACGAAAAAAAAAGAAACTGAAAAATAAAATATTTATCAATTTTCCGTGGCTCTGTCTATCTACCAGTAAAACTCTACAATCCTAGCACACACGTAATCCAAAAGTCTCTTTCACCTGATTTATTACATAATTTTTATTCTAACATTATTCTCGTTATCGACTATTTTATTTTTTCAGTGACTCTCGGCGCATGGGCCAATATGTTGGAGCCGTTTGGCAAAAAGTCTCGAAAAGAGCAGCTAATCGAGACGCTAACGTGTCCGACGGAATCTCGGCCCTACATAGCAACTGCAGGCAACAGCTAGCGAGCCTGAAATACTTATTCAAAAAAAGATTAATCTGAATAGGATCGGTAGAAATGATTTTTTTGTACAATTTTTAAAAACAATAAAGGGAGTGTGTGACTCCAAAAATGAAGGTGCAATACAATTAAAAAAAAAGAAAAAAAAAAAAACTTCAGCGTATTCGCATTGACAAATACTCTAATTATGTGGTTGATCAGGTCAAAGAAAATGCAAATAATGCTTCAGACAAATTTTCTTTTACTTATTTCTATACAAATATATTACTCAAAATGATTCTTCAAATTTATGGAAAAATCCTGGTGTCATTCGGGACGTAGGAACTTCTGGATGCTTTCCTTTTTGCAAGTATACTCCGGAGGACACTGATTCTTCATGCCGTGCTCAATCGCCTTTTTGAAATCCATCAACGTTTTTTCGTATTTTCTGTTTAATTGGGTATATCTGAAAGGACAAAATAATGATTAACGATTGCTTCAAAAAGGAAAAAATAAAAAAAGAGGATGCAGGTATGTGAAGACTGCATACTGTGGCATCAGCTTTATCGTTTGAATTATCATTTCGACAGCACCAAGATAATCCGTTGCGGTGTTTGGTACCTCGCAAGCAGCTCTATAGAGACATGTGTCTCCTATTAAATAACCGAGGGCTAATGCAATTTCACCCTCCGACACGACGTTCACTGAAAAATAAAACAGGCGACAAATTAAGCTGTGAATCTTGAGTTACTTCCTGTGAGCTAATATAGCTGCAATCAAACCTTCATTTATTTCACGACTCCTGTGATCATTATCCAGATAACCAGCTCCAAACACAACTGCTTTCAGTGCCAAAAGTAACAGAATGTTCGATAGGTTCAAGTTTAGTACCTGTTAAACGAAAATAAATATTCGACTGGCAGCAGTCCTTTTGTTACTATTTATTCGATAAGTTTCAGGTGCAGAAAGTTCACTACTCTGTACTTATTTCGTGCGAGATACGAGAGTAATAAACGTGTAATAAAACACGTTCAAATTGGTAATAAACGACGATAATTTAAAGTCTAATTTAGCTAAATTAAAAAAAAAATCACTTTCTTGCTAATCTAATAAAGTTTCTTAATAATCTAATAAACGAGGATAATTTAAAGTCAAATTTAGCTAAATTAAAAAAAAAAAATTACTTTCTTGCTCATAAAAAAAAAACATGCAACTCTGTTGCATCTTGAAAGTATAAATGAAAAGTATAAAATAATAAGGAAGCTATTTGTAAGTTTGTACTTTGCAGGCTTGTCTAAATAATGCATAGTTTATCAAATTAACGAAGAAACAATTTTTAAAAATCTAACCACTCGATAGAGATATACCAATCATGGTATAATTATTTCTGTTGCCATAGAAAAATTTCAGCCAAATGTCTCGTAACTCTTAAAATAGAATTTACAGAAAAATAACAGAATTTGCGTTAATAAAATTCACGCAGCTTTTTTCATCATTCGTTAATAAAAAAAAAATACCTGGTTGCTGATAGATGTTCTTTGAACAAGTTCCTTTGCAATTTCAGCAAGCATAGAGCCAGTTTCCCGTTTATTCTCCTTTTCGTAATTAAGATTTTCGGTATTTTTCGCGAAGACTACGTGTGTAAGCAACGTGAGTAAAAAAATTGTCTGCCAGGAGCCTTTCATTTTTATGTATTTTAGAAACAACCACAAAAATCCGTAAGTTGAACAATTTTGTACGGTGACTCACGTAAAACTAGTCGTACTGAAGGTGCGACGGCTCGACTTATAGGGACGTTACGTTACCAGCAATGCGTGAAACACCCTGTTCATCAAGTCTGTTCATGTGCATCGAATGCTAAAGTTTTCGGTGTCTTTTATTTCCGAGTCGCGTAATAATTCGTATAATAGTAAAGCTCTGCAGCGCAAAGTCATCATCTTCTATTACAGCACTTTCCTCGGGCTATTGACGGAAATAAGAGGTGAAAGTAATGGTTCGAACTTTTACTTAAATTACCCCGGTAATGTGGAGCGATGAGGCATCTAATAATTCATGTAATTAAACTTTTTGTCGTTGCGTGACAAGTGGATGGCATTTATCGCATAATCACAAACTATATGGCATTTATTATTTTATGCCACACGCTGGGAGAAGTAGGCACTTCTCGCACTAGTGCGATAATAGTGTATTACAATACGAGTGCGATAAAAGTTTTTCTTGACGACTGTGAGTTTGCAGCACGAGTCGAAGACGAGTGTTGCAATCGCAAGAGTTGAGAAAAAGTTTCTCGCACGAGTTTCGTATACAACTTTATCGCACTAGTGCGAGAAGTGCCTACTTCTCGCACGCTAACCGAAGTGAAGAGCGCGAGAAGTGCCTGCTTGAGAAAAAGTATCTCGCACGAGTTTCGTATACAACTTTATCGCACTAGTGCGAGAAGTGCCTACTTCTCGCACGCTAACCGAAGTGAAGAGCGCGAGAAGTGCCTGCTTGAGAAAAAGTTTCTCGCACGAGTTTCGTAAACAACTTTATCGCACTAGTGCGAGAAGCAGGCACTTCTCGCACTAGTGCGAAGTGAAGAGTGCGAGAAGCAGGCACTTCTCGCACTCTTCACTTCGCTTAGCGTGCGAGAAGTAGGCACTTCTCGCACCGAGTGCTATAAAATTGTATACGAAACTCGTGCGAGAAACATTTTTCTGATCTCGTGTGATTGGAACAGTTAAATAGTCAATAATTTAAATAGCCAGCAGGATTTTAATTTCATTAAAAATATAGTAAATCGGATAATTAATTATTGTTTATAATTATAATCAATCTTAATGAAAAGAAAAAGTACCACTTGTGATGCTTATTTGTCCGCTTGTCACAAGCGGACAGACTATTAACGTGAACGTACTTTTTTACACTATTCGTCAATTTCTTTTGTTTAATTAACTTTTCGTCAGCCTTGCGATATTCGAGAAAAATCTCAATGAATTTGAAACTCCGATCTAGTTTGACGTATATACATGAGTTTCAGAATTTTTAAATAATTCACCAAATAGAGGTGATGTTGACAAAAGTCGAGTGGAAATTTTGGTATTCGCCAGGTTTATTAATACATGACTTTCGTCAATTGTCGTACTTTTTCCAAAATTCGAGAGGACGTACATAAAATAATTTCTCATTAAAGTCAGTCGAAAAAAAAGCTTTCTCAATTATTACATGTCAAATAAAAAAAAAAAAGCAACTATAGTACAAGCTTAAGAATTTATTTAATATTTATACAAAGCGAAAGCCAAAATCGCTAATCTTACATCCCGATAATAGAGAAATAAATCATGAAATCAATGTGCAAAGTTTCACTTTATAGTTTTAAATTATTTAATACAGTAACTGATAGAAGACAAATAAGTCAAGTAGATACAAATTACTTTTGATAAAGCTAAAGCTCTACTAGAAGAAGTTGTAAAGTCGCGATCATAAGTATACAACGACATGTTTACCGATAGCTTTTTGCCAGTACAACAAAAAAAAAAAGAAGACAAGTCCTACACCAAATAGAGTCTTCTGCTCCAGGGAGTTTAACGACTGGACTCGTCGGACTGTATTATGAAAAGCGCGTGTGTCTCATAAAGTTCCAGAGTGGAGTAAAAGCGCACATTTTGTCGAAAATTGTTGGGCACTTATATTCTACTATAACATCTACCTCTACATTGTCGTTTGCATTCAAGCCAACATCACATTCCCCATGTCGAGTAATGCATTTTTATTATTCCAGGCTCGTCCTTTTATTTCTACCTCGGGCATTCGCAAAATGCTCACGGAAGCTTATTATCTTAACAACTATCCACAAAGTATCGATGATGCATAAATGATAAACTTTTATATTCATGATGCCCAATGAACAAGCTCAGAATATGAAATTCCGAGTATATGTAATGCTATGGAAATTACATACTGGCTATAAGTAATAATATGGTGAATTTTAGCGACGGAGAAACTATGCGCTCGATCATGCGGAAGCCCTCTGATCGTTGCATAATTCAGCGAGATCATGAACACGATTGTGGTAAGAAAAAAACTTTTTCAGCTTTTCCACATCAAGAATTCTCGATTATTCACATCGCTTCGATCATTTTTGCTCTCAGAGCTTTTCCTCTTTCCTGAACAAAAAAAAAGAAATGTAGAGGCATCAACTACAGCTGGGTAATGCTAATAAATACAATTTGTTTGAATAGTCGCTAAAGCGAATGATATTCCTGCATGGGTCATTGAATTATTTCACGATCTTTTGAATCATAGATCACGTACTTGCGCGGTGAATCTTCCATCGAATAAGCATGATGTTCTCTGTGGTCATGCGCAATGTCACTGTTATCATAGATCCCTGAGACGCGCACCGGAGCGAAACTCTGCTTGTGAAGAGAGACAGAAATAGGGGCGAGCGTACCCGGAAAAAAGGAGGTGGAGGGCAAGTGGGCTTGTTTGAAGAAAGTATGAACATTTGTTTGAATCGAATATGAAAGTTTCTTTAAGTCAAATAAAATGTATTTGAATCAAGTAAATTTTTTTATAGGCTGGCCATTAAATAAATGAGTTTGTTGAATTTAATTACAATTATCTCTTAAAATGCCAGTCTAATAAGATTTGTATTTGTAATGTATTTATTAGCCATTCTTGTACTCTGTGGGCTTCAGAATTTTTGACATAGATTTTTCATTTCGAATGTCTATCTTTCATGCTTATCTTAAGTATCTGTCTATTTACATTTCCTCTACACTCTTCGTTCTTTGCATTTTTCTCCATTCACTCTTCCTTTCCCTTAAAGCTTTCTCAAAATCTCTACAATATTCGCATAAACTGGATTTTATATGCCCTCTCAAAATTCTGTTCCATTAATTTTGAACCCATTTTTTGAACAGTTCATCGACCTTTTTCTAAAAAGGTTTCTATAAATTCTGCTATATTTTATTTGATTGTGTAAAAAAAATTGTGCTCAAAGAGCGAATCAGTCTCGTTAATCTGTTATTTACCTTAGAGATGTTCATTTAAATATTTTAATACATTCAGTGTATTTATAATTTACATCGTACTATTTATAATTTACAACAGTCATCCAATCACTCGGCCAATCTACCTTTCATAGCCATTAACATTGATAGATATCCCATCGAGTTCTTCAGTATCTGTTCAATTGAAAATAAATCTGGTAACAAACTTTCCACATAATCAATAGTGCAATAAATTTCTGACTCACAGTGTTGAAGAGCTCCATGTTGAAAGTACAGAATTTGCCAGCTCTCAATTCAAGCGATCTGGCCGATCTTTGGGAGACTAAGATGAAGGCTCTTGCTTCTTTCGGTGCTAAATCGTACCATCGCGTTGCATAAAAGTCATTGGAAATACTGGTACTCTGCCAACATAATAAGGAGTCGAACTCAGTTTTAACTTGTCTTAAAACGTGTTCTTTTTACATGTACATTTAGTCTTACATTTTTTAAAAGTTCCTTAGAGTTATTTAGTTCAATTTTAGGTTTTTTACTACACTAAAAATTAAATTTTTTTTTTTTTATGCCACGCTTTATATCCTTGTGATTTTCATGTCAAGAGATACTCAGAATGATCCAAAATCTCGAGAAAAATTGTTTAATAAAAATATCCGGAATGTCCTCAAAATTGAATAGAAATAAAAAAATGTATGAACTGTGAATAAGTGAATCATTTGATAATTAAACAACAATGTATTTTAAGCAAAAAAATAGAAATAAAAATTTCATAGCTTCACGCTCGAGGCTGTAATATTTTCTAATTCCAGTTACTGTTCTTGGATCATAAGTCGTAATTTTTAAATACGATATGGTGTATGGAAATTTGAATTAATCGTGCAGAAGTACATCCGGGATTGAAGACCGTAGATATACTTACTTCAGTGAAAAGTCTCTCGCCCACGTAACAATAGATGAAAAGATGTTCGAGGGTGACTGTCGCGTAGAACGTACGAAATATTAGCACGGGTATTGGAAGAGACTGACCATTTAAGTCGAAAGTTCTCTAAATATTTTGTTAAAAACACAAGAATAATATATTTCTACCAGACTATTAACTTTTTGAGGACGGGTCTGATCGATATTATCGACCAGAGTCGTCCTGAAAGGGTTAAAAAAAATTGGAAACTATTAAATTATAAATTAGCAAATTATCAATCAAAATAATGATGATGCTTTATAACAGAGGAAACTTTTTATGCAACAAAACACGAAAATTGTGTGAAATGTCCAAAAAAAAGTCATCCAGACATAAAATACACACGTACTCTTCTTTGAAATATTTAAATATTTAGAAAAATAATAATTCATATAAATAATTGTTCTTGCCCCCAAAAATCAGCACTATGAAGGATTTAACTTCCATAAATTAAAATTTTAAATAAAAGTAATAATTTTATAAAATAAAAAATAATAATTCATGAGACGAGACGAATTAATGTATTTCGTGAGAAATTTCAATAAACTTTCAACATTTTCAGCAACAACTTGTGAAATAAACGACATTAAAAAAAAGAAAAAACTCGTTTTGAGTCGAGAACGAATTTTTTTTAGCACAGCTTCTTCTACGTGACGAAATTAATCAATTCTACTGTGCATGTCTTTTGACTCAGATCTTACCCTGAACATTGCATAGCCCTGGAGGCAAACGGTCACTGTGCAGACCAACATTTGGGCGAGAAGTACTGGACTAAATAATTTGTCTATCGTCCGCGTCTGCCTCGTTAAAATAAAAGTGCAATTTATATATTTTGGCAGTTTAATTACAGATATATATTTAATTTAAAAAAAAAAGAAAAAAATTCTCGCCTGGAATCTTACTGATTGAGCTCCTCGTGGCGTCTCACAATCGCTCTGAGCCTTCGCCAATATTGTACAGGCTCCCGTTCAGTCATTTCGCTTCCAAGATTTAACAGCGAATTACGTATGATACTGAGCTGACCACATAAATGAAGCACCACCGTTGAGACGTACATATCTGGTCCGGTGTACGCAAAAGCCCCGAGCATCGTACTGAACGACAGGATCATCCATACGGGCACAAAAATAAAAGGTCTCGTGGTGTTGAATGGCAAATATGATTCCAAGAGAAAACCGTAAGCCAAACGGGGATCCCTGTCGGGATCTTTGCCGCTTCCCAGGATCACGCAGAGCTAAACGCGTTACAGACTGATATTTTATTCTTAGCTGTATATATCAACCCTTTTGTAAGGAGGTACCCGAGGAATTTCTTTTTTTTTTTTTTTCTAGACGCGTCAGTATAATTATTTTTCTTTTATTTTGCATAATTTGTAACGTGAAATGATGTAGAGTCAATTTTTGTTTTTCTTTGAAAACCGAAAATCTTGATTTTTTAATTTTTGCCAAAAAAAAAAAAGGTTTTTTAAATGTATGAAAAAAATTGGCAAAGGCATGAATTTTAAAAACGTAGTTTTGTTTTACAAATTTGAAAAAGTGGTGACAATTTTTTTCCTTGATTTTTTTTATTCTATAGTATTGTTATCAACTGGTTTATTTTTTATTTTGCAAAAAAAATTAAATAATCAAATAATTTTTCAAAAATCCAGATCTTTGGTTTTAGAAAAATGTGTCTCCGTAACACATCCGTCTGAAATGTTTCTTACAATATCCCCGATTTATTTGTAAAACCCTCATATATATATTTTTTTTTTCGTGATTTATTTTAACAAATCATTTTTTACTTTATATAAATCGAATTTTATCGCACAATTTTTTATCAAAAAGAAAAAAAAATCCAAAATCTTCAACAAGGGCGAATTATTTTAAAAAAAAAAAAGCATTTAAAACCAAGACTCAATAGAGTCATAAAAAAATATTACTTGTTTTGGTGTGGCCTAGAATTTTTTGAAGACTTTCAAAATGTTACTACAATTTTTCCTCATATAAGCTCCACAAAATTAAATATTTTTCTACCCTACATTCCTTAACAGGATAATTTTATTTTATTTTTTCAATTTACCTGAGTGACGACTAAAGCGCCAAAACAGAGAGCGCAGCTACCGAACGATAGTTTGGAATTTATATTGCTAATTCGAGCGGTCACCATCATCGTTTCCCGGTCTTCTTTCGTTCGTACATTTGACCAGTCCTGGGCTATCGACGTGGCCATCGACTCGATAACTTATAAATCAAAGATTCTAATTATTTTTTCTTCTTTTTTTCTACACCCCAACGATATCGTTAATTTTCATTTTTCACCATTTCTCCGATACTGAAGAACGGTCATTTTCATTATCGACATGGATATAGACAAATTGGTAGAAAGACAATCGATCGTCATGTTCATGTCATCTAGGATTATTAGTAAGCTAGCTGTTTGAGGAATCCAGACGCACACCGTCATCAAAAATACCCAAATCCAGGCTCTGTGTCGCGCTACAACACCTTCATCCTTTTTTGGATGAAAACCTAATAATTTCAGGTAATACACATTCCAGCCGTAGGTATAAGCCAATCCTGATGAACGCAGCGTGCACAGAGTCGATTAAATTTTACATAAAATACATACGGAATATTCCATGACAATGTACACAAGATGAAACTCGAGCTTCTTTAATTTTCGAATACTTTTTTTACATTGTTGCTTTTACAGAAAAGAACGTACCTAATGATTTTTATGAAATTTTTCATTCGCGCCATTCTTGATTTAACAAAACAAAATTTTATATTTGCAATTAAAAGAAATTCAATTATCAACCAAAAACATCATTTCGACATAAATAGCGTGGCCCATTTTTTTTTCTCTTTATGTAACGCAGTTTGATATAAAAATAATTGAAAAGTTGATAAACATTGTGTGGAGTATGTTTATCATGTTTAGAGTACTAAGTACTCTAGATAAATATGCTCGATATGATGTTTATCAATATGTGTAGTAATTTTATATTAAAATACGTTGCATGAAAAAAAAAAAACTGAAATTATGTTTTTTATTGAAGTTACAATTTTTTTATTTTGCACTTTTTCTTTGTTTGTAAATGAAGAAAGACCCGAGATAAAAATCACAGATGTTCATGTTTAGTAATAATAATAATAATAATAATAATAATTTTTTTTAGCCACTCTCGCCCTTTGGGGTATTAGAATAATTCTTGTTTTACATGTATTTTTACGTCATATATCGTACAGTGTACTTTTTAATTTGATTTGTCACATATTTATTTTCGTAATCACATTTTCATTAATCGCTCACAATTTCGTCAACTTCCACACCTTCATTCAGTCGACTTGGTCTTTCCACTTCTTCTCATACTCTCGACAATATATACACAAACTATGTTTAGTCTCCACTTTCAACAATCTATTTCACTGTGCATTTCTGCCTTCAAAAATCTTCTCTACCTCCCTGCTTAGGTTTAGTAATAACAATAATAGAAAAAAAAAAGTATTAGGGCAATTGAAAAGTTATTAAAAAAAAAAGACAAAAATTGTTATTGAAAAAAAAAAGCTGTAAAATGTTTGTTCAACTCTGAAATATTGATATTACGATCATAGGCTTAGAATTTCGTGTTTTCAATCATTTTTTAGCATTTTTTCTTTTTTTTACTATAAATTAATTTTTATTTATTAATCAAGAAGGGTTGAAAATAAAAATTTAATAAAAATCGCTGGTATATTTTTCAGTAAGAATATAAAAAAATACAAGAGATATCGAAGAGGCTCGGGTCTCATTTTATGCGAATTACCATGGAACGCCCCATGTATTTGTTTTCATACTGAGAAAAAAATATATATCCCTTGAATCAACTATATTTACGATTAGGGCACAAAAACAAATGTTTGCAGATTGAAACAAAGATTTAGTCGATGCTACAAACGGTTGATAATATTAAACGTTTCTTTATTTACTGCAGTGAGAAAAAATGTGTTAAGCAGATGTTTTTCCCTACCAAGATTTTTTTTTTTTTTTTTTTTTTTCGTTACTAAAATAATTTCTCAAATAATTGTATAAGAATTATCTCCATTAATTAATGAAACTTCGTTGTTCGTCACACGTAAACGCTAATTCGATTGATATTAAGCGATGTTTCTTTTTCCCAGTGAGATCTGTACGAAAAATCTCTTCTGTCGCGCACCTTTATTGTCGTCCATCGAAGCTCGCTGCCGCGCGGTATATCTACAACTGATAGACGTTCCGTGAGAAAAAAAAATGCGACTACATATAGATAAATGTATATTTTTGTGCGCCTCCCTTGTCACGCATGATTCGCGTAGTCAAAAAGGGCAGGAGCTTCGTCCCCACTCTTATGGCTATAAGTGGGATATATATCATAAACGGAGGACTTCATCGTAGGCTCCAAACGTTTTTCTGCATAAAAATGTGTCGTCAATAGTGAGCAGTACATAACAATAGCTTCGACCATAGTGTTTCTCCAAGAGTTATGACATCCAGAGAATCGCGACTGTACTTGCAAAAGGGAGTTTGAAGCTCTTCTCGGAAGACGAAAAACGTTGTTGACAATATTTCGAGGACTGAATATAATCGTATCGAAATTTTGCATATCTATAAATGGATACATTAAATGCAGAATGTAATAGCACTTCATTATTTTGTACGTTAGTTATTGAAAAAAACTTTTATGCCACGCGGTGCGAGAAAGTTGTATACGACACTCGTGCGAGAAACTTTTTCTCAACTCGTGTGATTGCAACACTCGTCTTCGATATGTGCAAACTTCACACTCGTCAAGAAAAAGTTTAATCGTATCGTTATATACTATTATCGCACTAAGTATCATATATATATACTATTTCTTAATTCATGTGATAGCAACACTTGTCAGAAAAACTACACTTTCTACCGCACTTATATTGTAGTGCACTATCTACACATAATAATAATAATAATGTAAACATAATAATAAAAATATAAATAATAATAATGACTTCTAGAAATCTTGGCGTAACCATGATTGGCATCGTGTTGAAAAGTTTTATTTGCGAGTACTTTTATTGGTACACTATACCACGTCCCTTGACTCGTGTCTCTGTAAAGGATGTGCGCTAATAAAGCTAATAAAGGTATGTGTGAGATAATAAGTATCTGAGAAAGTATTAGCTACTGGTGAGATAAGTGTGTGGAAAAATATCTGCAGGTGAGATAAGTGTGCGAGAAAGTATCGACATCGCTTGTGCTCATGCGCAGTATTTCGTTTCTATTTTTACCGATAAATGTCAAAGAAGATATATTCTTCTTTGTAAATGTACAGGGCATTTCATTACCAATTCGACCTGAGTCGGACTCTCAAACTCATTTTAAGATGATTTGCTATACCGACTGAGTCACCGTAGGTGCGAGAGAGATAGCAGAATCTTCCCGAAGCATTTTTCTTGGCTGCGGTTGATTTTTCGGGTAAAAGATGACAACGGTTGACTGCAGAATTCTAAGACGCAGTCAACCGTTCTCTTCTTTTATTGAAAATATCAAATGGGAACGAGAACAACGCTTTACAGTTTTTGTTACCGACCGAGCAGCAGCACATCACCCGAAAATTTAGTCGGTTACTTACCAACACAAAACACCAACTGTATCCTCCCAATTTTCGCTTCAACGTCATTCGACAAACTAACACCGAATGGCGCAGGAGAACCGCGCAATCCTCTCCATTCACCGTGTAGTTTTACAGGAGTTGGGCTTGGGTCTTGCGGCTGTGACTGTCGTGTGGTAGTTCATTTTCCAGCGAAGCAAAATTTCAATAACGCTATCTCGCCGTGGCGACCAACGGTCTTCTTTTAACTATCATCAAATAATAATAACCAAAGAAATGTCACAATGAGGATTCTTAAGTGTGTTTTTATACTACTAACGGCCACAGTTGCGCCGTTTACCAGAGCTTGTAAGTAACACAAAAGAAAAAAGAACAAAATCTACGCATCTTGTCATTCATAAAACGGCTACAAAGCGCGACATATTTCAAGCGTGACTCCTCCAGAGACCAAGCCCACTTCTATCAACATGGCGTGGGCTATTGTAATAACATGCCACTGTTTAACCGTCATTACGATACTCCCTTTTTCCCAAATAACAATAATAATAACAATGAAATATTCATATCGAACTGAATCTCTTTAAAAACCAAAAAAAATCAAAGAAATCCCGATATTTTTATCAAATACACGTAAAGTGTGTTACGCAATTAACGCGATGCTCCAAAGTTAATTAGCACACTCATTTGTTTACGATAAATAAAAAACCTTAATCGTAAATTATAAAACGCAGATACTTTTTTTTTTTTTCTTTAAATGAATCAGCGATGTATTAACGTTAATTGTACTATTCTATTTAGGCCAAATTTATGCTGATACTTGAGATTGTTTATCACCATGGTTTTCCCTGCATATATATATATATACATATAAAGCATTTGGCTGACCTATTTACATGCTTGAATGGTTTATCAATAAGTTAAGGAAATTCGTGATGGAATTATTCTCCGAATAATTCTATCCTGTATACATACTTTGATATCAATGAGTCATGTTTACCCCTTCCAATTGCGTGACTTCACACATTGATAGCTAAGAATTATGTCTCATTCTAATAATTATTTTCAGATGACTACGAATGCAATTTGCCGTTGCTTCACAAAGCCGTGCTAACGGCTACTTCTTCGTCTTCGGACAGGGGTCCAAATCAGGCCAGACTTTACGGTAAATTTTTATAATCCGCTATGCAACTTATCGCTCTTATTTTTATATGTTGACTATAAATTATGAAGATGCATTGCGTATGTTTCACAATGTTTTTTGAAAATTCAACAAGAATAAAAGGCGGCAATTGTTATTCATTTTTTTATACAAACTCTGCTATTATAGGCCACATTCTGTAATTTCTGGAAAGCCAGAAATTACAGAATAATTGATTCTCTGGGAAACATTAATTTATGTTAATAGTCCAATAAAAAATCTGCAAACCTGTAAAAGTCACTTTTTTATCTTCGATCAAAGAAGCGGAAGAATTAGGCTATTTACTGAAATGTTGTAAAAGAAATGAAAACAAATGAAATTTTTCAAAAAATAAATATGTTATAAAATTTGAATCGTTCGACCGAGTTGCGTCAAATTTTGTCCGCAAACCTTGTTCTAAACTTTGCAAAGCACAAGGGTACCAAATTTTATTAAAATCTGCCGGAAAATTCGGAATTTTTTTTTTTCCGCGACATCAATGTTTTGGTTTTTTTCGGAGTAAAATCGAAATTTATGAGCATAACGACCGTTCCTTGGACTAAATTTATCTTTGATTATCGATAATCGTGAATTTACGTGGTTAATTGCAGTCATATATCTCAGAATTTACAAGAGTTGGAATGTATGAAGACATTTTTTTTTTTTAATTGAAATTGCAATAAAATTTCAATTGCTAAACTTGTTTAGCACTGATCATGTTTTAATGTTAGTTCATTTTTTAACAAAATTTCAACCTGATATGTCGTAAGTTTCAAAAACTATAACGTAAAAATACTTTCTTTTTCCAAAATTTTCAAAATGCTGTGAAATTTGAACCTTGCAGCCGATCCCGCCAATTACAATCCAAAATGTTGTTATATGATAGCTCACTTGTGTACCAAATTTGAAAATTACGAAAAAAAAAAATGTTCACGAAAAATTCCTCTATGAGGAAACAAAATATCGTTAAAGACGAAAGAAAAAAATTAAATATCGCTCCACTCACAATTATAAGTAACTATCCACTACTTTTTTACAAATAGAGGGCTCTGGCGATCAACTTTAAGGATCACCTCATTGAAATAAAGATAATGTTACATTTATTTATTTAAAGTAATAATACTTGGGGATCAGAGACGAAATTTAATTTCTTATACGTTTTTAACGATATTTTTTTGTTGAATCTTTCAAAAAAATTTGAAACTGCTGTAGAAATTGAAAATAAAAAGGATAATTGAATTAGGAAACCAATCTCACAGCTTGTACTGTATTGTTATCAATAGTATTTGCATCTTACTTGTATGACTTAAGGTAGTCATCTTGTTACATTATATATTAAGCAAATTCACAATTTTGTAATTTATTATTCATGAAGCTTGTAGCTTGTATGTACTGTACATAAATTTGAATTACAAATTTATGAGTATTTATTTTATTTGATTTTTGTACTTAAGCTCAATTTAATTAAAAATGCACTAAGATGACTACCTTAATAGTATAGCTTGTAAATTCCCGAATTTAAGTTTGTGTGTAGTAGCAATTGTATCATATTTATTAGTCTCCACGAAATCATTAAAGGACCTTTTTTTTATAAACTTTTATATAAATGTATATAAATGTTTATTAAAAAATGAAGGTAACATTAGGAAAAACAGGAAAAAAGGAAAAATTCTCAAATCTATCAGTTTGCAGAATTAAAAATTAAGCATTAGTCAGTGATAAAGGATCTAAGATTAGAAATTTCTACTCCAATTAATCCATGGCAATTATATCAAGAGACTTATTATTGATAAACATTCATAACACCAAAACAGCTTTTATAAATTGGTAATATATTAATTTTATCATCGTATTGGACAATTCAAAAAAGGATAACTGTAATCTAGATTTTTTAAAATTAAACACATTTTTAATTGAAAGACATTTTTTTATAACTTTACTCTGTTTTCTCACAATTTCCAACAAATTTATTCTCTTTAAAAGTTCTAAACAAAAAAATATAGTTGCTGCATCGGACTAAATTTTTTTACTAGTTCACACAAATAAATTCTTGTGAAAATCGATTTATACTGTTCATAAAGTAGAGAGCCACAATTGCTTAGATTGGTGTCCACTCTGTTTATCCACTCTAGAAATACTGTAGGAACCTCATTAGGAGTACCGAAGTTTCTCGTTTTCCCGTAATTATCGTCAATTCACAACTTTGCAAGCGATAAAATGCCAATACGATGAATCATAGCATTGAAATAGTTCACTACGAGCTCGTGTCAGGTGCCTTTTAAATATGTACACAGTTTTAAAAAAACGAGAACAGAAAGATGCAACCGTAGAAACGAATAAATTCGGTCTGTAGCATCATACACCCACATACAATTACGAGTATTTAAAGGGCTGAGCCCCATAAAACCTCTGACTCATCGCACAGACGTAATTCCATTGACCCGTTACTTTCATTAAAATCTGTATCATCCATTAAAGTGGAAACAGTAGCCAATTAGCCAATAGTCCAAATATATTATGCGTTGATACTCGCAAAACTTTGTAATATTTATGAAATATAAGGAAAATACAATATAGGGGGCTCAAGAATTCTCAATCTAGTGCAAGAAAAAAAAGGAGATTCTCTAGATCAATGAAACGAAAGATTTCCAAGAAAACCCCGACAGATTATACTGTAAAAAGGGGGATGAATTTAATCCAAAAGAATGGAACTGTTGGAACTGCATCGAATTAGTACAAATTAACAGTAATGGCTGTTGATTTCTACTACTTTGATGTTGTGCGTTAACATCTTCACAGTTGGGGTAAATTTAAATTGAAATAATGAAATAAATAAATCTAGCAAAATATTGATAAACGACGATAATTCAAGCAAAGAATAAGATTTTTTTTCAAAACGGTATATAATTTGAACTCAACAGATTTGCATCAAATAGCCTGCTTGTGTACCAAACTTGAAGCAAATTTTGAAGCAAACACTGCAAGAGCATTTTACACGATTCTAATTGTCCTGGCATCAAAGTTTTGAAAAAAAAATTCTCCAGGAAAAGAAAGCTTCCTTCGTTTCGAATTCAAACGGGCCCCAAAATTTCACTCTGCCAAAAAGAGATACTACATCCGTAAAAAAAATATTACAAGCATCTAATATATACATTTATAAGAAAATAGATGTATTAATTGTTAAAAAATGCAAACCACATCAGAGTAAAACAGATATTCTGTTTGCTTCAGGTGGATGCTAAAAATATTGCCAAAGTGAAATCAATATTCACGGGATCGTTTGTATCCGTAAGCTAAGACGCAAAGTAGAAGCGTATTCGAGTTTTCGGATGAGAGTGACCGCAGTCAATTTGATAAGGATGGCAAAAACCAGTGTGAGATGGTCGTTCAATTGGGCCGAATGGAGTCCAACGAAACAAGAGTATCGACACGCCGTTTCTTGCGTGCAATTGGAGGAAAAAGAGAGACTCCGAAGATTTGTCTTTCGCAAAGACTCCAGAGCGTCCCTAATCGGTCGATTGATGATGCGAAAATTCGTCAACGATTACTGCGACATTCCTTACGAGAAAATAATATTTTCCCGTGACGAGAACAACCGACCCGTGTTGATGAATGAAGCTCGCGTTGCGAATTTCAATGTCTCTCATCAGGGCAAATTTACGGTGCTCGCCGGGGAGTTACGAGATGTTCAATTAGGAATTGACATTATGGAACTCAAGTACACGGGTGGCAAAGCTTTGAGCGAATTTTTTCGTATTATGAATCGTAATTTTTCGCCATACGAGTGGTCGGAAATTCGAGGACCTCCTGGCACAAATGAGTACGAACAAACGGCAATGTTTTGCAGACACTGGGCACTTAAGGAAAGCTATGTGAAGGCAATAGGTGTAGGAATAGTCGTTGATCTCGGCAAACTTGATTTTAAAACAAACACTAAAGTATCGGTAAACAAATTGGTCACGGATTCGACACTGAATTTCGATAGTGTTAAACAAAATTGGCTACTCGAAGAGACTATGATCGATCCTGAGCATTGCGTCGCGGTGGCTCTTCAAGAAAAGGGACAAATACCGATATCGCTTAGCGAGGGATTCGAGAGACTTGATTTTGATAGACTCGTCGAAAATTCAGTACCTTTGTACCCGGAAGACGAGCAATACGCTAATGAATATTTTAGCAAAGCTGAGAAACCGTTTTAAGTGTAAAATCAATTACATTTATTTTTTGTTTCTTTTTTTTTTAATCAGTGGGAGTATTTCTATGTTTGTATAAGATTCTTAAGGTGATCACATATAAAATAGTAGGCCAATAAATGAATTTAACAAAAATTAGGCTCATCGATATATCATTTTGTTCCTGCGAAAATCCCCCTGCCGAAGAAAATGGATACATTACAGAAAACAAAAAACGATAATATATCTAGATTGAAATTTCGTAAATTGGTCGCGTTTGAATTTAAAAAATTCCTCTCCTTTTTGGCAAATAATTCATATAAAACAAACAAAATTATATAAAACAAAAAAAAGATAAAATCCTATTACTTTCAAACTTAATCGATTGAATATAGGAGACCTTATCGATACTACTTGAGCATAATCCTGTAACGAAATTAAGCCTCTTCTATAAAGTCGCCTGACGATAAACAATTGGTACTTCCTTGTAGACTGCGCTTTACTTCACGTTTTTCAATGTCTTATCGAAAATACTGAGCTTCACAAAAACAGTTGTTAATGTAATGTACCTTATCACACGCTTGCTTCTTTGTTGCCTTATTATTTATTCTCAATCTTTATTTTTATGTCAACTACAAAGTCTGTATTAGGGCGATGGAATCTTTCTTCGGGTCTAGAGCTTCATACTTTTCTTTTTTTTTTTTTTTCTTTTTTTTATATACAACAAATTCAAGTTATTTTCCCATAGGAAAACAGAATTTAAAAAATATATTAATCTGTACAGTAATTAAGCATTAATTGGGCCCCATTTGCAATGAAAAAATTAAATAAAATCCCTACCCCAAGTTGAGTTTGAGTTGCATGCATGAGTACGTGTTGTTGTGGCATAGGCGAAAAGGCATGGACAGCTGACGGCTCAGACGATAATCAGTACCTGATCATCGACCTGGGTCAAGTGAAGAACATCACTTCCATTGAGACCCAGGGTCGAGCGAATAATGGCGAATTCGTTAAGGAATATACTATCAGCTATGGCACCAATAATCGTGACTATGTGGACTATAAGGAGCCCGGAGGCAACGTGAAGGTAATTCAATGCCCTTAAAAGACCGGACGTGTCACGTCGGTGAACGTTTTTTTTTTTTTTTTTCTTTTTTTTTTATCTAAAGATAAAGGGGGTACGTCGTGGTGGCCGATAAGCTGTCATTAATCCAATGCACCCCTGCCTTGAAAAATATTATATAATTATTGTAACTGTAGTTCAGTATGGAGCGCATGTGGCACTTTTTTCCCTATCTGTATACTCTACGTAGAATGCTATAAATAACACGTACATTGTAGTGCAAGTAGAACAATAATTAATAATTATTACAACTCTGGCAGCTATAAATGTAACAATGTATATAAATAATACATTATCCATTAGAACAATATATGCGTAAATGAAACTTGTTTCAGGGCAAATAGAATTTCAACGACGCTAATGTATTCAACTTTTTTTTTTCTGAAGAGCAATATGCATCACATAAATATTGTACAGATTTACAATGTTAGAGGAAAATAATTTTTTATTAAAAGAATGCGATAACGGTTGATTCTTTGATTAACATTAAAAAATCATTGGTATGAAGTCAACGATATTTCGGTGTCTTTTTTTTTTTTTTTTTTTTTTTTTTTTTTTAGTAAAATTAGGTATATCTGATTGTGAGTGTTGATTTTATCGCTTCGACGAAATTGACGCAATATGGCGCCAAAAATTGTTGATTCGTTGTGGGCATTGACGCCATGTGGCGGTTCAACATTTATTTCGTGATTGGATGAACTGATTTGTGTTAAAATTGGTATCGCAACATTTTTTGGAATGCCGAACGCGAATTGAAGGTCGAAATAATAAAAAAATTCAAAACGGCGAAGATAATGAAAAAGTTCTGAACTTGTTTGATTTTTATGATATTTGGTACTTAAGGTTTTTTTTCCTCAAAGATCAAAAGTGGGAGGATTGACAAGTACTAAATCAATTTTTGAAAATTTAATAAATTATTGTTTCCTTTTAAATAGTGATGCCTCATAAAATTTTCATTGAAAAAAAAAAAACTGGTATGATCTAGGTCAATTTGACCTGAAACTTCCCGTATTGTGTACAGACATTTACATGTAGATGTGATATATGCATGGTTGTTGAACGGTCTCGAATTTATTACTAATCAATGTTTCCGTAACCAACCGTACCAATAGCAAGAAATTGTAAATATGGCTCATAAAAAGCAAATGTGTTGTATTAAAATAAGACCCTTAAAAACGAGTGATATTTCTGTTTATTTATCAATATAATATTTATATTGTTTATAAAACAACAACAAGAAAAATACTTCTTCACTTGCTTTGCTTTCACCTTTTCTCTATCTTTTACACACGGATATGGGGCTGGGCTTTGCAGGGGAATATGCGTGGTCACCCGGAGATAATACTTACAATCAACTACTCACTATGGACTTGGGCAAGAGAACTGAAATTCGGAGCATTGCAACGCGTGGCCTTCGGAACACTAGAGAATATGTGACGGAATACATCGTCCAGTATTCGGACGATGGTCAGGCTTGGACTAGTTATGAGAGCCAGGAAGGCGTGGAAGAGGTATTTTTAATGGACAAAAAAAAAAAAAAAAAAAAAAAAAAGAAAAATTGCACCTGTTGGCGATGCTCGCGCGACGAGACAAAATCTACAATTGCACTATGAAATTTATTCATAACTGAATACTATTTTTTTAAAATAAAATTAAGAATTTTGTCAAAGTTAATTACTTTTTTTTTTAATGGAAATAAAAAAACCAAACATTGATAATAATTCGGTATTACTTGCATATATATGACCATAATCATACCGTGTGTGAAACTAACGTTTTCTATTTACGTTTACACGCATCCACTACTAACATTCTTGCTATTTTAACAAACTTATAAAATATTTCATTAGTTTATTATTAACGAGGTTGTTTTTAAGTTAAATTTACACGAACAAGCTGAGCAGCTGGTCACTGGAGTCATGACGACATTTTTTTTGTCTTTAATTCTTTTATATTAATAAATAAGAATCTTGATGCATGTGCAATTTTAACTATAAGCCATAATTATGCACTTGGGTGATAGAAAATGCACATAAATATTGGTAGCTTATTCAGAATTTTGTAAATAATATTTATTTCGTCGCAGATGTTCAAAGGCAACGAGAATGCGGAATCGATAAAACTCAACAAATTCGAAGTGCCTATCATCGCTCAGTGGGTCAGGATAAATCCAACAAGATGGCAAGACAGAATATCCCTGAGGGTTGAACTTTACGGATGTGACTATGGTATTATTCAACGAAATTATAAACATTACTGTGAATTATTATTCATCAGCGGACTCCAAAATTGACATGAAGTTCATCTATTCTCGAAATATAAATTGCGTTTTTTTTTTTTAAATAAATTACGATGGATCGAGAGCGTCTAATTAATGGTGAAAAAAAATATCTCGATGAATTTTCAGAATAATAATTTATGCAGTTTTTCTTATGGCAAATTTATACTTTTATTTCGATACTGACGAGCGACAGTAATTTGATTCAAAGAAATAAAATCTGCGAGGCTTGCATTTTTTAAACTATAAACAATTATCTAGAATTATATTTTGATGGATAATATCGCTTGAAAAGAAAAAATTAGGCAAAACAGTGTTAACGAATGTTCTTAAATTGCAGTATCCGATTTACTGTCCTTCAATGGGTCTTCTCTCGTTAAAATGGACTTACTGAGAGAACCAATAGAAACCGATCGGCACTCCCTTCGTTTTCGTTTTAAGACCAATAACGCCGATGGCGTATTGCTGTATTCTCGTGGTGCACAGGGCGATTTTATTGCCGTTCAATTGCGCGACAATAGGCTGCTGTTGAATATCGATCTTGGCTCCGGAATTATGACAAGTCTCTCGGTCGGAAGCCTCCTGGACGACAATATGTGGCACGACGTGCTTATATCGCGAAACAGAAAGGATATTTCTTTCTTGGTTGACCGAGTACTAGTGAAAGGTCGCATCAAAGGAGAATTTCACAGGCTTGATTTGAACAGAGCCGTGAGTTTTATTTATTTTTTTCTTTTTCTTAATATTGTATAAAGATATTTCACGACAAATCAGCCATTCAGATTTTCAAAAGTCATTCAGAAATGCCAGAAATAATTGTGATTAAAGTACAATCCAATTCTGTTTTCAAAAATAAAAATAAAATTTTTTTTTGTCTATCGTTGATATCTCGTCAACATTTTTGAATTTCTCTTTTTGGAAAAAATATGTGGATTTTTTCGATTATTGACATTTTTTTAATACGAATTTTTGTAATAATGCTGTTTCATATCGAAGGCTGAATTTTACTTTTGAATGATTTCACGACTTCGCAAAATTTCGATGGCTGAAGTATCACGAAATGTCTCATTAGACGACACGTATTTAATTTTAAAAAACCTATTTTTCTCTTCAGCTATATATCGGTGGTGTACCAAATAAACAGGAGGGCATTTTGGTGACTCAAAATTTCACGGGCTGCATTGAAAATTTATACTTGAACAAAACCAGCATTATTCGCGATATGGCGGACTCGGAATATACCGGTGAAAATCTTCGATATGATCGGGTCAACACTATGAAAAGTTGTCCCGAACCACCAATAATACCGGTGACATTTTTGACTCCCCGAACTTACGCTCGTCTCACTGGATACGAGGGCATATCGTCCATGAACGTTTCCCTGGCCTTCCGAAGTTACGAATTACGTGGTCTCATACTTTTCCACGAATTTCAGTCGCGTGGTCACGTCAAGGTAAAAATGATGAAAAAGTAATGTAAATTAAGGATGTATCAAAGCGCTTTTACGTCATATGAAAACAGAACACACATAAGATGATATTCCATTTTATTTGTATTTCCAACCAGAGTTTCATTTTATTATAATTTAAGTACTTCACCACAAAAGAAAAAAAAAAGGATCTTTTAATGAATTTTCTAAGTTTAAAAAATGTGAATTATTTTTATTTTGTACAACGGTTGTAAAGATTTGAATTTTTTTTAAGCTAATCAAACTTACCTATAATTACTTTTTTGTTATTATTATTATTATTATTATTATTATTATTATTATTATTATTATTATTATTATTATTATTATTATTATTATTATTATTATTTAAAGTGAATGTTCTTAGAATCAGCAATATCGATGATTACATCGATTCTCATTTTTTGAACGGGAACTTTTCGATTTCTAAGTAAATTACTTTAATTTACAAATTTCAAATAAATTTAATTCAAAATAAAAATGGAATTAAATTGATTTATTTCAGCTTTTCCTCGAGGATGGTAGACTGAAGGTCGAGATTGAATCGAAAGTCAATCCAAAAACGATTTTGGACAATTTCGAGGAGGCTTTCAACGACGGAAAGTGGCATCAGGTAGTGCTGACGATATCGAAAAACAGTCTTATTCTGAATGTCGACGGTAGACCGATGGTGACGAAGCGACTGCTCGAAATTTTAACGGGACCGGTATATCTGATCGGTGGAGGAATCAAGGGCTTAGGAACTAATCGTGGATTCGTGGGTTGTATGAGAATGATAAGCGTCGATGGCAACTACAAATTGCCGACTGAATGGAAGAAAGACGACTACTGTTGCGATAATGAGATCGTTTTCGACGCTTGCCAAATGTTGGATCGTTGCAATCCAAATCCCTGCAAACATTCGGGCATTTGTCGACAAAATTCCGACGAATTTTTCTGCGATTGCGCCAATACTGGATACTCCGGTGCTGTTTGCCATACGTGTAAGTTATCACGGCTTTAAAAATCCATATATCATCTTTTAAGTATCTCAAATAACTGATAATAACGGCACGTTACTTTAAAGTCGAAATTATTTATTTATCGCACAATCGAAGAATTTATTTCATCATTTAGGCAGTCGGTTTAATAAACAGAAATGAGGGGGAAAATTTTTTTTTTAGCGAAGATTAATTTTTTCACTACTTGGTAGCTCTTTAATTTTGAATGAGTAACGAGTTACAAACATTTCACTAACTTTCGAGTTTTTAAGCATTTTCGTTTTAGAATTTTTGTTTTTTTAAATTGTATTTTTATTTATCATTAATATTTCATCAACGAGGAAAAAAATATTTTTAACGAAGATTAATTTTTACATTACTCGGTAAATCGTTGTTATTCATTTTAAATTAAGTATGAATATCCTGACATGAAAATCTTTAAAATAATTCACAAAAAACAAACCTTCTTCTGTGAGGAAAAAATTACAAATCAGAGCGTGCTTTTTCTAAAGTGTTGTTTTTTTTTTTTTTTGCAGCTTTGAATCCGCTCTCTTGCGAGGCGTACAAAAACATAAATCAAGTTAGTCAGCGAGCTGACATCGAGATCGATGTTGACGGAAGTGGACCACTTGCGCCATTCCCCGTCACATGTGAATTTTACTCGGACAATCGTGTAATGACCGTCGTAAGACACAGCAACGAAATGTCAACCCCTGTCGATGGACACGAGGAACCGGGAAGTTTTGTACAGGACATCAAGTACGACGCTGATTTTGATCAGCTCGAAGCTCTCCTCAATCGGTCTTCTAATTGTCGGCAGAGAATCAATTATGCGTGCAAACACTCCAGGCTTTTCAACACACCTGGTAAGTATTCGAAATAGTATTTAATTCTTGCTTTGTATTTCAGTGAACTTTCGAATTCCCTTGATTTTTAAACTCAGTAAAAATGAGTGAATACTTTGCGTAAATAAGCCGAAACTAAATATAATTATAATATAATTTTTATTATGTTATTGTAGATGCTAAAAGAAACACTCTGCTTTATTGAAAGATTTTTTTTTTTTTGAAAATCGAAAAAAGTCGAATTTTCAAATATTAAAATTCGTCACTAATTTAAAAATCTGAAAAAATTCTATCGCAAAAACATTCGCAAAATAAATATCACAGAAGAAATCTTTCTTTTCGGGATGTGCGAAAATTCAACACAAAGCGTCACTGGCAGTGAAAAAGCTTAATTAACGTATTTTATCTTTTTAGTGCATCAGGGTGACGTATTTAGACCGAATTCTTGGTGGGTGAGCCGAAACAATCAACGAATGGAGTATTGGGGCGGCGCTTTGCCCGGATCGCGTAAATGCGAGTGCGGTGTACGAGGTGAGTGCGCCGATCCAACCAAATGGTGTAATTGCGACTCTGGTTTGGAGGGTTGGCTCGAGGATGGCGGTGATATCACGGAAAAGGAGCACTTACCCGTGAAACAATTAAGATTCGGTGATACCGGCACGTCGCTCGATGAGAAAGAAGGACGTTACACTCTGGGGCCACTTATCTGCGAAGGCGATGGTAAGAATTGATTACAACACTACATCTGATTTCTATGTTTTTTTTCCTTCAATTGCTCAATCGATATGCATACGCATTAATCATTAAATTTGAAATTCTTTACGAGGATCCGAATTACCTTGGGTATCCGTAGGTAAGACACGCGATTTTTTGTCGTTTTCAGCGTATGATTTTTTCGCCTGCGCTCGATGCTTTGTCAATTCTCAAAATGAATATTATCTGTTTGAAACAATTGATTCGAAGTACAGATCCTTTCCACAGAATATCAACGTTCCTAAAGATTTTCAGGAATTCTGTCGAATATTCGTAATTCTTTTATTAATCAACTAATCAATGTAGATACTCGAAAATTGCTTAATAGTTGTTTTGCAACTATATAATAAATTCTTGATAATTCATTTTTTTTTTACATTTTAAATATACTTGAATTTGACACCAAATTTCTAACTTATATCTGAAAATTTTACATGATTCTGATTACGAGAAGGGACGAGGATGTATCAAATATTAGACCCGCAGTAAAAGTGAAATAAAAATACGAATTTTTACAGGTAACAAATACGCAGACATTAAATTTTTTTTTTGTAGTTTAAAAGTTTAAAAACGATTCTTTCCTTTTTTTCGAAAAAGTAATTAATTTATATTAATAAAAAAAATTTACATATCTAATGTTTTCCAGACCCTCGTCCCTTTATCATATCGAAAATTACGTAAAATTTCATGCAAATAAAAATTAGGCGCCATTATTAAGATCAATAATAATAAATTATTGAATAAAATAATCATTTTTAGACATAGAATCACAGAAACTTTAATCACATGGACTTTTACATATAATTAAAAAGAAAATTCTGTAGTGTACGACTCCTGTCCAAACATCATAAAATTATCGCTTAGTTAACTTCGTAATTTTATCCAGACGAAATATTCCCGCATTTAACACCTTCATCACCCCACGTAATGTATTTAATATTGCGAAAATCTTTCAATTTTTACTTAACCCACGTCGATCGATGAACGATTTTTTTTTCTAAATCGTTATACAAACGATTTTGAACATTACAGATTTGTTCAAGAACGAAGTAACGTTTCGAGTTGCTGACGCAACGATAAATCTGCCAAAGTTCGACATGGGCCACAGCGGAGACATTTATTTCGAGTTCAAAACGACGCAGAAGGACGCGACACTGATTCACAGCACGGGTCCAACGGACGAGATCAAAGTATCGATCGTCACCGGTGATAAAATGCAATTCAAGTATCAGGCTGGCGACGGTTCGAACACTGTGAGTGTTGAAACTTCGTACGATCTGGCGGATAATCGGTGGCACACCGTCTCGGTCGAGAGAAATCGCAAGGAAGCCAGAATTGTCATAGACGGAGCACTGAAAAATCAGATAAGAGAGGCACCAGGTCCTGTGCGAGCGTTGCATCTCGATTCCGATTTCGTTGTTGGCGGTACGATCGAGGCACGCGACGGTTTTGTCGGTTGCATTAGAGGATTGTTACTCAATGGTCAACTTCAAGATTTGAGGAAATACGCGAGGCTCGGTATGTACGGAATTGTCGAAGGCTGCTCCGGAAGGTGCGAGAGCAGTCCATGCTTGAACAATGGCACGTGCCACGAAGGATACGACTCTTATAACTGCGACTGTCGTTGGACCGCTTTCAAAGGACCAATTTGCGCTGATGGTAAGTCAATGATGTTTTTTCTTTCTTTTTTTTTTTGCTAAGAGCTATTCAATACACGTGAAAAAATATGGATAATTTTGAGGGAATAAAAGAAGGGCAATATTTATCCATGAAAATAAAATAAAATTTTACTCGAATAAAATGATGAATGTCATGTAAATTTTCTATTGACCTGCGATAACGTGCTTCAAACAATGAAGACAATCAGGCTAACCCACGCAATTTAATATTTTCTTCCAGAAATCGGCGTGAATATGCAATCGACCTCAATGATCAAGTACACATTCGTAGGAAGTTGGCGTTCGACGTTATCGGAAAAAATACGTGTCGGCTTCACGACAACGAATCCCCACGGTTTTCTCCTAGGTTTATTTTCCAACATATCCGGCGAGTACATGACGATAATGGTATCGAACAGCGGTCATTTGCGTGTAGTATTTGACTTTGGTTTTGAGAGACAAGAAGTGATATTCCCGTCGAAGCACTTTGGCTTGGGTCAGTATCACGATCTTCGATTAAGCCGAAAAAATGCGGGTGCTACATTAGTGATGCAGGTCGATAATTACGAGCCAAAAGAATTTAATTTCAACATCAAAGAATCCGCTGACGCTCAGTTTAACAATATTCAGTATATGTACATCGGTAAAAATGATACAAAAGCCGAAGGCTTCATCGGTTGCGTATCCAGAATTGAGTTCGACGATATATATCCACTGAAGTTGCTGTTTCAAGAAAACGGACCGTCGAATATACGCTCCGAGGGAACACCGTTGACGGAAGATTTCTGCGGTGTCGAGCCCTTCACACATCCGCCCGATGTCGTTGAAACACGACCACCGCCACAATTGGACAAGGATATTCTCAGATCCGCTTACAACGAGACAAACACGGCAATTTTGGGAAGCGTACTGCTCGTTATTATCATAGCTCTTATAATAATGGGTGTGTTGATTGGAAGATACAGGCTCAGGCACAAAGGCGAATATCTTACTCAAGAGGACAAAGGCGCTGAGGTTGCTCTCGATCCGGACTCCGCTGTCGTCCACTCGACGACCGGACATCAAGTTCAAAAGCGAAAAGAGTGGTTCATCTAATTATCCGTAGATTATTTTATGCCGAAGAGATGTCTCATTATCTCACCCTCATCCCACCCGATCTACAGAAAATTACAAAGATCTGAAGATTGAATCTCTTATCGCTTCCAAGAGAGGTGAAGAAAATAGGAAATGGGCGATGTTGATCGATTAATCGAAAACTAATTTTCTTTTCGTCTTTAGAAGAAATCTTTACAAATCCGATTTACGTTTTTTTTTCTTTCTCAAAATCGAAAATTGGAGAATTCGATTAAAAAACAAGATAAAATATGGTTATACGAATGTAAGGAAACCTACAGTCGTAACATTTCTGCCTTCTTGACATTTTTATTGAGAATTGGATGACAATTTGACGATTACGAATACAAAAATAATGTTATCTCAAAATATGGCTAACATATTTTCTAAATAATTTGGTATTCAACCTTTTTTATTCCGCTAAATTGTCAAAAAATGTATAAACATTTAATGAGAAAAAAAAAATTATTTTCCACATAGATTCGCGAAAGTGCCATAAAAATATTAATAATTAATAATGTCCAACAGAACAATAGTGACCGGTTTTCCTTACTTTGATTTTTCATGTCACATTTTTAATGATTTTTAAGAGAGAAGCTTTTTTAAAAAAATAATTGTATACAAACAAAATATATTTCCTGCTTACTAATAAGGCAGTATATTAAAAGAAAAAAAATGAATATCAAATTACTTATGAAATAAATAAAATATTTTTAGTCATATTTTTTACAAATCTAGTTTTGCTGATTTTTGCAATCTGCTGAAGTGGAATTTTGATGTTGAACAAATACAATACAATAATAGTTTCCGTCTACTTTTTGCAAGATAGATAAAATTTGTCAATTAAAATAATCGGTTTTTCGATGTTTTTTTTTTTTTTTTTAGTAACCGATTAACATAAAATCTTCTTTTATATTAACCGACTATTTAAACAGAAGTTTTTTGTTTTTTTCTTAATCAACATCGCCCATCTCTGTAGAATTCTCGCGATGAGCTGCGAACTATTGGAAAGTATCGCGATGTTTCTTTACTTTTACTTTATTTTCATCACCAATTGAGAGAAGAAACGTTATTCACCAAAGTTGCATAATTGCGCGGTTCAGTGCCCGCAGCTTAACAGTCTCATCGTAATTAACTGCATCGGTCAGAGCAATGAAACGAATATAAAAAAAAAAAGTAAAATAGATGTACCAAAAGACGTACGTCAAAATGATAAATCGGCACGATCTTGAGTCCACAGCTATTTTTTTTACCTGTGTTCAATTGAATTTCTTTTAATGTGTGTAATTAGAGTTTAGTGCCAATTAACAGAGATCTTTTAGTATGTATTTCTGTTTATTTTAAACTTGAGATTAATATTGAGAACGAGACTAGACGTAGCTCGGTAAAAAGAAAAAGATATTCATCAATTGTAATAATATATTTTGCACTCGTGGATGAAATTATAATTTCGTCTGTCGATCGCCTCGAATTCTTAGGTAAAGAAAGGAAAAATAGCAAAAAAGAAAAAAAAAAAAAAAGGGAACCGAAGATTGACGAGTGTCTATGCATGTACAAAAAAAAATGTGAATCTCCCTGGCAAATATTTAACTATAATTTTGTTTAATTTTTCTCTTTTGACTACACAGTATTAGTCGTAACGTTTACCGTCCAAACTGCATTTTTGCTTATTTTTTTTTTTATTGTTTTTCTTATTATTTTATATTTTGTATTACTTAATTTTTATTTGTACAACGTTTATTTTAGTTCATTCCACCACCAGCATCGTTAATTACACAGTGTGGACAATAGATAAAAAAATAAAAAAATAAAAAAACATAAATAAATAATGCGAAAACTAAATAATAGTTTTGAAGCCACTTAATACTGAGAATGTATATACGTCACTTTTATATATATAAATGAAAAAATTGACATGATTATTTTGTACCGAGAAGAATGTCTTAGAACCCGATAATACGGGCAATTAACATTGAAACGAATAAACATGTACAGAATTCTGATACATTCCAGACTCCGAAGCTTTTTTTTTTTTTATTATTTACTCCGTTACACAAACCTATTATTATTAACACTATTATTATTACTATTCTAGAATAAAAGGAGATCGATAAGTGTATTTTACCGATTCTTCCCCTCGAATTAGTTTAAATCCAGTCGCTACTGGAACTTTAAGTACTAACTTGGTTGGTCCTATCCAGCCATGCCTCGGAATATAGATTTTTTTAAATACATCTTTTATACGTTTAACAAATGAAAATTAAACTAGGGGTAAAATGGAGAGAAAGAAAAAAAGCAGTAACTGTGTAAAAGTCAAATCTACGACTTTACAGATGTGCCTTCGTTCTCCACAAGCGCTTTTTATTACTTTAATAGGCTTTTTTTTTTTGCTTAGTTCGTAATTCATTTATTATGCGAGATTTTATCAATAATTCATCAATAATCCATTTATTATTTTTGTACTGAACTTCATTAGAAACTTAATCACAAACGGAGAAAATACTGTTTTTTTTTGTATTGAATTAATTTGATACAAAAAGAAAATTTTCTCTTAAAATTAAAAAAAAAAGTTAACTAAAACGTTAGATTGCTAATAAACACGTACAGATGCAGATAATGCGCGTTTTTTTTTTTCAAATGAAATTATTAATATTGAATAAAGAATGAATTGCTATTTCAAGATATCGAGTGGCGCCCATCTCTGCATGACTTTTCTTACGTATTTCGTAAATTTAAATTGGTATCTAGTGGCACAGCTATAAAAAAAAGTCACGATTATCGAATTATATCTCATTTTGATCAAATTTTCATGGATGCTCTCGTAGGTAAGGTGAATGGCTAAAATATTAACCACGAGCCAGCCAGGGTATTAATAACGAATTTAAAACATCTTAAGGTAATCATCGCGTGATAGTGAACAAAAAAAAAAGCAAAACAAAAAATTTTCATCACTTATTGTTGAAGATAGTGAAACACTTTATTTGATTTTGGTTCGGGCTCTAATTGTTGCCTAACTGAAAGGCTCTACACGGTTTTTTTATCTCCGAAACAAGACGATTGAGTGCATCCAACATTTTTGTAAGTGTACCATTAGCCTTTTTATCCTTACAAAAAAAAAAAGTATTCAAATTGTAAGAAAATTTTACTGCGATGATAGAAATGTATTTTTATTTTTGCTTTTCACAGAGACATGCCGTACGTAATGACTCTTTTCAATACATTTCTCGAGTATTATATAATTAATTTCTAAAATTTCCACGTGCATCCATTAAGCGTTAAATAACAGGTAGGTTTTCCTTTAAAAAAAAATTTGCTATTTTGCGATAACTACCTTAAGGGTTGCTTTTTTCGTTATGCATATGCAGGCAAACGGTCGTTACTTTGATTAATAATAACGTAAGGTCACTATTTAAAAGGATTTAAGTGGTTAATCAATTGGGCTTAATCCTGTTATTAGCTGGGCTGTGCACCTTTTAATACAATTACTACATTTAGCTAGCTATGAGAAACGAGTCTCGATCGTTTATTAAACAATATGAAAAAGTCAAAAACTTATTTTGATACATTTAATAAAAAAAAAAAGCGAAACACTCGTTGTCTAATAAATACACATAGAAATTGTACGTAACCGTGACGATTTTGATGCACGGATTTAAATCTAGCTGTTATACTTGCTTCCGTAAAGTGAAGCTCGGAGGCTTTTACAATTTTGCGTACGCGTTTTTCTTCCTAATATTTCGCAGCTTTAAGACGCATTATTCAATAAGCCAAACGGCGAAGATAACTTTTTCCATGCAACACATTGTTTGATGTGACAATATTTCAAACAACCGTTCACAGGCTACAATAAATTTCAGACAATTTGGGGGAAAAAATCAGGAGGTCCAGATTTATTCGCGGGGCAACGGCCAGGTCTTTGAGTAATCGGATAGAATTAAGATCGCTACGAAACAGATTGTGTAAAATTGAAAATCAAAAGGTCTCTATTTCGTGAACCGTTTTGCAAAAATTTATTCAATAGCATACCAAATGGAGAAAAATGACTGTAGGCCTTAATTTGCGAATCATGAAATTTCTAAATTGTTAACACGATGGAAATATTCGGAAATATTATAAGCATTATTAAGGAGGTCCTGAAAAATGGGTTCACCGGAATGGTTAGCTATTGGAAATAATGATTTTTAAAAATCTGAAAAAAATCGGTTACTGAGTAACATATTTTGGAGCGAAAAAAAAACAAAGATTTTGAGTACCGTCGATTTTTCAGATTAGGCAAAAAAATAATCAAAAATCTGAAACGACTGATTGTTAAGAATATACAAAGCATGAAAATAAAATTAACAGGTCAGAATATTCAAAATTATAGGAGATACATTTTTTCGAATCGAGTGCGATTTTTTTTAATTTCTGAGTAACCAGAAATTAGATTCTATAATGTTGTTTCGATCCACATTTCCAGGCATGTCATTTTTTGAAAGAGAATTATTCTGATCTACGGTTTATTCAGAATACCTATAGACTAAAAATTGTAAGAAGATTCATTTTCAAAAAATCATATCTCTGGAATTTTTTTTTGCATAATCTAAAAAATCGACGATAGTCAGCTGACCAGCATGCATCGACAGAGCCTCCTTAAAGCTTCGATTCTTAAGTGAAAAAAGACAAAAAAAAATCAAGTGTCTAATAACATTTTGCTTTAAATTGTACCTTATACAATCAGCGAGAAAAAAAAAGTATTTCATAAAATGACGCGCGAGTCATTAAAAAAAATCATGAATAGAAACATCATGTGTGTCCTACCGTCAGAATTACCAATCTCTAATGTCGTTCAAAATCCATCATGCATATAAATATAGAAAATATCTTCTGTCATTAAAAGTATGACTGTCCTTTTGTCTTAGCGTGTAACAAAACTAGATTCTCAAAAAAAAATTGCTTTAATCATACAAGTTTGTGTCCAGCATAAAAAAAAGGATAGAATTTTTTTTTTTTTGCTACTTTATCTTGTTAACGGTCGCGAAAATGTGTTAAAAAAATCCATTTGTTTCCTAATTTTTCTCTTCAGTGTGTTTCACACAATGCAAAATTAATGCGCTCGACAAACATCACAGTCTCTGTCTCTTACGCTTTTAATGAGCCTCAGTTCAATTCACCCGCGATTCGAGATTCGTTATGTGTCTCAACAAAGTTTCGAACTCGTTCGAAATTTAAACGTAATAAGCACAAATTGAATGTCCAGTGTACACACATTTTTCTTGTCGATCAGCAACCGAATCCGATCAACAGTGTTATTTCAATTATCTCGTTATCTCAGTCACACTCATGATGGCTCAGTCGTTGAATTCGTCTTAATCATTAATGGCACGAAAATCATGAAATCAATGAAACAATTTCTAATTTAAAACACATAGTTCAACGAAAATAAATTGAAAAAAAAAAGGATGAAAAAACGCCGCGGTTTAAGACGAGCATGTCATCGACAGGCCGTTTTCTTATGAATTATGAGCGCTGTTGCTCGCATTTATCATATTATATACGGTAATAATATTTGTACGAGGATTTTATACTGTCTGACGTTCACACACTATAGCGCGTACAATACTTCATCTTTGCGCGTTTGTTACCTTGAGCATGGATTTCGTTTTCAACGATAGATCAGCATAATCGTCGTCTGTAAAAAGAAACACGAAAATTAATTTCAACGAAATTAACAAAATAACGCTGACAATAACGTTTTTTAAATTTTAATTTGAAACGCTCCTGTGTTAAACCTTAAATACGTGGAACAGTATTTTTGCTAAGAAGCAGCGGTGAATTATTGCAAATTTTACTCGAGATTGAGGAACGAAATTTCAATTCGTATTTTATCCTTAACGTAATTTTTTTTTTCTTCATTTTTTAGACAAAATTTTAAAAGGTAGAATTTTAAAAAGTAACAATAACTTACCGGAATCATTGTCGCTGAGTTGGCGCGGCGAGAGTCTACAGCCTCTGGCTAAGTAGGACTTGAGTTTCTCGACGCTAGCCAAAATAAGACCCAGAAATGGTGGCGATGGCTTCAAGGGCCTGGACAGGTACTCCGGATGATATTGGGTCGCAACGTAATAAGGATGACCATCTAACTCTACGATCTCCATACGTTGACCCTCGTCATCGTGACCTGTTTTTACAGAAACAAAAAGTAGCATTGCAATTTACCCAAATTCAACTTTAATGGTTGTTTAAAATTAGGTTTTTTAGGTATTTATGAGATAACCTAATTTTCGACTACTAAGAATAATCGTTTTACTATTGTTACTATATATTCTAGCTTCTCTAAATAAATTTTATGTGTTAAAAAAAGAACATTGTCAAATTTCCAAAACTGGAATTCTGACTTTCGCTACTGTACTTTTGAAAATAAAATATCGCTCTTAACAATCGATTTTTATAGACGTATTTATCAAAATTGATATATTGTTATTAATTTATTATTTTGTATTTTTAATATCAAACTAATTATAGGAAAAAACAATTTTATAACTCGTAATTTGGATTTCTGTAAAAAAAAAAATGAAAGAATAAAACTTACCGACAAATCTGAGTCCGGAGGCTTCCAAATTGCTGACATATTCGGGATTAACTTCGTATCGATGCCTATGTCTCTCTTCAATACCATCGACATTGCCATACAATTGTTCTACAAAATTCCAAAAAAAAAAGTGCGTACATTGTGTTAATAAACAGTCTTCGATGATTGGGTTTTTTCCCTTTTTAAACAGAGAAAAGACTATGGAAATGTATCCTAGATTCAATGTATTTCCGATGTATTTTCAACCTCTGAACACAAATAAAAGTTTTTCGATTCGTTCAAGAGGGGCCAACATTTAAAAAAAAAACCTCGGTTTTCCAGTATAGCGATACCCGAATCATTCAAATTTTTTAAATTATTGTGTAAATAGTTAAAAGTTCAAAATCTCGTATTATCTTTAAAAAAAAAATAGAGCCTAATCATTGATACATTTGAATGGAATATTAACTTTACAAAAACCTCGTCCATTATTTGTGAATGTAGTTTTGTTTCATAAATAATTAGTTATTTTTTTTTTAATTCATTAAAAAATAACCGGAAAATCAAAGTAATTTTCAATGTAATGGGCATTACTTTCCCAATTATCCATTACTTTTATTTTAACGATTTTTTTCAACGAAGCAGGGAATTCTTTTTTGTTTTAATGTTTAATAGTTTAAACTCTATTTTCGAAACTATCCCATGAAAAGCTTCTCTATGTGAGCTCCTATTTCTTTTTTCGCAAGAATTTCATAAAAAATTCTCTATGCGTAAACCGATATTTTTGTCGAGACTATTACATAAAAAATTCTCTCTGTGTACGTTGATAAACTCACTTAGTATGGAGTCGTCGCTGCGGAAACGCGTGTATCTTTTGCCGAGTCTCATGGTACCACCCATTTGGCCTTGATTGTGTTCCGGCATATCAATAACCACCGGATTTGGCGATTGCGGATCAACTTCAGTGCTGTTTGCTTGTTCAAGACCCAAAACGTTACGAGCGAACTCGATAACGGCTACTTGAAGCCCGAGACAAATTCCGAGAAAGGGTTTTTCATTTAGCCGGCACCATTTGCATGCCGCTATCTTGCCCTCCGTTCCTCGAGTACCAAAACCGCCTGGCACGATTACGCCACTGAAAATATACAATCGTATGCTCTTCATTAGTTTCTATTCATGAATTAAAAAAAAAAAAAATGAACATAGATTATATAAAAACATTAAACATTTGATATTTCGTTCATAATTTTTGTAAATTGAAAAAAAATATTACGCAAACTACAACAAATACCTAATCCATTAATAGCGAACCTTACATTTAAAAACATGATGAAAAGCATAAGTTTTTGTCGATTTAAAGAAAATGAAAAAGAAACGTTAAAATTAAGAAGTTTAAATAAACTAATTTTTTTTTTACAAGGTATCCATCAGCCTAAATTAATTAGCAGAAAAAGGAAAAAAAATATTACGAAAATTTTACTACAGACTATATATATTTTATGCAACATACTCGCTTTTGCAGAGTTGTTGCCAAGCTTCGTGATACAAAACGGGATTGTTTTGTTTAGTGGCTTCTTCCAGATTCTCCGCTTCGATATACTGAAAGAAAAATACACGCAATATTTCAGAACAAGACCAACTCGTGTTTCGCGTAGGTCGACAGAAATAAAAAAAAATCCGCTTACCGTTAATCTTAGCGTGAAGCCCACTTGTACAGCGGAATGTTGCAGTGCTTTTCTCACGGAAGCATAAGCGTCCTCGAGCTTCGTATATTTTCCTACGAGAGAGATGTTAACGTCTTTTCTAAGATGATCGATGCGTTCGGCGAGATCGCGCCATTTTTTCATAAACTGACGCGGTCGCGGCATACTGATGTTCAGTTGTAATCTGTCGTTGAGAAATTCAATGATCCCCTGACTCTCCATCAGCAGGGGAACTCTGTATATGGATGTAAGATCGTGGATAGTCAGAACCTAAAAATAAATTATTGTAGATTTTCTTCATAATCCTTCTTTTTTTTATTGGATTTATGTCTTTTTTTATTGAATTTATTGTCAAAGTTCCATATTGCAGATTTTATTTGCAATCTTTTTATTTTAATTCTCAAATAGTTTCAGCACAGTTTCGCATGTCGTGGATTTACCTGCTCTGGCGCAACATGACAAAAGTTCGAAATCTTTTCCTTGACAGTTTCACCAATTGGATTCTCCGATCTACAAACTATGAGATCGGGAGATAAGCCTAAACCGCGCAATTCCCTTACGCTAGCTTGTGTCGGTTTGGTCTTCGGCTCACCGGTTGAACGTGGCTGAAAAAAAAGTATCAAATCCTTGAATTGCTAAACAAAACTCAAACAAAATTTAAAAAAAAAAAAAAAAAAAAATCTGTTTGATAAAAGACCTTTCCTTTTTCTTCTGTATGCTTTGATTTTAATAGAACCACATTTAATAGACTTTGAGTTGGATTACAAGAATTATATTTGAAACATGATTTTTTTTTTCGTTACAATTCCAATACAATAAAAAAATTAAAATCGAAAATTGTACTTTTCAAACTGATAAAATAAGAATCTATATAAAAAACGTGTTTTATTTTCTAGTAATATTATAAATAAGCTACAAAAAAACATAACTTACCTGCGGTACCAGCGAAACATGAGCAACACAAAAGTTTTCCTTCTTAACTCTGAACTGGAACTGCCTGAAAGCCTCAACATAGGGCATACCTTCGATATCACCGATCGTACCTCCGAGTTCGACGATACAGACCTAAATAACATTGTTGTGTTTAAATATAACAAAATATATGCAAATTTGTGAAATTACTCTCGATTATATTGATAATTTATTAATTAATTACCACAGGCTTGTCACCATCTTCAGTTACCGGCTGACTTGAAACTCTTTCGACCCATTCTTGAATGGCATCGGTAATGTGCGGTACAACTATGACAGAATTATGAGTTAACGAGATTTACGGTTGGTAAAAATAGGCGATTTCGAACTTTATACTATTCGTCATTAATATGCTGCACACATGCTTCAATTTGTACAAAATTACAATGTCATCGTAGATGCATGTTTCCGCTCTCGAATTTCGGTTGAAAACGTACGAGACATGAAGAAATATGTATTTTATTGAATTTCCCGAAAAACAATATGCCCACCTGAAGTGCGAACGAATCCCGCAAAAAAAGGGGATAAAAAATATAGAAAGAACCCTAAAAGAACCTAAAGAACCCTAAAAAACCCCCGGGGTTTTTTTTCCGGGGGTATTTTTTCCGCCTGCCAATGAAGTATGTGAGTTCAAAAAACTTTTCATATCTTACAAACCATATGATGTTTATATTTCAGGCGACCACATTGGATTTTCGTGAATTTCAGAAAACGAGCTATTTCTTCATTTTATCGTGCGTTTTCAACCGAAATTCGATTGCAGGATCATGCATTTGTATTGATACTATAATTCTGTACAATTTGACGCACATGTGTAGCGTATTAACGACGAATTCTGTAAAATACGAAACTGCCTATTATTATCGAGCTCACAATCGGTAAGAAGATTTTTCAAAATATTTACAATACAATATTTAAGTAGAATTAAAATAATTTACCTTGCACAGTCTTTCCTAAGTAATCGCCTTGTCTCTCCTTGTTGATAACGTGCTGGTAAATTTTTCCTGTTGTTATATTATTGTCTCTATGAAGCGTAACATCGAGGAAGCGTTCGTAATTTCCGAGATCTAGGTCGACCTCACCACCGTCGTCGAGTACGTATACTTCACCTATGTTTGACGATAAAACAGGTTTGCCAATTACATTTGCACATTACTGTTTGTGATATGGAGCTTAAAAATAGCCTTCTTAAGAGATAAAATGTCCATTTAGAAACACACTTCGTATTTTCTTTTCAAAGTACTATAAAACAGACTTAGAATGGCAACTAATAAATGTCTGGAATTATGCAATCCTCAACTATAGATTCAAGCGTTGTTTCTTCAAATTAATAACAACGAGAATAGAATAGAATATTGAAAAAAAAAAAAAACTTCATACAGTATGAAACATAAGCTCAATATTGAAACTCAATAATACAAGTTCTATAGTCATTTTCTCATAAAAAAAACTACTAAATATTATTTTCAGGAAAAACTCATAACTCAAAAAAAGACTTATCCATTTATTGCCAGATCTCGACAATTTTTTTCCTTACTTATTTTGTTGGTATGTAAAATATCGTCAGAAAATAATTGAAAAAATAAATAAAAAAAAAGCAAATTGTTATCAAAGATTTTTTTGGTACCTGTTAAAAAAATGATTTTTTTTCAATTTTAGATAACATTTGAAATTGAATTTTTCAAAATGACGATAACACTAAACTATTCCTCGTCGTTTATTTTTATTTTACGTTTTCCTTTCTCGTAGAGGAAACGTGAGATAAAATCTGTAATGGGATTTAAATAATTCAGCTATTTCCCTCGTACTTATTTAGCAATTAGCATCAAGAAGCAGACAATGTTTAGAATCTCATAAGGATTAAAAAAATAAATAAAAGCGTTCATGAAATCGCAGTGATTTCAAAGATGCCGCTACAGGGTCACGTGATCAAAGCAGACAATGCACTCTCGAGCGCCTCTCGAGAGTCATCAGTCAGGAAACGGCGCGCGCGAGACGCACAAAATGGCTACGCCAGCCACATGTTCGGCGACCTACAATGATATTAATATTAAAAAAGCAACAAAAGTCGACAGGGCTTTGATCATACTCTGAAAAAAAAAAAAAAATAACAATTTTTCGTTGTTTTTCCACGATCGAATATATTTGCGACTTACCATGTTCATAGGGAGAGAAAGTGCCTGCATCTATATTTATATACGGATCGATCTTGATAGATGTCACATGAATTCCACAGTGTTTTAATATTGTACCGAATGAACTGGCAATGACACCTTTGCCAACGCCGCTTATAACACCCCCGGTGACCAATATGTACTTCATGATTTCTCGAAAAAGCCCCAATTTCCGCAGTGAACGCAAGAGAAAAATTCAACCACAGACGACCCTCGCGCGTGCCAGACACTCAACGGACTGGACCGAACGAGCACTGTGCAGTGAACAAAACCGCTCGCGATTCTCGAACCCCATTGGCTTATTCCGAGAGTGTTCGGCGACGCTGACGTCACAACGGCTCGAACGGGCGTCTGTCTCAACCTTGAAACTCTACCATGCGAATAAATATCTATATGCGTTTCAGGTTGAAGCTCGATATAAAAATGCGAAAGAATTAAATGCCCTTCGGAATCTTCAATTTGAAATTTCGAATTATGTACGATGATCGACGAGGGAAAATAGAAGGAATTTAAGAAATATGTTAGAGGGCATTTTATGTGTAGAGCTGCGACCACGTGGTTTAGATATATATGGGGCATTTCGAGGTAATTCGGTCGGGAAGCAATCCGCTGTAATTTTTCTATTTTTTTTAATATTGTTTTTACTATTGAATAAAAAAAAACCTCCTTGATTTTGTGTAGATTTTTATTTAACGCTATTCGGAATTTACGCAATAATTAATTTACAATAAAAACAATTCTACCTTCAAATAAAGGCGTGATATTCAAATGCACCATAAATGTTGTAAAATATTTTAATGAAACGATATGTTGTTGTTATCAGTGAATACGAACAGCCAGTGATTTTTTTTTGGATTTCTATTTTACGCCGTTCTTGAGTTATAAAAAAAAATGACAGCCGGTAAAAATTAATTTAATTTTTTTTTTTGCTTAAACAGTTTTTTATTTCAAACTGCGTTGCGTGACGACATAATTATCAATATTTTAAATGTGAAAATCGGGTTTTTTTTAAATTGAAGTTGACATTTTTTGATAACTTAATTTTTTTTTATAAATCAAGAACGACGTAAAATAAAATTCTAAAAAAATCACCACTGTTATTTTTAATGATAATAACAAGATAAAAAAATATTAGGTAATGTGAAGCATGGAATGCCCCATATCAATGATATATATGTTCATCAAAAATTGCCCCGGGTGCTTGCAAATGATGACCCTTAACCTGTGACGAGCGTTAATAATTTTGAGCTTGAATGAAAAATATTTGCTCATTGAAAATATTAAGCCGCTAGTAAGAACACGTGAGTGAAAAAATGCATTTTTTTTTTTTTTTAATTACAAGGCTTTCTTAAAAGCAGTCATTTTTCTAGAGCGAAAAAATGCTTTGAAGCATTTTCCCCCACGTGGTCGAAAAATTCATATATTTCTAATCATCGTGTAATCAACATTTTTCGAACGTTCGTCTATAATCGCTGTGTTCGTATATTTTAACAGACACGTTTTCGACAAAAATGGCTAAAATTTTGACCGCAAAAATCGGACCGTCGATTCTGAATGCCGACTTGGCACAGCTTTACGAAGAATCGCAAAGATTAGTGGACAGCGGTGCCGATTATCTGCATCTTGATGTAATGGATGGGCATTTTGTACCTAACCTCACGTTTGGTCATCCTATTGTCAAGTGCTTGAGGAACAAAATCAAAGATGCATTTTTCGAGACTCATATGATGGTCTCGAATCCAGATCAGGTACTCAAGTTAAAGATATTGAAATATTAATTAAGAAAAAAAAAAGTCATTTGTACTTTTTAAAAAATTATTCTCTTTAAATCATTTTCTAAAATTCTAAAATTCTTCACATTTTAAAATCTGTTTTAACTCTTATCTGCAGAGCCAATTGAAAATCATAATTTTTCACACCTGCCGAAAATTTCCCAAATTCAAGTATTTGAAAAACATTTCTAAATCAAAACATATAATTTTTAAAATGATGTTAAAATTTAGAATGCATTCCAAATGAAACTCTAATATTCATGTAATTTTTAGAAGAAAATTAAAGGATTTAAAAGAGTAAAACAGCCCTATATGCTATTTACATTACAAAGAAAAATAGAATTATGTACAATTGTGTTTAAAAAATATATTTAATTCTGCTTTAAACCACATTTTTGTACCAATGAAACATCAACATTTAAAAAATATCTGAAAATAGATTCACATGAAAAAGCTTGTTGAAGGACATCTTAAAAAAAAAAGCCTATGTACATTTCCTTTGTGTTTGCTAATGACAAAGTGTCTGCAAAAAAAGTTCATTTTGCATACAGACAAAACCAATTAAATTCTCTATTACAGTGGATAGAACCAATGGCCGATGCTGGTGTAAATCAGTACACATTCCACGTAGAGCCAGTCAAGGATGTACCACTGATTTGCAGAAAAGTGAGGGAAGCAGGAATGAAGGTATTTTACTAATATAGGTAAAAGATAATCCAGGAAAAGTGAAAACTTTAAGTAATCAAGCAAATGGAGCATTACATCTATATATTTTCTCAAAAAAAAAAAAAAAAAAAAAATTAGGTGGGTGTTGCATTAAAACCTGGAACACCTGTGGATATTGTAGCTGATTATGTGGATATGGCAGACATGGTACTGATTATGACTGTAGAGCCAGGTTTTGGAGGCCAGAAATTCATGCAACCAATGATGGAAAAGGTTGCATGGTTGAGAAAGAATTATCCTACACTGGATATTGAAGTTGATGGTGGTGTTGGACCAAGCACTATTCACGCTTGTGCTGAGGTATGTGAACTTGAATTAAAAAGCTCCAGTAACATTTTATTTTACTGTTAAACAAGTTTGAATTTTTTTTTTTTTTCATTACAGGCTGGAGCTAATATGATAGTATCTGGAACTGCAGTCACAGGTTCTGATGAACCAGCCAAAGTAATAACGAGTTTGAGGGATACAGTAAACAGCTGTATTTCTATAAAAAACTGATTCACAATTTTTGGGAAATCGTGTCTTTTGCGGGTACATTTTCTATGCAGATTTTGTTACCATTGAATTATTTTTGTACAAAATAAATAACAATTTGTCAATGCAATGATTTCGTACTTTTCCATTCAATTAGTAGATATATTAAGGTTGTTAGAATCGTTTTTTTTTTTTTCGTTTTAACACAAAAAATACCAATTTGTTAATACTCCCCAACTTTTGTATATACTATAATTTATTCATTATTTACTATTGAATAAAAGTGCGTAAAGAAATCTCTTTACGCACGGCGTTCGGAAAACGAGCACTTTAGCTCCCCTAAATTCCCCCCCCCCCCCCCCCTGAAAAAGCTCACTTTTCAAGCGGCTATTACAAAATTATATTTATAACTTTGTAACAATTAAAAACTGGTGTTCAGAAAAAATGACAAAATAAATCAACAAACAAACAAACAAAAAGCTGTTTTAACTATGAAATTATATTTTTCTGGTACTGCTGGTTTCTTTTTTTTACACATACTCAATACAAGTACTTTACTTTTCATACAAAAATGAAATATAAATTTTATTTTTCTATGCATAAATTTGCATAATTATGTAATCTCTTCCTCCCATTCTCAAAAAATATTCAAGAATCCTTAGGATTCGCTATAATCAGAATTATAAGCATTCGCCGATGCGCTTTCCTCCTTCCTATTCGCATCACTCCGAGCTTCGTTCCCAGCTCGGTCATTTACACAATTGAACTGCGGATTTGCCAGTGGCGGCACAACAGCAGCCAGTTTGTTCCTCAACTCCGAAAGAGTCACCAGAACAGCTTCCTCCGTTCTTATAGTTCTGGAGCCTTGCTCAGGACATATATTCAAATATTTATGAAACACAAGACTGGGATCGTCGACATTCAAATGAGGATCCAGTTCCAGCGCAGCTTCCAATCCGGCTAATCCACCGAAAACAACAAGAGCGTGTTTGTATCTCAAGCTTCCGTTCTCAATATCGTCTACCGGCGTTCCCCTGTCCGAAGTGCCGATAGTCAAGTCGTAGCCGTTCGGATACGTAGATTTGGTGAAAGTCTCTGTGAGATTAGCGGCCAATCTCACAGAATAGCCCCAATAGATTCCGGTCTCCGTTCTCGGCGTCAACGGCGAAACTACTTGGCCTTTTAATTTTTTCGAATTTTCCTGGCCCAACGGTATTCTAACGGTAACGCGAAGACCGGCGGTGAGAATTTTATCGACATGAACATCGTTGGTCAGTCCGACATTTACCTGCGAGCCATTTCCAGGCTTGATAGGCTTGTTCGTAACGACACCCTCGCGAAACAGCGAAACATCCTGCTGTCTGAGATGATGCGGAGCATCGAGAGGATTCAAAATTCCCGCGTATTGAAGATCTTTGTGGAGGGGAAAAAAGTATTTTCTCAAATATTGGGGACACTCGAGATATTGCAATATTCGTGCTAATTGCAAACAAGCCACACGTCCCTCGCCCAATTCTTCGTCTCTCCGTATTTTTTTCTTCTCGCTCTCGGTAACGTCACCCCTGTCGTCGAAGACAATAACTTCGTCGATTTTGTAGACACAAGCGGCACGTGCAATTTGACCGGCTAGATACGTTCGTAATTCCGGGGATTGTGCATTATCGAGTATCGAGCCTGGTACCGCAATGCTTATGGTGGAAATAATGGGCTTTTCGGAATTTTGTTTTTCCGTTAGCTTTGCAGTTTCCGCTGTGGATTTATCGGTTTCCTCTTTTTTCACTTTCTTCACTAACCTCTCTTCGCGCCATTTCTTTCTCTTCTCTTTGTGCAGACGATTGTGCTCCTTCCAACTCTTGGCCGCTGGTACTACCGGTGACATTGCTTATTTGTTTTGTAATTTTTTTTCTTTAACGGCGCAATGAAGTTAAAGATATCGATGTTAGTTTTTGTTGTTCAAATGGGTTTGTAGGTTATGAGCGCTTACAAGCAATTGCAACGGAAAGCGTGTGGGCCGATAGCTGCGCTATTGATTTCCGAAACTAAGGTGGAGAGACAGATTTCTACTTTATCATTAGTTGTATTCGGTGCATTTTTTTGCTTCAGAAATTATTGTTTCTTTCGAAGTTTTCGTAGGTTTTCTCATTTAAAAAAGGAGAAGTTTCTCTTGTCTCTTCTAGATTAACAGTAATAGTAATTGTTACTAATTTTTTTAACAAATATTTTTTACTTATCGCGAAGTGTAACACGTGAAAAAAACTCAGTCGGTAACAAAGACGGTTTACCAGTTTTCTCAAAGCTTGTTGATAATTCGGGGAAAAAACTGAGAACAACCAACTGCGGAATCGTCATACCGAGTTGAACGTTCTTTGCGTTTGTCTAAAAGATCTGTCAGCTGTGAGAAAGCTGACAAACCGGTTTAGTTACTGTGGTAAGTTTGGAAACTGCAATCGGTATCGAAAACTGTAATCAAAACTACTCGGGACCGGCTAATATTTTGAAGAAAAATAAATTTGGATTTACTTTGTTGATCTACGCCGCCGGTGAATCCTACTTTGCTTTTCTTTAAGATATTTACCGGCTCTGACTAGATTGGATTAAAGTTTTTGTTACCGACTGAGCACGAGACGTCGGGAGGAACAATGTGCCACATCAACTTTCAAATTACTGAATTCAAAATGCTACTTAAATGTTTAAAAAGAAAAAAATATTGTCGATTAATGACATTTAATTCCGGCAAAGGAGAGGACTACTTATCCGGCAGTAGATAAGTAAGCGACAAACTTTTTTTCTTTTTAAACTGATGTGAAACACCGCCGCCGGAAACACATAATTGAAATAAAATAAATGGAGAATATTACACGATTAGTAAAAAATTGACGATTGTCGAATTTTCACGGTCTCGCTAATCTCTGATTAATATTTCAGACAAACTAAAATGACAAAAAACAGAATCGAGAAAATAAACTATTTACAAATTGACGAATCCACAAATAAATTATATGTAAAACTTTTTTTTTAAACCGCTACGCCGAAAGTTGAGCTTGGTTGGTTCGCTGCATTGGCGAATCCAATATCCAGCAGCACTTCGGGGTTGCTGCCATAATTTGGCACGCTGACCGGCGCATCGATCGCTAAGTGGGAAATCGTTTTTCTATAACGTTTTCAACTGGTTAGTGGCTACAAATGTGCACACTTCGTGCGACTTCGTGCCCTTTCATCTCCGTTCGTGTTCACTGATGATTGTGTGATAGCAAATGTTTTTTCCAGGAAATGTGTTTCACAGGCGATATTTTAGTACAGAATAATATGTAGAAAAGCTGCGTTTTATTTTTAGAGTAGCTGCTGTCAGCATAGCATACAATATATACAATGTGTGTACACAATACAAGTTTCGTGTTACGATGATGTGTTTACTGCTCAGTCGGTAACAAAAACTGTAAAACGTTGTTCTCTGTGATAGTGAAGTTCCTGTGGTAAAACCTGCATAAACATCAATTTATATACATTCTTATGTACAGTGAATGTAATTTTGATGAAATATTCAATTATATACAAATTATAGTATAAATATATACTATAATTATAATTATTGTATAATAAAAATGTGCGTATTCGAGAGTAGAAAAGTTGTCGATTTCTCACCATATTAATCAAAGAATATTTGACGTTATTATTTGTTTAGATTAAATAACGATAATAATAATAATAATAATAATATGTTATATCTACTAGATTTAAATGTTAAAAATATTTGCAAATTTTAATTACTAAAAATGTTATTCATCAACCGGCATATTAGATTCAATACTAAAATTACTGCAATCTTACATCTCACTTACATATCAAATTTTAATTACAAGTTTACGTAAAAAAAAAAAACGTCAGCTTTTAATACCTGTAAATGGTAATTTATAGCAAAAAAATGTTAACAGTGTACGATAGTTAAGATAACATATCAAGATAGTAGATCCTGTTGGTATTTGAAAATTCGTATTGCGTCACCATCAGCAACACGACGATATCGTACACAAAGTAATAAAACACAAAACATTTCCCTGCCTCTTAGTTTTCCCATATTCATAGGAAAAAAAAAAAGTATTTGCATAAAAATGTGCCTTACAAATAATTATAACTGTCGTGACTGAGTGATAAATCAAAGTAAAATCAAACAGAGAAACGGCAATTTGTTGTCACAAAATATGCAAATCGAGTATTATCTTACAACAATGAAAACAAAATGGCGGCTGGCTAAAGCGTGAATGAGACAATCCATTGATAGAGTGTATAAAGATTGAAAATAAATACGAAAACAGAGAATTCACCCAGTGTACTGTAGAGGCGAATAAACGGGGGACCAATGGCGATGCTAACTTAGCCTGAAGAATCGGGGAACGAGCGGAAAGTGAAGGTTCTCGTTTCTGTCTGTTAGCGCGGCGGCCATGGCTCTCTTGCAATGGCGATAAAACCAGTCGCTCACGAGCCGTTGTTGCGCTCGTTTAGCCGGTTGCACGATCGTCCAAATCACGGAATTTTTTGGGCGCACAGTCGTTTCGACGGGAAATCATCAAGAGCCCATTTATTTGCTCTATTTTTATTTTATTTTTTAGAGCCATTCGGTGTGTTTTAATCACAACAACAATAACAACAACAACAAAAGAAGAAGAAGAAGAAGAAGAAGAAGAAGGATTTTGACAATCCTGGATGGATCCGTGATATTATTACAGTAGCAAGCTCGGAGATTCGAACGCGCGAACGAGCGACGTTTATAGCTGTGGAAGAAGTGATACGTTATATATCTTCGCGAACGGTGATCTACGTTTGTTCCTTGAAGAAAGAAATTCTTACGAGCACTAGTTATATAATATTCCTTATATAATTATTATTGTAATGAAATAAATGTAAAAGACAATAATAATCAAAAGAATATTAAACGTATTGTCCTGACGATAAAATCAGTCGGTGGCATACTCCAGTTTCGGTCAAGTGTAAAAAGCATATTCGGGGCGGGGGAGGGGAGGGGGAAAGCACGTGCTTCGAGCTTTCGGGGTCACGTCGATCATGCGAGCAGTCGATAATGGGATCAACTTTTTTTTTTTTTTGTCAACCGTGACTAAAAGTACCATTGAATTATCGGTATTTTTTTCGTAATTTTTGTTGTTTTTTTTCGCTCACCGAAAATCGATTGTTATGATTATATTTAAATTAAAGAAATTCCGGGAAGAAAGAAATTATTGAACATTTTTCTTTGGTTTTATTGGCACGAGTTTGAGGATACAAGTAAATGACTGGTTATAAATAAATTAAGTGGTACAGATGGATATTGTGAAAGGTATACACGTTCACCAATGATATAGTTGGCGAGTTTCTCGACGGCAGTGAGTCAACATAAATTTGGGTGAACTTTCGAAAATAGTGTCTCTTCGCGATCGAGCTGAGATGAACGATATATGAATCTATCATTGATCGAATATCAAAGAAACATTTATTTATCTTTTTTTTTATTTGCGGTAGTGCTTTGAACTACCGGTGGTGCATGTATCGAGTGTCGCGAGAAAAATTGTGAGCAGGTGACGCAGACGGGAGAAGTGTGTCGTCGAGGCCTCCAGGCCAGTGTCAACGGGCCGATTGAAGTTTATCGGAAAAAAGTTTGGCCGATGTAGCGCAATGTTTGTTGGGTGGACCGTTCTGGCAGCGGCTTCTTGCCTGCTGATTGGCGCTGGTACGTTCTTTTTTTTTTTACGCAATCTTTTTTTTCTAACCTCTTTGCTGTTATTGGTTATTGCATATATAATTCATGGAAGTGATGTGTGATTCAGAAGGCAATCATTTTCTTAAGTTAAGGGGGGGGGGGGGGGGAAGCCAGGACAGTGAAACTAAGATAATTTTTGTGAAGCTTTGTTTTTATGGAAAAAAAATATTAAGACGTAAGTGCAGCATCCACAAATCTATAGAATGATAAAAAAATAATTTTACGAAAATTGAAAAAACTCCCGACTGGAAAAGAAGCATAATTAATGAGCAAATATTGGGTAAACAAAAAATTGTGAAATATAATTAAATAATCACATATTCGCATATTAATGTCGGGAGATTTGTTTTATCATTTTAGGCTTGAAAATCTTCGCCACTATGATATGCGAATGGTTTATTTAATTATTTCACAATGTTTTTTTTAACCAATTTGCTCATTAATTAAGCTTCTTTTTCAGTCGGGAGATTTTTCATTTTTGTATAATTACTTTTATTTCATCTCTCTCGATGTAAATCCAAACACTCGGCCATATGTGCTATGAAGTGAGTTACAGAAGACGCATCAATGGCGACCATCTTGCGATATTTCGATATATTTCACATAGGCTATTTAGAATATTGCATTTATCGATGCGAATTAACAATTTATCGACTGAATTTATGGAAAAATTCATTGGGCGCTAGTCACAAAATCAGCGTTCAAAATTTGGTCACGTATTTTTTTTAGCGTTTTCGAGAACATACTGGACAAAAAAAATCACTGAAATCAGCTGATCGCTGTGAATCGCATAATCCCCTTTTTTTGGCCCAAAGAGGCAGCCGGGAGTTAAAGAGAAGAACTCAGATGAATCTTAAAGGATCTTTCTCTGTAAAATACTTTTTTTTGCGAATATTATTATATGCCAATATTTTTATTCTCTCTTATTAATACATTAAAATTTACAGTGAAATTAAGTAACTCGCTTTGAAAGAGAAAAAAATATTTTACATTTTTTTTTGCCCGATTTCAATCATCAAAAAAATTTTTTTTTTCGAAACGAGTGAATTTAAAAAATCTGAAAAAATGCACAGAGTACCTTTAAGTGGTCCTAACATATGTTCAATTATGGTAGAGATTTTAGAGGGTCAAAACAAAAAAATAGCTGGTGGAGAATGCCTCATATAGGTAAATAGGGAAATAAAAGTTTTTCAATGTGAAATGTATTCTGACGCCGATGCTTCTATGTACTGCTTTCTAAACACTCTGCAGCGCTGGTAACTCTGAGACACCGTGCCAGAGGCTCGAAGAGCCACTGTGAATTACGAAAGCGGCTGCATTATTCAGCAGCTCACCTTTATAACACGATCATCTTCGTCGCTCTCGTTCGAACGTTCGGGGTCTGTTCGAGAAATACATTTCGGGCTCATTGCTGTACGCATATTGGAACGGAAAATAATTTCACATATTTCTGCAATATATAATTATGACTAAATATATTTTGACGAAATAAGCAAATTTTCTGCTTTAGCAATAACTATAAATAGATTGGACTAGTGATTATTTCTTTAGCAGTGAATGATAATAAATGATGATAAATTTAGTCGAGAAAGTATTGACATTTAAGAATATTTTGTTCACTCTGATTCTTTATGACAAGAGTTGGCAATCCCAGCAGTAGAAAGTACGGGGCAATTCGGGTCAATTTGAATATATCATTTTATTCCATTTTTTTTTGTGACAACACATCTCTGCTATTTTGTGCGGGCATTATTCACTCAGGGAACAACGGGGTAATGGGAGTCACTCTAGAAAAGCATTAAAAGCCTCGGTAAACCAGTCATCGTTAAATAAAAATAAAATTATCGATGGAAATATTGATATCTTTGAATTATTCAAAAGTTTCGTTGAAAATTTATGTTAAGTAGCCGCGATAATAACAATAATAAATTTAACCAATTCGCGGTTTAAATACTTTTTAACAAAAAAGTAAATTAATGATAACGAAAATTAGGCGTTTAACAAATAATAACAATTTTAAAAAATCAAAATTAAACAAAAGACAAAAAAATCCATAACAACAATAATAAATTTAACCAATTCGCAGTTTAAATACATTTTAACAAAAAACCAAATTAATGATAACGAAAATTAGGCGCCTAACTAATAATAACAATTTAAAAAAATGAAAAATTAAACAAAAGACAAAAAAATCCATAAAAGAGGGGGCACACGTCAAAATAAACAAATATCTTGATTTTGAGATACTTCCATGGTAAATCTTCTTGAACATAAATAATAAATTTCGTAAAAATGGTCCCTAATGAAAAAAAAAACATTTTTTTTAAAATATGAATTTTCAACGTACGTGAATATCTTCTTCACCAGACGAATTAACGTTTGCACTAGCATTGCCGAAGAGTGCTGTATACGTGCTGTTGCATTCGTACGTCTGTGGTGGTGTTATAATCGGGTCACCAGACACTGCGCAAGAAACAACATAAATCTTTACCGGTTCCACGACTCACGGGGCGGGCTTCCGCGAAAAATGTAACACGCCATACGCGCGGTAAAGAACACTGGGCACTTTAGCGATGATAGCTTGATTGCCTGTAGCGAAGATGTACATTTAAGAAAATTCCATACTCTGATTTCTAACTTCAAAGATATCCTCATTTTCAATCCCAATTTTTTTTTTTTTTTTTTTCATTCTTCCAACTCAAAAAGTGCTGTCAAATACTAAAAAAAAATGCACCTAAATCATCAGTACGTAAAAAAAAAAAAAAAATGTGGAGCTTGCAGCTGAATTTAAAAATCAAAATGGCAAGAATTATTTTCGTATGCATTCTTCTTCAAGATGGTTTATACAAAATTTCAATTTTCTTTTTTTTTTTCGTCTCCCATTTCAATTAACGTTAAGACATACTTAAAATAAAATTTGGCTAAAACAGAAGATGAAGCAAAAAAATATTTGGAGGTTGGTACAGAATTTCAAATAAAAGGGAGAACAATTTTCATTATTTAAGTGGAAGCCAAAAAATAAATCCAAATTTCAATAAACCGCTCTGAATAAAATAAATAAATAATGAATTTACCTTATATTTTATTAGAATAAATAATGTTTGTAGGATGTTAATTATACCTTCGACAATCCATTTGTCAAATTGAAATTAATAGTTTTTTTTTTTTGCAAACAGAATTACTAAATCATTCGAGGGGACCAATTTTCGAAAAATGTACTAATTATCCATGCATAACATTCTCTTCTACATTATTTTAACCCAACTATGCTTGTATAAAGTAAATTTCGATATATCACCAGACCACTGTAAATGTATCGTTGCCATGGCCAAGATGTTTTTACATTGGTCCCTAAAATGTGGTCTTCCTGAAAATGTCGTTAAACAGTCTTAATCTCCTTGAATGTTTCTGGCAATATAACCTTGATTTTTTCTTCAGTCCCGGAAATCGAAACACTTGTTTTATTTAGCTGTTTTTCCTTTCTATCACTTAATTTAATTTAATTCAATTTCAAACCGACTTCCTCTTGTATGTAACCCTGGATTACGTTCGCAAGCATCTAAATTTAATGTCTTTATATTCGCTCAATCTGCGGACAAGCCAAGTGGCGCGCACTGCGGCAAAATGTGGCGTTTTCTGCTGGACTCCTTACATGAGCTTATAAACTTTAGAATTTTTTAAAATACGACCTCGTATATAAAAATAAGTACTTATGGGTTTAATATTAGATTAGACAGACACACATTTTTTCCATACCAATTTTTTCGACGTTTCCGACAATTCTGAGTTGACCTTGCATGAAAATTTCAAAAAACAAATGTTTCTCACGAAAACAAACGAGGAAGAAAAAGATTAAGATTACAGCAATTTTGCAACAGATTTGTACCTGAATGCAAATAAAAATTACTACTACACTAAATCTAGATAGACTTGTAAAAATATAAAAAATTAAGTTTCTCATAATATGTGTGCAAAGTTTACGTTTTTTAACCGCTCGCAAAATTTTGCAAATTACATGGCGATTATGGGACAGATCTGTAAAAACAGAAATATACTAATCTACTAATGTGGATCAAAATGGAAATATACTAATTTTCTAATGTAGATGAAAATAGAAATATATACTAATCTACTGATGTAGATTAAATTTTGTGATTGATTTTCGTCCACATTGTTCGCTAACCTTCCAATTTTGTTCAAATTCCGAGCTACTCATTTTTTTTTCGTTTAGCTCTGTTTTATCTTGGCTGCTCGCATTTTGTCTTTGAAGCTTTCGACATTGCTGCTGTTTCATGTGATCAGCCTGACATATGAACAGAATAAACGATCGTCCGAAAGTTTAGCACTTTTTTTTTTTGTTTCTAGTGTTCGCAATTGATTTAACAATTCACTGTTTTGTCTACATATGTCTGGTGACACATTTTAAAGTTGAACAATTCAATGGACCATGACGTGGAAAAAGTGGAACGTGTATGAGAAAAAAATCGGAGAAAAAAAAAAAAATAAAATGCGGGACGTTTGATCGGAGATTAAAATCCGCGACCTTCGGTTACCGGTTGACTGCTCTGACCACTGAGTTACGTGAAATCGCTTACCGGCAATTAAAAGTATTCCATAAATAAGTAATTTTTAAGTATTGCATTTAAAAATTGCAGATGATATAAAAAAAAATGAATAAAGACTTTTTCTTTTTTTTTTAACTTTAAATTAATTGTTATCCACGTGAATTCTGAGATATACGAGTCTGAAATTTCTGACGTTGATGGTATTTAAATATATGGGGCATTTCATACCGTCTCGAGCATCAGATCCACATTTTTTTATGAAGGATTTTTTACTAAGAAGCAACCAGAATTTTTATTCGACTTTTTTTTTTTAAACATTTGATATAATTATGATTATTAAAAAAAACAACATATTATTGTTGTAAGCTTAAAAATATTGATATCGCATACAGGATTTGTGAGAATTTTTTTAGAATTCTAAATTCTGGCTAACAATATTTTGGCTTTAAATAATCATAATTATATCAGATTTAAAAAAAAAAGTGAATAAAAATTCTGGTTGCTTCTTAGAGTTGGTGGCAGTAAAATAAAAAAATGTGGATAAAAAAAATTATATATTTAATTCATGACGCCGAAAAAAGTATTTGTGATGAAATTTTTTTTACAAATACTTTCTTCTACAGTAGTACAAAAATACTTTCGTTTTTACTTTTCAAAGAGAAAAAATAGGCCACAAATATTCCCAAATAATTCTCATTCAAGCTTGAGATTTGTTTTTCCGGGATGAGTGTAACAATTTGGGATACATTTTCTTAATTAAATGATAACTTTACCAATTTTTACAAGATAAAATAAATTTATCTCAATCTTAAATACTGGCTGCATACAACCTCTCCTTAAACTGCGTTGCATTCCTTGATTATTCCTCCTACTCGTGTGCATATCTTTGCCAACAAAGCTTGAGTCTTTGGTTCGAAAGTACTCACGATAAAGCAAAGTGTGCTGTATACCCGTACATTGCACACTTATCGCTAGATTGCCTTGACGAGAGTGCCGTGGATAGATAGATAGGTACAACTCGTAATTGTATATTCGCCGAAGTAGTATAGATTTCGCGGTCTTGAGGAGAGAACGAGATGTTATGAAAAAATAAAAAAAAAAAAAAACTAGGGTGGTACATTTCATACCATTACTTTTTTTTTTGCCAACCACCTTCAAAAACTGTTCTCTATATGAAGAAAAAAAAATACTAGGGTGGTCCATGTTTTGCCCTTTTCAGAAAGAAAAGATTAACACAGATTAAGAAGAAAATAATTTTTATTTTATCTATTCCTTAAAAAAAAAAAAAAAAAAATTTCAACCCAATTAACTTGACTTTATTATTAATTATTTTAACAATAATAATTTCTTTAAAAATAAGTTACTTAGTAGTAATAATTTACAATTTTTTTTTGGTCACAATGGAGTTTAGCGTATAATTTTAATCCATGTGAAAAATGTATGTTTGTTGACGTTGTTTGGGGAGATGTGTTCTGCATAATGGAGAGATTGCCTCACGATGTTGGTGTAAATTATTTATTAAATTCTAGAGGATCATATATTTTATTTCTTATTATAATTGTAGGATTAATAATTATTTATACAAATAATTAATAAATTAATAATATAATAAATAATAACGAGTGAATAAAATACGAATGAATTATTTTCATTTAATTATAAATTAATAATAATAAAGATTCCACGACTAACCGAGAACGTTGCAGCCAAGAAATATAAAAAACCGCGTAAAATTGACCAAAAAAAAAATCATGACCAGCAATCAGAGAATCAAAAGCCACAATTAATATTAAAAAAAAATCGCAATCACCTCAAACACCAGTGAAAAAATTTTTTTCAATCACCTAACTATTCCAAAACCGATTACAGTCTTAATAGTCGAAAAAAAAAATTCCAAGTTAAAAAAAAACACTTGTTTTCGACGTTCAACAATTCTGATAATCGAGACGAGCCGGTGAAGCTGAATAAAAAAAGCATCGTCATCGTTTTCTGTTTCACAAGGAGATGAAGATGGCGAGAGTATCTCGCGCATGAAAGTGAAGCGTTTCTCTCTATCTGGCTCTCGAGAGAAATATTTAAGAGAATCGCACCGGCCTCAACGAAGTGAAAGTTCTCCTCGAGTTTGGTTGGCGTGGGTCCGGCTCTCGGTTGCCGTGTCGCGCTGTGACTCCTCGAAGTGAGGATTGAAAAGGGTATACACACGCCGAGGTCCGGCACAGCTTTACCAACTCGTACCTGCGTATATTCACGCGTATGAACACGTAGTCGCTTCTTAATTTTCGACTCGTTCCACGGGCACACATGCCCGATCCCGGAAATCCCTGGTGGGTGTTATTCGATGACGTCACGTCCTCGAACAGGTTCGAGATTCACACGCGTACCTCGAGCTCGATTCTTGTAATGACTCCTCTGAGAGAACGTCAATGAAAAATACTAACTGGATAGCGATTAAATTAGGGTGGATAAAAAAAAAAAATTTTAAAATACATTTTCGTTGCGTGTACGAAATCATTAAAAGAGAAAGTATTGTAGCTGAGGAGAAAAATTTGGTATCATGAGCGAATATATCAGTGACGAAATGAAGCGAGAAGTGTGCTTCTTAAAATGTTTCGAAGAAGAATTGATCCTACGATTAAATATATCTTTGCAAAAATAAACCCGACAGAATATTCCAATAGAAGCCGATTTTAAAGTGAGGATAAAAATGGCAATTTTGCAGATGAATTTAAGGGTAAAAATATCTCGCTACAAAAATATCCTGTGATGCATGTGCCGCGAAGAAAAATATCGCGGATTTATTGCTGTTGCCATTTATTAATTTGGATCGAATTTTTGAACGTAAGTTCGTTTTTAAAATCGAACTTCTAAATTCAGTTTCTAAATTCATTCTAAATTCAGAACGAATTTAAGATCGAACTTCAGATTGAATTTAAGATCGATCTCAAGAAATTTCGACCCTCAGATTCCTTAATAATAGTCGATCATTGGGGAACCGATTATTGATGTATTGACTTCCGATGATTTTGAATTTTGAAAAGAGTGGACAAGTCCCTATTTTTAAACTTTCTGTGCTCAGAAATGAGTACAAATAATTACTTCTGCTTTATCGATGTAGAAATTTGTTGAAATTTTGAAAAAATTTCATTATTGAGAATTCCAAAAATTGTAATAACGCTAAATCCGATAAAATACTCATTTAAAACCTTCTGGTATTCGTGAAACTTGTTTTTCGATGACGTCAACATTTCTCTCGGTAGCCTTTATTTTTTGTCTTCGTTGGATAATTTGAAACATTAGATAAAGATTTGCGGACCAGTGGTAGATATAATTTTCTGTTCAAAGCGTACCTGACAGCGGTAGTCGCAGTGATATTGGCGGCAGTCACGCTTCGTAAAACGAGCTGGAGAAGCGAGACAAGAGAGAGGCGAGAAAGATGTTGGGAAAGGTGAAAAAGAGAGAGGATAAGAGAATATATGTTTGTATTATAGTGGCCGACAATCGCGACTCGCGTATCGGCGACAAGTACTATAGGCAGAGAACGCCACTCAAATTTCTTGTCGACCATCGGAAATCGATCGGTTCACTTTCAAATCCTGTTCTTCGCGTACGCTCCTAAAGGTTGGCCGCGGGCATTCCAACCGAGGTCCTACATTGTAATTCAGATACCGGTCATCGGATCGACTGTTGTCTTTCAAATTCATTAGAGCAAATTGTCAACGGTCGTTATTCGCAAATTTGCAAAATATACCAAAAAAACGGTCGATTGATTGCATGAAATTTTGAAATTTTTAACAAATTTCTCTCATTTTAAAAAAATTGTTTTATTTTTATTGTACTTTCTTTTTTTTAGTCGCGTCACAAAATTTTATAAGATAAATTGGTCTTTAAATGATTCGTAAAGATAAATTTGTTGAGTTTATCAAATCAATTTTTTTGTTCAAAATCAAGAGAATGGATGAAGTCAGGATTTGTTTCCACCAATTAATTTGGATAACTGTAAACAGAATTTAATGGGTTGATTTATGATAAATTTTCATGTGATTAATGGACGTAATTTAAGGTAATTAATTTTAAGATTAATTAATATGCCGGCGAGTCATATTAATTAACTGATTGAAAGTCGATGATCGAGTTGTGCAAAAAGTTGACCGAAAATCAACGTTAGGTAACTAATTTCTTGGCTAGATTCTCAGTCAGCATCCGATCGACGTTTACATAATTGCTTATTTGTCGTCTGAACGAACTTGACGTTCTTGATCGCCACGTATACTTGACGCCGAGACGCTATTTATGGAAATTAAATTATTCGACTAGAGAGTCGAGTTTTAAACCGATTCGATAATCCACTAAATTGATGATCAGTCGATTAAGCCAGAAACGAATGGACCCTTGTAGGGATCAGTCTGGGAGTCCCGGCTTCCGACTCGGTCCCGGTCAGGATTTTTTCGGGTCTCCCTAAATGTTATTCGAATGAATACCAAATAATGTTTCGGTTCCACATGAGTTAACAGCTTTTCGTGGATCAGGACACGCCAGCGATTCCGTAAATCTCTCATTCAGAAACTGAATGAATTCACATTGGATTCCAGCGGGATTTGTTAATCCCGCTGGATCGGGTCCAGTTGAAAACCGTTACACCTCATGCTTGGAATCCATTTCGATGACCGACTTGATCTCGACCGTAAGTTTTAGGAGTTCCAGACAGAATCCAGCCGGACCTCGAAGTTTTTGCAAGCAGGTCTAAGCAAACAACGCTGTCCGTTCGATTAGGTTGTCAACCAAGTTGCTAAAACCTAAAACATATTTTATTTTATATGTTATCGTAGAATTCCGATAAGAATCCCAGCCGGAGCCTGGAATTTTCACCTCACGAATGGGGATGCATTCAGTAATCGGATCGAATCTCACTGCGCGATCCCGATCGGTATCCAGTTGAAAACCGTTACACCTCATGCTTGGAATCCATTTCGATGACCGACTTGATCCCGACCGAGGGTTTGGAATTCCAGACAGAATCCAGCCGGACCTCGAAGTTTTTCCAAGCAGGCCTGACCAAACAACGCTGTCCGTTCGATTAGGTTGCCAACCAAGTTGCGAAAACCTAAAACATCAGTCTTGTACTGGGAATCATCGATGAAACTAGGATAAAACCTAGGAATCATCGATAAAAGCAGGTGGAAAAGAGTTGCAATAGTGCTGTTGGGAACTGAACCCAGAGATCCTCACTGTGCATGAACCGAGAACGAAACCACTGTGCCAGTGCTCGCCCCCAAGCCATCAGTTGACTCGTTCGTAGAATTCCCGCGACCGCGATTGTGTTTGCCGAAGAAACATCACCGGCAACCAACACCAATAGCTCGCTCGTGAATACCACGTAGCGGGATATAAAAGGCTATGCGTTTACAAGTTTGCGTGGTACGCGTACACGTACCACTCCTCGTCGGAGACGTTTCGTCGACGAGTACACCCGTAAATTTATTCCTTCTCTTCGTGTCTCATGCGAGCCACGCGGTCTCGCGTTCCCATTACCCAAAGAAAAATTGAAATAAAATTCATTCGACACCAGAAGCCTGTAGAGGGTCAATGTGTTCGCGAGGATCGCGATGAACCCACGAGTTTCGCATTGTCGCGAGGTCTCCTGGCCAACCATAACATCGTCAACATTCCTTCCAGCTTTTGCGAATTCGCATGTCGGTGACAAACACTACTTTTCTAAAAGAAAAATAGAAAAAAATCTTTCATCGCATCACATCTAAAGAGGATGCAAAGTAGAACCTTGCACATTGGCTACCTCATTTCATTATTTTACAAAGTTACCTCTGTGAGAAAAAAATGTTTTTTTCGTCGATTTTGGCTTCCCAATCAATGATTAATTTAGCTCTTCATTTTAAATCTCCAAATGTTTATAATTTTCGTATGCTTTACTGTAATTTTACATTGTACTCCAATTTTAAATGTAATGTACCACATTGTGAATAAAAACTTTCAGTCCTGGACTGTAAATTTCCAGTAGATTTTCTTTAACAATTTTTTTTCAACAAAAAAAAAAAAACCAAAAGTAGGGTCAAGTTAGGTATTTATTGGTCAACTATTTTTTCATCTACACATTTTTTTTCTACAAACAGACACAACATACATAACGCCCATATTTATTGCATAACAGTAATGGTAATAAATTTCAACAAATCATCTGCATATCACTTACAGATACGTTATCACAAAAACAGACAACTATTACTCATTGTCAGACACTTCCTAAGCTTCAACAGCATTGTAGTAAAGTAATTCATCATTTGTTTACATACTATGCAATTGTTTTTGTGTAAATTCTTAACATTCCCATTTCAATTTATGATAAAAAGTCGGAAATACACGAGGCTTGTATATAATCACTGTTATGGGTTCGAGACTTATGAGGACTGTTATAGCAATCGGCATACTTTTCCTTTCGCGGATTGCGATGTAAAGGCGCTTGGGAATTTCCGAATGTATATATTCGGTCGTTCTGGTTCAACGAACCGGCTTCTTCCCGGTAATGCATACTTACCAAGGATACTTTCTTCCTTGTGCAACAAAATATTTTCGAAAGTGTTTCTAAATTCGTCCATACCAGACACATTGCCGCTTGTTTACAACATTATTAAGCTCATTATTAAGCTTCAGATGCCAAATGATTTTAATACCATTTTTTTTTAAACCAACTTTTTTGTAATGTATTTTTTTTTTGTTGCTGTTCAAAAGAGCAAATGGATATATGCATTTGACATTAAGGTAGTTCATTTTTAACATCAATTTTTTTTCTTTGGCCTCCCAACTCAAAAAGTGCTAAATATTATTTAAAAAACGTTCTGCTAAATGATGAGAATGTAAAGAAAAAATGTAGACATCGCTACCCAATTCTGAAAAAAAACTAAGATCTTTTTTAAAAAAAAATTTTGCTCAGGTTGGTTTAGTTGGAATTGAATATATTTGTTGTCTATTATTTGAAACAACGGTGACATGTAAAATACGAAATTACCTATTTTTTTTTTCTACTGCAGCTTCCCTTTAAGAGGATTATTTTTTTCAGTATTTGGCACTGCTTTTTGTGTTGGGAGATAAAAATAAAAAAATAACGTTTTAAATAAACTCCCTAATGAGGCATTTTTGGCCAACTCTAAATTTTAATTCAATTTAATTTTTTTCATCAATTTCGACACTTTTCATTTTACTCATTATTCGATACAACCTACAGCGGTTTGTACCAGATTCTATAGAAAAATTGGCAGAGTCGGTAAAACATATTTGGAGGGGTAAAGAATTTTTTTTTTTTTTTTTTTTCAATTATAGTGGCCCAGTTGATAAAGAATACCTCATATACCTATAGGGAAGTATTAACCGCAGAGGAGAGAGAGACAGATCTGAGTCGTGGTTGGGATGAAGCGATGGTAACCTGCGCTGCACAAGCACCAAGCCACGAGAACGTGTATAGGGACCACTGTATCTACTATATATACTCTGCTGTGCAGTGTGAAAAAAAAAAAAAACTGTTTCTCGCTTTCTCTCCGGATTTCTCTCCTGGCTGAAAGCTTTCAAATATTCACGAGCATCTCGAAAGCAGATAATTCAAATTCGCCAGAGATCGTCGATCATCAATTGAGGGATAAATGCACGATGCTGTTGATAGGAAAATTAACATAAATTATTTGATCAGCGTAACTGATAATATTTTTGATTAAATAATTAAAAAAGACTTTTTCCTAATACTGTGTTTCTGATAACAGTGGAATGGTTATAATATTAAAAAAAAAAAAAAACAGATTGGCAGTAAAACTTTGTGCATGTCTGCCTCATTTTATTTTTCCACTGTTCACAAAGCCACTTTTATGGAAAAGTTATGTTGAGTAACTTTTGATGAGTAAAATTTTGTCTGATTTAACGCTTCTGGTAAAGGTAAAGTTGCGAAAAATGGAAAATAATGTGGAGGCAATGTGCAAACTTGCATTTCACATTGTTTTTAAAAAAAGAAAAAGTCAAGGAATGAAATACAATATTTTGATGTCCGAGAAATTATAAATTCAAAGTATTACAATTTTTTTGCTTCTGCAATGATGTATATGTCTATCAAATAATGATTAGAAATTTTTGCGTAAATGGCCAGACAAATTTTGAATGAATTCCGCTGAACTAATTTTCAAGTTAGTATTTTTTTCTTCAGGTTGAGCCTTGACAATCGTGAATACGAAAATTCAATCTTTAATCAAATCCAAGTGTCTCTTCGATTTTCATTAAAATTATTTTTAAGATTCTCAGATCGTTTATAAAAAAATGTTTATTGATGATTTGATAATGCATCTTTGGACAAACAAAATGATATCTTATTCGTCAAGATTCTTAAAAAAATTACGAATTTTTCCTTCTATAAAAATACATCTGATTAGCTATCAGTGATAATTGAGTCCTTTTTTTTATATAAATTCATTTCTATAGACCAATCGCTATATTGTATTTTATTGGAACATTTTCCTTGACATTCCACGCAAAACTGTATAAATTTGAAGACTCTGCGAAAAAGTATCCAGTCAATAATTGAGAGGAAAAAAAATTGCATAATGGTACCTCGGACCGTTGTTCTTAATTTTATTGATTTATCGTTTACAAAGCTCTCTCAATGACCAAGTTAAAATTGATCAATGTCCTCATAGAGGAGGCTGTGTGGAGCAAAATAATGAGGAAGCAAGGTGCAAGGTTTTTAGTTCACAACTTTTTAATATTACCAATTCACTCATGATTATGGTAGTTTTTATACTGCAGTACTTCTGATGCAAAAAAGAAGAGTAATGTATAAATTGCTTTCTGACGATTTACGTTAATGGATTTAAATCACCTGTCGAATAATGGCTGCGTTAACCGGATGTGACAATATATGCCACCAGACAAAAGCTCTTTTCATGTATGATGACTTGGTTTTCAGGCCGTTTGGCGAATTGCCAAAAGACCTTTACCGAGAAGGTGCGCCCAATACATCTGCTCAATTAGAGTACGAAGTATTGGTGACACAAGAGGCCAGTAGATTACATTTTACAATTGTTTCGAAAATTATATTTGATAAACAGAAGTTTATCAAATCCAATTTTTATACTACAAACACGTTCAACTGCGTTCAATTGTCAAAAAAAAAAAAAAGAAAAAAAAACTATTTACTATATTTTCGGTCGTTCGGTGGAAAATTTTATTTTGTTCGTCAAGAAAAATCATGGCTTTTATAGATTCATTAGAGGAAGCTTTGTTTTCGTGAAAAAAAATTTCTGGTCACTCTGAAACGTCGTGAAAAGTGGTTTAGATAGATGTTTGCGAAAAACGAAAAATTTACTTCACCAAAAAGTTCATATTTCAGAGAATTTTTTATTTTTCTTATTTACAAATTAAAAAGAAAAATTTGATTTCTAAAAAAAAAATCTGTGTTCTAAAATTGCTGAAAAAAAAATTCTGCTTTGCATCTTTTTTTTAAATTGCAGATTGCATTCAAAGGGATTGAAGAAAATAGGAATTAGCGTCGATCATCATGAGCGATGATGAACGTCGAAGGTGTAGATATAACTCTGGGAAGCAGCTATATGTCTCTCATATACTGTTGGTCGTACCGGGCGCTTCACTCGTTTGGTCGCACTTTCATCGTCCCACTTTCTCCTTGTCCCTCGCGCGCCGGACACAGTATGCTTATATATATATATATGTGAACGATAGTATTATATACAAGCCTGTAGCGCATTGCGCCGGACTTTCCGGCGCATCGCCACATCCCAAAAAGCGAGAGCTTCTTCGTCGCGGCTATTTAGATCCTTGATGACCGATTAGGTCTGTAAACGCAATGACGTGAAAGCTATTTACATATATCTATGACAAAAATTAAGGTTTCTACTCTGTTGTTCAGCTTTTTAAAGAACATTATATTTTTTGTCTCAACATTCCACTTATTTTGTAGAAATACCGCGAAATACTCGTAATTACTTTAATTCGATGTTATAAGTTGCTATAAGACCGTTGATCCAAAGCAGGACGTTTCCGCGCGACCGTTTTGGCTCGATTATTTTTTGGCGCCAAGACGTTTCGACGCTTGGATTTTTCGGCAGAAGTTCTTTAGATTAGGGTAGGTTGGCTGGGATTAGGTTGGATTCTCTTCTTTTTTACTTGCAAAAGGATGTTTCGGTCGGGCTGAAACATTCTGGTGCTAAAAATGGTCGAGCCGAAACGTCCTGGCGCCAAAAACGGTCGGGCCGAAATATCCTGGTGCTAAAAATGGTCGAGCCGAAACGTCCTGGTGCTAAAAATGGTCGAGCCGAAACGTCCTGGTGCGAAAAACGGTCGGGCCGAAACGTCCTGGCGCCAAAAACGGTCGGGCTGAAACGTCCTGGCGCCAAAATTGGTCTCGCCGAAACGTCTTGGTGCCGAAAACGGTCGGGCCGAAAACTCCTGGCGCCAAAAATGGTCTAGCTGAAACATCCTGGTGCAAAAAACGGTCGCGCCGAAACGTTCTGACACCAAAAATAGTCCAGCCGAAACGTCCTGGTGCCAAAAACGGTCGGGCTGAAACGTCCTGGCACCAAAAATGATCGCGTCGAAACGTTCTGACGCAAAAACCGGTCGGGCTGAAACGTCCTGGCGCCAAAATTGGTCTCGCCGAAACGTCTTGGTGCCGAAAACGGTCGGGCCGAAAACTCCTGGCGCCAAAAATGGTCTAGCTGAAACATCCTGGTGCAAAAAACGGTCGCGCCGAAACGTCCTGACACCAAAAATAGTCCAGCCGAAACGTCTTGGTGCCGAAAACGGTCGGGCCGAAAACTCCTGGCGCCAAAAATGGTCTAGCTGAAACATCCTGGTGCAAAAAACGGTCGCGCCGAAACGTCCTGACACCAAAAATAGTCCAGCCGAAACGTCCTGGTGCCAAAAACGGTCGGGCTGAAACGTCCTGGCACCAAAAATGGTCGCGTCGAAACGTTCTGACGCAAAAACCGGTCGGGCCGAAACGTCCTGGCGCAAAAAACGGTCGGGCCGTCTGGAAGAAGAAATGCACCATTCCAAAGCTTCCTCTATTTAAGGAAACAAAAGTGTTCTGAGTCAAGATTCACATGTGCAAAACTGACTCAGATTATAACAAATGTAATTGAATACCAATTGGAAACGGTTTATATTTTACGGGATAATGAAGGATCAACGGACTTGTAATTTAATCCTGCATCTGACGATGGTTGGCTTTTACCCGAAATATCGATTAAATCTATAAATGTCATTGATTCAAAAAATGTCACTGTGTCTGACTTGCGCTCGTTTGGCTAATCTTTCACGTTGCCTCTTTAATTGCGGAGTAAAATAGATTGGAACGATAAGGTTAATGTCAATTGTTGGCTCCCCGCGCTGAAATCATTAGAATGGAAGCTCTTGGAGTTCACTCCAAGCTTATTTCTGTATTCTCATCCCGTGGCGAACATTCGTCTAGCGGTATCGAAGTCACCGCGCCGTGAAAATACAGTTAATCGTGTTATATTCTCACGAATAACGATCTCAAAGTTTTTGCCATCGTAGAACGATGATTTGTCGCCAATGCGATTTGTAGGAAATTCGTGTGCTTTTTATTTATTTTATTTCTCATTGTTATAATAGTTGGGTTATTATGCACGAGTTCATAATGATATATATATTTTTTTTAAATTAAAAATCAACTCATTAGCTGTCAAAATATTAAAATACTTTACAATCGGATAGAGTCACGTTATGTGACTAACAAAATTTCATAAATTGTTTGCATATTTTTTAAAAATGAATTTCACACAAAAAAGATTCAACGTTCTGCTTTATAACTTTATTTTTGCACGACTGACTGATGGACCCCAAGTTGACGAATTGGTGTTAAACATTTTTTACGTTTTCACTGGAGGAAATATATTTGGAGAATCGACAATAGCGCAGTACGAACGCATGGTAACAATCGCTCGAATGGCTTTTCGTTGCAGACCTCGACTTTCTCTCGGCTGCAAGAAAACTTATCGGTATGTGAACACCGACATTGAATTTCTGTACGCTCACCCCTTCTATGAATAGAATACGGCCTCCTGGATAAATTAACATCGGCTGAACGTTACGTGACCGACGGTAAATCGGTTGTCGATATCTTTCAATATTTAATATGGACATCTCATCGACGTTTCGTCATTGTGCAGCATTGCGGCACAGAGGTGAACTTAATGGGGGAGTTGACTGAAGAGTCCTCGGTTTCAGAATTGAGTCAACAGTCTGGCTAACGTCAAATTTTGATAAAGTATGTAAATTTTTCATTGCCAAGACTTACTCATCACTTATTCAGTGGGTCTTTATATCTGATACATTACTTGTCAGTAATTATTGATTTCACGTCAAGATGAAGTAGCACTTTCTCAGTCGGTAACAAAAAAAAACTGTTAATCGTATTTTCCCAAACACGTAGATTTAGGACAAAAGCGAAGCGTTCTTTGTCTCCTCAAAATACTAATAAAAAATCCTCGGAAGGAATTTTTTTTTTTAACGTAAAGAGATGCAAAATATTAAATATTGAGGATTACTTTGAAAAACTTTGGTTGAAAATTTGGTACGGATGAATTTAAGGTTTGTATAATCACTTTCCAGTAGAATTACCGGGACGTACTAGGAAGCTTAACTTGCGCTCGAAAACCTCTACTGAACTGGAAGTCAGCTCTCCTTTCTTTGAAGGTGGATCAAAGATTAAAAGATTACCTTTACAGATTTGTTCGATACTCGTGCAGCGAGGCTTTCAAACGTTGGGAAACCACTTGTGCAGCATAATGTGCACGAGGAACCCACTTTGAAATAGATTCAGAGGTGAGGAAGAATCTTTTGCTCGTTGCTTATATGCGCGTCGAGGCGTATGCGAGAGCGCCACGTGCACGGACGCCGCGTAGCGGAGACTCGCGTACTACGGGAAGCTCAGCGGATGTTGGAAACTCGGCGCGTCAGTCTGAAAAGTAAAGTAAAGTCTAAAAAAGGCTGTTATAGATTTTAATACCTATCAAACGGAAATTGGCGGAGAAAATAGCTACATTTTATTTACATAAATCGTTTCTTAAAAATCTAGCCTATTAATAATTATTCTGCAAAACAAAAATTGCCAAGTTGTGACGAAATTTTTTACACCGTATATTATTTTTTTTATGAATGTTGTCGTATTTTCGTTATCAAAAGCAAGGCAAGAGTAGTCAAGTCTGTACGAAAAGAAGTGAAATTAGAAGTTTTTATTATTCATTTTATTAGAATTATCAGAAAAATAATTCCTTCGAGCAATCAAGTACGAAGTATTTTAATTCCACATTTTCTTTTCGATAAACTTGCTGCTCCAATCCGTGACTATATGTAATTGAAATATAGGCGAAGAATAAATTAATCGTAAAAACTAATTTTCCGACTTCACGAGTGTTCGACGTCGTGTGAAGAGCGTACAGTCGGATGAATCGATTAATTTGGGCAATCTACGAAGCGTTACGGAATATATATATACGAGAGAACAAACGGTTCATTACGATCGGTCAGCGAAGCGAAGGTCAGGCACGAAACCAGGGTCACACTCTACTTGACGATATGAACTGGAAATGCCAGGAAGATGCATATCAAGGCCGATCTCTCATGCCTTTGGCACGCCTTCTCTTCCTCCACGTAGTTTCTTCCAGAGTTTTGTTGCTACATATACAGCACAGAAATAAAGCTTCGCTGGTTCTTCTGTCTCTTTCATTACATATATCGCACCGCAACACGCTGGCTAATTAGAACTCCGTATAGAAACGAACAGAGTCACAAACCATGAAACAGATCATAAAAAATACCAGAGCGTCTTGGATGCCTCTGCGATAGAATGTACGCGCGGAAATCGATGATAAACAAAAAGCGCCTGTGCTTATAAATATATTTTACTGTCGCTAAAATGCACATTGAATACATTAAGTGAACGCCACTCTCCTGTTAGGAGAGTTCTACCGAAGGATAATATCGGATTAAGCGATGAGTACTAAATTTCAAATATTTTCCATGTAATTATGACTGGTTTTTGAAGGAGGCTTTAGCGATACACTCGGCTGCAGTAGTTTTATTATGGGTCTTAAGGTTTAGCTTTAAATATTGAACATTCCATAAGAATGTGCATTTTTATAGTCTTCATAAATGTGTAATATATTTTTATAAATTTTCGTCAATTTTATTTAAAATAACTGATAAAAAAAGACGTAAATTTGCCTGTAATTGTTTATAATTTTTTGCACTATTTCAGTGTAATACGAATAATGTCTGCGTTATTAATTTTGGTTAATAGACATTGATTTTTAATTCTAGTCAGTCTGTGTTATTGAATTAAAAGTATGATTAAAAAATATTCTGTTACAGCGAGCCAATTCAGCGACAACACCCCGCCAGTAATGTGGTTGGATCGAAATTGGGTTCTTCCTGATAACGAACCAGTGGGAAGTATTGTCACGAGGGTAAGAGCCGAGGACAACGAACAGGACGATCTCACGTATGGTCTCGAACCACTGGGACACAGTTACAACGGTGACGACAGCCCTCAACCACCATTGCCATTTTACATAGACAACAGGACTGGGACAGTCTTTCTAAATGAGACACTCAAAGGAAGGGTGAGTCTCACTTATTTTCAAAAATAATAATAGTAATCATAATAGGGTGGTTGATTTTGATGTTCATTTTTGAATTTCAATCTACCAGCTCAAAAATCATTGCCAAATACTAAACAAAAAAATTCTCTTAAATCATTATTAAAAAGCCTATTAAAAAAAAATATTTGAAGATCGCTGAGGAATTTCGTAGAACGACAAAAAATAGAGTAAAAATTATTTACTTATTTTGTTCAGGGTGATTAATTCGCAATTCTTCAATCTTCAATTTCAGAAAATAATCTGTAACGTAATGACCGAAAAAAAAACGTATTTTTGCGTGTATTCCAGCGTACAGCTTTTTTCGAGTAAATAAAAAATCGGCAACAATTTTTTTTCAGTTCACTCTAAGTATGTTTTGTATAGAAACTGTTTTGATAGTTTTTAAGCAATACGAGTTTTAAAAAATTGAATTTTAATTAAAAATGTAAAAAAAAGTTCCTCAGCAATGAGGAATTGAGACGAAGTCTCGATTTTTTGGAATACTTCGACTATTTGACCGTTCGAAACGGGATGGAATACCTCATATTGATACTCATGTTCGCATCTCTACTTCTATAAAATGTGCGTAAGGATTCAATTGGCGTGCATGAATGTACCGTAACAACGTGTGCCACGATCGTCTATATAATATACGTATCACTGGGCTGTAGATTTCTCATGTTATATCGTACTCGTGACTCCTCCGCCCGCGAGCTCAGACGAAACTTTGACGCCGTTGAACGGCGAGGCGGGAGGCTGTACCACCAGATGAGAATTCATTAGCCTCAACGTCGAGACACTATATATTGCAGAGTTGTGGCATAATGTACAAGTAGCTTAAGACGTATATACGCCATGGGAAATCGATGCGAAGCTCTCTCGGCTACTGTAAAACTGCAAACCTTCTTGTCTTCTTGGTTCCAGGGAGGCCAGAACCTGTTTCTATACGTGACCGTCTCCGATGGTCAGCTCACTGCGAAGACCGAAGTCTACGTCAACATAAAGAATTCATCCGATCCCAATGGAGGACACAACAGGTAAAATACTAGCACTCTTTGAGTTCTCTGTCATATTTGTACTTGTTCGAATTTTCTTGCCAGCTGAGTAATGCGTGATGAACACAATTTTCTCTGAAGCAGAATTTGTACGAATTAAATGAAGAAATTATCGAAGGACACACTTTAAAAATGTGGAGAACCTTTTTTCGATTATACACATTTTTTATTAAATTAGAGATTAGATTATTAGAAAGAGATAGAGATTAGAAATTAGAGAAAAATAATTCTCATCATTTAGGTGGGAGACTAAAAATGGATTCAAGATTTCAATTAACCACTCTGTAGAAGATAAATAAATTATAAATTAAACATATTTTCTGCCAAATTCTTCCCCTTTATCCTATTGGATTAACTCACTTAATTTATCTCAATTTAGAATGGATTGAAATGAAATGACGTACCAGAAATAATGACCATTAAATACTGCACATATATGATCAGTTCGATCGTATTAATAATTATAGCAATTTTAAAAATATCAGTATATTTATGAATGTCTGCTTATATATGGTATGAGCCACACCAGACACAATGACGTATTAATAACTATATCATTTAGAAATATATCAGTATATTTATGAATGTTTGCTTATATGTAATTATCAGACATCAGACACAATCACTTCATTTCAGCCTGTGTTACATTTACCATTGCTGCATCATTGCATTATATACACTGACGATTTTTCTAATTTCAAAATACACATTCTCCTACAGAAAATAATTTTGTAAAAAAAAAAAAAAATAACGAAACTCAAGCAATTTTTAAACGAAAATGTAATGTTCGATAATTCAACGAAATCCCATTTATACATTTTGATTCTATAAATAATTCGATATCATGCCAATTGGATTTACGAATAATTGTCTATCTTCGTGATTCGTGCAGAAGTATTAGATAATAATAGATTGCACATAATTAATGATTTGGTATTTTAATCCTCAGGTCACAGTTTCCCAATCAACACGCTTCCGGTGGACGAATACGTCCACCCGTTATCGGTTTTCCGAACCTGCCGACTTATCCAAGACCGCCAATTGGCCCTCCGCAACAATTACCACCAATGTCGCCATTGGCCAATGGCCAAAGGACAACTAAACTTCAGCCTGAACCACCGCGACCCGATGTCGTGACAACCAGTCGAACAACCACGGCGAACGGCGTACCGGAAGAACCGCCGGAAACGAACGAGGTCGGCGAGACAGCCCTTACCTCGAAGATATCACCGAGTCAAGCTCCACCGAGCCAAGATATCGCCATGACCTTGGTACCGGTTGCAGCCATCTGCGCGCTACTTCTTGCATTGGGCTTGGGCGTCTGGACCCTCAGAAACAAGTTCTGCCCCAGTCGAAAGTCCAAGGAGGACACGGTAAATGATGAAAAAGTAAAAAAAAAAAAAGAAAGAAAAGAAAAGAAAAGAAAAAAGAAAATAATGAAAAGCAAAGTGGCTAACTGAGATTCGCAAGTTATGTTTTCAGTTTCAAAGACTTTCTTGTGTTTTCGTGCGTTTATTTATGGATCCTTCATTGAACGATAATAAATAACACACTCGCGGACTTTATATGGTTTCCATTCGGATTGTAACTCCGGGATATGATTGAGCATAGTACCCTGAGTGTTGCACATTTTTGTCAGATTTTTAATCCCAGTTTTTATACTTTTTTTTTCTTTTTTATTTTTTGCAGAGGTTTCATTGAAAAGCTTACTCTTCACGTAATTAAAAATAGATATTTAATTACGCAAACAATTTGCAGAAATATGTATTTTCATGTGAAAAAGGGAAAAAGATTGTTGATTGTATATATCGGAGGTATTTCCTTTACAGCCAATTAACTAGACGATTGAATACCATTTTTTTCTGGAGTTTTTGTAAACGTGAATTGTGATCCTTCGGTGAAAAAATTTTTAAATTAAAAAGCGATATTGAATATTGAATTTTATGTACATATAATTTTTGCATCTTTGTCATCACAATCTATTCGCCATTTTCGTAACTAATAAAATCGAGCTGGCATATTGTCAAGAGACTTTTAATAATGGTTGTGGTATTATTTTAATAAGATCAACCCGTTGAGCCATACATTTTCCCAGATCGAAAACTTACTCGAAGAAATCTTATCTTAATCGATGAAACCTAATGAAAGAAATTCAGAATGGCGGATTTTATGTGTCGGACAAAAGTGCAAAAAGTTACTTTAGATAAAACTTTGGAATTTTTGTAGCAGCTCATTATAAATTCAAGCTTTAAATTCAGAAATTCGAATTGGCGGATCTTAAACGATGAATAAAAATGCAAAATATTATTTCAATTGAAAATATTTAGTTTAACGGTAGAAAATATTGATTCTTAAGTGTTCTAATTCTCACCGATTAATAATTTGTATGAAAAAAAACATCTTGGCGAAGAAATCTGACAAAATTTTCAAAAAAATTCTTTGGATTATCCTAAATAAGTTCCCTTAAAGTGATGTTTTAATATGTGTGATGATGTGATAATATTTTTCCTGAAAATGGTTCGAAACTGAGAACATTTTTTTTTCTTTTTTTTCAAATTTCGAGCTACGCAATTCCGCCATATTCGGATTGTGCACATTTTTTTACCTCGAAATCGAAATCTGCTAACTAATATTTCACTTTGAACAAAAGAGCTTCATCATTGATTTTTAAAAATTCTGTTCATCATATTTTTCATACATAATGAATTGCAAATACTTTCCGGTTACTAGAAATCTTACTAGAAATACTAGATGAGTACGAGGAGTAAGTTTCGCGGATTACAACGCAGATAACATACATATATTATTTTTTTTTAGAAGGAACAAGCTTCTGTGAGTGTATCAAACATTTCGGACGACCCGTCTCTGGTGTTGAAGAGATGGCGAGGTCAGAAAGCTCAAAACAACAGATACGAACCCTGGGAAAAGGATAATCAAGCCGGTATGCAAACAAAACCTCACTGCGACAAGTGGGAATTTCCAAGGCACAGATTAAAGGTCATTATTCTTGTGTATGCTTGAGAATAATACATAGAAGTGATGAAAATAAGAGCGTAAAAATAAAAAAAACATAATAAAAATAAAAGAATTACTGCGAGTTGTACGCAATAAAATTAAACGATTACTTTCGCGACGCAGGTCTTCAGCATCCTTGGGGAAGGTTGCTTCGGCCAAGTTTGGAGGAGCGAGGCACTCGACATCGACGGTAAAACGGGTCCGACGATTGTCGCGGTAAAAACCCTGAAGGAGAACGCTACCGAACGGGAACGACTGGATCTCGCTCAGGAGCTCAAAGTTATGAAGAGTCTCGAGCCCCATCCGAATGTCGTCAGATTACTTGGTTGTTGCACGGAACGGGAGCCCATGTTCGTTATTCTCGAGTACGTGAGCGGCGGTAAGCTTCAGAGCTTTCTCAGGGCTTCGCGGGAGGAAAGAAATCACGGGGGACCCGGTTTGACCTCTCGAGATCTCACGAGCTTCGTTTATCAGGTACGTCAATGTTCTGTTTCAATTCAATTAGTTCGTCTCTCGTGTAATCGATCACTACTAATACGCTAGTATTTGAACCGAATAAATAATAATTATTCATTCCAAACAAAATGAATTTCAGAGATTTATTTTTTTTATTCTAGTCATACAATAAATATGAAATAAATATATTTTTTCAGGATTAGAATGAATGATTTTACGGTCAGTATTAAAATCAATTTTGTCTATGGCATGTCATTTTATTTGTAACATCATTCTTCAACAGGTTAAAATGTTTTTAAAAATTGCAGTACTTTGCGGGGGGGGGGGGGGTCATAAATTAAAAAATTTCGACATTTTTTTCTACTTTGCCACAATTTTACGTCGCACTTGTATAATAAATTTAATATAATAGTTTATGAATGAAAACTGCCAAAAAGTTACTTAATTTTTCAGTAAATTTCTTTTTAACACTCCACAATACTTTCTACCCCGGAGAGTCGACTTTTATAGTTACAAGTAGATTATTTAAAAAATATTTTAAAAAACTTTATTATTATCCGAGTTGTTTTTATTTTCACAATATAACAGCTGCTAGTTTGAGATTTTTAGTGGTGCTAATAAGGATTAATATTAAATAACAGAAATTGAATATTTATAAAATGTTGTGCACCGATAATTTAATTAAGTCAAGAAACTCTAAATTCATCGTTCTCTTCATAATCTCACCCTCACTCAATATAAAAGTATGAATGAATATCTTTCTCTTCTTTTTCGTGATTAAGGTTGCCAAAGGAATGGAGTATCTCGCCTCGAAAGGAATAATTCACAGGGATCTGGCAGCCCGAAATATCTTAATAGACGAAAATCGAGCATGTAAAGTAGCTGACTTTGGCTTCGCTCGAGATGTCGCAGCTAACCAAATTTACGAACGTAAATCGGAGGGACGTCTGCCGATTCGTTGGATGGCACCCGAGAGTCTTTATGACAATATATTTTCAGTCAAATCAGATATCTGGAGCTTCGGTGTTCTTATTTGGGAAATAGTCACACTGGGATCGACACCGTATCCAGGTCTAGCTGCTGCAGAGGTAATTTATTCATCGCACCTTTTTTTTTTTTTTTTTTGTTGACCCGACAAATTACAATATCGCTGCCGGTAGCGACCATGACCCAAAATGCATATTTCCTCGTTCTATCGATATTATTTATTCATAGAAAATTATAAAGATACAGGTCAACGTCGCGATGTTAAGTACTTGAAAATACTCATAACAGAATGTTTAATAATCATTTTCATATATAATTCTTTTGAATAGATGGCTTTTGTGTATATTTCTATTTTTCATTATTTAACGTCTAAGTACATGAATGTAAAAAATAGCAGATTCATGACAAAGAATTTTTTTTTAAATAACATTATGAAGATCGTTTTTAATAAATGTTGACATTTTAGGTTGTATGAAATGACAACAGCATTATACGAAAAATAATAATACATTTAGTAAAGTGCAATCCCATTTTAGTATTCTCACATGAATGTATCAATTCTTTTTTTTTCTTCAGGGAAAATAAGGCTCCTTCAAAGTGGAAGAATAATCGAAAGATTCCTTTCATAAATATCGCATAAAGCGTAGAATTTTTATATAAAAATGTTTCATATGCTATTTTTAGGTAATGCGAAGGATCAAGGAAGGCTATAGACTGGATCGACCGGAGCACTGTAAACGAGAGCTTTATAACATAATGTATTACTGCTGGGACAAGGATGCCGCGTGTAGACCATCTTTCGGCGAGCTTGTGAGCCTCTCGGAAGGACTTCTTCTCGACGAAACGGATTACATAGAATTGGACAGATTTCCCGATCACTCGTACTACAATGTGCTCAATTTAAGTGGCGAAAAATTATGAATGCCCTAGGCTTTTCTTTATAGATCGAAATATCTATAAAGAAAAGAAATGTCTCTGTCCATAAAACTTTTCCTCATAGATTTATATTTAAAAGGAAAGTAAACGTACGTCTTTAAGGAAAAGCCTCTTACATACTGTACAATAATTCGTATATCGATACGACAAAGAGTCTGACTGCCGAGTGTGTGTGTTAAAAACTTCGAATCAAGAGTCGCGTTTAGAGAATCAACGCCAATTATAAATATACTTATTTACACGAGAGATTAATCACAATAGGACCACAAATATGGACGATGCTCATCATGGTCAGTGATAAGAGAGTATTGAGTGCGTGCTTATTAAAGTTCAATCGTTTCTTTTTCTCTTTATACGTAATAATTAAGTATCGATTTTTTTTTGTACTGAGCAAAAAAAAAGAAAGTGCGAATCTTTCTCGAACGTTTCAAATAATGAGTCGACGTGTATATATGTGATTCAACTAAGTTATTGTGTAATCGTATTATTTGATGATGTAATAAATAGTATTCATTTTTATACACCGATCGGGCTGGTCGTTATACATAGTACTTTAAAAACCTGACTGACAATAATTAATGTTATGTGTTTTTCCCTAAAATACGCTAACTGATATTTCCGTGTTGATGTCAGAATAATTTTTTAATTTATTATATAGATTTTTATTTATGAACTGTACATTATTCGTGTTAATTTTATAATATTTTATAATCAAACAAGATGACGATGTTTCACATTGTTTTCACATTTTCTTAAATTTCCTCACAGAGGAAGTTAAATCGTTCCATCCGAAAAATGGAAAATAATTTGAACTCAATGTGCAAGGCTTTACGTCACATCTTTGGTTGAAAAAAAAAACAAAAAAATTGGAGTAACTGAACTGAAACGTATTTTTAGTGGTCGAGAAATAATAAATTCAAAGTTCTACAAATTGCTTCAATATATTTGGTATAACAATCTACACTAATAACAAGTAATTGTTTAAGTCATTTATGAGACATTTTTCGTTACAATGCGCGAAGGTGATTTAAAAAATGCAATATTCAATAAAATTCACAATTCCAAGAATAAACAGGCTTCTAGTGTACATTGAATATTTGTCTATTACCGATTGCAGTTTCACTATTGTGCGTCACTAATTGTTTAATAGTACCTCTCCGATACCAATGACATTAAATATTGTGAATATTATTTCAATGATTTTATTTAACGCTTCAGAAGCAACTTTATACAAGCGAATATATAGAATTACGCTACCGTATAAATGATAAATATTAAAATAGAGGATTCAATGAAGTTTCGTATATTATTATTTGTGGATTGGTCGCATCCACGCGAGACAGCTATATACAAACTGTCAAAAGCATTTTCCGCTTGGAAATTAATTGCGCCGGTGTCTAACGCCCGCAATACTGCCAGACACGGAGGCTTTCTCTCGCGATGTGTCGATATATGTAAACCGCATTCGCAAAATATCGAGTGAAAATGAAAAGAAAACAGAGAGGCAATGTGGCTGTGATCTCCTGGCGTCGATCTGCCGTATGCATCACTCTGATACCATAGTTTTATTCAAATTTATGGAAATTCGCGAAATAACGTATGTATACCATAGCTGGGGGCCCTCACCGTCGGAGGGGATACTGTTGTACATATGTGGGAGGCGCGCGCGTTACGATGAAAGAGATAAAGGCATTTTTAAATCACCATTAGCCAGACGAATATCACACATGCTGGTCATTGCGATATACTCGGGAGCTCTCGATGCTCCACGCGGCTATTTTAATCTTTCCCGCGAAAATCTCGAACGACCGAACGCGTAGACTATACGAAACACATAGAATTTATCTTTTTGCTTCCACATAGAGGAAGCTCCGTTTTTTTCAAGAAAAAAAATGTCATGTGTCATCACCCAAATTTTAGTTTTCATCAAAAGTAGAAAAAAAGAAATTTTAAAAATTTTATATAATATTTCTTGTTGTTCTTACACATTTTTAATTTTGACAATTTTTTTTTGCAATCTTTCTTTAAAAAATCGTATACATTCGACAAATTCTTTTTGTCACTCTATGAGTTTAACAAAAAGAAAAAATTGGTCGAGTACATACAAAATTTGTAAAAACGATAAAAATTATTTTACAAAATATAAAACATTTAACATTTTCTCTTCTATACTAATTTTGTGTAACTAGAACATTATGTACTCAGAAATTACCTCATTACAAAGTACACGGGATCTTTGGAATTTTTTGCAGAAATTTCGGAAATTATTTTGATAGAAAGAAATTTAAAAAAAACCTCGCTTGTGAAAGTTCTGAAAAAAATGTAGACTGACATCAACTAATTTTTTTTTCAATTTCTTTTTTTGTAAATATTTTGAAAAAAAAAAAAAAAAATAGAATCGAACGCCGGTCTAGACTTAAAATTTTTTAAGTTTGGCGCAGGATTTTTTCAAATCTTTTCATACTTTTCAATACTGACTAGCAATATGGTAGTTTAGAAAAATCATAACTAAGTCAATTTTAGAAGAAAAAAAAAATGAACAAGTGTCGAGATTTTAATTTGTCAGTTGGAATGTTAAATTTAATACGTAAATGTGGTAAAATTACATACTTTTGTATCAATCTTTCTAATTTTCAAAATACATAGTATAAAATATTGTAATATTGCGTTTAACATATCAAATTTTATACAGCAGTTTATGTAAAAAAAAGTTTTCTATTCCTGTAATGGAAGCTTATGGCAAAGGAGGCGGTCAGTCGAGAATTTTTTTTTTTTTTTAATGTAATACAAAACAGTTGTTAATATTTATCTAGACAGAAAAAAAAGACAGCCACACGTTACCGTGATGCGATAATAAAGATGCGAATTTACGCACGACTTGGAAAAATCTTCATGTAAAAAAAAAAAAAAAAAAAAGCGAGAAACCCCAGAGACGTAAATTTTTCTCGTGTAAAATAAATGTCGTCTGAAGCAATACGTGCATGCAATGCAAGATATGTATTTCAACGAATCTATTCATTACAGACGCATTGTCTGAATATCCAATAGCGCACGAGACCCTGTTCTGCTTATACATTCACAATTTTCTCGATGTTTATTTACACGTCACGTTTTTCACATGTATATATACTCAACAAGAGATATTGTGCAATGTGCACCGCAATTTTAAATCAAACGTACAGGCACATCGACGGTATATACGAGGATATTGTTCGGAAACTAGGTAAACAAAAATATGTTTATCGATGAGATAGAATAGGAAATTTTGCCGAGTACCAAAACTGTGCAAATTGAATTTAATTGTGTAGAACTCACTGGCGACCAATGCTTTGTATTATATATATTTCATCGCACGGAAATAATGTATTTAATATTACACAAAAGGACACATTATGTATGTGAAATATGTTTAGTTATAATTTCGAATTGAAGCTAAAAAAAAAAAAAAATAACATTGTTAATACCAGTAAATTCGGCGCAAACAAATGTTTCGGCCTAATTATATAGAGGATAGTGGAAATCGTTGGGATATCGAGAACCCGAGGGATAACTCATACATATAGAGAATCGTCGCTCGTGTATTTCGATATCCCCCGGAGGACTGCATAAATGACGGGGGTTTGAGGGTTTCAGTCGGTTAATTCGATGCACCGAACTGCATTGTTATATGAGCGTATCGGGCATTCCACACGAAATGAGGCAATCTATTTTGAATTGTTGAAAAAAAAAAAATTCACAATTTCTTTGCGAGTGGTTTCAAGTTCCCTGAAATAAGTACCAATTATTTCAGATTTTTTAATCCTATATTTTACCCGGAGTCGTGTATCGATTATTGTGATTTTCGTTTTTCGATTCGGTGTACATAAAAAAAGGGTCCTTTGAAGCAATTAAATGTTATAATGTAAAATGTGGGTCTTTGAATGCAGTTTCCATTGAAAAATGTCCATATGTGCGCAGAATGGATTTCATGCATTTTTCTATAAGATTAAAAAAAAAAATGAAATTAAAAAGAAATCGTTGAGTGAAAATAAAAAAAAAATAAAAAATGCATGAGACTTAGTCTGTGCAGCTATGAAAATTATTTCAGGGAATACTACATTCGAAGACCCACTTTTTATGTTACAACATTTTATTTTTACGATGCACCGTTTTTTATATACAGCGAAACGAAAAAAAAAAAAAAATCGTTGAGTGAAAATAAAAAAAAATGCATGAGATTTAGTCTGTGCAGCTATGAAAATTATTTCAGTGAATACTACATTCGAAGACCCACTTTTTATGTTACAACATTTTGTTTTTACGATGGACCGATTTTTATATACAGCGAATCGAAAAAAAAGAACTCACACAAATCGGTATATAATTCTGGGCGAAATATAGGATTTAAAAAAAATCTAAAATAATTTGTACTTATTTTAGGCACCATAAATCATTCGAAAAAAAAATTACGAACACCCACAAAAATCGGTATATAATTCTGGGTGAAATATAGGATTTGAAAAAAATCTTGAATAATTTGTACTTATTTTAGGCACCATAAATAATTCGAAAAAAAAATTAAGAACACACAAAAAAATCGGTATATAAATCTGGGTGAAATATAGGATTTGAAAAAAATCTAAAATAATTTGTACTTATTTTAGGCACCATAAATCATTCGAAAAAAAAATTACGAACACACAAAAAAATCGGTATATAATTCTGGGTGAAATATAGGATTTAAAAAAAATCTAAAATAATTTGTACTTATTTTAGGCACCATAAATCATTCGAAAAAAAAATTAAGAACACACAAAAAAATCGGTATATAATTCTGGGTGAAATATAGGATTTTAAAAAAATCTAAAATAATTTGTACTTATTTTAGGCGCTATAAATCATTCGAAAAAAAAATTAAGAACACACAAAAAAATCGGTATATAAATCTGGGTGAAATATAGGATTTGAAAAAAATCTAAAATAATTTGTACTTATTTTAGGCGCTATAAATCATTCGAAAAAAAAAATTACGAACTTTTTTGGTGGTCGACTTCGTGTGGAATGCCTCATATATCCGAGAGGAAACGACTTGCCGGTTGTATCGGTATACTATAAAGGCTGATGTTTAGCTAGGAGAATTATCGACGTAATGGGTGTAGGGTGAAAGTGGCAAATATGCCCTATAGCAAGCCAAGATGGATCAGTACTTGCGTAATGCAATACTAATGCGTTGTCGGGCGAGAAAAAAAAAAAAAAATGAAACATCGGTCTACACATTGCGACAACTGTGAAAGAAGTGTTACACTTTTTCTCAGTCATAGTTCCGAGGGATGCTCACATAATATACCCCCTTTTTTTATCGGTCTATCTTCGGAGGGAGTATTGTATTAACTTTTTAAATATGATTGAGAATTTACACAAAAATTGTTCTATAATTTGATTTTGATTTTTGGTTTCAAAGCTTCATAAATTTAGAAATATTTCATTTATTATTTAATAAATGTGAATTTATTAGCAGCTCTTGACATGCCGGGAAAATTGGCCATAATATTTATGTCAAAATCATATTTTCAATTGAAGTTAGAATTTTTTTTTTGTTAATTATGTTTTTTTTCTTGCAAAATTTTATGAATATATACAGAGTCCTTTGAATTTTATGGTAAATACAAATTTTACATTCATGATTGACGAAATTTGCAAAAATATAATACATATAAATCTTAATTGATTTGAGGAATAAATAATAAATTTGTCACAAATTAAATTATATTATTACTCGATGAATAAAATTTACCTGAATTGCACTTTCTGCATTTTTTTTTTAAACAACGATGCAAGCAAATCCTCGCACATTGCTCCCTTATTATTTTTCACTATCTTACAAAGCATCCCCTGCATTTTCATCAAAATTTAGTAAATTTATCGTTTAATTTTTTTCCTTATTGCCTTTCAATATTTTACAAAGCATCCTATACGATGAAGCAACATGCAACTTTCCATACTTTGCATCCTTATTTTTATAGAAATTTTTTTTTCTTTTAGAACGGCGTGCAATAAAAATCTAATAAAAATCACAGTTGTTCTATTCAGTGATAACAACAATATAAAAAATATAATGGAACTTGAAATGATTCAGATTTCATCCCCTGTGAATTATCATGCGATGCCCCATATACACCCTCGTATATCGTGTTCAGACTTAAATGGTGCATTATTAAAGTACAGAAAAGTTATTTATACCAACCCCTTTTTTTTCATTGACACTTTTTCTCACGGCGCAACTCTTCACGTCAATCTACTATACTCAGTCTTCACTCCCCCGGACGGAATCAAATATTCACCCTTGTCAAAAGAGACGCTCAGCGCTCGACACACATATATTTCCATTCATCCTTCAATACGTATAACACGTGTTTTTAACGATCCCTAGAGCTCATATTATGGCAATAAATTATTCGTAATGGCAACATCATTACGAACCCATGATCAATATTGACGAGACACCAACAACACTGGATAATATTTTATCGCCGTGGGTACTTTTCAAAATGATATTACACCGACGACGATACATTTTCATAATAAATGAAATATGGAATTTCGATGACGATGTAATTACATTTGTGTTGTGTAGTTTGTCGGACACATACATGAGAATATATGGGACATTCCGAGTGAATTCACTTGGCCATCGGCCTGATGCACTCGGTTGGCGAATTTTTTTTTTTTGCATATTTCAGTCCAAAGAAGGATTTTTTTTTTTCAGGTTTTTATCACTTGTTTTATACCGTTTAAAATAATTTTTTATTTCCATAATTTTTGAGTAAAAATAAATTACGACTAGTTTTAAAATTCTGAATCTTTCTCCATAATATTCAGGACTAAAAACGAATATTTTCATCGTAGTTCGAGAGTGGACCGAGAATAATTTATATTTTTTTTTTATTTTACGAAAAAAAAAAGAAATACACTAATTTTTGTTTCAATTGAAATAGCTTTTTTTCAATTGTGTTTTAATTATTGGACAAATTGTCAGTGTGTTAGTCTCGAAATATGGGAACATTTTTCGTTTTTTTTTTCCTACAAGAAACTATTATTGAAATTTTTAGGTTTAAAAATATAGAAAAATTTTCAGTAAAAATTATTTTCGACCGGGTTTAAAATTCGGAAATTTTGTCCATAAAATCTAGGACTAAAAACTAGTATTTCCATTGTAGTTCGAGAGTGGGCCGAGAGAAATTTCTATTTTTAAAAAATAATTTAAGAAAAACGAATTTTTCTATATTTTTAAACTTAAAAATTTCAAGAATAATTTCTTGTAGGAAAAAAAAAAGAAAAATGTTCCCATATTTACAGAATAAAACGCTGAAAATTCGTTCAATAATTAAAACACAATTGAAAAAAGTTATTTCAATTGAAACAAAAATTAGTGCATTTTTTTTTTCTTAAAAAAAAATATATATATATAAATTACTCTCGAACTACGATGGAAATATTCGTTTTTAGTTCTGGATATTATGGAAATTCAGAATTTTAAAACTAGTAGTAATTTATTTTCACTCAAAAATTTAAAAAAAATTATTTTAAAGGGTAAAACAAGTGATAAAAATCTGAAAAAAAGTCCTCTTTTTCTGGACCGAAATATGCCAAAAAAAAATGCATCAATTGTGTCCGAGAGGGTCAGGCCGATGACCACGTGAATTGACTTGAAATGGCCCATATGCATAACACGCGTAGAATACATATAGTGGATTTGTCCGAGAGCCAACCAACTAGGGAGTTTTTGATTTATCGTGCGTAAAATAGCGTGTCCGTATGATAAGGATAATGGCAGTGACACATTGCTCTTATTATACTTGATGCTTGAAAAATAAGCGAACTTGCTCGAGCATTACAGTTGCACCGAGTTTCGTGTAACATTTGGACTTGGATACCGCGCTGTAATGTACTTGTGTTTGAAAATGCAATTTTCCACACGTAACCAGTGCACTTCGCTCGATAAGTACCACCCGCGATTCTTGGCTACACGTGATATTGTATTAATATCAGGACAACGGTGAAATGTTTTATGGTTTTTAACAACGCCGGAGAGAAGAATAACGAAAATTGCCGGGCAATGAAGCTAAAGCATCTCAACAACATATCTTCTTTAATTATCTGATTGAGAAATTAAAAAAAAAAAGAAATTAAAAGAGACTTTTTGGATTTATTTTTTTCACAATTTTGTGAATCATAGTGAAGGTATTTTTTCACCTGTACTAGCTGATTTTTAATATCCATAAAAACTGTCACTTAAAAAGTAAAATTACAGCAGAATATATGAAAATTATGAAACTTGGAAATTTTTCGATTGGCAATCTTGTAATTTTATTTTTAAAAAATTTGTAAACTTTGTACAAAAAGTACTGTAATTTAATGTTTCATTTAATGTCCCAGTTTGTGAATAAATACCTCCAAAATTGGTACTGTAATTTTTCAAATATTTTTAACAGTGTATCTGATAGATTGGCTAAGATATATGAAAACAATTATATGAGGTTTTTTGCACTCACTGGGAATCCCTGTTTCGAGATGTCAATTTGTAAAAAAAAAAAATAATCGCTTATGAAAATTCAGAAAAAATTCTCAAAAATTCGCAGTGAATTGACTTTATCGACTAATTCTCTTCCAATTTTTTTGGTTCGGGGAAAGCTTGAAAAATATCGAAGCCATTCTGGGTCCAGGCTTACATTTTTTTTTATATCAAGCACCAGATTTTTTCATATTTCTCAGTTCCAATTAAGAAAATGTCAGTTTTGAAAAATCATAATTAACTTCAATTTACGATTTTATTTTTAAATATGAGTGCTTTTTAGAGTTGGAACATTAATATACAAAATTATGGATCAAATTCGTGAGGTCGAGGGTCGGATCCAGGTCGAAATGGTCTGGACTCTGATCCGTATAAATTATTTAAAAAATTCTTAATCTTATATTTCACCCAGAATTAAATACCGATTTTTTATATTATTTTTTCGATTTATTTCATATAAAAAAATACAATCTATTGTACAAATAAAATATTTCAACACAATGTAGGATATTTTGGACCATTCTGAGAATCCTGAAATGAAAATCTCGTAAAAAAAAAATCTTCACGAAAAGAATGTTTTCTTTACTACGATGCAAAAAATGTAAACGCAAAATTTAAACTTTTATGAAAAACCACGATTACAGAGAAAAGGACAAAAATGAGATTAGACGTATTTACGAATTTATGCGCCGTTCTAGGCAGAATTTGTACCCCTTAATATGCATATAGCGAAAGGACCGGTCTGCAGTTTTTCGCTCGCGATGCGGGTCAAATGCAATTTCTTTTTCTCGAGGCTGATTCGAGATTATATTCGTCACAGGAGAGATTACCCAGCGCGAACGCTAAGAGAAAAATTAAATTTTAGTCTGACAGCTTCAACTCCAGGACAAAAACCAGGACTACTTGTGCTTGGGTTGACCAGAGAAAGGAGTCCGGGATATGCGATGAACTAAGCTGATTAAAATACATAATAAGGCATTTAATTGAACTTTCCAGAGAGCAGAGATGCAAGTTGGAGGGGCAGAAAGTAGTGAGACTCGTAAGGAATTCGGTGTAAGGAAATTTGCTGCAAGAGACAGGGAAATATTTAGGACGAGTTGGTGTGGTTGTCTTGGCTTTGTCAATGATAAGTAGAATTGTCCCTTGGTCGACTTGACCACGAAACTTCACATCACATAAAATCATGTGAAAGCAAAAATTCTACTACTAATTATTATTTTTAAATTACGCCGACACTCCTCGAACGTAATTTAAATGGAATGTCAACTTTTACTTTGAGAATTGTTCAGAACTACTTAAGGGAATCGGGTCACCTAAAAATCATAATAATTTAATGGTGCAACAACCAATTGCGAATATAAAATATTTAATCTGGATAAAAATTATTAGTGGCCAAGCAGAAAAATGAAAAAAAAAAAATTTTAATTGTATTTCTTTTTTGGTAAACAAGTACATCGATGCTAATATTTTTTATATTTTGCAAACTGGTTTAAAAAAAAAGAATAAAAATAAGTGGTATCGGACAGCGTCAATGTATTTAAAATCAATACTAAAGATTAATAAATCTATTTTTAAATATTTTCCCCAACGCTTTTTTTTTCTTTTTCATTGCAAAAGTAAAACTTTGAATATTGCTTTTTTTTATTTAGTTTTGAATTTTTACAAAACTGTCTCTATGGGGAAATATATTTATCGAATTTGGCTTTCTCGTGCATAGACGAAGCTGTTTAATAATTCGAAATGAGGAAGCAATATGCAAAGCTCTACTATACATCCTTGTTTTAAGGAAATTTAAAAGTATGTTTTATTTATTTATCATTTCTTGCTATAAAATTAATAAAAACTAATATAATATTAATAAAAACCCAATCTCTTTTTACCGATCGTCATAAAAAATTTGGTACATAGGAAGCGCCGAATGCGTTTGTCAAATATGTCAGTTGATATGGTGACATTTGACGTGAGTTAGAGTAAAAAATAAATTTTTCGAAAAATTCGAAATCCCATAAAAACCGAACCTGTTCATAGATTCATCCCAAATTTAATACCGATCGTCCTTCAACGTTAGGTCTAAAAATTATTTAGCTCAAAAGCTAAAAATTTGTCGCAACTAGAAAGAGTACAAACTTTTTTTTTTTCGGAAAATTTAAAGTTGAATTAAATTTGAACAGATGTTTGAATTTTTTTCTTAATTGTCAGAAACAAGGAAAATCGGTTATTTTTTCCACTCAAGAAATTCATCGCAGTTTTCAACTTATTCGTATTTCACACGTTGCACCCTTATAGTTACCCCTTAGCTAATATGGAATTTAATAGAGAGGCTGAAAATTTCGAGACAAGTGTCATATGGACGTTTTTTTTTTTTTAATCTTGACAATCCAGGACCACGGTTCGATGTTCGTTTTAGCCCTTATATACCACAAGAACTACGTCAAATGTGACCTATATCTCAAAAGCTACAGTGAAATCTTCCAAGAACCTTGGAACGTTGACACATATAGTCCTTCTATACCGCGAGATTTGCGTCAAAATTCAGCTAGACCGCGAAAGCCACTGAGCCATCGTTCCGGAACCTCGGTACGTCGCCATAGTTCCCGTGCTCCACGAGAGGTATACGTCAAAAGTGTCTTAGATATTGAGAACTAAGGACCCGTTGTCCCAGAACGCGTGCTAATGCAATTAACTAGACTGCGAACAAACTTTAATATACAAGACGTATTCGGCCCGGTTTCTGAAACTAACGGGCCTTCTGAAATCAACTGGTACATATTTATATCTAATAAAATAACATTTTCAAAATTAATGTTACAATATTATTGGTCGCTGACTAGAATATTAAAGGGCTAATAGTAAAATCCAATTAAACGAATTGAGAAAAATTTTCTCGCACGAATTTTGTATACGACTTTAATTCACGAGTGCGAGAAGTAGGCACTTCTCGCACCGCGTGGCATAATAGCACATTACGATAAGAGTGCGGAAAAATCTTTTCTCACGATGACTTTCTCACAACTTTATCGCTTCGCTTTTGCTTAGCGTGCGAGAAGTGGACACTTCTCGCACCGCGTGGCATAATAGTATATTACGACACGAGTGCGATTAAACTTTTTTCTTGACGAGTTTGAGGTTGCAGCATGAGTCAAATACGAGTGTTACAATCACACGAGTTGAGAAAAAGTTTTCACGATGACTTTCTCACAACTTTATCGCTTCGCTTTTGCTTAGCGTGCGAGAAGTGGACACTTCTCGCACCGCGTGGCATAATAGTATATTACGATACGAGTGCGATTAAACTTTTTTCTTGACGAGTGTGCGTTTGCAACATGAGTCAAAGACGAGTGTTGCAATCACACGAGTTGAGAAAAAGTTTATCGCACGAGTTTCGTATACAACTTTATCGCACTAGTGCGAGAAGTAGGCATTTCTCGCACCGCGCGGCATAAAATTTTCTACGATACTCGTGTGAAAAATGTGTTTCTTAACTCGCGTCATTGCAACACACGGCTTTGGTTCTCGTGCTGCAACTTCATACTCGTGAGAAAAAGTTTTTCCGCAATCGTATCATAAAGTACGTATTATGCCACGCGGTGCGAGAAGTGCCTACTTCTCGCACTCGTGAAATAAAGTTGTATTTTAAAAAATTCCCAATTCCGTTTTTAGTCCCAAAGGGACAGTCCGAAGTTAAAAAAAAAGAAAGAACAAATATTCCTCTTTTACATAATGTCACGCATGTGACGAGAAAGTTAAAAAATGACACCTCAAATCTGATCAACCTTCGATCTCCCGTGCCTGTTGGATGATGGCTTGGACGAAGCGTTATTCTCAGAGAATTTTTCGATAATCGAGAAACATGTACCACGTGGCAAAACCGACAACCTTTCATACATGATTTATACCATCACGGCGCGTGACCATAAAAGTGACCAGGGCAAAAAAAAATCGATGTTTACCACGAAATAGTCAGGGCTACTGTCGCTAAAGCTCGTACACATACAGGACGAAAGCCACACTGTCAGAGTGTTCACGGTGGGTGATACGGACAGCGAATTTGCCGTCACAAAGTTGAACGAAGATAAAACGTAGAACTCCCGACCCAAAATCCTGTTTACAATACATACAATACACGTGTATTACAGTGTGTACCACATATATTTAAACTCTGTACTACATATATTTATATATACGTCACAGGACTCCAATATTGAATTTCTTAATAATTCTTTCACGAATACTCGAGACGACGTTGAATTTAGCAACAACGTCCGAGAGCGACGTATGAAAGAAAATAAAAAATGGAAATCTTGTAAATGGAAATTTTTCCCGAGGACTGAGATGAGATTTGGATGAGATGGATACATGGGACATCGTCGGCCCTCTCCGCACATCATTTTAGACACAGATGAAGGATGAAAGGCATAACGAACGCGTTTTCCCATAAATCACAAAACGAAACTCTCCGGATCGTTACCTATCCTGCCGCTTCACTCGCGCGTCTCAGTACAAGACTGACAGTAATTCATTTTTCAAAATATACTTTTCACGCGAGTTCTTAAAGGACATTCAATGGTTAATCCAAATTGCCATTATTCGAGATACACAGCTGGTAATAAAACGTAATATTTCACGGATTTCGGTAGTCAAGACAAAAATCTAAGCGCAGTATTATTTTTATCATTTCAATAGCAGATCATTTCGTATTTTTATAACGAATCAGATATGCAATTTTTATACCATCATTTTGGAGGCAAATCAAGAGTGGCGAGTCAGTAAAAAGATAAAATGATTTTCAGAGATTTATATTTTTTATAAATAATTGATTTTTAGCAGAATTTACACTGCACTGTTGTCATGATTTTTTTTCGTAATTTTTGTCTGAATCAAATAACCAAGAAACTTCTTAATTGTCATGTGAATTCTAAGTGAGCCTTAAAATACATTTTTTATAAAAAATGAAACAAGCTGTGAGATCTTGGAAAAAAATTCACGATCACTAAATGAAATTCAACTTTGTTGTATCAAAAAAAAAAAGGTTGATATATTTAATTTTTTAACGATCCCTTAGATTTTCAGATAAATATTGAATAAACGAAAAAAAAAAAATTCTGTCTTTCTGGATTGCAATTTCTACTTTTCTTAACAGATCACGATATTGTTGTCGAGGGTGACTCTGATATAGTTGGTCCGCGTGAATATCGCTCGAGAGCACTAGCCAAAATCAACGATATAGCATTGGCAACGCAAAACCTGTCCATCGCAAAAAGAAAGAACAATGCGCATTTATCAAAGGCGAAAAAAAATGCATACAAAAAGTGAGAGAATGGAAATAAAACAAAAAAAAAGGCGGATGGTATACGGGGAAATGGACATTGAGTACTGGAAAAAAGAGTGACGGCTTTTTGCGGTAGTCACGAATACCGGGTCCACAATTCCACGGATATTCGATAAAATGTCGTTTATTACGCTCAGAGAAACCAACTACTGGCAATTATATTAAGTAAAAAAAGACTTAAGAAGACTCTAGCACTATATACTGTCAGGTCATATTCGAGTATCAAGATTTTGAAAATTTATAAAATCCATCCAACAAATTTATAAATTCCTCTGATTAAAACGTTCTAAAAAATGTATGACAATCAATTTATAAAACAAGTCTGCAAAGATAGAAACTTGCAAATTTCTTCTACAATAATTGATATCTGTGAGAAAGCCACCTCCGTATGAGAATGTGTGTTGATCAATATTGGCTTCCTCATAGACGAAGCTTTGTCAAAGACACAAAATAATGATGAAGCAAATTTGCGGGGTTCTACTTTGCAGACTTGTTTGTATAATTTATACATCAGCTGCACTTAAAATAATTTCAAATCCGCCCTAGATGGAAATCGCACTATTAAAAAAAAAATGAGTAGATGAATTCTTACAAACAAATCTATAAATTTTATGAGATACAATTTAGTTTAAAGATACTCAATTAAAAACCTAAATTCTAGATCAGCCAAGTGGAGCAAATGTTAAGAAAAATTAAAAAAGCTTTAAGAGGCTCATGTCTGTAAACACTTAAAAAAAAGGCCAATGTCTGGGGACCTTAAAAAAAAATTCTCTTCCTCAGCTGATGTAGAATATTGTTACAAAGAAAATGATTTTAGAACTGACACCGAAACAGTTTATTCTAATCCTGAAATAATATATTTATTTCATATTTATCGGATAACTAGAATAGAAAATATAAACGTCTGCAAAATAATTTTTTTTTATTGACTCGCCTCCCTTATATGGATCAAGCTAGTATTTGTATAAGTAATAGAGAGTCAACGGGAATTTAAGAAAATAATTTGGAATTAAGGAATTTCAATAGATAGATTGTTGGCCACTCTCGAGATGGATAATAAACTGCGGTAAGGATCAGGCAATGTGCCAGCTAAAGGATGACGTCCTTTTACAGCAAATCACGACGAGCACTGTGGCTTTATTGAATAGTATTCACAAGCGAAGTAGATAATCGATCACCTTTTTTTTTTTGTTGCCGCTGTATTGAACTGCCTGTAATTGGAGTATATTTAAAAGCTTTTTTTAAATCTCTGAGAGGAGGATATGCCATCCTCGACAACCAGGCCAAAAGTTATTTGTAGGTCAGTTCTGCGAGTAAAAATTGTCTCAGAATATTAAAATAATAAATGCGAGAGGACAGCTCTTTATTTAGTTCTTAAAAAATATAAATGACATATAAATTAATGAGCATGCCAAAAAAGCTCATTTTATGTAGCTTGCGCAAATTGCTTGACGACAAATTGATGTCAAATAGGTTTTGTTTTGTAGAAAATGTTGTAATAAAAAAACGGAACTTTTTCACCCTTTTTAGGCGAAAGCGATTTTTAGGGAATTTTATCTTTTATCCTATTACAATGCTGTTCCCGTTGGCAAAATTCACCTGTTTTTTTATTACGCAATAATTGCTAGAGTTCATAATTCTGAGGACTGAGGGAAGGGATTGGATTTTAATGAAGATCTGTTTAAGAGGATCGAGTCATCTAAAAATCCTGAAAATTTACTAGGCCAACAATGACACATATAAAAATTTATGCCTTGATCAAAATTAATGCTGGGCAAGGACAAAAAAAAAATGAAAAAAGTGTGTAAGTGAATTTTTAGTTTTATAGCTAAGTTATTATGTATAACTAGCAATCTAAACTCTACGACAAATGCACGATATAAAAAAAGAAAAAGTGCACCAATAAATTGAGCTACAAACAAAAAATCCACTTACAATTTTTTTTCTCATTTTTTGTTCTTACTTCAGTAGAAACTTTTGTGAAGCTAAAAGTATTGATACGTTGCTATTGCTGTACCACATAATTTTTATGGATTTTAAGGCGAACCGATTCTCGCAAAAAACCGAGAATTAAAATGTAACGAAACATTTTTATGCCAACCAATGTCCGCTGAATTTGGTTGATCCGAGCGATCTCTTTTCTCATTATTTCGTAATAAAGTGAACTGCTTCAAAAGTAATAGCTATGAAAGTGTAAAAATTAAATGGAAAGACGACAAAATAGTAATGCATTCAATATAATTAATAATTGTTGCTTCGTCATTTCCAAGTCCATCCCATAATTTTCTGTGTGCAAATACAATTATACATGCATGGGAATCTACTTTGCGCAAATCTGCAATATATAATTGTGTTACATTGTGCAACCAGTATTGCATTCTGCAATAAACAAATTATCGTACGTCTGTTGTAAAATATGCGATGTGCCACGTATAACGAGAAATGCACAAATGCAAACGTACAAATTGATACACGTGTACCGATGTAACAATAAATAAATATATGTATAGGTCGCAGACGGGGGGATCATCGAATTAGCGATTAATAGCTCACTCTCGAAAATAATATAAGCAGCGGTGAGAGAGCCTGAAGGGGAGATCAAGAGGGAATTTTGATATCTATCTAATCTCATTAGTGTCGTTTAAGAGGTTCATTGTTCCTTGTTGTCTCAACGGGTAACATGCCAATTTGAATTGTTATTTTACGATTTAACGAGAGAGAAGGCATCGTATTAACAGATATAATGCATACGGCAAGCTGCGGGTCCCGAGCGTGCCACGATTAGGCTGGAAGCCCGTCGATCACTAGGGTCATCTGTGAAACGTCGATGAGCCCAGCAGGAATACACATTGTAGGGCTTCCAATGTGATACAGTACAGTCTCTCGAATAGTCTTACGCGTGATGCAATTGTGTACATCATCGATATTTTGTTTTCTCCCTTTTTTCCAAAAATTCAAAAATCGATCAAACGATATTTTGACATTTCTCGTCGTTAAACCAATATTTTTCATTATTACAACGATTTCTTTCGAAGTTATATATAGTGGGTGTGATAATTGTAAGAAATACTTTTCGATATTGTGCTCTTGGTGGGAAAAGTGCGCAGATTTTTTTCGAATTTTTTTCGAATTTTTTACCGATTTAATTTGAAAAATTTTAGGTTTTACACGAAATTTTCCTGAAGTCCTGAAGTTATATTGTTTGAATAATAATATTAGACAAAAGTGATTGTTAGGGTTTCATGGTTCATTTATTTCGCGAAAAATAGAGGGAGATAGTTGTAAGAAATATTGCTCGATATTATAAGCTGGAGAAATGGCACAAATTTTTAATTTTGAAGTAATTTTTTGCTGTTTTTCTTATTTAAAAATGTTCAGAATTTATGCGAAACTATACTGAAATCTTGGAATTATATTGTTTCAATATTAGACAAAAGTGATTGTTAGGGTTTCATGGTTCATTTATTTTTTATGAATTCAGATGAACAGGGTTTGCTCAATACGTAACGACGAGTTTACTGATTGAGGATATGAGGATATATGAGTAGAGTAAAAGGCGGCTACGAATATCGACCAATATTCCAAGGTATTTAGGAAGCAAAGAAGTTGGTAATTTAGTCGTGGCTTAAAATGTTTCCGTCATAGCTGCTGACCCTCTTCAGAAACTTTTATTGATGTCTGGAGGAGTACAATAAATTAAAAAATTGAAAACTCCCGACTACAAAAAAATTATGTACATATTTTCAGAGTCATCCACTTTACTTCACTTTTTCACTCACACGAGCACCCGAAAAAGTGTACACATTGAACAAAATTCTTGCACCAATGTGGAAGTAAAGAATGTTGCATTGAAAGTGTAATGAGCATCACGATACGAGTAAACCACTCGGTCATACGTGACTTCAGTGTGCACCAGTGTAACCAGTTGAAAACCCTATGAAGCTTATCTCGATTTGCGAACTGTCGAGAGATTTCACTGTCTTCAATATTGCACCTAGCACACTCACTCCGTCAGTAACTGGGGTACTAGTTTATGCAGAGTGTAATGCGCATCCGGCAACTGCAGTACGAGGCACACTCGAAACACTCGAGCGCGAGCGGGCCTTTCGATAGTAGCCGGCACACAGAGCCGCGTTACCACCAACAGCAAATAGTGGTCCCGTCGTCCGCGATAGCGACATTGTGGTCACATATGCAAATCCGAAATGGGCATACCACCATTGCCACTAGTGCTATGAGCATTGTCACCGCGGTTCTCCTGTGTCATACCTTTCTCTCTCTGTCTCTCTCTCTCTCTCTCTCTCTCTCTCTCCCTCTCTGTGTTCTCTCCCAGCGAAGCATCCGAAGCCAATTTGAAACTGAAAATACAGAAAAGTGCATTTTGGGTGAATAGGCGGGAACGTGAGAATTTACTTCAACGAAGTTATTCCGGGCCCCCTCTATTTTTCGCGAGGATTGCTTTTCAACGCGTGCATTGAGCTCTGTATATACGAAGTTTCATGCACCAGTTGTACAGAGTATAAGCAATGGAAATCCTGCGAGATACATTCATACGCACGCAGCTATTTCCCTCTCTCTCGCTCTCGCTCTATCTCCGCTTTATCTCTGTTTATACCACAAGTGAACGAATGAATCAACGAAATTTCAACGGCAGTTTTATGTTTTATCGACAGCCCGATGTTACATAGCCATATACCACCCACCTGACCTGATGCTGTAACGTGTGTTTACGACCGATGAGGCCACAGAATCCTCCAACTGTGTTGTACGAATAACTGCTGCTTCTATCAGAGACATAGAAGTACGGTCATGCGAAATGGTCCAGAGAGCTTCCTGCCTATATAAATGTTCCTCTGTATATATACCACTCGCACATTTCTCAGCTACCTTGAAACGTTGCAATAATTTGTTTTTCAATTTTCCATCGGTACGTTCCACTTTTTCGTTTTTTTTTTTTTTTTTTTTTTTCATCCACCACCAGTACCATCACAAGTGGCAGCAGCGACAGATGAGATTTTAAAATTGTCATGAGCGACTGATCGATCCTCTCTATTGTATAACCCGTATATGGCATTCATCCTTCTCGCAAATTACTTTAGCACCAGTGCGGTATTAATGCCGAAATTGTTATTTTCAATGCGTACCGCAAAAATTGCGTTCTTTGTGTACGGCTGCGTGAGTATTTGTGAAAAATCTGAAGTATTCCATATATGATGTTTGAAACACGCCGTTAAATACGGCAGGCAACACGCTCGTATACATACGCGAAAGATCAATGGCCCAATCTGTATATGCCTCTCACAGTACGAATATTTTTAACTATGTATGCGTGTAGGTCAACATTTTTTTTTTTTTTTTGCTTTATGTTTAAGGGGGCGAAAGTCAGATGAAATTTGCTGATACTCAAAAACTCGTAACTCATTCATATTATTTTAAAAAAATATTTACTATTGATCTGTACATACAAGATTCTTGTTGCCAGGTGGAAAAAGCATGCGGGTATTGAGGATCACCTACAACAATTTTTTTTTCTTTTTACACTCCTCGCACTTTGGAATAATAACCAGTAGGCCAAATACGATTTGGGATAGATGTAAAGTTGAAACAAGGCTGTGGTTTTGAATGGTTTTTCAAAAACATAATTTTCTTAAATAAATTATAACTCTACCAATTTTTACGAAAATAATAAAAAGCTGCAACTACGCCGTAAAAGTTTATCTGAAGCTTAATTGAAAATTATTTGGGAATACTTGACCTACTGGTTATCATTCAAAAGTGTGCAGAGTATAAAATCGAAAAAAAATTTGTTTTAGGTGACCCGAATTACCTGCATGCTATTGCCACATGGCCAAAAATTCTTCGTTTTATAGGTCGATAGAACACTTTTTTATTAAATATGAGTAACAACGTAAAAAAAGATATTTATCTTTAAATGTCTTCTATTATGAAAAATCAGATGATCATAAGCAACTAATTTGTTTTACATACATTGTTGAATTGATGGTATTTGGGACCAGAAATAACATCTTTTTCACACAGAAATATTTCGAAAATATTCTATAACTATATTGGTTCGAAATATAGCTTGAAAGTACCAGGCAAGTAATTCAAGGATTTCCCTTTTTTCCCTTTTTCAGGACGTGGTTGGTTTTCAGTGAAACCTATTCGTCATTCCTCGTACGTCGTCAATTTTTATATTCTGTTTTATTGGAATTGACTGCATTTCAAAGTCTCATTCGACTCAATAAATTTCTCGTTGAATATTTATTATGAGTTATTATTATTTGATACTTTATCCTCTGAAAAATCCGTCGGATTAATTATTTCGTCATTGAGAATTGTGTTTAATTTTCTTCCTGAAATAGAGACATTGTCGCGAAGAGCTTACTTTACGTTAGATTCGAAATTTACTAATTTAATAATTCTACGATTTGTTATTTTTCGGTAAAATAATTTTGCAATATTTACTAGTATTTTTATTTATTTTATAGGTTTCTTCGTGCCCATTTATTATGCTGTCTTAGTAATTTCCAGAAATGTTTTTGCGAATCGTTATTAATTTCATTTATTTTATCAGTCAATTGTCGATAAAGCTATCAAGTTAATTTCACAATTATTTTCTTGGAATTAACGAATGGTTTATTCGAACCTCCGATTTGGTCGAATTGATGATTTATAAATAATTACTAAATGTATATTTGATGGAAGAGTTCGTTTATTCAAGTTGAATAAACATTCAGATGGACACAATGCAAAAGTGCTTCAAATGTACATTCCTATCAACAACACATCTCTAAACTGTAAAATAATTCTTTATTCATAACAAACAGTAAATGGTTTACATACAAAAAAAAAATGTTAATATGAGATTACTGATATTACTATTACTAAATTTTGGCAAACCAAACAAATTTTTCATCACAGAACTGAACTATATATATTTATGTAAATTAAATAAATTCTTTTCTCAATAAATTCGGTCCCCAGTAAAAAAAAGATAAATTAACCCTTTCAGGGTTGAAATACGGATAAAGAATCAAACGTTTTATATATTTAAAAAAAAAAAAAAAAAAAAAATCATACTCTCAAAAAGAAAGCGACAAAAATTCCTGAAAATGATGTCCCTTAAAACCCTTCCTACTGAGACTAATTTATATTATCCAATCGGCAGTGCGTCCCCGATTTGTCTATTTCACGGATGAGCAGATAAAGTGATTGGCAGGTGACGTGTGCAGGAAGGGACATTGTGGAATGACATTTCCGCAAAAAATCCGATTTTTCTTTTTTCTTCTCTTTTTTTTTTTTTTTTTCAACAAAAATCTGCATTACACGCAGAACAGTGACGAATTGGTCATGCGTCAGTTGCGCTTACATACCGCTCCGAACTGAATTAGGCATATCAATCGAACTTTAGTTAGCACACTGTGGCACGTTCGCACAAGGTTTATTATTATTATTATATCACCGTTGGGCGCGCTGTCACTCTTGGAGCACTTTTCAAATTATTTATTTTGATAGATCGAGAACGTGCTGTACGTGACAAGGAGGAGGAAAAGGGAAAGACAGACCGGGGGAAGAGGTCGCGTGGCAGAGAGACCAGCTTCGTTAGTTCGATTGTGGTAATATCGATTTTAGCGCGCTAGCCATCGCCGTCATTCGAATGAATTGTGCCGTAGGAGTTTGCTCCGAGCATATGTAATAGGTGAAGGAGAGGAGTGGAATGAAGGGGGGGGGGGGGGGGGGGTTGGTGAGGGGGGTGATGGTCACGGTGACCTCGGTTACACTCTCGCTAGGGGTTAGATATGTATATATATATATATATAAAACATCATCCTACTCTCCGTTTAGTCGGGTCACCCCCTCCCCCCCCCTCCCCTCCCCCTCTCGCTCTGGACAGGACCCTGTTCCTGTCATCCCTATCGTACACACATTATGCCACTTTAATCCCAGGGATTTATATATCAAGTATGACAATAATACCGGAGGGTTACGAAGCGAAGCGAATGGAATGGCATACTCGATCAAAATTATATTCGATAAAATGTTCGTGATGGTTGCAAATACAATTTTACGGTATTAAAGCGCGAAACAATTCAGTTACCATTAGTTACAAGAGAGGCGGACGATCAGAACGAGTCCATTTTTCGTTATCACTTTACGCGTTATTATCTCTCATAATTATGTGAACGAGTGTGGAGAACATTTATTGCGTGATTTTTTTTTTTTTTTTTTTTTTTTTTTTTTTTTTTTTTTTTTTTTTTTTTAGTTCTCAGTGACATTTTATTCGTTTCATGGAATGTCGAAATAATAAGGGTTGCTTCTTAGGGGGGTTTACTTTGAATTTGGTTTTGGTTCCTTATAGTGAAAGCTTTTGTGAAAAAAGAAAAGAAATTTATTTTTGAGATTGTCATTTTAGGACACTTGAAATGATGGAAAAATTTCGAGTGGTTTGGAAAAAAGAAGGTCTGGATGGATGTGTATTTGCAGAAATTCGAAATTTTTATTTTTATTTTGATTTTAAGGACACGAGTGAATCATGAGCCGGTTTTTTACTGTCACAATTTTTAACAAAATGTATGAAGACATTTTTCGATTTTATGGCTTTTTGATTTTTTTTTTTTGCAATAAAAGGACGTGATCGAATTAATTTTTAAAAATAATGAGGAAGCTAAGTGCAACGTTCTACTTTGCATTCTTTTTTATTTTAATCTCCCAACTGGAAAAGCAAAATATCACAAGTACTGAACAAGTACTCCTCACAAATCATTATGTCAAGGCGATTTTATATCGAGTATTTGTCCCCGTTGTTTCAGGTCGTACACCGGAGATATATTAAATTCCAACTAAAGACAGACTGAACAAAAAAAAACAATAAAAATATTGACTTTATTTATTTTTTCTTTAAAATTCGGTTGCGGACTCTGAATATATTTTTTTATGCACGAATGATTCAGGAATTTTTGTTTTTAGTATTTGCTACAACTTTTCGAGTTGGGAGATCAAAAGAAAAAAATTAGAGTCGAAAATGTACCTCATATTTTTTTTTTATTAAATTTATTAAATTTTTTTTTATTAAAATAAAATGCAAGGTTATTCTTTAATCTATGTAAATATCGTCATATCACTCAAAAAGATTTGCACGAATTATCGATGAGAGACAAGAGAGTAAGATCGAAACAAGTGTGGCAAAAGATGACTATCGAATTTACCCGGTGATTCATGAATGAGATTTTTCTTCCCACTCCGCCTGAGCATCATCATAGTGTCGTGCATGACGTGGCAGCTGAGGCGACGTACTACTTTCCATCATCAGACAGTATGCGCGGTCGGTCTAAGGAATTCCGGAAATCAATGAGGCATTCGGATTCTCGGCGTGACACATTCCGTAACACCGGATATGTACGCTCTGGAGAACGAACAGATATAATGTATATTTAAACCGAAAAACCGCAATAAACGGACTATGCATATGACTGTTATCAAAGAGGTCAGTTCCCTCGAAAAAATCTTGAGAATATTCACTAGATTATTTTTATAAAGATAGACAGTTTCAAAAAAAAAAAAATTCTTGCACATAGCTTTGACGTCATTTTCAATTTTCCACAAAATCCATGTTGCAAATAAAATTTTGGCTTCTTTATTTCGGACGGTTTATGGATGATAAAAAATAATGAAAATTTTTTTTATTATTTTTAATTTCATAATTAAATTAATTATTAATTTTTAATTTCATAACTTTTCAGTTCCACTATCGATTCGAGTGATTTAATGCAAATGTATTGAATATTCAATACACATTTTGCATTGTTTTTAAGCGACGTCAACATTTGTACTTTTTAACTTCGAAAGAAAAGTTTTAATAAACGGAAGATCTTTAAGATTCCGTGGATTTGGAAAATATACAGTTTTCGTGAAATTCGAAAAATTCAAAACTTAATGAGATTAAAAATTCAGAAATTCATTAAATTCGAAAAAATTCGAAACTTCATGAAGTTTGGAAAATACAAAACAGCATAAAATTCGGAAAACTCAAAACTTCATTAAACTTGAAAAATTGAGAAGTTCGTGTAATTTAAAAAATTCGAAACTTCATAAGGTTTGAAAAATAGAAAACAGTATGAAATTCGAAAAATTGAAAAATTCATTAAATTTGAAGAACTGAAAAGTTCATGAAATTCAAAAAATTCGGAACTTCATAAAATTAAAAAAATTCCAAATTTCATGAAATTCGAAAATTTCAAAATTTCATGAAATTCGAATAGAATTTGAGTATTCTTCCGGACAAAAAAAAATCTGAACGAAAGCCTATAGAAAATTAGACAAATAAAATTAAACAAACAGAAATTTGTTATTTCTTCTCACGAAATAAATTCGCAAATCCATTTAAAAAACATATAATTTTGTAAAGTACATTTTAAAATTTCAAAAACTCTTGTTTTCAAGATCCCTTGTTTTTCTTTAAATTATTCCAAATGTTCACAATTGAAACATAGAACTTTTCTGAAAAAACATCCAAAACTTTAATAATCTTTAAAAAATGAAAAAATGATATATGGCAATGTCGTAAGGCTGACACGAGTCCAAATTAATATGGCACTCAAAAAATAATGCACAAAACCATGAGAATATATATTTATATCAGTGGAGAGATCAGAACATCGTTAGTTTTTTTTTTACGGTTCAGATAAAAGTAAAAGAAAAAAAAAAAAAAAAAAAAAGAGGAATGATGGTTTGAATGCAGTGTAGGCCAGCTGCATTTTTAGCCGAGAGTGTAGAACCCGCCGCACGCGCGCGGCTTTGATAAACGCTGGCTCGCTGCCTCTCCAGCCGCAACAGGTACCTACCCCTCCAGTAGCACGATTACGCTGTATGTGAATTCTATAAGGTACGCTTTTCTGCTAATGCACGGACTACACCGGGGCCGTGAGAAATATACGATGCGCAGCACGTTGGCTCTGTAGATTTTGTGTAAGCGGCCAAGCGGCGAAGAACAATGCATATTTGAATTGCTAACGATTTTCGGTGGAAAATATGATTTTAGGACAGAATAGAATGTTACACCAACATCATACTGCTTTGTATTTTATGCGCCCATTAGCCTTAAAAGGGTGATCTAAAAAAAATAAGCATAAGATTTTTCATTTTTTTTAAATTAAATTCGTACTGCTTATTGTTTTAAGAAAAAATGTGCATTGAAAGTTAATTTGAAAAAGAGGATGCAAAGTTGAACATTGTGCATCTTACTTCTTCATTTTCTGTCTCTTTGAAGTCTATTAATGGAAATTTTTTTTTTTTTTAAAGAAAAAAGAAGATTTTTAATTTTTTTTTTTATTCAATTCGTAGTACTTATTGTTTTAAGAAAAAATGTGCATTGAAAGTTAATTTGAAAAAGAGGATGCAAAGTTGAACATTGCATCTTAATTCTTCATTTTCTGTCTCTTTGAAGTCTATTAATAAAATTGTTTTTTTTTTTTAAGAAAAAAGAGGATTTTTAATTTTTTTTTTAATTAAATTCGTAGTACTTATTGTTTTAAGAAAAAATGTGCATTGAAAGTTAATTTGAAAAAGAGGATGCAAAGTTGAATATTGCATCTTACTTCTTCATTTTCTGTCTCTTTGAAGTCTATTAATGAAATTTTTTTTTTTTTTTAAAGAAAAAAGAAGATTTTTAATTTTTTTATGTTCACTAGTTCGATAGAAAAAAAGAAAATAATATCGAAAATCAGTCAATACATTGACGCACTTTTTTAGAGCTTTGCGTCACGTGATATCTCTGCAGCCGAAAATCGAATAATAAAATGGTCCAGGGTGTGCTATAAAGAGTATTGGAATATCTTTTTCCCATCGATAAAATGCCAGCCGGCTAGGAGTGCGTCTCACTCATCTATTCACGTCACCTCAATCCCGGTTTTTGTGTGACAAGACGAAAATCGATAAAAAAATATTTCAAAGTAGCCAGCATGAGGATATTTTTTTCACGAACTACTGTAAAAAAAAAATGACAATGTTAAATTTCGCGACCAAAGAACTTATTGGGACTACATCATGATGTTGAAAATTTTATACTAAAAAAAAAAATATTCAAGACACCTTTTTATCAGGTGGGAATGAAAAATAAATGTTCCTTCAAGGTTCAGAAAAAAATATCGTTATGGTTCTTAATCAAATTCACGACCTACGACCACCTGCATACCCTCGTTTTCATATGTTGCATATATCTAAGTATATAAACTCGAATAAAATATTTGGCGAGCGACGAAAACCAGATCAACTCGGTCTTATATATGGGGCAATCCACCCCATTTCGACCTGGATTTGAGCTCGACTTTTCTGATTTGGCTTATCATTTTTGTTGTAGGCTTAGTTGGATCCTCAATTGCACAAATTTTTTCTTTCTTTATTGCAATTTTTTGTATAAAATGTGAAAAAATTGTGAAAAATACTTTGTTCAATAACAAAATTATCTAGCTTATAGCCAAAGTGCGGAAGATTTTTCTTCTTACAGCTTTTGAGCTTTTTTTTGTTACAAAATTAGTAAAAAATAGAAAAAATAATTAATTTACTACAGGCGATTGGTCAAATGTTTATTTATGTAAAACCGTATTTTTCAGAACTTTTTTCAGATTTTTACGATTTTTTTCAGATTTTTACGAGCTATGCACATTTTTTTTTAAATACTTTTTTAAAGTCACATATCGAATGTCATAATTAAAAAATCTGCCAAAAATTCTGAAAAATACTCTATTGAATATCAACATTTTCTAGCTTATTGCCAAAGTACGCAAGATTTTTCTTCTTATAGTTTTTAAGCTTTTGTTTATTTAAAGAATTAGAAAAAATAGAAAAAAAGTCAATCTACTATGAACGACATGTCAAACATTTCTGTATGTTGAACTGTATTTTTCAGAACTTTTCAGAACTCTAAATTTTTCGAAACTAAAATTGCATTGCAGCTTCTCCTACTACCTCTAAATAACTCGTCCTCACCTCTTCCACTTTCATTTATTTCTTCTATTTTTTATAATTTAAAAAATAAAAAAAGCTTAAAAACTATAAGAGGAAAAATCTTCCGCACTTTGGCTACAAGCAAGATAATTTTGGTTATTCAACAAAGTATATTTCCGAATTTTTTCAGATTTTTAAAATATGACATTCGATATGTCTCTTTAAAAATATATTTAAAAAAAAATTGCAATAAAAAAAAAAAAAAAAATGTGCAGTTGAGGGTCCATCTAAGCCTAGAAAAAATGATGAGCCAAATCGGAGAGGTCGAGGTGAAATCCAGGTCGAAACGGGGTGGATTGCCCCATATATATTACACACACACATATATATATATACATCAATTATGACGGCGCACTAGCGAACGCATAGATAGACCAAAGTGGGAATTCTATTAACAGAACACTCCTCGAAATCACAAGACGAGTTTGAGTGATGTACATACGAGAAAATTCCGTAGGCCCGAATTTATTTAACTGGCTCGATTTGTGGAGCTCTCGTGAACTCAATTAAACCGAAGCATGAACGCTGATTGAAATAAGCAGATAGACCCTGCACATGTAAGCTCGATGAAGATTTCGGTTTAGTACACTTAAACATTGTAGGGCCCGGCTGTGCAATGATTACAGTTCACTCTCAGTGACCCTGGGTCAAATTAAAATGTCGTCGCTGCTCGTTCCATGGACATCATCGTCGGACCAGCAGTTGTACAAACTTCACGTTGAATTTTCATTTTAGTCTCAACTGCGAAAGGCTTTTGTTCGTCAGTCTCTTCAGCAGCCAGAAGTGATTTGGACGTTATATTTACAGAAAATGTTTAGTTTTCTTCATTGCTTCTATATCATTTTATTTAGCCATTCTCGCCGTTCAGGGCATTGGAATAAATCTTGTATTTCACATGTATTTTGCTTTGGTTTGTTCATTGCTTTTTTTATAATATGAGAGGCAAAATTGAAATAATTTTTCAGATCAACTGCAATCCTTTTTATTAATCAATCGAAACTTTGCTCAAATATCCACGTGATTCTAGTAACCTTTTTCCTTTAGATTTTTTTTTTTTTGGGCCCTTTCACTGCAGATTTGTAACTGCTACATTATGGGCTTTTCATATTGTATACTTTATCCAATAAGAGATTAGTTCTGATTGATTTATCGAATATGAAACGAGAGAATTTATTTACGTCTTGGAAGCACCTATTTGAAATAACATTATTTGGAATAAAAAGATGTAATGCAGGGTGAAATAATATTTGTAGTAATCAGTATTTCAAAAGGACAGAGGCAATTTTTTTTTTAATTCTCCTATCAAAAATGCTCTTCAACAGTACGAATTTTTTTCGAGTAATGTGTAAATTAGAAAAATTAGGCGAAACAAAAAAACACCGGAAATAAATTCTCTGTGAAAGACGAAGGTCGTCGATGTAGCTGTTTAGCTTCTTTCAGTTCCTTTTTTTTAGATCATTAATTAGTACAGGTTCTTTAGATTTTTTTACTCATTTATTTAATCTCAAGAAATCATACAATTCTTGTCCCTTTAACACTGCTAAGGCTTTATTTCTCGGGGTATTTATTTTTATTGGGATTCCTTGAGGAGATAATCTAGTACGAAGGAGGTTGCTATAGCGGGTCTAAGAATAATCCAAGCTCGGTGGGATAACGTGAGAGTGAACATTGGAAATATCAAAATTTACGTTTATATTCTGGTAGATGATTAAGCACCGTAATTAATTCACTTAATTGTCTGCATTAATTATAATTACGTATTCGGGGAATTATTCATTATAATTTTACAATAGTTCCCTGGTTTGAATCCATAAATTTATATTTTATCTGATGACCAAAGCACGAGCGTTATACGAATGAACATTAAAATAATAAGCGGAAGTGAACGATAAAATAAATTTCTCAATAACCAGTGAATTCTCAATTGAGTGTAGCACTTGTATAACATTCATAGAACCGATGTCTCTTCGATGTTACATTGTCTGGGAGGGTTGAAAATGCTCTCACGTCCACAACATAAATTTACGCGAGAGAATGAAACTTCGAAACGATCGACTGCGATTGGGATTTGAGGTAGTCTATACAGTGACGTTGTCTTCGATTTTACAATGAATTTTCCGATCAATTCCCTGTACGCTCGTGATCACAGTGGTATATGCTTCGGAAAATCGTGATCGAAATCGCCAATTACGCTCGAGACCTTAAACGTACATCATCTGTACATCAGTCTTCGATATCACCGTAAATGTCTTTGCTATACAGAGCCCGATCAATTTCAACGATCACCGAATGATATCGCATCAAATCGGTTTGAATAATTTCCAAGTTTTTGCTGCAAAAATGACGAGCAAAAATATTTCTTCAGAAAAATAATAAATTACATCAACGATACTTCATCAGTTGAGAGGAACCTGATTATAAATTGTGGAACAGAAAATAACGGATGAAACGTACCAAATACATTTCACTACAATGAAACAAAAGTAAACACACTAAAATAAATTAAATTTTTGGTACATAAGCCTTATTGCCTTTTAGAATATTTTTCAAGGCAAAGGGTTATTCAGAGAGATGAGACGATTAAAGATGAGTGAAAGCATCGCGACGAAGGAATTTCTTCTCGATTACTAAGCCGATGAGATGCGACAGCATACTGGACAATGAGTTAAATAGTATTGGACGGAAGGGCCGGGTATTGCTAGGGAGAATATCTCGAGCGAGTTGACGCTGAAGATGTAATTCATCACTGAGCGACGAGTAATACATAGCTAATAGGTTGCTAAGTTTTTTTTTTTTTTTTTTTTCTTCGAATGGATCAATACCACGATTTTGAATGGTGTAAAAAATGTCAAGTCCATACTTGAGAAATATGTTTACGACTGGTGCTTCAGAAATATCTTTTGATTTTTTTTTTCGTTCGGATAGTAGAGGAAAAAAAATGTGTAAAATATTTTTACTTAATTGATTGAAATTTTTCTTCACTAAATTTGGCTTCTTCTTGAAAAATATTTATAATTTGAAGAAAAGACTTGAATTCATTATTTTCGTTTCTGTATATAAAATAGTATTTACAAAAAAATGACGGATTTTTTTAAAGATTTAAAAAAAAAAATTGTAGATTGATCTTTTTTCCATTTTTTAATAATTTTTTTAATAAAAAAAGCTTTAAAACTGTAAGAAGAAAAATCTTCGCCACTTTGGCTATAAGCTAGAAAATGTTGTTATTGAACAAAGTATTTTTCAGAATTTTATCAGATTTTTAAATTATGATTTTATATATCACTTTAAAAATATATTTAAAAAAAAAAAATTTGTGCATTTGAGGGTCCAACTAAGCCTATAAAAAATAATGAGCCAAATCGGAGAGGTCGAGGTCAAATCCAGGTCGAAATGAGGTGGAATGCCCCATATATATATAATATAAATTATAACTATTTTTGTCAAAAATCAAATTTCTCAGAAAATCGTCTTTCGACGATTCAGCTAAACGGTTCTTCACAAATGACGATACGTTTTATATTTTTAATGAATGGTATTAAATCTCGGCAAGATCGGTAAAGCGATTCCGATTTTATGCGATTTTGAATTAAAAAGAAAAAAATGATGGCTTTTTGTCTGGCTTCCGCAAAAGTTCAGCAAGCAATTATTTCTCCTCTCTTAATTTTTGTATAACCAACAGTACGTACAGAATCTATAGCAAAAATTGCCAAAGTGATCGAAAAATATTGCAAGGAATAAACAACTTTAAAAAAATTTCATTCATAGTAGCCCAGTTGATAAAGATATATTTCTCATATACTTCTCTTTAGAGTGACCAAAGTACCTGACTCTCGACAATCAACTCGATGAAAACAAAAGAAAATATGGCACTTTTTTCAACCAGTGTAATGTGCGACACGTGCAATTTTCTTTTACGTAACAGTATAAAGTGAATTTTGGCATACGATAGTCTGTAGTGCACTACACAAACGAAGAGCAAATTGCTCGGAGGGTCCTCGTTTCACGTAGCTACGTTCCTGAGCGATCAACAAGTAGTTTCTGCGGTACAAAAGTGGAGAGGGGAAGGTTGGGAACTGTTTGTATGCCGGGGATATACAGCGTTACAGGGGGAACGAAGAGAGAACGAAAAAGCTGCTCGCTCCCTCTCTCTTTATCACCCTCTCTCTTACTCTCTCTCTCTCTCTCTCGTCGTCGTTTGGCTGAACGTGGAAAGCGAGTCGAAGGCGGTGGGGGAGGGGTAGGATTACGGACTACCGCCGCCGCCGCCGCGCGCGCCAGCCAGCCATCCAGCCAGCCAGCGGGCGAACGAGCGAGCGAGCGAGCGAACGAGCGAGTGAGCGAGTCGAGTCGAGCGAGCCAGCAGGCAGGGCAAACCGAAGGCATCGCGTCTCCGTAGTTCAGTCGAGTAAGCGCGTTTGTTGGGCGTCGATCTTTGCATCGTGACGCTACTCTGCTCCACGAGGAAACAAAAAAAAAAAAAAAACGAAAAAAAAACCTCGATAACGACAAACCGGTCGATCACTTTGGACTACTTCGATAGTTTTTTCTTTTTTTTTAGATTCATAACACATTATTCTCGATAGAGATGATCGCGGTAAACGCGTAATCGTGGATATTAATGTAAATTGAAAATAGAAGCAAAAACGAAAAACAGCGTAATACATACGATAACAAATGTATCCAAGATTAGAGTCTAGACGTATTGTTTAGAGCCGTTAGTGACGTGATTAAAATAAATGTGTCCCGTGCGGAATGACGCGTACGACTGCAACTAGTGGTGGATAAAACCGAGAGAGCGGCCGGTGGATCGGTCTAATAAAATAGTTCTCTGACCTGTTGTTGTGGTTGTTGTTATTGTTGTTGTTGTTGTTATTATTATTATTCTCGTGATTATAAATACAGCGAAGAAACAGGACGTGCTTGTGAGGGATAAAAGAAATTAAAGAATAGAATAAGAAGTGAAGGGTGTGCGAAACTAGTTAGAGGGCAAAGAAAAAAAAAAAAAAAAAAAAAAAAGAAGGTTTTCAAGTGACGAATAATCCGGGGGTACTTTAGTGCGCGCGAAGACGGGTTGAAGAAGTGGACAGCGACGACGACGGGGTCGTTTTTTAAAACGCTTAAAAAAAAAGAAAAAAAGAAAAAGAGGAAAAACGAAGCCGAGCGTTTTCTCGCTCGTGCGGGACAAAGAAGAGAAACATGGAAGATCGTCGCTGCCACAGAAACTACGGGAGTCGGTGGGCCTGGGCGAGGCCCAGGATCTCATTGTTACTACTGCTTTACGGAACTCTCGGTGAGTCGAGAATATCCACGTATATACGTACTTTTACTATAGCGTAAGAGCTGCTTACTTTTTTTTTTTTCTTTTTTTTTTCGTCTTTTTCTTCAGGTGTGCGCGCGTCCCCTGGTGCGCGTTTTGTTCGCGCACGAGAATGCTTGGAGCTTTGCGCGCATGCGCTCAGCTTCGCTAAGACCCAACCGCGCGTTGAGAGCCTATGAAAACCGGGAGTGGTGGGGGTTACACACCGGTGAGGCCCCGATTCGTGACCGAGCCGCGCGACGAGTTCGCTGGACGCGAGGTCGGTTAGCTTCGTGAGACGACCGAACGCAGCACGAACTTGCCGAGCTGAGACGAGAGAGAGAGAGAGAGAGAAAGAGATAACGAATGAAAGAAAAGCATGGTGGCGGTGAAGGAGGATGAGAAGGGCCCCGTTTTACTTTGCAGCGAACAAGGAGTGTGTGTGTGTGTTTATGTGGGTGAGCTTGGGCCCAATGACTAAAGAACAGACGAGACTCTAGTGGACCCCGACGGCAAATAAAATTCCCTGACGCTCTTTGAGCGAAAACAGCCTGAAAAGTGAACGACAGTGGATGATAGACGTGTAGACATTATGAAAAAAAAAAAATTTCAAAACGCCCGCAAAATACTTGAAAATTTGCTTTCCAAAAAAAAAAAAATTGCGAACAAAAGAACGAAGTTCTAAAATATATCTTAGAACAATCTCAACAAAACAGCGTGAACTTTTGAAGAAAATACAAAATAAACATTGCGTACTTGTGGCGTTGAAACGCTACCGCGTCTCGTAATAACCTATTTTATATGCGTGGGAATTTCAGTCTTTTCACGTGTTTTCGAACAAAAAATTAGATTCATGGGCTCTGTGATATAATATTCGGAATATAATAACCGAGCTATGTAAAAAAAAAAACGGAGATAATACGTGAAATCCGAAGTGACAGAAGAATTTTGTAAAATGAAAATGCACCATTTTTTTTTAAACACATTATTTATATACGTTTTCTGTAAAATTAGAAACTAACAGAAAAGTTATTACTATAAATAAACGAAAAAGTGCATTATTTATATAAGTAGCGAAAGGGTGACCATCGCTTTTCCTTTTTATACAGTTGATTTTTTTTTTTTTCTAATTTGCTTTTACAGTCAATATACAAAGTTTCAAATGTCATCCGTTAATTTTATTATGTTTTCTCGATGTAGAGTGTCAATACGGATTCAATTTGGCTTAAAAAATTAAATATTATGTTTGATATTCTGAGATTGAATAATGAGAAAATATGTAGTATTTACTATGTCTTTAAAGTTTAATTTAAGATTCGTCAAGTTTATCGAAATTTCTAATTTTACTCCCGACAATATTTATCGGAAAATCGACAAAAAATAAAAATTTATAACTCATATCAATTGCATAAGAATAATGATCGAGGAATCCAAGATGCGTTACCATCGTGAAAAACAACTCTCGATATCTCTTCTCTGAGATATCACGATGAAAATAAAGGCATTATTCACAGTGTTGGTGAATATAGCTGCCTATCGGAATTTCTATAGTTCGCAACATTCGTAAAATATCGACAAGCAAAAGCAAACATAATTTAATAACAATATTCTCGATAATGCTTACCTCCCAATCTCCATTTTACATGTATTTCCATGAAGAGAAATTAATGAAGGCTATTTGACCGACTATCAGAAACTTACGATCAGAATAAGACGACAATAAGATGCTTACGATCAGACTAAGACGACAATAAGATGCTTACGATAAGACAAGGACTTTACAAGACCTTTACAAAAGAACTTAGAGAGGCTTCCTCGAGGGAGAGAATAAATTGAATCTTCACTGAATAATTATAGACTATTATTATGAGATTTCGTCTCAATTTGTAAACACGAAAAAAAAAATATGTATTTTATATTAATTGAAATATCATAATTTCTGGATTTTTCCAATCGCTAATTTGCCGAATTAAATATTCACAGAGAATATTAATCTATTTTGTTTTTATTTGACTTTTGAAAAAAATATATTTAAAGAAATTCTCTTCTTTACGTTATTGCTGGCGAGAATTTATTTTTCCTTCCCCTTCAATGTCGCTCTCCGCTATTTTTCTCTCTGGGGGGAAAAAAAATACCTGAAATTCGGTCGACTATTTAAAACAAAAAAATCCGCTGTCATTTGACGACCCATCGAAGCTGAGATCCAATTACGTACACAGCGATGCAAATATTTTGTGATCCGCTAACTTATAGGATAATGTTTAATTCGCCAACATGCTAAAAGACATTTTCCACGTTACTTTCATAGCTGGATCGTCTTTTGTCGAGTTTATTAAACGAGTACTGCAACAACGGGTTTCTCATTAGTCACCGGAGCACTCGCAGTTTGAAATTTATACATGAACGAGTCCTCTCGCACTTGCACGCTTCAAGAATATCCTTGCTTGAATCTGTTAATCACTGGCGCACTGGAGATAAACTCGCGCAGAGTGGAACGAGGCAGAAAAAGATAGATGACGAAAGTTTTTGTGTTTCATTCGAACAAGTTCAAAAACTAGACTGTGAAACATTTTACCAAATATCGAAATAATATCTGTCCTAAATTATTACTTTTTGTCGGTTGACAACAATTGTTAGAAGCAAACATTTTTTTTTTTTTTTTAAATTGGCGCAGAAAATATTAAACACGAAAAGATGGATTTAATAACAATTGTAAAAATAATGATAATTATTTGATAATTGTGGAAAATTAAAATACTCTATTTTCCCGTAAAATGACGGGAAGAAAATTGTGTTAAATTAACACAAAGATAATTAACATATGAATTTCATTGGAAGTGTTAAATTTAAATATTTAATTTCCAAAAAAAAAGAAAACAGTGTTTTATTGTAAATTTTATTAATCCGTTGTATGGTAAATGCTGGATAGGACGATAATTTTTCCAAGAAATAAGATTTACAATTTTTCGGAAATTACACCCGAAGTTCATTTACTTTAGAATGCCTATTCTCTTCTCAATTTTGAAAATATTAACAGCATTATTTTATAATAAAAAAAGAAACCAGAAATGACACAATAATTTTGTAAAATGAAGATACGAAATTTTTGATTATACCTTTTTTTTCTGTAAAACCAAAAATTGACAGGAAAATTTGTGTTAAATTAACACAAAGATTCTGTGTACATCTGATGACACAATCTTTCTGTTACAAATACGACATAAGAATTTTATTGCAAAACGTAAAAATGAAGTGTATAATTTTTTTTTTTAAATAGTATTTTATTTTTCGTTGTTTTTTTTCCCCAAAATTTTGCAAATATTAACAATTGGTATTTTTCAATGACATTGTATCCGGGCAATCTTGCGTGTGAATCATCGTCAGCCGGCTAATTCGTGATTAATCTGGCCTCGAGAAGGTAACCAATTAGTGACGCTACGTGTCCGGTGTATGTGTGTGTGTGCTTAGTCGTCTTCAACTTGTAATTCTGTCCGGCATATGGCTGGCGTAGCTGTGTGCGGTGAGATTTGGAGATGCGTCGAGTCCGTTGGCATCGAGAAGACCTTTTTTTTTTTTTTTCTTCTCTATTTCTATTAATAGCACTACGTACTAAACTGTAAAGTGTACCCAGAATAAACACTGTGCAAAAGAGCCCGTTGAATGAGAAACTGCTTTGTCCCAACGTGACGTCGCTTACGTTTATCGGATTCCACACGGTGCAAAAGTGTGAAAAGACAGAGAGAGAGCGAGAGAGGAATTGGGTGAGAGAGAGAAGGACGAGCCTCGACGCTCACTTGGCACGCCGCTGCGATTTCCCATTCACGTTGTACTACCCCCAAGCTTTAAACGTTTACCGGGAAACTCGTAGTCTTGCTGTCATCGTCGTGCCCCCCCCCCCCCCTCCCTCCCTCCTCTTGCGATTGGGGTTAGCGTGAGAGCTAGCGTGAAAGTATCCGGCGTCGTTCTATACGTGTGTAGTAAATTCCTCTTACATATGATAGCACAGCTGCTGCAGGTTCCCCGAGAAACAAGTGTACGATCCGTGACGGATTATGCAAATCGTGTAGTTGGAAAAACTGTATCTACGATGTTCTCATATGAACACTAAATTTTTGCCGGTGTTTGCATTTTAAACGCCCATTTTTTTTTTTTTTTTTAATTTTTTTATTTTAAGATTGTGTATGACATTATTAAGGTTGTCTTTTTGTGAGGTACAGTCAAGTCGAGTATTAGGATTTTGATAATTGTTTGTAGACGTTTTGAAGAAGAAAAATGGTGTGTGAACTAATGTTGATATGGATCAAAGAGTTCACATTGAATTTTGAAAAAAAAATGTATGTCTACGAATTTATAGAAGCTTTAGTGCACGCTTCACAGATTTTGCGAAGTCGTATTTGTAATTTGTCTAAATTTTTAGAAAAATATGATGGAGAAGAACATTGATTTTTAATAATAATAATAATAATTAAAATAAGCATAATGATACTGTTAATGACAATAAATTGTTAATTATTTAATTTAAAAAAATTCTAACACTGCCAGATTTTTTTCTCCACAGGGAATGAACAAGATAATTTTTTCATACAATATTGCTGAATTCTATAGTTATCAACAATTTTTCCATCTCAGCACAAATTGAAAAAAAAAAAGTTCAAACCTAACAAACACTAAATTGAAATTTTCTTAAATTCTGCGTACTTTTTTTTTTCTACAAACGAATTGCCTTGAAATAAGATGCTCAATGCGTTCATATAAGTAATTTAAACGAAATTATTTATAACATGCTTCGTTATTTAATTAGTGAAAAAAAAATTGAATTTCATGTTTCTACAAGAAATTTGGATTAATAAGTTGACACGACAATGAAGATTATATTAATCAATATTACCAAATATTCATCAATCTGTAATTTGTCTATTGCTGCGATATTAATATTTCACGAAAAATAATAGAATTTTTTAAAAATATAATTAATTTCAAAACTAACAAAAAATAATGCCCGTCTTACGTCATTACCGTAGATTTTTAAAACCACTGAATAAAATTATATTTCTCCAGTGAAAAAAAAAAAAAAAAAAAAAACCCCATTCATTCATCCAAACTTCCGTAAAATACAAGTTTCAAGTCTGGAAATAAGTGTATATAATTTAATCCATTCAGCCAGACCGGCCGAAATTTACCTTGCAAACATTCATTTATAACTGATGAATTCGTCGCAGCCTCACCGAAAGGTTGCACAGCATTCATATCGCATACTAAATAATAATACTTAAAGACGCTGGGCCGGGTTGTCCCTATCAGCGTTGTCTATTTTTACCTCTATATATACTTTATTTCATCGCAGTGGCTTTTCGATTTTTCTATCTCTCTTTTCGGGCTCGCTCATCCGCTATAAATGGCGGTATTATCGTATGGACGTTGAGCGGTCCGCGATTGAGCGAGGTAAAAACATTCGTGTCCTCGTTTCCGGGCATTCGTTGTGTATACATGCCTGCGTAGTTGCCGCGGGAACGACGATGTCGATATGAATACTATACCTGAGAAACCGAACGGAGGGGGAGGGGGGGGTGTTGTGCAGGCTAGAAATGGTCGAGCGACCAAACCGACCGAAGAATAACGTAAATCCAAAGAGAGAGAGAGAGAAAGAGAGAGAGAGAGAGAGATAGGGAGTAGGAGAGAGGGCACCCGAGTTCCACCCGGGACAAAGAATCGGCGGTTCTCTGCATTGCTGTTGCTGCTGTTGCTGCGTTGGGGTCGCCGGCCGTTTGTAGTATGTGCAGCAGAAGTTACAGTCAACTAAACTGCACAAAGCTCGTAGCTGTGCATAGCAGCGTGTTATGGATATATCTATATAGGGAATTCCATGGAAACCCGACGCTCTTCAATCTTCCTAATATTTTTTTAAATATTGTTATCACTGAAAATAATATTCGTGATTTTGCTTCCTCGTCGAGGACGCATGTTTTCATGAAATATTTTTTTCTCTCTTTTTTTTTTTTTGTTTTCATGAAAAAAACAAATATTGCGTGTTTTTCTCGAGAACTAGTCGACCGATCGAACTGAAATTTGTCATGTTCGTTCACTTTATTTTTGCTGTAGCTTGCGAAAAAATCCGATGGGTATTAGAGAAAATATTGACAATTTGAAATGTAAATAATAAGTACGCGAAGACACGAACGCAATTTTTTAGCTGTTGGGTTAAAATGTTCGTCATAAATTAAGTAATGTTCTCGTAATTTAAAATAGTCGAAAAAGATGATCATTTTCCGTCGTTTTTTTTATTTATAAAAATATTAAATTTAGAATTTAAAAAGCTCTAATTATAGTTGAAAAAAGTAAATTTCTTGATTTTGACATAAATAATACGGCCATTTTTTCAACGTATAGCGCAGTTTCATATAAAATAGTGCAAAAATTGATGCACCTCGTATCGACCATATTTAAGATTTTATCTTATTAGAAAAAAATTATCAATATTCTACATGGAAAACCCAAAATTTTAGCCGTAGTGTTATGAAAACCCGACTTTCTGGTATTTAAAACAAAATATTATCTTTTTTTTTTGCAATAATTTTCTATTATTCTGAGATTATATTGTTGACCATATATTTAAAAATTCACAAAACATGTGTTATTTATTTAAAAATGAATTTTTCGAATATTTACAAATTTTAAGAATGACAGAAAATTATGAAAAAAAAAACCAATAACATTCTTCTCTACACTATATGAAAGTACGATATTTCATTAATGGCACTAGAGTTTAAAATTGCAGATTTTCAACGCAGAATTTTGTTGAATTTTTTTTAACAAAATAAAGCACATGTAACTTTTTTTTTCATTGTAAATTAGATAAACATGCTCATATGCTTATCAATTAAAAAAAAAAAAAACAATTTTTATATTAATCTGCATTACATAACGAAATAATTGGCCATATTATTTATCCCGAAATCAAGGCTTTTAATTCAAATACACATTTTTTAATTATAAATTTAATTTCTTTGTATAAATGAAAATAGAAAAAAGAAGAATATTATAAAAAGATATTTAAGAAATTAAGAAAGGTCGGATTTCGTCCAGGATGAATTATCATGGAATGCCCCATATACAGAATATATATAGCGTCTGGGTCCTTTCCAATCGTAGCAGGCTTGTAACACGAGGACTCGGAGGCGCTCTATGAGGCCCCTATCTACTTTTCTTCTCGCCACTCTATAATTATCTAGGCCCTTGATGTGGCCACGATCGGAGTGTGTGTATCCAACCGAGAAGTCTTGCAGAACGATCGCGAGCAGCCCGTTATCAGGACTCTCTTCCCTCCCGACTAACCGTTATCATACAAAGCGACACGTAATCTTGCCACACCGATAAAAAAATATGTGTATATCGATCGGTAGACTCACGCTTCGTATCGCAACGATATATATCTACGCTGAGCTCCGTATCTATTTCTGTATATTTATTAATTCAATACTCGATCTATACTGACATTTTTTTTTTTGTCAACCTCAATACTTTATTTTTCTCCATCCCTTTTTTTTTTTTTTTTTTTTTTTTTTTTGGGACACCGCAGTGCGGACTTTTATGCCGCAGTATTTATTTACTTTCAGTGAAATTCAAACGGTAAAGTTAAATGTTTAATCGACGGAAGTTTCAATTAAAGTTCATTACTTATTCGAGTTTTCTTTACTGCGTGTATATTACAGCATTTTTTTTTTTTTTTTTTTTTTTTTAAAACATTGGTTATCATAAAAGTTCGTCGCAGAGCTTTTCACACATTTCAGGCAGAAAGTAAAACATTAACGTTGTGTATTATTCCTGTAATGCCAGCCGGAAGCGAAAATTTAATCGAATGACTAATGTGAGTTAAATTAAAAAAAAAAAAAAAAAAAAAAAAATTAGCTCCCATTTGTCAGGTACCAGTGAAGTTAATAAGAATTTAATAGTCATAAAATTCTCCGATTTATTTCTATTCAGTTAAGAGATTTTTTTTTCTCCCCGAAATTTTTATTAAATAGAATGTAAAAAAAATGTTTGCTTTTTTAAAAGTTAAATTAGTAAAATATTAAATATAATTTTTAAAGACAAATAAAACCAATTTTTTTTTTTTTTTTATTATCAATGTCTAAAAATCGGCGAGAACGGACGAAAATAACAGAAATTTATCAGTACAGCGATGACTTATACCGCGCCCTGTTTGATTATAATTCGAGCGTGCGAAAGTGACGCGTGTGTTTCGCTGCTTCAGTTGTTCGCGATACGGGCGTGGCGAACTCGCGCACAGAGAGATCAGATAATCTTTTTTTTTTTTTTTTTTTTCACGCACACCGAATACTCTTCGCTCCAATAATTTTTTCTTCCATTTCTTTTTTTTTTTTATATACGTATAGGCTCGCGAGAGTATGTCCAAATCGTGAGGCATTTCACCGCTGAAACCTTCCTCTTTTCACCAGTCAAACGATGAATAACTTCACGCATATTTGACTATACGCATCAACAATAGAAAACTGAGAGAAACAGAAAGACAGATGGTTGAGTTTCCAAGGTTCGATGAAGCGTGAGGCCTGGCCGTCGACCTGTTATACGTTCATTCTACTATAAGTGTGTATATATATATATATATATATATATATAAAGCAACAGTATACATACTGTATGTGTGTATATGCATATATCATTGCGTAGTGTAAATACCGAGATTTCCGCTCTTCTCTGCCTTCAATAGCTCGGATTTTATTCTGTTCACGAGGTAAAGATAAAGGCGAAGAAGAAAATACATAAAAATCCTCGTTTCGTGAACAACAATGCATTCTCAGTAGTCGGGATATAACACGAGAGCGCGCAACGTTTGTCTTCGGTACGAGTGGAAGAGTTGAAAAGGAACACTGAAAAGAGCGCGCATCGTATTCAACAACACTGTTGTGCGCAGAGACAGATGGGGCAAGATGAAGCTGACCAGGTGAAGATACGCAAAAAAAAAAAAAAATCGTATTTCAATAGTGCGGAATTCATAAATAAAAACAATTGTACATCTTGTTGTCGTGGAGCATTGTAAAAGCTTTGAAACTTGTATAACGAAAAAAAAAAAAACAAAACAAAAAATAGGAAGTATAAAACTATTACGTCCCGCGAAGCGCTCGAAATATTGTTGTCAATATTTCAATTTTTCACTAGTTACGAATTTCATAGAACATTTTAATCGGCTACTCGAATAACTAATTAGAATGGTTTTACAGTTGGTTTTACAATTTTCAGTTGGTTTTACCATTTTCAGTTGGTTTTACAGTTTTCAGTTGGTTTATCAATTTTCAGTTGGTTTTACAATTTTCAGTTGGTTTTTACAACTTTCAGTTGGTTTTTACAACTTTCAGTTGGTTTATCAACTTTCAGTTGGTTTTGCAGTTTTCAGTGGGTTTTGCAGTTTTCAGTTGGTTTATCAATTTTCAGTTGGTTTTGCAGTTTTCAGTTGGTTTATCAATTTTCAGTTGGTTTTGCAGTTTTCAGTTGGTTTATCAATTTTCAGTTGGTTTTGCAGTTTTCAGTTGGTTTATCAATTTTCAGTTGGTTTTACAAATTTTCAGTTGGTCTTTACAATTTTCAGTTGGTCTTTACAATTTTCAGTTGGTCTTTACAATTTTCAGTTGGTTTTTACAATTTTCAGTTGGTTTTTACAATTTTCAGTGGGTTTTTACAATTTTTAGTTGGTTTTCACAATTTTCAGTTGGTTTTTACAATTTTCAGTTGGTTTTTACAATTTTCAGTTGGTTCTCACAATTTTCAGTTGGTTTTTACAATTTTCAGTTGGTTTATCAATAGCCAGTTGGTTCATATCACGTATCAGTCTATCGATCTACTAACAGATGGATAATTAACAATCAGTCGGTTGATCAACATTAAATTGGTCAACTATAAATTGGCTAATCAACTTTCAGTTGGTTGAACAACGATCAGTTGGTTGTGCGAACTAAATAATTCGCAGTAATAAAAATATTTTTTTCTTTTTTATAATTATATAAAATTGTTAACTCTCCTCTTGAGAATTATTCTATCGCAGTACAGTAGGAATTGCGATGGTTAACAGAGACTTTTGAAGCAATAATTTCGCGATATTATATCGCTTTGCCCCCCCCCCCCCCCCCCCAGCTTGATCTATTTCTACGGTACATCGAATTCCGTACATTGGAAAAACACGGTAGATGTATTCGCGCACCTGAATACTTTCACGGGTTTGAAAATCGACAAATCTTTCGTACTCGGGAACCGAGAAACATCCTTTCAGAGAGGAACAAACGGCGCGTGGTTTTCTTACCTCTACCGATTTACGATCAACTCGCTGTTCGTTGCAGGCTCTCCCTCTCTGCCGAAGTCACCGAGCGGAGACAGAGAGAAAGAGAACGAGAGAGGAATCTTGGCGAGCGTGAGGCGCACACGTGATCACTGAGCGGAGTGAACGTAACGTATATAAACGTTTGGTGTACTTACGCTCGGTGAAGTTGGAACGATGGCGACGGCGTCGTCGGACGACCGCGACAACACAACCATAATACGAGAGACGACTGGTTTCTCTCTCCTCTTGGCGAAGGTCGTCGAGCAGCGATGCGTTTATCTAGCGCACTAACAGCCTCATCCTCGGATATTGGAAAGGCACAGGCATATTTTGTATGTGTATGAATTTGCACACGATAACGAATGAGAGCTCATTAAGTAATAAAATTTATCACGTCTTTTTGATAAATTGTCAATCACTGTCTATTAAAATTTTGCAATGTTATAACTTTTATTCGTAAAATTGACTTTAATCGTCAGTGAAAATGAATTAAATGAAAAAATTGTTGCGAATTCGCAAAATCTTGTAAAAATAAAATGTAAACTATATATTTTTCTACCTGAGTGAAATGGAACTTTTGTTTCGTAAATTTTACGATTTAAGGAAAAAATGAATTAGTTCTTGTAAATTTAAAAACAAATTTACATACTTGAACACATTTTTTTTATCCTTGAGCTTGAAGACGTTGAGGAAAAAAAATAATTTTTTAAACTACACTGCTTAAAAAAAAGAAGATTAATAATTTGAAGCATTTTTAATCTATCAAAAAATATATAAAAATCAAAGTATACCAGTAATTATACAAACTTATTGTATCGTGCATTAAGCTTCAATATATGTTTCAAAAATGAATCTCCAAATATTTCTTTTGTATAAATAAAAAGCCATCGAATGTTAAACAAATTTCATGCATTTTACGTAAAAAAAATTCAGTACAAATATTTGATACATCATTTTATTTACGTAAAAAAAAAATGTTTAAACTACAGACGGGCTTCGAGATACAAAATTCCTGAATATCCACAACTGAAAATCTACAAAAAAAACGAAAAAGTGAATGCATTTTCTGTACCGAAGCTAAATGGGATTAGGTTGCAAAAAAAAATTGAAACAAATTAATGCGACGAATGCTTGACAGTAATTAAATTTAATCACAACGTTACTTCAACTGTCGACACTAAATTAAATGTAAAAACACATTAAAAAAAAAAAATTCATATTTTGTACGATAAAGTTTTGGATGTCATTGTTTTTTTTTTACAGTGGCATTAATCCACCTATTTTTAAATATTTTAAATGAATATTTTACTCAAGAGGAAACGTGATAAAAAAAAAAACCTGGACACGTGCTTCGATCAGAAAGCTTTAAAATTATTCCTGCAGCCTCCAGTCGTCGAGAGGAACATACACGTTATCTTCGCTTCCCTTCGGGTCCCACAACTGCACTCGCACTGCCGGGGCCAAGCTTGATAAGTTGGAGCTGAGAATCCAAAAGGGACGAGCCACGTGATGCTCTCTCAAGAAACTTCGGTGTCGAGAGTAGAGTGTCCAACACACACGTATCTACAGATATATAGAAGTCGAGGTTATAGCTCCATGAGAGTGCGAAGTGCAGAGAGGCCTGCTGGCAATCTGCTAGCAAGAACCAAGAAGGATCCTCCTCTCTCTACCTCACGAGTGATTCATCCTGGCGACTGCTGCTGCTGCTGCTGCTGCTGGTCGACGTCGAGAAGACGGGCCACGACTTCCCGTACGTGGCTCGAACGAAGTGAGCGGTGCTCAGTATCGTAGCGATCGTAAATGTTACCCCAAAGAGGTAGAATTCTACCTGTAAGGCGACAGTTTCGAAAACTCAGTGAATTACAGATTCACTGAGAACAAAGGTGTTGATTAAGGTCGACTTGAATTACGAGAATTGGCTACAATGTGGCATAATTTTTATTTTTTTTTTAAATAGTATTCGAATTATATTACACGACTTTTTGTTAATTTGAAAAGTAACAAAAATATTTTGTTGACAATTTACAAATTTTTGTTGTAAAACTGATATTTCAAATTTACGAAAAAAAGAAAATTATTTAACTACTAGTGACTATTTTTTGGATAGAAATTATAAAAAATATTTCGTTAAATGAAAATAGAAAAATGTTACTTTTTGTTAATTCAAAAAGTAGCAAAAAGATTTTATAAATTTGAAGAATTTAACGACTAATGATCTTTTTTGTAAACATCATACAAAAATATTTTGTTAAATGAAAATAAAAAAATTTTGACAAGCTTTTTTTTTTTTTTTTTAAAGCTTAAAAGCGATAAAAACATATTCTGTTAAATTGACAAAATGAATTCCGTGTAGTTTTGAGGGGAGAAACGTTGTGTTAGACACAAATTTAATTTTATTTACGTATTGCCTTGAAATTCAAGCTTTTGGACACTTTGCCGAGGAAAAAGTTTGAAATTTTTAAATGGAAGTTCAAAAACGTTGAGAAGCATCGTTTCTATTAACATTGTGATAATGTAACACAATATCTTTTTCTCAGTTTAGAGTTCCTACAAAAAAAAAAAAAAGAAAAAAACTACACAAATAATGTGTTACAATTATTGTATTTTACATAAATTTACCACCTCATTTATTCAATACCTACCTTGAGGAAGTGGCAAAATAAAAATAAAAAAAAATTGCTCATCTAGACAATTTCATTATGAATAAAATACCGGATCTGAATTAACTCAATCGAAGAAACACACCAGCTACGGCGTGCCAAAGATCAAATTGTGTCTGATGCAGATATTCGCAGTCATGAAAAATGTACCGAAAAAAAAAAAAAAAAAAAAAAAAAAAAAAAAAAAAAAAAAAAACCTACCACGCCATAAAACAAATGTCACAAAGTAGCCGGGTGCTTAAGTTGAAGATGGCCGCTGCAGCAGCATAGTTCTCTCTTAGGTGCACACCCTGCAAGCGTCACGAATGCGCGAACCGTTCCAAGCAATTATCGCGAGTCGTTCCCCGGACAAGCACACCGTTCTAATTCGGTAATTCGCGTTAATTCGATTAGACCTCTGGCATCGGAGAGAAGAGAGAGGCTCTGCGAGCCAAAGATAAAGCTCGACTGGGCAGCGAGTCGGGCAACGTTTCCTACAGAAGCTACGATTTTTAACTCTAATTTAGCGAATTCCATTAGGTAGTCGCGTTGGCATAGCCGAGTCAAATTGAATCGGAAAACTCGGACAGTGTTCTTCCCTGTGAAGTCCTGAGAATTCGCGTACGTTCGGTTGACGTTGACTTTTTTTTTTTTTTTTTTTTTTTTTTTTTTCCTTCTTTGCTTTAGCAGCGATGCTTGGCACGATCAAGGCTATTTTTAACGACGTGAAAGGCCGTCTATACTATTATAGCAATGCTTAATGATCATTTAATGACTCTATTAGGGGCTGGCATCAGATTAGATGTATGTATATATATTTTTTTTTAAGTCCTAATGAGAATTCTCAGCTACTGCAATTTTATGCTTGTTGAAGTGCTGACTTAAATCCGCTTTGTGTACCATCGCTTTGTAGTTTGTCACAATTTCAATTACTTAAGAACATTTTTTTTTTTTTTTTTTTTTTTTGGGTTTCAGCAACATTAGTAGGGGAAACACTAATTAGCCTTTGAAACTTTGCTACGTTTTTGACCTGAAATTATTAACGTTATTAACTTAAAGAAGTATAATTTATTTTTCAATACAATTGCATCGATGTTTTGATTTTTTTTTCAATATGTGTCTTTTATAGTTTTCGAGAATTGATAAATTAGGGGCAAAGTTGTATCGATGAAATGTACTTTTGGAAAATGTTGTTTGGGGTAAAAAGTTGATACTTAAATATCGAAGTGTTTTTAAATTTTCCATCAGAATTTAAACAAAAATTATTTTTAATTTAATTTAATATTATTATTTTCGTGGATATTTGCAAAAATGCGAAGGTTCTACAAAATCTCATTAAATCTGTATTAAAAAAAAAAAAATATTGCAAAATCACTAGAAATATTAATTTAAACATACATTTAATTGTATTTAACTACTGTTTCATTTTTTATTTTCTCAAAAAATAATCAAGCGTGAATAATAAGTTTTACTCTTTTGACTTGGCTTAACGAATAAGGTGGGTCAATCGAGTCGCTGGATATTGAACTATTAATTCACTTTTGCGTCAATAAAACATTGTCCCTCGACGTCAGCGAATCAATTATTGGTAAACATGAGGCGAAAAACCGATTGTCGACGGACGGTTCGCTATATCGAATATTCTATTTTTACGAAATTATATGCTGTTTTTTTTTAGGAATAATTTCAAAAGTTGCAATTATATTTATTTCATTCGAGAGCTTTTGAAGGGTCGAGATTGAAATCATGGAACTCAACGAGCTTGCGGGTTACTTTTTTTGAATATTGCGGTACTCATTTTGCCTCCGGGAAATAAGAGCACGCAATCAATACTCGAATCCTTTATGTCTCTCGAATTTTCGGCGCTCTCGTGTGTCGCTTCTTTTTAAAAATCTTTCTCGGCTTTTTCCAAATCACAATTAATGAATGGGATTTAAATTTTTTCGTCAGATATAGATTTGCCAATTGAGGGCGATATGCAAAGAGTATAAAAATATTAGCAACGTCATTCGAATAAATAGAAATTCCAATAATAATATGACCTGCGATTAATTGAAGTTTATTAAAATATACAAAAATAATTGCCAATTAAATACGAAATATAAATATAATGCTCGTCATTTATTTTGGTCCGTTTAATTATCATTTTTTTTTAAATATAAGCGGAGGAAAAAAAAAAAAAATAATTGATAATTGAAGAGGCGACAAAAAAATACAATAATAATTCTAATAAAACAGAAAAACAAAACAGTATAATCAATATTAAATAAAAATTTTTATAAAAAAAAATCGTAGTTGGAGATTTATGAAAATTGATGTACTTTTAACGGAAGTTTTCATACATAAACAGGTGTATTAAATTTAAATCAACGTTTTGTGAAAAAATTTTCGAAAAATTTTCACAAAAATTTAATAACAGAGAAAATATAATTTTAAAAATATTGAGACCAATCGCCAAATTCACTTGACATTTTACCGTTCGAATTTTTCAACAATTGTACGTTTTTTTTCCAGTGAGTGAATTTTCGCGTCTAAGTAAAGACTATTTTGCGTACTTGCGACTCATAATGTTTAAGCAAAAAGTGGTTGGAAAATCGATTTCCCAGGGGGGGGTAAGAATTTTCTCACGCTTCACCTCTCAATTCGAGAGGCGGCTGTCGCCTCTCGTATATTCCTTTGGCTGTATATATACGAAGAGCTTAACGGATAGATTTAAAGGCATATATGACGTGAAAGAGTAGTGTGAAGCCGTCGTACGTAGCGCCAGAAACCGCGATAATACCTGCTATGCAGTGTCGGGCCAGAGGCGCGCTCTCTCGTACAGTGACGAAAATCGTCCTCGTGCCTCCTCCCCTGTGAGCGTCACGTGGCATTTCCATCCCGGTGACTCCGAATAGAGTCAACGTTTGGCACACGATAAGGGGAGAATTCCGCAGGCGTTGGCTTTAAAAAAAAAAAAGAAAAAAAAAAAGCACAAGCTCCAAAACCATTTACCTCAACTTCCCACGACCCTCTTTCTCTTTATCTCGTTTACCTATTTTTCATCGCTCACTTTGAGAATTATTTCGCATCTTTTGGTTACACTCAAATTTTATCAGCTGAGAGAAATCTCTTTTTTTTAAATTTATTTATTTTATTTATATTTTTTTTTTGGGGAAGTTGTTCGTAGGTTTTTATTGATAACTTTTGTATTCTTGCAAATGATTTGATGTGGAGATTGAAGAAGAGGAATGGAAAGAAGAGCATACATTGCTTCCTCATTTTACTTTAATTATTTTATAAAATTCACTCTATATGCGGAAGTATTATTGTCAATTTTGTGTCTTCGTCATGGAGTAAAAGTTTGTAGGATAGAGAAGAATAATGGGGATGTAGGATTCTTTGCATCAATGGCAAAAAAAAAAAAGGTGAAGTTTATTTGTCAAGAAAATAATATAATTTAAACTTTACATACAAAATAAACTATCCAACATATATACAGTTAAATAAATAAACAAACTTAAAAAATATAGTATTTAAAAAAAACACCGTGATTTTCAAACTTAACCGCGTCATTGAAGAAAAAAAAGTTATGTTTACAGTGCACGATAAAAAATAAATATATAAATTGTAAATAAAATATTTTAATAATCATTTAATTTTTGGTATGTAAATTAAATTAATACAATTGAGCTTTAAAATTGAACTTCAATTGTATTTAACATTATTTCTTTTTTTTTTTTTTTCTTAATAAATTTAAAAATAAAGTGTGAAATCTAAATGTACACATTAACTCCGAAAGAAATCTCGTTTTTATGAAGACAACGTTATTTTATACGCAACTAGGTTTACAACGCTTGACGATCATTTCGTTTACCAACATTACATTCAGTTTCCATCGGACTCAGCACGTTCTCGTCGCGACAATGCGGATGCCACGGTCTCTGTAGGGAATCCTCTAGCAAGTACCTCGTATACCCCGGGTACTCGAGATATCAAGTTTATGTATAATTCACATCGTATACTTACCTTCCGAAGCTTTTTGTGGAGATAGGAAAAGTAGCAGCTTTCGCACTTGTTTGCGACATGTGTATACGAACATCTTTGCGTCTGTGTGTGTGTTGTTAGAGTAAATAACTTTTATATTTATCGAGCTTATCGTTACTTCCACTTGTGTTGCGTACGACTTTCTGATCCAACTGTCGTCAGGGTGGAAAACGCACGAGATGCAACTTGGTGCAACACTTGAGACTCGAGAGTGAATGCATCGACGACTAACAAATATATTTAACAGTATTTTCTCAGTACTTAATAAAACTTTGAAAATCGGAAGAAAAAAACAATTCGATTTTATATAGTTGAAAGAAAATAGATATAAATAAAATAGCTGTACAAAAAGGTATAAAAAATGGGGGCTTTAATAGTTTTTTTTTCTGATGTCATTTATGAATGATAATAAAAATGTTGGAAAAAGTTCGAACATATTTAATAAATTTAGAAGCTGTATTATATTTTGTCGTTCGTCTTTGGAATTTAGGATCTCGCGTATAGATTTTTATTCAATTTCTAAAAAGTTAATGAAAATAATGTGTTTCTAAAATATTTCGTGTAATTTACAACTATTTTTAAATAAATGATACAAATATTTCGGATTTCTGCAGAAGCTATTATTTCGATACCAAAAAGAACGAGGTTCACGCCGAGTGTTACGTAAATGGAGGGTTTGCCTGATATATTTTATAACAAATAACACATTTTTAGTAAAAAAAAAAAAAAAAAAATTGACTGTTTACAATTAAAAGAAAATAAAAAATAGTAATAAATATAAATAAAATCGTTGTACAAAACCAAATTCTTTGGATGAAAATATTCTTCATTGAAAAAAAGTAGGCACTTTAATAGTTTTTCTCTGATGTCATTTATGAATGTTAATAAAAATGTCGTAAAAAGTTCGAACATATTTAATAAATTTAGAAGCTGTATTATATTTTGTCGTCCGTTTTTGGAATTTCGAACCTCGCCTATATATTTTCATTCAATCTCTAAAAAGTTAATGAAAATAATGTGTTTCTAAAATATTTCGTGCAATTTACAACTATTTTTAAATAAATGATACAAATATTTCGGATTTCTGCAGAAGCTATTATTTCGATACCAAAACGAACGAGGTTCACGCCGAGTGTTACGTAAATGGAGGGTTCGCCTGATATATTTTATGACAAATAACACATTTTTAGTAAAAAAAAAAAATGTATTCCAATAAGTCGATTACGTCCTGATTTTAAGTTCGAATTAACTTGCTAATGGGCGTAATTAATGGTAAAATTCCGTCGCGCGTATTATCGCACAGCGAATAGAATGCAAGAGGAGGCTATATATATATATATATTGTCGTGCATAATCAGTGTACGTGTTAACTGCGTTGAATGTATGTAACTCGGAGGTCTAGGAAATGGTTCGAACAATTACACGGATCGTAGCAACGCCACCGGTATCGAAACGTATGCCCTGAAATGTGTGACACGCCGAGGGCTTGCCACAAAGCGGTTCGTTATTTTAAACGAGGTAATGATCCGACGGCAAACGAGCGAGTTCCGTACAATCCTGTGTAATCTACACACTAGTCTCCGAGGACGCAATGCACATTTGCAATGTGCGTTTGTCCCATATTTCGTAGTGGAAATGAATGGAAGTACGTTAACTCTAAGATGATAGCTATCTTCTTACAGTTAACGTACACTGGTTATTATTATTATTATTATTATTATTGTTATTATTATTATGTGTTGACTGTGAAAGAGCATACAGATGAGTACTCTGTGCACCATTCACTACTGCACTTGTTACAGCATTTACAAATACACTATTGAGGTCAGTGAAAAAAAAAAAAGAATGAAATAATTTTAATGTATATTAAAAATATGTATTATTATTATTTAGCCATGTGTTCATATACATTTGAGGCGAAAAACTTTGGATATTGAGTTCGACTTAATTTATTGAAATTTTGGTAGAAAAAAAAACCAAATTTTTAGTCGAAATTGTTTGATGAGATTTAAGTTCCATCAAAAGTGAAAGCAATTCTTATTATTTAGAAAAAAAAATGATTGTCTTGATCTTAAATTTTTTTTAATTCTTACAGATGTAGTTGAAGTAACTATATATGATTTATTTTTATTCCGCGTGATTTAAATTTTTTAGCGAATAAATTGTCGACACTCGTGCGAATTATGGCTCACGATGTTCCTTGATCCAATTCCGCGAGTAAATTCGACTTTTATTTCCGCGCGTAATCGTTTTACGAGTAGAAAAATGAGAGTAGCAATTTCTGGATCAATTGGGGGGAGGTGCTGTACGTTCAATACTTAACTACTCTGCATACTGTAAATTATACACACACACAGAGTGCACAATTTTCTAAGTATGTCGACACCAGCCTGCTCTCTCTTTCTTTCTCTGTCTCCGTGTCCCGAGTACTCAACGTACTCTGCAGTTTCCTTTGAAAACCGGATTGCGCCTATCAAACGATTCGAGTATTCTTAGATCGGGGCGAGTTGGTATTTTTTCTCAACCCCTTCTTTTTCCCTCCATGTCTTTCTCGGTTCTTTGGACCGGCGCGGAATCGCACGTGAGTGTATTACGAGTGGTACAGTTCACTTCGTATATGGTCTAAGCTGCCTCGCTGCTCTCGTTTCGCATCTATATATATATATGTACTAGGCATTCCATATCAGCTCAACAACTACAAATACTTTTTTTTCAAATAATTTTCGGTTAAGCTTAAGATAAAGATTATGGCATGAGTAGAGCTTTTTATTTGATTTTTTTGTGAACATTGGAAAAGTTATAATTTATTTAAGAAAATTATATTTTAAATAATCATTGAAATCTTAAACAGAATTGAGAATTGTTTGGGAATATCAGATATATTGCTTGTTTTTCAAAAATGTGCAAAGTAAAAAAAAATGCTGTAGGTGACCCGCATTACCCGCATACTTTTGCCACCTGGGAAAAAAATTGTTTATTGCATAGGTCAATAGTACATATTTCCTGTTAAGAAATAAATTTTCAAAAAAATTGAAAACTCCCTCTAAAAAAATGTAAACAAATTTGAAACGTACTGTATTTGTTGGAATGATGTAATAGTTGATTACGATACTAGTGCGATCAAACTTTTATAAGTTTCTCGCACGAGTTTCGTACACAACTTTATGACACCTGGTGCGATCAAACTTTTTCTTGACGAGTGTTGCAATCGCACGAGTTTAGAAAAAGTTTCTCGCACGAGTCTCGTATACAACTTTATGACACGCGGCTCGAGAAGTGTCCACTTCTCGCACTAGTGCGATAAAGTTGTACACGAGACTCGTTCGAGAAACTTTTTCTCAACTCGTGTGATTGCTGCACTCGTCAAGAAAAAGTTTGGTCGCATTCGTGTCGTAATATACTATTATGCCACGCGGTGCGAGAAATAGGCACTTCTCGCACTAGTGACATAATACCATATTACGATACGGGTGCGATCAACCTTTTTCTTGACGAGTTTCAATTCTCAATTGACAAGAATGATAATTTCAATCACACGAGTTGAAAAAATGTTTCTCGCACGAGTTTCGTATAAAATTTTTTCGCACTGAGTGGCATAAAGTTGCAAAGCACTTTATGCCACTCACTACTCACTCATTCACATACTATTACGAACCAAGTGAAAGAAATTGATTTTTAGAAAGTTTAGAAAAACATTTTTTTTTTTTGTTCCTATTGGCTGAACTGATGCGGAATGCCTTATATGTACTTGTACCATGTACGTACGAGTATTACGAGTGATCGGGTAAGCGGAGCGAAGTTGCCGAGGGGTACAGGGGAAAGGGTAAACCCTAGCGTCGGTCTCCCTCGCGGGGGCGCGATGCTATAGTCACAAAGAGGCTTTGTTCGACAGTAGTTCGAGCGTCGTGCTGGCACGCTCGATCGGCGAGCCGTGCGCTCCTCTACAATTCGCCTGCATCCTTTCCTGCTTTCTTGCCCTTCCGTAAAGAGTGTGTGAGAGAGAGAGAGAGAGATAGAGAGAAAGAGAGAAAGAGAAAGAGCGAGAGAACCAGCTTTGGTACTACTCGAGATCTCGAAACTCTACTCGACCCTTGGACGCCTCGAGCACACCACTTCGAAGGTTATAAGTCGTGTTTGACGTTCATGGGTCTCGGTCACGTTCTACGATTCGTCACTCACTGAAAAACGCCACTATACTCTCTTCGTACTCAACTGAGAAGAAAGTCTTCGGTTTTTTTTTTTTATATTCATTTCCGACGTACGTGCGCTAAAATGTATTACAATTTCCATTGTAACGAGAGAAAATGAATAAATCTTGCATACAATTTATATAAATCTATACAATTTATATAAAACCTTATAAATTGTTAATATACATTTTTTAAATAGTTTAATGAAAGCATTCGGTCAGTTTTCGTACCATAAATAAAAACATCAATTTTATTTAGATAATTTTTTTGATAGTTCACAAAATTCTTTCACCACTCAAATTTCCTTAATCTTACTTTTCAATTTTTTGTTCCCGCTAAGAAAACTGCAATTCACAATCCCGCCCATATTTTTGTCATTATTTTTCACTCAAAGTTTTCCCTCGATGATTAAGCCAAAAATCATCATCAATGTTCTTTGTGAAAAAAAAATGGAAAATAATGAGGAAGTAAAGTGCAAGGGGTTTTTAACATCTTTCTCTTCGTGATAACGACGATCTTAATCTTCTTTCCTCCTTTTTCTTTTTTTATTAAATTTTTTTCCAAAAAACTCGAGCACTCTTGAGAAGTGCATGCATGCATATTTCTTCGTTAGATAGGACGAGTGACCCAGAAAGTGAGGCTGCGAGGAATTTGAGAGGGGACAAAGACGTAACGTGAGGAGGATTGGTGAGCGATGCAATCTCTATAGCCTTCTTCTCTTCTTCTCATCTTGTAATACTCGAGTGTTTCGTACATACCAAGACACGACAGTGGCCCGCATGGAGCGAGCCTTCACTTATAACCCTCAGCAGTCACAGGGGCTTTTCTCGAATCCGCTATCCACGCGATAGCCCTTCACTTACGTGCAAAAGATGGGCTAAGTACGTTACATACCGGAATATAATACCGGCGGAGTTTCAAGACCCTGGTAATAATGTAGTCGGTGTCTCGAACACGTGTACAATCGTTAGCCGTCCAAGTAAACGAAAAATACAGTTATTGTCATACTTGTGTTTACTTGTATTCTCGCCGGGATGGATTAACGCTTCTCTCGTTAGCTTTCAGATAAACATCATTTCTTCAACCTTAGCCAACAATTAATTCAGTCTAACTATTTTATGCAATAATTCGAAAATAAAAAAATAATCAATTTTTTATTTTTTTATTTTGTGATAAGTGAAGCCACGAATAAAAAAAAAAGAAATTTAAAATGGCCTAAAATATTCCACCTATCTGAATATACTCAATTTTTAATTTTCGGTTATGTTATTTTATTTGTTAATATTTTATTTGTAAAGCATTTTATTATAATCGAAATGAAAATGTATCCTACAAAAATCAATGAGAAATCGACGGCGAAATGCAAATAAAAACAACAGCAGTGAGTAAAAAATATATATATTTTGTTTATTACAATATTAATGTAGGCAAATTTTTATTTTCCACGTACGAGGGATGAGTGTTTTTGATTCGTCGCGTAAAAAAAAAAATTCGTGATTAATAGGTATTAAAAAATGGTATACTGTTCAATAAAAAGCTCGCATGTCGTTTATTGGTCGTCCTCTTTTGCACATATTTGATGTATGAGTGTTTCGGTTTTTATGTAGGTAATCAATGGATCATTGTACAAGGTCCAAAATAAAATATGTGTACATATACAAGGGCCGTTTTAAGGACACTGTTTTTTTTTTTTAAATAAATAAGAAGAACAGAAACTAACCTAATCCAAAGAACATATGTGCTTTTAAGATCCGATTAGTAGTTTTAAAACCAATGATTGGATCTTGAAAAGCCACAGATTCATCAAACTAGTAGCTTAGGTCGGTTTCTGTTCTTTGAATTCATAAAAAAAAAATCCTAAACTTTTCAGGGACAGTCTCGAAAGCTACGAAATGTCCCCAAAACTGCTATTTAATATAAATACATCCATACATTTTTTTCTTGTTTTTTTTTTTTAATATATATTCCATGAAATAAAAAAAGAACACGATGAAATATATTTTCGAGTTCTTCGAGGTGTCGAGTCTCTTGACTGCACAAAACAGACTCTTCACTGCGTGGTCAACCGCAGTGTCACCCGCTTTAAAGGTTTACGTTGGCTTGGTGAGTTCTTGTCGTTTCGTAGGACGAGGTTGTGTAGTTATGAAGTGAAAAAGGAGGGGAAAAAAAAGAAAAAAGAAGAAAAAAAAAAAAAAATTGCAAGTATGCAAGACGAGACTATCGTGCGTCAGGCGAGGCAGATGCAAGCAGATGGGTTGAAGTGGAGAGCGCGTTACAAGCGGTAGCGGAAACTCCAGTCTCCCTTAAATTTTACCTGTGGAGAAGCTTTTAACGAGCTTGGACGAACTTTAAAGTGCTGCCTCCTCTCTGTATATTTACACACACACACACACACACACGCACACACACACACACACACACACACACACACACACACACACACACACACACACACACACACACACACACACACACACACACACGCACACGCACACACCTTGTCTTGGTATAATATATAAATGGGAATAGTAGAAGCCGAAAGACATCGGAACCCTCCATGTTTCAGGCCGTTCTACTTGTTTATGCTCCATTCAACTTATCATCTTGCACGATGAGACCAAGATAGCGCCATTGGATGAGAAAGCAACTGAGCGTTGGCAACGTATCGCGAAGTTCAGTAATATCTACGTATGTCTGGAGTCTATGGAACAATTTGCTAATAATAACAATGGTAGGCGAGGCCACTGGAATTTCAATTAACAGCACTGATTCACCATGCACGTATAACGTCAATTATAATTTGCACGGTGATGTAAATAGCATCGGGGGACATATAAAATATCCGTGTATAATAGGAGACAGAGAAGAGGTATGTAGAAAACGAGACAGGTGACACAGTGACCGCTTCGTTGACCTGATGAGTCATCGCAATTAATCGCTCTGTTAAATTTCGTATCAAAGTGACAAAGAATCCGGCAGATAAATAAAATCACGAAATCGTTCAATGAGCTCAATTGTCATTTTTTACTTTCTTAAAAAATTGTAATATATGTATATATATATATATATTTTTTTTTTTTTATTAAGTCTCAATATTTTGAAAACGAGTAGATGGACGACATTTTTCAAAATATTTAATTAGCACTTGTCGAAAGTCGTACGAGAAAAAGGAAACGAGTGTCGAATATTGAATTTCTGTCCTCAATTGTGGAATATATTTTTTTTTCAGATTTTTTTAAACTTTGTATTTTGAATTCTAGAAACACCTTGAAAAAAAAAAATCGAGCAGAGTTGTAACCCATTGCTTTATTAATATTTTTTAAAGAATAATCGATGATTAATAAAAAAATATGTATATACACATTTTATTATTATTTTTTTTTTTCATTTAGTCATCGAGAAATACTACAAAAGTAATTCTATGAAATGTTGTCGTCCCTTTTTCAGACAGTGTTTTCGCTAAAACGAAAAAAAAAAAATAATAATTTCATTTGTGTAAAGTTTACTCTCGAAAATCAACATTTGCAGTACACAACTTCGTAGCTCTTGAAAGTACAAGAAAAATGGAGTTTCTCTCTCCGAGACTCTGGGCCTTAGACTCTGTTTCCTCGGCCCTGTGTACGTCTCGCGAGACTGAAGTGGCGTAACTGGAATACAAGAGCCTCCAAGCTGACGGATTCTTAGCGACGTTGCCGGATCCAAGTCCACGAGGCCGTTGTCACCGTTGTCTCCGTTCTCTCATTACCTCTCAATCTGTTTCTCATTCTTGAGTTTCCATTGCCCCAATGTTTCTTACGCTCTGAGAATCCACATGCTTTCCAAGCATTTCTCGAATAATCGCTGTCCCAACTCTGGAAACTTCGACCGCAACATATCCACCGACAAAATACACTAAAACCAACAGCCACAGCGTTACAAAAAAAAAAAAAAGCCAATGATATTCCGTTATCATTGTACGTTGCACAATTTTTGTAATGCGAAAAATGGTGGAAACCTGATTTTTGGCATTTAACTTTTCTTCCCAGAGACGTAAAAAAGATGAATTCTAACCAGAGTCGCTGATTAAATTGACAAAAAATAATGTCACAATTGACATACATTAAAATCCAAGTATATGTATTTATCTGCACTTTGTTTACATCATCGTGTGATCAACGAGATTCATTGACGCTGAAAATCAAGACTATATATTGTCGCCAATGGAATGTACCTATTCACAGTCCATTAACCGATTCTAACACAACATGCGAATATATATATATATATATATATATATATATATATATATATATATATACAACCGACAATCGTGAGGTTGGACACAATTTTCATGTCAAATATCGCGTTGATATTATTCTCCAGGAGTAAGCACTCTGGCCAGTACCATTGTGATGATACCTCGATGGACCGCAAACAGGGCAATCCAATCGCACGTAACACATCCATTGTAACCGTATGTAACGTGGTTTTAAGTGTCCATCTGTCCGTGTCCATTCTCATGCGCGTAACATGCTGCATCTAGCTTTATTGCAATTTCGGTTTGACGAACGTCGTTATCGTTCATCGTCGATGTCCTCTCGTCGAGCACTTTCGTCATGTCGACCAAACTGCTTTTCATGCTCGAACGTCTATTCGAAAACGCGTACGCGAAAATGGATAGCTCATTCATAGAGAGACTTAAGCCAGCTTATTTCTGAATGTTTCCAAAGCTTTCACAAGGTGAAAGCCAGAAATAGATGAACAACTCAGATTGATGGGGAAGCAAATATAATGAGGAAGCAAGGTGCAGATTTCTACCATGCATTCTTGTCTTGATAGCTGTTTTCGTATTTTTTTTTTTTTTTTGGAAATAGATGTAAGCATTTGATTCGTCAATCACATTTAGTGGCATTTGGTTCATTTCTATGGTCTATGTTGGTTCATTAGTACTTTGCTGTACAGACTCAAGAGTGTCAGAGTGAGAAAATTGGCGTGGCTTTAAGTGTCCATCTCTGACCTGTGAAACATAGAGGATTATGTTACTGCAATGTCGGTTTTGACAAAACTGTTTTTCGTGCTGAAACGTCTATTCGATAATACGTATATGGAATGATAGGCGATACAGAGACAGGAGGGTTAAGCCAGATTGTCACGTTTGTAACGAGAGTAAAATCCGTGGCGTAATATCTGGCGCATGTACCATGTCTCGTATGGCTTTCACCTCATCCATCTCTGCATCGGTTTTCCATAGCTCTTTTGCGAAATCTCGTTGACACGATTTTGCTATTTTTGTTCATTTCACACATCGGGCATGTGATGCAGATCCGCAGCCGTTGAACAGATTTTACCTCACTCGTACTTTCGCATAGCTTCTCTCCCAGTGTTTCTGCATAGTATTCTCTCTTCTATCTATTCTGTGTTTCTCTCTCCCTCTCTCTCTCTCTCCCACTTTCTCTCTGAATGTGTATCCAGCAGCTCGAAATATCGGACCATTAGTCATTGATGAATGTGACGGGTTCTCTGTGGCTACCTCGACTAGTGCGCCAGTTTTCGCCCACACTTCACCCCCCATATCGACACGATTTTGCTGCATTCGCCGTTTGGGAATTTCAAACTAGTGTATACGAAGCGTTTGTCTCCCATACCGATATATTTTAGCGTGAAACTATGTTTGCACATCCAGAAGACACAATGGTGGCATTAACGGCAGTAAGGAATAACAGATAACGTTGCGGTCATAATTCGGGCAAATCTTTATCAACCATTTCTGTCGATAGGGCAATTTTCCTTTTCTCCAATGGTGATTCGGACAACGTGATTTTTTCAGCACTTTTATTTACTGTTACGGGCGAATTGACTGTTTAATTCAATACTAAAATTTGTGTATTCATTGCTTTTGTGAAGATTTTTTTTTTCGTATCTCAATAACGAGTTCATCGATCGAGCTGAAATTTGGTACACACACGTGGACCAGTCAGACACTCTTTTTTCTTGTCATTTTAAAAATAATTGAAACGCCTGTTAAGATTTTATTCGATTTTCAATTTTTCCACAATTTTGTGTTAAAAAACGATGGTTTTTCTTTTTAAACGTGTAAAGTGAAAAAAAAAAGTTTGTCCTTAAAAAACAAGTTTTCTAATACATAAAAATTGTATTTTCTTTACACGACTCCAATTTACTTGACGAAATAATAAAAACAATGAATGACGTCAGTCCAACGCGCGATAAACCTACCTAAAGTGTATCAAAGAAACAGAGAGTGAGCCTGTGAACTATTCAGATAGTGTTCGCAACCATGAAAATATAAACTTGTGGAACTTTGTCAAACCCGCGACCTAGAGTCTTGTGAGCTGGACAACGATGGCGAACAAATATTGCGCGGCCCTTGCGTTCGGTTTACATCGCTGCAGGAAGCTTTGGAACTCGTGGTTTATACATAGCAACTTTTCACAAAGTTCAATGAGAATGAATAGATCGGGAGAGGGAGGTCTTTCTTCTAGCATGAGGAGACGAGGGTTTGCCAAGGACCTGGTTTACATCGACGACACAAAACTTGGTCGTTGCTTTTAGTGTACGTTAGGACTCAAAAGAGACCCCTTACTGGAACTCGACGGTCAATACTTTCGGAATTAACACGACGCCGTAATATACCAGTGAAAGTTTGAAGCGCAAAATTTAATCATAATATGAAAGCACCGCGAGAAAGAATTTGTTTTTTTTTTTTCTATATATTTAAGAAATTTTTACCGTACCATTCTCTTTATATTAAGAAAACAAATTGCAGAATATTTCAATAAAATAACTTATGTTTATTAGTTGCTTATATTAGACTTTGTAAAGTGAGCGAACCATAATATAGCTAAAAGAGAGAAAGGAGTTTCGCGAAAATTTGAAATATTTCAGTGACCATCAAGTGTCACTATGTTTTTGTGATGTTAGAATAGTTTCCAGATATTCGATGTAAAAAAAGAGAGGTGCGAATAATTGCCGAAGGAATTAATTGATTTTTGGCGAATTATACAAATTTGGTGAACTTATGGCGAACTCAAAAATAGTATGCGAAGCAATTTTGGAAAACATCATCTCAAAACATAAATATCACGTCATATTTGAATTAATGTTGGTATTGATAGTTTAAAAATACCTCGACACCGAATTTCATCTGAATGATTTTCTCATTTATTTGTTTATACTCTTACGAAGACTATATCGTATATTTAAGTAAGGAGAAAAAAAATGTAAAAGCGATATCTGCGAAAAAAATGGGCTGAGGGACTCTGGTCAATGAGCCTCGGAATAATATATTAAAAAGAAATTGTGGGCTCGACTTTATATTTCGTAATGTATACCGCACGAGTACAATAAAAACCTTTTACCGCTACTAGCACTGAAAAATAATTTAACCGGTTGGAGCGTTTGTGAGGTCAATTTAATGACAACAAAAGATAGAATTCATAAGTGAGACTGAAATTTAAACAAAACAAAAAAAAAAGAACTGACAAATACATTGACCCAAATTTTAGATGCCGAGGGAATTAACCTGAAAAGTGTTTAACCTATAAAGGCAGCATTGTGTCTATTAACTGGGTCGTATGCCCGTAGAATAGTTACTCGTAACTGGAGAATTGATAACCAACTCATGGCATTTGTGGAATAAGAACAAAAAAATCAAATGACTATTATGCATACAAAAAATAATTCATTTTTCCGCACTTGTCGCGTAATATAGAATTTTAACGCATTAAAGCTTTAGAACATTTTTCTATTAATTATTTGATGAAGTAGGAGACGATAAAAATTCAATTTCCAAATAAACTACCCTCAACAAAAAAAAAAGAAATAAGCGTAGTGTAAGAAAAAAGTAGCGTCCTTCAAATATTTTCTTTCCGCACTAGAATCATCTAAGAGAGTTTTCATTTGGTGCTTTTGGGAGATTAAAATACAAAATTGAGGTTGAAAACAAAACCACCCTAATCGATTCCAATATCGGTGACAGTAATATCTGACGCTGACATTGAATGGGTATACCAATTAACATATAATCACAACTAATACATGCGAAATATATAATTTTCCTTATCTAGAAAGGCCCTTCCTCGCACCATTCCCATTCAAGTATGCCAAGGAAGTCGAGACGTTCGATGCAATTCCGGTGTTCCAGACCTTCGGCAAAGTTTCGCTGAAGACCGTGCCACGGAATATTGCAGCTCTGGCGATTTAACTCGGCCCTTATTCGGTGCACCGGCGTGTATATAACTACCGCGCGATGTACCGGTATAACTATTCGCCCCGTACCACTATCTTTCTTGGCCTCCCTCGCAAGAAACTCTCAGTTCTGATCTCAATGGCTGGAGAAGAGCCGACTGATGGGAAAAGCGAGCGGGGGGTTGGCAATTGGTGCTCGTGGGGATCTTGTGAGTTCGGTACAGTGCGAGAGAGTCAGTGCCACTACGGTCAAGAGATAGAAACACAGAGGGAAGTGGAGAGTACGCGAGAGGATGGCCAAGGCATATCGGGCCAGGGTGCTGGAAAGGCAAACCAAGAGAGCTCTGGTATCTTGTTCACCGACACCATCGTATAAGTGATCGTTCTTGAAGTTCGCACAGATATTGGTTGGAGTCGTTTCCTTCCAATTACCAGATACGATCAATATATTCTAATGACATATTTATAAACATATGCCATTAGTTTCACCGTCATAAAATTAATCTTTATAGTGATTACATTTTGGAAAACATATCTATTACAATAACACGACTCCAACATATTGCAACATTTTTTGAACTAGATAGTAGATATTTTTGTATTTCTGTATCTTTCTCTTTTGCCGTTTGAATATTCTCTCAGGTATTTCATTTTTGTCAGTGATGAAGGCGATAGGTGTGGATATTTCATCAGTGTCGACCAATTAAAATTTTAAACCGATTTATTTTCATGACAAGTGCATCAAAATAAGTAAACCAATTGATGCAGAATGAATGCACAAATAAAATTGAAAAAACAGCATTGATTTACATTCACCTATTTTTCAAGTGGAATCGAAAGCGTTTGAGGTTAACGTGCGAATAAACACGAAATTTTCGAACACCAATCAATCGACACAGTGTGAAATGTTGAATGCGAAATGTTCAACAGTGATAAAATCGACCAAGCTGATTGTTGCACAGCTGACCATTGGTCGAATTAAAATCAATGAGCAGAGTCGGTGAACTCGACTCTGGTAGTCGTGCTGCGATTGGCAGAAAGGAAAGCGGCTTTGCACGGCGTTCTCTCTACCACCTCTTGTGGTATACGTAGTTAGAAGGTTGAGCGTGAATCAGCGACGTTGCCAGCTAACTCTACGACTCAAGAGAAAGAAGACAAGACCCGCATCGTTCAGAGATCCGGAGACTGTACGGACATTTTGCGTCTCCCATGCGGTTGGTTCTACATCGTATGTTTCCCTTTTCTCACATCCACGTATATATGTCTTTTCCTTTCTGGACCCTTCTTTCTTTTTTTTTTATTATTATTATTATTATTTATCTTTATCACCTCCTTCCGTCTCGGCGCCACGCCACCGCACTGTATTGTCGCAACTGAAACACGTTTAACGTGTGTGTATACCTGGGAGCGAAGTTAACCGGTATACAACGCATACAATCTGCATTGCACGGAGAGCTAAAATGGCTTCTCTATTCGCGTATAGTCCCTACCATAACGTCACTCACTACTCAACCGATGCAATCTTTGCGGTTGCTGCTGGCTTGCTCTATCGCATTCTGGCTCTGTTATGCTTTTGCACATTGCTCGAGATATGCGTTATGCATAGTATGTAAGCACTGTGTCGTATCAACCCCCGCAGGACTCCATTGTACTTTTGCTATTTGTACAGGGCATCCCTATTTTATGCTATAGCTACTACCCGACCTTCCTTGCTTGTTTGAATTTTTCTTTCTTCTCCTTTCTTTTTTTTTTTTTTTTTCTTCATTTTACTCAACATCGAGAGACTCTCTTGCCTCTCGGCACTCTGGAGAAATTCCATCCCACGTGACGAACTTGTTCTTATCAGGAAGTTTTTATTTGTTTTGGAGAAAGTTACGAGGTTGTAGCGAGATATGGAGAAGTTGGAATTAGATGACAAAATTACACAGCATTGAATGAGAGCCCGATTTTCGCGGTTGTTAATTCACCGAATATTTGATTAATTGTCGTGTTTGCGATATAATTATCGCACGCTTATTTCTTAGTTTTCTGTTGAATTTCCGAGCAAATAAATTTCACGGGCATGGTCGTTTCGGGTTTAAAGGGGTGCTGGAGTAGGTTTTGTTGCCCACTTTCGTCGGGGAAAATTAGGCATTTTCATATTTTACACTCTTCGTAATTAATATGCCACAAGTATGGTTCAAATTGTACAGGTTTATAACATCACTACAAACGCATAGCTCAGTACTCTGATTTCAGTTGGAAACGCACGAGAAATGAGGAAATTGGTAATTTTCTCAACTTCCCAACACACACACCAATATAGCCGAATGACGACGAATAATTTAAAGTACAAAATCGTCTATTTTTACCGACCAAAGTCGGTAACAAAGTCTACTCGCAAGCATCACCGTAACAAAGGAAATGGGGATTGAACAGATGAAAGCCATTATTTCGCTGCAATTTTCCTTTTCTCTGATTCCTTGCTCTTCGCTCTGGCTAGTCCTTTGGTTCTATATGCTCCCGAGCGTCCCTCATTTAATCAGTGTTGAACGAAATGAACGAACGAAGGAGGAGCACTACGACGATTACGGGCTCTCGTTGAAGACCACCTCGAGGTGGGGAAAACCTCAAACCTCTTCCCGCACGAGCATTCTAGCCTGTAGTTGCTAGTGGTCATCGGGTACGTATATATATATATGTCTGAATATAGCGTACAGTGGTAGGTCGGATGGCACGCACTGCCGACACTAAATATGCCTGTGTGACACAGTGAAAAGCTTGAAGAGAACAGGAGAGCTATGACTACAAAGGTTCGTTGGCTTGTGATTAGCGCACGTCGACCGCCGCGTTGGGCAAAAGAGGAACCGACATATGCGCGACGTAGACAGGACTACACTTCTGTTCACCATTCTGATGATAACTCCCAAGACCACTGTCGAACGTAGAGTAGTACAAAGATTGAAGGCCTCTGGTAGTCATTTTTTATTTTAGATTTTTCGCTCGCGTTACAAAGTTACACATTTTAATGAAGCTTGTATATTGACAATTTGACTTGAGAGCTATTAAAAAAGAAAAAAAACTATGAATCAATATAACGCTGATTACCAAAAATACCAACATCTGTGTAAAAGAAAATTGTCTATGCAAGATCACCTGGTTCATCAACCAGAAAGTCAACCAAGTGTGACAATCTGATGATTAATTTTTGTCACGACGTCATGGTCGACTAATGCGCTACCTTTGGAAACATGTAAAGCCTTAAATAATTTTATTTTTTTTTCAAGAAACAAATACATTTATTTCAGTAATATCAGAATACAATGTAACCTCGATACATTTTTAAAAATGAAAATATATTTTCGTGCAGGATTTGCCTGTAAATACACTTCTAGTTCTTTCCCTTTAACCGAAGACCTTTCCATATCCTTTCGTACCATCAGTGTCCTCTAGAATATGGATAAAAATATGAAAACAACTCTGGAAAGAAAATAAACTTAGCCACTGGTGACCAGTCTCTGTTATTTCTAACATGCACATCACAAACATCCGTAGCTGATGGCTCCTCTGCGTGGCTGAGAACATGCAAATGTTCGGAGATGCGAAGTGTAAGGATCCCACAGAACGTGGGGTAGGTAACAGAAGCAAGGTTGGTCCGGCAAACGGGTCTTCTAGCATTTATATGCCGTACCCACATCTACAGAGTACCGCTGCTGCTGCTGCTGCTGCTGCTGCTGCTGCTATATGCTTCTTCGGCACGGTGTGCCTTGAGCGTGTTACCGCACTGTTCGCTGAAAGTGGGTTATGGGATATATTCTTTCGTTTCATTCGTATAAGGTTACTATATAGAGTGCGCGCGGGGTATTCTCGTTCGTACACGTGATTCACCGCCTGGATCATGATACCAATTTCCAATAGGTTGACGTGTCGAGAATTCCCGATCGGTCAATCGATTTCACCTTCCACCCTCTACCGTTGTCGTTCTTCTTAGCCCGCACCAGAGAACTCTCTCAGCCCCTTTTCGTAAGAGATCTTGGCTATATAGCTGATACCATGCCAATGGTACACCGAGCTGAGATACCGCAGAGGTCTCGTTACCGTTCGTCTTTCCCGCTCACTTTTTTTTTTTCTTTTTTTCTTCCTCTTTTACACGTCCTCTTTCTCTCTCTCACGTTTCCTACTTTCTTTCGTTTCACTTTTTCTTCCACCCAGATCTCTTCCTTCAGTTTGTTTCCGGACTCGCCTCGCCTTTTTCTCATTCCGAGATTGGGTTGTCGAAGACGCGCCATGCTTTCTACTGTAACGCGTCATAGTCGCGTGTTTTATTTTTTTTTATTTATATATATATATATATTTTTTTTTTATTACTACTTCATTTGTCTTTCTTGTCCACGACCCCACCAATTACCATCAGTATACGACCTCTCTCAATGCCCTTTTTCCCCTTCATTTCATATTCCTCTTTCTTATCCTTCCCCTTGGCTTCCTCATGGTACAAAGAATAATACGCGTCGGCGACACCTTTTCTCAACATCGTGCCCGTAAGATATTTGCATATTTGCGAGGAAAAAGCTCTACCGTTGCTGCTGCTGCTTCTGCTGCTGTGTGTTGTTCTCCTTAACTCTTATACATCCACTTTGACATCTCCGTTTTTCAGTTTTTCCTATTTCGCGAGCTCCTTCTCGCTCGAGGATCCTACGAGGCGTGACTGAACAGCGACAAGTGTCGTGTTAACCTCGCACATCTTGATGCGTTGGGTCAAAGACGTTCTGTTAAAACAGAATTAGAGTATAAAAGATTTTTCTCATCGTTGTTACTTATCAAACAAGGGAACTGAGTAACCCGAAAATGATGTAAACAAAAATTGTTGCAATCGCATGCATACAATATTGCAACTTCAAAAAAAAAAAAAAGTGATACCACTTAACAAGCTTAAGAAAAGGACATTTTTTTTCGTAAGCGAATTTTTATTCTTCTAGCCCAATTCATCGTTGCAAATATTTTTTTCATTTTCATCTTGTATTTAGGTTTCAACGTTGAAATTCGCTCTGCAAGATCCAATTTTTCGTTCCGCGTAAACTCCGTTAAATCTGAATATAGTCTGAGAACTTCCATTTCAAGTTACACAGGAGTTATAAGAAAATATAGTAAAAGGAAGTTATACTGCTTAACGAAAAATGTCCTACGAAAGCGAGGATATTATCTGTCGTACTGTCTCCGCAGAACTGAACAAAAATTTGAGAAAACTTTCAAAGTGGAAAAGATATTTACACCGGTGAACTGATAAGCTAACGAAAAAGCTTCGCTTATTAGATTATTTAACATTCTTCTGCATTCGAAGTTGTTTATTTTGTATCGAATTGCGGGATATGTCGAATTGGACGATCGCAACACAATTTTATTTTCCATATTTTCAAACGAACACAAACGAGCTAATGTCAGTTTCGCGTCGGGCAAAAAAAAAACGTGTGTTGTTTCAACAGTTTTATCCGCAGTGACTTTTTATACGCGTTGAAACAACGAGAATCAAAACAGATAGAAAACAAAAAGCACAACTTGTAACATTCACTTTCTCCCAAAACAAATGGTAAAGCACGATACCCTCAAAATTCGCGAACCTTCGCCTCTTCTCTAAACAAAAATTTCACGCTTCAATTCAACTTTAAATCTTCGAGTGAGATGAAATTTTCATTAAACCCACAGATAGTTAACAACAATAAAATATATTGAAAACATTTTTCATTTCTTACGATACAAGCTTGCTCTTCACCTACTTACGAGAGATACCATTGTCCTGTTCACCCAAGTCGAGAAAACAGCACCTATTTCACCGCAGGGTATTCCACTCACAAAGCCGCATCACCGGTCTCGGTATACCCATTCCAAGAGTTACGACCGTTTATCCCCGGGCAAAGACACTCGCGATTTTCCTCCCTTAGTCTTTTAGTCCTCTGGCTCTCCCTTTCAAGGGAGCCCCATAGTGAGTCTCGAAATCTCGAGAAATATCTCGCGGTACTCTCCTCCAGCGTGTTCTCCTTCTCCTTTCTCCTGTCCATTCATTCTCTCTCTCTCTCTCTCTCTCTCGTTTCAACGTTCTTCCTCTCGTCGGTTTTCCTCTCTTTTACTCGCCTATATTTTCATCTTTTCCTCCTGTACGAGCTTGCACGACATCCTCAAACAGAGCGTCGGTTTGTACGGTAGTAAAGCCTTGCATCACGAAGCCCCCGTTGGCTTTCGTGAAACTTTTCCGTCTCTCTGTAGCCGCAACGCTCTGTCCTATCCTTTTCCTTACTTCCTTCCTCTGGCTGCTCTGTTACATTTTGCCGCTACGCTCCTTTGCCTCTCGCTACTTCTCTCGCAGACTCGTCGCGTTTAATCGCCCTTACGTATATACCCAGTGGTGTACATTTGTTGCTCTGCCTTTTTCCGTCGTCTACTTCCTCTCCGCCTCCTCGTTGTCGTTAGCCTCAACCTTCCTTTTTTTTTTTTTTGGTCCTTTGCTGTTTCGTTTCTTGACATTTTTTTTGTGTCCTGTTCAGCACACCGTTCTCCTCTGCAACGTTGTAGGGAGGTACATATAGCTTGTACTCTGAATGTCTCCTTGTGCGCGCTTCAACCTGCACAGCTTGCGAGCTTCTCATTCTGCCGCCTTTCGTAATTCGAAATGTTCCAACGGCACTACGTGATGACACGTACAGAATGTTTAGAACGTGAACGTGGCTTGCACTCGCTAACGAAAGATCCGCGAGGAATTAAATATTTCCTACAGGAGTTTTGTTAGCGCCACGGAGTTCCCGGAGTCTCGACGACGTCAACATCAGCCACGGTCGGGAAGAGCTAAAAAGAACAGGGCTTATTAAAAGAACCACTGACGCCTTCCAACCGACAACCACGTTCGGCTTGTTTATTACGGCACTCTTTGCTGTTCGGCCAATTATGTTTCATCACTAAAAAGCTTGCTTTTTTTTTTTTCAGGAACATACATATATATATATTTCCCAAACAATTGGATGAATTATACTAAGGTGGCCAAGTCAGTTGAAGCAAAAAAATTTCCCTACATTTTCAAATGTCTAGCGATTGAGAACTAAACCGCATTTTTTTTTGTGTCAGTGTGACAAAACACACGTAACAAATAGAATCAACAGTTTTATTTATTTTCGTCGGTTTATTTGGTCCGAGGTTCTTAATGATCATAGTTGAATAATTATTTACGGGTAAATAAATTTTGTTTAATTAAAAGCTTCAAAATTTGTGTTATACTACTAATCATTAACCGTACCTTCATAATGTTAACGGTATTAAAAAAATGCAAAACGGTGTATTCAATGTTAACAAAAAAAAAAAAAAATGAACTTGGCTATAACGGATGCACGTTGTACATAACCTCTATAACGAGATGGACTAGTCTCGATCAGTCGGTATACGCTTGATAAATTCGAATTGACGCGTGTCAAGCATTGGCAATAGGGGAGAAGCACACGAGCGAAGCAGGTAGCGTACAGTACGTACAGTCGTATAAAAAAAAAATAATAAATAAATAAAAAATATCTCAACGATCCAGTCAGTAGACATATATATATATACAGCCAAGCCTGGAGAAGCGTGCGCGCCTGTGGAAAATCTGATATCAGCCGGCCGCAACGACCGCCAATTAAAAAAGCGTCTCTCTCAGCTGTATACGGTATTTAAACCTATATACATAGGCACACACGTGATATATATATATATATATATATATACATGTATGAGAAGAAAAATATTGTGGAACGAGCGAGAATTCGGTATATGCAAGCGCGTTAAAACCGTTAAATTAATCCTCTTGGATTTCACAGTGCAATTGGGTCTTTGTTCATATAACTATATATTTGGCCCTTGAAACAACGCTTGTGAAATTGACGTCATCGTACAGGCGCGTGAATATATATATATTCGTCCTCTTCCGTAGCGCCGATGCACAGTGACTACCGGTGCCTTTCATATTCCATGCAAATTTTAGCCTTCTCTTATGGTTAATTTGGAAGCACGTATTTTAATGCCTGAACTATTCGAGTATCAGAGCCCAAAGCTGAAGATAGGTGAAACGATAAATCGCATTTCAGTTGCCGTGAAAATTATTCGCCTTTTCTCTCTCTCTCTCTTTCTCTCTCTCTCTCTCGCTTTCTCTCTCTCTCTCGCTTTCTCTCTGTGAACACTGCTTTAAATTACATTATATGTATTTTGTCCAACAGTATTGGATGCTTGTATCGAATAAGGCTCCGGAAACGTTAATTCAATTGAAACTCTCAACGCTACGCTCCCTTTAGTCTATCCGTCACTTATGTAGGTATAACTGACTTGAAACGTTTACCATGCTCCTCTTTCTCTCTCTCTCTATCTCTCTCTCTCTCTCTAATATAATAAAACTCAATTTACAGCTGGTGTGTGTAGACTGAGATATAACGCTGTAGATGGAGCTCAGAACGCGGTGTATATCGAATGCTCGACTGAGTTTCATACTACGCAGATAACTGAATTTTCCTTAGAGACATTTACTGTGCGGTTTTCACATCCGATAATTCTTAAAATAAGTCACACTTCTTCAAATCTCTCGTTGGAGTTGTTTTGAAATAAATGGTAGTGACCTTTTTTTTTTTTTTTTTTTAATTTTCTTCAAAAGCATTCAATTAGACAATCTCTGCGATGTATTGGAAGTGAATGTATTGATTATTTAATGAGCTTTGATAAGCTTAATAATATATACTTTTTTATTTGTATTTCGGCAGAATTGGAAAAATGTTTTATTAATATTCTCGCGTTATCTCATTTTTAAAAATATTCCGCTCTGAGAAAAGTCGATTCAAGAGCAAAAAAATAATAAAGTGGACACTCATTTTTCGAAATGGTGATTAAGAATTGTCGAATTAATTTATAATTCATTAGTTTTTGTACAAGAAACGTATTTATACATTTACCAATGGGCTGTGCTTCCAAAATTTAATCACCTGGTCGATCTCTGTCGCAATTTTGTTGAATCATTTTTTTTTTCAAATTTCTGATATTGCATTATGGTAGATCGACGTAGGATAGACAATGAAATGTGAAGTACACAAGTTTCATAACAGATATTCATATTTAGTGTATTAAGTATCTAGCCTCAGGTAACGTGGTTATATTAGTACCAAAATATTAACGATCCAATACAGCTTCAATCAAGAGCTCAAATTTCCATGATAATTACGTAGAGCTAAACACATACGACGATGCGAATTCAACATCGTATTTAGAGTATGCATTGATATACAATACCGATGTCGCATAAACAGCAGAGAAATTTCATAAGAGCAAATATGTTTATTTATTTACAATAATGTTTTCGAGCTATTCTATCAGCAAAAATCCTACATAAGTAGATTGAGTAAAAATTTCCAATTACAGTCAAATCATTTCTTACAGACATTTTTTTTTTCTCTAATCTTCAGCATCTCGATGAGCAGCAAAATTAAAAAAAAAAAAATTCCTTCTTTTTTTTTTTTAACATATCTAAGCTGCAGCTAATGTAACATACACAGGCTAATGCAACCCGATAAATTACCAAGTGTCTCGCAAATTTTCTCCCCTTAGGTCCTCGCAATTGAATCGATGGATAGTCGATAGTTACGAGCATCATTCATCAGGGTGCGGCTAACAGTTGGCTATAGTTAGGTTCTCGCGTATACGCGCAGCCTAATGGTTCTCATTGCCCGTACATTCAACACACTGCCGATAACTCGAGGCTGGCTCGTTGGTTGGTGGCTAACACAGACGTGTTACAGACTTCGACACGTGAGCTCTTGAGTTCGCTCAGCCATTAGACTCACATAGTGTTACTACCGGTGTGTCTCTCTGAAAGGTTACAGAGTCCGAGTAATGCCTGGATATATGTATATTCGGTGAAAATTCTGTACGTAATAATATATGCAGTTCTCGCCTATCGCACTGGCGCTCTATATAGAGAGGTATGCTAATTAAATTTCCTTTGATAAAGGAGAAAGGCCATTTCGGCTTTTGCCACGAACACGTTCATGTGCCTAAATTTAACGGCAACATTGCGCGCTTCAGTTGACACATTGCACCATCAATCGAAGCATCTATTTACTTTTATCCTCAAAATGTTAATCGACTATGGGATTTTATCGTAATATGTCCTTTGTGGTTAAAATACAATATTCGCCATTATTGACGGTTGAAAAAAAAAAAAAAAACGCATTTTAATAATATACTGCATGTACTTTGTGAAATATACTTTGGAGCTTCCCAATTTATTTTACAATTTATAAAATGACTAAATAATTTGTGTTAATGTAAATGTTTTCGTTCTTCTTTACAGGATTTATAATACTGGAGTAAATATATACAAGGATGCAAAGTAAAATATTGCAGTCTTGCTTTAAGTAAATTTAAAAAGTATGATATATGTATACATAATTTTTTTGCTCATGTATTTAAATAAAATTAAAGGTTTACTATTTCTTATGAGAAAGCAAAATTTGGTTGAAAACAAATTTTTCAAATATATCCGAAAAAGTTGCATCGACAAGAATGATTAAAAAGCCGATTTGACAATATTCAGGATAAAATTGCTGCTATCTTATCATCGCATACGCTTGTCATTCTACAATAGTATATACGTGACGAGCTCTGTACGTTAGAGTGGAATGTGTTCATTCTCATTGTGAGTACTATAGAAGGTCGGCATGATGAAGAGAAGTGGGGGAGGGATTTTTTTTTTCTTTCCTTCAAGAGTCAGTCATCGAATGATAAGAAATCGTGACGTAACTCGACTTCGTGGAACCCTCGAAGAGAATGACTCAGGTATGAAAGCCGAATGGCACGACGAAGAGAGAAAAGAGGACTTCTTTTTTTTTTTCAACTGTATGGTGGGAGAATCGAGAGGAGAATGGTGGCAAAGGAAAGAAAGAGCGAGAACCGGGATGACGTCATGCATTCCTGACTCGACTGTCAGCGAGTATGTATGTGCACTGCGGACTGCTGCGGCCTCACGGCCCCAAAGTCTCCGTTGTACGAGTTCCCTACGTAAAACGAGAACTCGCAGTAGTTTAGCCACTGACCACCAGCAGTTTGAGAGACTCGATGAGCAAACTTATTCGCACGGTACATACACACCTATAGAGTCTATTTATCGACGTATATACGTGATGCACATAGGATACTCCAAACTAATTTCAACGTTAACCGTTATATTCTCGTACTCGTATTTCACATTCTTATGCTTTTTGTGACTCGGATAAAAGAAGTCGTGAGTACATCCTCGTGTATTAATGAAAATATTGTGTTGAAAATATCTTTAGCAGTTGAGTATCGTGACGAAAGTGACGTAACGCTTTTTGAGGACATTTCACTCAAATTTACTTTTTCTCCAGAGGGGTCGTGATGCTTTTTTTTTGGGGACATTATGCCCAAATTCACTTTTTTCCTGAATGGCTTTTTGAGAATGTTTTGTCGAAATTCAATTTTTTCCTGAAGGGCTTTTTGAGGATGTGATGTCGTGCTAAGTTTAAGTTATTTTTTAAAAAGTGTCGATGCAATTTTTGAGGACACTTTTTGCCACTTTACTTGATTTCCAAAAGAGTCGTTACGCTTTTTAAGACACTTTTCGACGAAATTCAATATGTTTTTTAGAGATAAGATTTGTTGTATCTTTATAAAAATAAATATTCTATAATGACAGAGGTATGAATCGATTGAGTAAACTTGAGAATCCAAGATATTTAAAAAGCTCGAAATTAAAGTTTTATGTGGAAACGAAACTTTGAGAATACCGGATGGGTCAGCTTAGGATGGCATTATTGCATACATACGGTATAACGATTGCAACGGTATTCAATCTGGGTCGATGTATGAATAGTGTCTTTACGTTTATTATTACCTTGCAAAGTTGCATGCATACCACGCATTAAAAGTATGGTATAGGCGACATAGAGAGCTACATCTAGGTTGACAGGTAGAACCAGTGAACCACTATCCAGTTGTAATGACTTTATTTCACTTCAACACGTATATGCTGCAACAACCCCTGTTTCTAGACCACAGAGCATCTTACTCAAAATCAGAACTATCTGAAATCAATTGAAACTTTGTTGAACGATGAACTCGTCGTTCATCATTCTCTCTTTTCTCGATGGCAGCGTTTCCGTAAAACTAATCCTATGTATCATTTTCACAACATTTTAGCGTTGAAACGTTTTGTACAGATTCATTGCAAACGTACGCAATCGAATATCCTGAAAATACCTCAAAATCTAATTTTGTTGTTGCAGAAAATAACGAGAAAATCATTACTTTTTAATAGAAAACTAAATAAGTTTCATATAACATTTTGTCTCACTTGTCAATAGTTTCTATATTAACCCTACTTTCCATCTTCAAGTGGTACCTCAGATCCCATTTACGATTTCCCAAATTCGCCGGTCAATGTCCAACGAAAATAGGTGTTGATTAATTCTTGTACTCATATTTACAGACAAATTCTTGAAATCCCGATAGCCATATTAAACGTTGGTGGTGTTTACATTATACAGATAGCCATCAGCCGACTATCTGCTATCAACATTGTAGGAGAAGTTAAAGTGATGCGGTCAGTGCGCTGCGCCTCGCAGCAATGGTATATGCAACGAAGGATCATGTCGAAGGCGAACGGGCTGAAGGAAGTTGGATGTATTATTTATGGGATCGTGGGGCGTTACGTGGGAAATATTGTTGGTACGTTACGGTCACTGGACGTCACGTGAGCCCCCCCCCCCCCTCCCACGGATGCCAGAAGTATATGTGTACGTATATACGTGATTGTGCCGGTAGTCTCTACGATATATCACGTGGCCCACAACATGCACACGCCTTTGTAGTATACATTTTATAGTTTACTGTAATAGCGTGTATTTTACACGCAGTTCATTTACGATGTCGCACTTTATATCCAACATATGCACATATGCCACATTCACACATGCATACACATTCACGTGGAGCCACAATCGCACTTAAATTGTCGTTCCATTTCGTTTATGAAGTTCCACTATCTGCTCCTGCACGTAAAGTCACGTTCGATTGAGCATAATTATCCAACCGAGCACACTCACCGTCGGCAATTTCATTTCAAGGCTACCGCAATGCTTCATGCGATCGAACATATATATATACAGTTCGATCGCATGATATATTGTCCATTGGTCTTTGAAGTGACCAACTTACTTTTACATTGTCATTGTGACATTCTATGTCGCGTTTCATTCCATCCTGTTTCTCCCGAGTGTCGCCTCTTTTCCATGAACAATAAAGCGTGTGCTGCCCTCGGTTCGATCATCTCTATTTGGGATTGTCGAATTGATCAGCTTCCTCTACGATTTGAGCTCCATTTCAGGTGAGAGCGCTTCGCCTTCCTTCCCTAGACAAAATCATAGTTGCATTATTCTTTGCCGGTGAGGTTATGTGCATAGCGGATGGAGAAATATGCTGGAGGGGTTTGAGAATACGAGTGACCAAGCGGCAGGAATGCACACAAAGGGAGGCGAGGTAAACGCGCCCACTGCGCATATACATATATATATATATATATATATATATGTCGAGTGTACTCTACGACATAGATCGTTTTCTCTTTCCCCTTCTGAGTATCAGGAGAAGCGAAGGCAACCCGAGTATAGAAAGAAAGAAGAGCTCCCGCAACTTAATTGCCCGTTTCTCGGGCATAATGTGAGAATGCGAAGAGGGACCGCCGCAGGGGTCACCGTATTCGTGAGAATCGCGCAGGCCTGACGTTAATGCGTGCAACTGCGGCAAACTCTGCTGATGGATATATAGCACATGAAGTACCTAAACCTACAATACTGCAACATAGTGGCTGAGGGATCAGAGGGAGAGATGGGCCGCTGGATGTTTCGTTGATGGAATGTGGCAACCAACATGTTACTCATGTCCACGTTGGTTGTAATCTGAACGGTTGTACATACATCTTACGTATGCAATGCACTGTCATCGGCGATTCTCTCACTCGAGGCAGACCACCATTGTTGATGCTTATGTGTGGCAGGATGTTTGTCTAAATTTGTATACTGTAAACATAATGTTTTCGGGTGGATTGCGGGGAAGTTGCTCTTGAGATAGACATGAGCCGAATTTTCGGAGCCCCCGAGGCGAGATACTCTCATGAGAGGTAATAGGAACGGAATCCAGATATGGTTGCGCGGATATGAAAATAATTATGCGGATCTTAATTACGTTTAAACGAGTCTGACTGAATTGCTGATCGAAGATTTGCCGAAGCCACTTTCAGTGGCTGTTGTTGTTAAATCAAATACAAAATACGGTCAACAGGCTTTTTTTCTAATAGATAAAAAATTATTTTCCCACCAAACTTGACGAACATAATTTTTGCCTTTTAGTTTCTTTAAATTCAATATTCACTGTTGTGGCAGAGGATTTTTTTCTACAATTTGGCACTACTACTTTTTTTTTAAATATTTGGGAAACAAAAAAAAGTAAAAAATGAAACATCCTAACCACAGCCATATTCTGTTGTAGTTCTACCTTCCGCCGCCAGATGGCCACGGGGCGCGTCGATTCTCGAAAGCGAGAGAGGGTTAATTAAACGAACTCAGCAAAGTCCAGTTTATGTCAAACCATTCTTTACTTTCGCTCTCCCATGCAATGCTGGACTAAATGGATGACTGAATCTCGAACTAAAAGAACACGACAATTAATTTTCTCCTTTTTTTTTTTTTCAATTTCGACGAATTTTTCATCACGAGTTATAAAATTATGTATTCCATGATGGATATCAAAGCGTCACGCTATTCGTGATACCGATATGAACTAAATGAACGACTCACTCTCGAACTAAAAGAATTCCGTAATCAATTTTTTCTTTCATTTATTTTTTTTTTCAATTTCGAATATTTTGCACATAAAAAAGGGTCAGAGATGTATTCTTAATGGATCGAAGACATTGTTAATATTTCAGATTGAATTTTGAGAGTGATAAAGCCAAACGATAATTCGCCCGAAAGCAATATTCTGTCTTACCAACAATTTATTGTCTCTCTCTCTCTCTCTCATTATCGTACGTAGCTGTTGACACCGTATCCCAGTTTATCCTGCAGATATATTTCTTCCTGGCCTCGTACACCGTGATGTTAATCCGTATTTATCGTGATTGGTGGACTGGCGAAATTCAGCTGTATTAGCGATACACACGGGGCGTTCGCGCGATCGCGGTCGCACATGTAGCGCACGATTTCATTATACGAGTATATCGATTTCCGTTTGGGATGCCGCAAATTTCGTAATTATGTCGATCCGTTAAACGGGAAATGTTATGATGTTAATGGGCGCACCGTTGCAAGATGGAGAACATTATCAAACGTGATAGAATTTTTTTTTCTTAATTGGGTGCGATGTCAAACCAGTCATGTCGAGTGTTTAACCGCGCTATTTACATATCTCGTCATAATATTATATTCAGGAGTGGGTTTGCTAACACAGATATTACGGTATATGCACCTTTCGTTTTGCTATACATAGAACGAATAAATCTTTCGTTTATCGTTATCTCTCGACCGCGATTTCGTTATTCTACGAAGAGACATCAAAAGAGGAATAATTTAAATTCGCTGTGGCAGGTATGCTGCGTTATGGATTATATATATATATATATATATATATATATACAACACATCAATGTGTATTGATATAGCAATGTGCTGAGAGAAAATTGAAGTGCTGAAAGTCGATACTATGAGATTTCCGGGTCTCTCTCGTCGACCCGTCCGCAGAATCCTATTCGATGATATCGCTTTTCGTAAGAATAATAGTGTCGATTGGATACGTGTTTCAGCATCTGCTCGTATCCGGCACCACTCTTCCTTCCTCCGACGTTTCGAGACAAAACTAAATCGGATTTGGACTTCCGGACTAAATAAAACCACGGGCTTTAAAAGCTTATCCAAGCACGTACGATTGTACACACGCAACTACACCATTTATGATCTTTAATCAGAAAGCAGTGATAAGCTGATTAGATTGAGTATGATACAATATTTTGAAAATAAAAAAGAGAGAAAACATTTTATCTCGAAATTACTTGTAATAATGTATAAAAAAAAAGCAATGTTGTATGAATTTAATCAAAAGTAATAGAGCACGTTTTTTTAATTATACGCCCATCTTTGAAGTACCATTAATCTTATCGGTATGACTATATTTGGATGTTGATGGAGTCACGACACGTTGACATACAAGTTCTTTAATAAAAATCTAAAGAAAAACGTTTGACGAGTTTGCGCCTCAGGTTGATATACATACTGAGTCACTTGATAAAATTTATTCATTCGAAAATAGTCATTAGAAGAGGATGACGTTAACGTGCACACATCACCTTTCGATTACAGGCACTCGGGAAAAGTTCAAAGAAGTTTTATAGCATGAAAGCGAAGAGGTAGTGTGCTTACTTGGAAACTCGTACCTCTGCCCCTTAATCGAGTCCTCGCTTGTGTGTGAGTGTGTCGCGAGGGTGTAACACACAGATATTCATCAAGTGTGCCACGAGATTTATACTCTTTCTCGAGTGAGCGAAACTCCTTCAAGGTTCAAAGGGCAATATGCCTCGTATTCAAACGTATACATACTCACTGTACTGCATTACGTGTATAGTGTTAATGTGCAGTATTCAAACGCTCTAAAGATCCAAAGTCGTTGCAGTTACTCAATGTGCAAAAGTGTCCAAAGAAGATTACGATTACTCTCGAAGAGTTGCGCAAAAGCAATTGACGCCTCAAGTCCCTCGGAGATTTGTCGCTCTTATTCGAAGCACTTTTTTTGTTGTGAGCTTTCCATTGAATTGGAAGAAGAAGCGGAGGTCACTCAGAATCCGAATAGGGAATGAAAAATGACATAAAAATGGGGGTCAGGTGAGGTCAAAATGTAGTTGTTATTAAAGTTCACTTTTTTCAATTTTTGTTCCATTATTTTCACGTATATAAAACGAAGGGGTTCGCTTTTTTGGGGTGTCGAAAGAAGGGCGAAGCTCCACCCCCCAGTATTATATATAGCAATGGTGGACCTTCGCCCTTCTACATTTTTCTGAGCAATTCGAAAGTTTATTCTCCATCTTTGCTTTTCACTGCGAAGGACGCAGCGACTCTAGACAAATACACGAGCTACAGTCGCAGTAAACTGGACATGTTTCGTTGAGAAGAAAAGAAAAAAAGAAGAAGAAGAACAACATAAAAGATATTCTGGATGACGACCAGCACTTTGCGCTTCCGCGCTTTATACCAGCTGTCTTGGCGTGAAAAGACAACGAGTGTTTTAAGACGGCACGGAGAGCTTCGGTGGTTCGCCCTCTTCCCACGTGATGACGTATAGTCGTAGGACGAGCCACGACAAGCTTAAAGGATGTGGTACAGCTGAAAGTTGATGCGCCGTACCTCGGATGATGCACTGCTATGCGGTGAAACTGACAGCTATGATACAGTAACTGGTGGAAAATTCGTAACAGCTTCCGCAGTTTGTTGGTCAATTTTACCGTGTTCACAGAGTAGTTTAGGTATATATACATACGTGGTTTGCGAGAAGACGGAGTGGTCGAGTTCCTCCGTTTCGTCCCAGCTTCCTAGGAGAGAGAGAGAGAGAGAGAGAGAGAGAGAGAGAGAGCGAGAGGAGTCACTGGTGCGAGCGGTAATGAGCTAAAGTAATGGAGATTGGTGCTTCTCTACACCAGACTCGCTTGGAAAGGTGGTGGCTCGGAGTTGGCTGCTGCAGAGTCAAAACCCCTCCCTCATGTCGGTTTTACCGACTGTGCCATGGCAACACGAGGGTATGGGCATGGCTTGTATGCCAGTTGTTGTGGCTTCTTGAGCTCCTTGCGCTTCGAGTACATGATACGGGACATAAGACACACGTTTGCTCGGCAACATGGATGTCCATCATTCCAATGAAAAAGCCTTTTTAACGCTTTTAAATAGGAAATTAAAGAGAAAACAATCTCTTGTTCAGTATTTTTAACAGCAGATGAAATTTAAATTAAAAACGTGGCGTAGTAAAAATCTGAAAAAATGCATGTGTCTCATTTTTTTTTTTAATTTAATTTTTCTGCCCTCTAAATATATTTGCTGACGCAATAATGGTTTTTTTTTTTTTTTTTTCCCAAATGAATAGGTTCATGAAAAATGCAATTATTTTCAATGCCATTATTTATGTGACCCTTAATGAATTAATTAATGGATAAATTTTAGCGATGTCTAAAAGCTCTTGTACATACAAGGTAGAGGTGCAGTAGGAAAGGAAAAAAGGAATGTCACACGAGTGTGTACCGCTCGCTCCGTCTGTCTCGTCTCCCAATGGCTAAGTTAACTACTAACTCGTTAACGTAAGTAGCTGAGTAGCTGTATCCCCGGCAGCTTCTGGCAAGAGATACAGATGTGATGGCTATTACGTATAGATATAGAGACACTGATGGAAAATGAGGTAGCCAACGAGGAAGGAGAACCGGTGTGCTCTTGGTGTATAGCCCTCTGCAAATTGTAAGGTAACTCAATTAGCCTTGGGAGAGAATCACTTCTGTTTGGAACGACGATCTGCTATGGCCTCCGGGGTACGGGGTGTTGGCCAGAAGCTGCGCGCTTGGCTGGGAGCCCGATGAGTTGGATTACACGGACGAAGAAAAAGAGAATGAAGAAAAAAGAAAAAGCTCAGTGTGGAAGACGAGAGACACTCTGTTGTGTGTACTGAGGCGTCCGAACGGAAGTGAGGAATACGACACTCGAAGGCGTGAGTGATAAGAAGGTGTGAGAGATAAAGATAAGGAACGATGCAGTGGTGTAAATAAAGATACGATTACATAGAAATCGCTTTAAGGAGGGACGGAAACGTCTACCTTCATGTTTTGTGATCCAGCCATTTGGGGGATTCTTTTTTTTTTTCACAGATCGACAAAAATCTCTCTTAAGTAATTGGAACCCTTTAGTTCCTGGCGCGGCAGTGAATAACAAATATTTGGCACGTTCACTTTTGGGTCCCTTTTTCATTATTTTTCATCTTGCGCAATGTCCACTTTATGAGGAATTATGTCGATCAATATTGCTTTCCTCGCAGAGGAAGCTTTGTGTAAGGTGAACAATTTCGAGTTACTTCGTGTATTCAATGTATTATGAATTTAAACAAAGAAATCCACGACTTTGAAACGTTATTTATTTTCAACAAATCGAGTTTTTCAATTCTGTTCAAGCACCTACCTTGGTCGTAACCCCTTTTTCTGTGTAAGTTGTAGTCCTACAGCTGGATATTTGCTCAAGTTAGACTGCTTACATCGTTTTGCAGAAAAAAAGAAAAATCGAACTGTAATGAAATTTTAATGAGACAACGAATTCCAATTTAATTTGCAAAGATGGAAGACTAGCAAAGCCCTCCTTTAGCGTAGGAAATTTCGACCAGATTGTCCAATCCATTCTCAAGTTAAAGGAGATTCCATTTTTATACAGATGGAACACACTCACAGACACACACAACACTTTTATCGACGTTTTCACACCATTTCGAGTATACTGACATAAAAATCTAGAGAAATGAAAATAAAATATATATACACATGTGACGAAAACAATTGTTCCTCCTACGAGAAAGCAAAAAGTAATCAATTTTCCATTTCATCTGCTAAAACATTTGTGAAACATCCAGTGTAATAATACTATAAATATAATCGAATGTCGATTGCACAAAAAAAAAAAAACGATGTTCGTGATGGTGAATTTCTTTTTTTTTTATTGTCTTTTAAAAACGTACCTTCGTTGGATCGACCTCCCTTGTAGCAGCAGCGGGCATCGTCAGCGGCCAATCGTCATCCCATGTGCGCCACCTCGTGCGCGTCTCTCACCCTTTCTCACTCTCCGGAAGAACCGTGGAAATGCCCCGAGGAAATTCTTTGACTTCTAATTGAATTTCTGTAATCCGATTTCCGAGGAGGCGTTCGCTTGGAAGGCACCCTATATTCGCGGGTACCGAATCGGGGGGCTACCCCTTTCCTTCGTCTCTAAAACGACTGGGTATACTCGCGTTCTCTTCGTTTCTCCACTTTAGCCTGTGCAGTGGGCGCGCTCTGTGTTCCTTCGTCTCTTCGTGCTCAAGCTTTAGCCTCACACTACCCAATCGGTATGCTGTTGGATCCAATGACTCGAAGCCCACGCTCGGCTTTCCGATTTTTCTCTCACTCTCAACGTCGAACTTCTTTTCTGTTTTTCTTTTTTTTTTTTTTTTTTTTTTTATCGCACTCTGCAGCCTCAGCAGCGTTGATTCACGCTTCGGATATTCCAAGGGAATTTCTCTCGCCCTCCGGGGCCTTTCCGTGAAAGTACTTCGGATATATGCATTGCCTGTAAAAAAGTTTTTATCGCATTGCTGCACGACGCGGCTGTTCCCTGGTTGCATCACCTCTGGTCAAGAATCACGAAATGATTGCTGATGTTTGCTCGGTATCTAGAATAGAGACACATTTGCGAAATCATGTTTTTTTTTGTGGTGTGCATAATTCTACATTGTGTCCTTGTTTTAAGTAAATTTTAAAATTATGATATATTTCTATATAATTTCTTGCTCATATTAAATTGCTGAACATTAAATTTAATTATGTACGTGACGGTTTGAAAGCCCCTCGTAATGAAAACTCACAAAAATGTTTAGCATTGTTTCCCTTGCAGTTGACAAAAGACTGGTATCAGCTTCAGTTACAGTTGACGACAGGCTAATTACACACGGAATGTCTTTGCGGCGACAACCTGAATTATTAAATTCAGAGGTATACACTGTTAGAATTTTAGCGTGTCAATGGCAGTGACACGTGAACGTTTGCTGAGTATTAACCTGTTTGGTCGTCAAAACTAACGACTTCCACAGTGTTAAGTGCACACTGGTAACTGTACTAAAATATTCGTTCTGTACCTCCAAATTTTTAATGTCTCTATTTTCGGAATGTGTACAATGAAAATCAATAACTTATTACAAATCAACTCGGCTTTGTGGCACAAAATAAATTCCAAAGAGTGAAATAATTGATAATACTGGAAAATGTAATTAAGACAATATTATATTATTTCCATATTAAATTTTCTCTCCCGAAAATGTCCATGGACCAATAAGCGATTGTTCGCTACCGTCAAAGTTGCCTAAAATAGTCGAGCACATAGAGACAGAGAGTCAGAGAGAGAGAGAGAGAGAGCATAAAGCCCCACAGCAATCACAGAGACATATCCCATGGACTAAGATAATAGCTCGAGGTGGGTAAATATTTAAATGAGCACTTCCGCTTGCTCGCTAGTTCCGAGCAGCTCGCCCATCCGTCCGTCACTCAGCCACACTGATATGCCCTTTGTTCGCCCAGTCGCCCATTCCCCAGCGAGGCGCGGAAGAGGCTTTGTTTGAAATTCCCGACACGAAGGCAAAAGACGCAAAAGCCCACTGGCATGGGGGGGGGGGGGGGGGTTTGAACCTCTTTTCCCCGGCGGTGTCTTCTCTTCCCTTCCGAAGATGCAAGTAGTACCTTCAAGACGAATTCATTCATTTTCCTCTGTCCTACTCTCTCTCTCTCTCTCTCTCTCATCCTTCGTCGAACAGATCTTTCATTATCCGACTGATACTTTCTATTCAATACTCGGCCAACTGTAGGATAATGGGAATAAGAGATCCAAGGAATTGATATCTTCTCTTAAGCCGTTGCGATTTTTTTTTTACGAGCAATCAAACGTTTACTCTGACAGCCAAACTCCTCACGTTTCGATGTGAACTTTCCATGAGTGGTTGATTCGATACCCCCACCGTTCGCCCTTTACCCCCCACTCTGAGACTCGTCTCGACGTATCGGAATGCACCTTATCGCAAGCTCTGCCGCATTCCCCGATCGTTCAGACGCTCCAATGGTATTCAACGCCACTAATTATCCGCCCGACCCTGGTGGACAAAGTGAGAAACAAAAAAAAAAAAATAGTGGACTTAAGGGAGTTAAACAAATCTGTAGAAATTCGCGAACTTGTCACAGACGCTTTTATAGAGTTAATGGAACATAAAATTAGTATATTCGAAGGAAATTTTTATTAATTTGAATGCCGGATTGACAACTTTTTTTTTTTTTTTGTGTACGAAATTAAAGAATTTATTTTATTTAATATGAGTTTATTTATTTTTTTTACTTGAAGAAAACTTGTTAAATTTGATTTTAATAAAATTATTATTTCAGGTAAATTCAAGATGTTGGAGATACATATTGTATTTTTACATTATGATGTAATCAACAGCTTATAAAAAAAAAACATCAGAAAAGAATATTTAAATGACGTGTGCAAAGTAAGAGAGATTTAAAAAAAATACATTTAACACCTCTTTTTTATTCATTATAACGACTCGCACTGTTAAAGCTGATTTGGAAGTTCGAATGCCTGACGATAATACACCGAATGAATGACATAAACGAATTAATTCGTCATTATTATTAACCAGTGAGTGATAAACCCATTCATCCCGATGCAGTAAAATTAAACCAGCCATTGGAAACATCGACATAAGAGCTTTTACCGCTGTTAACAATAACTGACTGAACAATTTACTCGAAATTTCGATTTATTTATTTCCGACGATTAACCAGAGAAATTCAACTTACGTTTTTTTTTTTTTTTCTTCATTTTATTCAATATCAATGGCCAATCACTCCAACATTAGCGATCTGTGAAGAGCAAGCTTACAGCTAAATGATTCAATTCTCTTGGAAATTTTTTCGGAACCATGATAGAAAGAAAAGGGATGAAGGGTGGGATTGATGCAGCAGTGGAGATTATACGTGTAGCCCTCTGTGTATTTATTTATGTATGTTCGAAGGTCATGAGACCGGCGGATGTATGTACGTGTATACAACCTCGGTGTACCGAGATCTAATTGGATTGGGAGCCAAATTCGCGACCCACTTAGGAGAAGATCGAGGCCTATATAACGTGACCGGAAACGGCTCGGTAATCGGACTCTCCACTGTCCTCGCGAAGGTTTCATCGATCCCGGCTATTGCTTAGGACTTGATACTAACGCTAAGTCTCCACTCCCCGGGATACCGTATACAATATGTGTCTATCATGACCCGTGTAATCTATACACCGATTGACGGTGCGAACCGACGATGTCTAATATGAGTTACTGAGCGTCCCGAAACTTGCTGACAATTTAGTGATTGATTAACGGTTCGATGAATTTCGTGTAGATTTATTAATTAATTAATTACGGATAATTAATAATGTATGTATTTGACAGTAACATAACTTCTGTAGAATGTATTGCGACATAGATTTTTTTCTATATTTGTTTTTTTACGAAATTTTTATTTATTTTTTTAACCATACGAATTAAATGAACAGCTTGAAGATTTCTATTAAATTTTTCTTTAGTCGTATATTAAATACAAAAGGTTGTCGCTGCTAAAAAAAAAAATTCTTTTATTCTAATTTAGACATACATTTGTAATATTAAGGTACACGTGAATGAATTGCAATGAAATTATATATGAAACGCTGAATGGCTACGTTATTGATTAAAAATTTATAAGCAGAATGAAAAATATTAGAATTCACTATATTTATTATCCATTGAAATAATGTTACGAAATTTGGATTCAGAACTATGTAACAGTGCTTTGAGACTGCCCCGATATACTGTAATCGTGTATACAATTGTAACGTACTTGTTCTAATTGGAGTTGCACAAAGTCACGAATATGTGGATTGAAACTACACCGAGAGTTTACGGTAGATAATCGGTGCTGATGTATATTCGATTCTCCGTGCCAATCTGTCATTCAAGACAATTATTCAATGCATTGTAAACGTTTCTGTAAGTTATACTCTGGAGGAGAGCACAATGTTGATACAGAGAAGGATTGGGCCATACAATATTCAGGCCATACAGTGAACTCCGTTTTCTTCCGTCGATACGGCGATGATGGCGACTTGGAATATATAAGCAGAGCACTCGCGTCATTAATGTTACTAAGGCTTCGCTCACTTCACTCGTTTGACTCATTCGCACAACATTTTTCTGTCGATACGATGCTATGTAAACTATTCTAGCTCCGTTAAAACGTAGAGACTAATTTAATCTATCCGGCCGGAATTCTAATAATATTATTAGTATATTCTTCGCGGCGATTGATATTGATTCATAGCTTATAAATAAACTCTCTGAATATTACAAAGCATACAATTGTACTCCAATCTTCGTGAATTGATTCACGAAATACTGTAGCTCATTTTTTTTCACTCTTAAATTAATAGCAAGTTGATTTATTTCGTGTTTTTTTTTTTCTAATATACTTTTTTTTATAAATTATCCTAGAAATGTTTCATCAAAGTAATAATCTTAAAGCCATTCTAAAAAAAAAAATTAACACAGAACATTTGAAAGATTAAACTCTGCATTTATTCACAACTTGGACAAACGACTTTAAATTCGTCATTAATTATTCCAAATATTCAATACCAATTGATTATTCCTGAAAATGATTGATTTCTCTATAATTGTTGTTAGATTAAAAATAAATGTTATGAGCATCTACCAAAACGATGTCTGTTTGTGATTAACGACTAAAAAGAAAATTGGAGTGTCAACCGAGAAATGAATGTTCCCTCTCGAATTGAAGACACTTTGTCCCAGTTAAATCCGCTGTAGTTAAATGCATTATTACAAACCATCGGAGCCAAAAGAGAGCTCCTGTTTAACAAACAATCTTCAGGCTGCACGAATGCTCTCCCGCGATCATAAACATAACTCGATTATCAGTGTGTATAAGTAGTATGGCTTCTCGTTGTAACGAGATAACGATCGTGAACGAGAGAACGCAGCGTACAACCAAAGACTTTCGTGTTTCTCATCCTTCGTCTTTCTCTCGATAATCGACATCGCCCCTCGTTGCGGTCGTAACTCGGTCGTCGTTGTCTTGGTTCAACTTCGCCGGTGGCCCCAGCACGCTCGAATGACGAGGAAGCATTATTGCTCGGACGTCACCCTCTCCAGTCTACAATCAACCAGGGTGACGGGGTACTCGATCCACGAGAGTCTGGCCGCGTACACGTGCAGCACCATAATCCGATGTCACTAACAGCTTGTCTGTACTGTGTTGAAAATTATTGAAATTTATTTACACTGTATGGAAAATTTTTTTTTTTTTGCATTTTGCATTTTGGAGTAATATGTTAATTTTTTTTTTTTATGTCCTTCCAAATTAGTAAGAAAATGTTTCACGATTTTATTGGAGACGAAAAAAAAATCTATTCAAGTTCATTTTTTTTTAAATTCATAAAAAGAAAAGTAATGGCACTTTGCTTTCGCATTTTGATTTTTGTGTCACTTTTAAAAATGAATTTTTGTGGGAATATATTTTTATTTTGATTTAATAAAATGTCGATATTGAAAATTATAGTATATTGTAAGAAAATATTTAGTATTTAATTACTTCAGAAACAAATGAATAAATTGAGCAAATTTTCATGTAACGGGTGATTACAAATTCTGAATAATTACATATGTTTGAATGTGTCGAAGATAAGAAAAAAAAAAAATGGTGCCGACTAAATACCGACTAGAACTATTTTCGAATGTCGAGCACAGCTGGATTTATCTGAACCAACAAATTTCGTTACACAATAGTGTATTAATATTTACCTACATGTAAAATTTGCAGTGAAAAGTATTTAAAAAAAATATTTCGTCTATAAGTGATACAATTTCGAATTTAAAACACAAAAGCAGTATAGAACTCGAGAAACATTTATTACTCTATTATACATTTCTCTGCTTAAAAAAAAAAGCCGATTTCACCAGAAACTTTAGTTTGACCCGCGGTGTTAGTTGCAGTTACGTTTCACGTACGTTGAATTTCCGGGTTACAGAAAATTAACGACCGACTCATTAGAAAAGCTCGCTCGTTCTCATCACACATTGAAACGGAAGCCCTTTTAAGCCAAGAAAAAGTCTCGCGGTTCTTTTAAGGTTGGTGCAGATGGGTTCTAGTGCGACAACGAGCAACCACGGAGTCGCAGCGGTGTTGGCTCCTTCAAATTCATATTTACTTTATAATTGCGACTGCTGGAGTTCTGGCAAATTCAGGTACTCACAAATACCCCAGAAAAAAAAATCTAGTGCCATTAAACACTCCCTATTTATTTAGTTATTTCGCATAATGTTGGTCAAATAAAATATCAGTGTATTAATGTATTTAATTCATGAAAATATATTGCAGCCTCAAAGCTTGTATTGCATACATCCAACGTTTGCTTTGCAGGCCTCGCATCGCTTTTTGCCTAAATTAAGTGAGCAATTCAAGAGTGAGCCATACTGAATTTTAGAACGAGAGAGAGAAAACTCGGCAGTGTCAGTCGTAACTGTAACACGAACGTAATCATAAGTTGAACGGCACTCGGTGGAGATACTTCAGTTAAGGTATATACAGTTTTACTGTTGGTAATGTTTGCTTTTGGAGCTTCACATGATTTACTCACAGCGAAATTGCTGAATCACACAATCTGGACCATCGAAATTCAAGAGTTCATTGAGGGTCGTATTTGCCTCAAATAAATATAATAACATTTGGAAAAGTTATATTAATTTCGAGCATATCAGATTGCTAAAAAAATTACATTGTTTATAGTAGAAAAAGAGAATTATTTGCCTTGTATAGTTTTGTTGAGACACTTCAATTCAGACGTTACCACAGTTTTCAATTTTTCTAAAATCTGTGCTTTTTTATGGTGTTTAAGTTTCGAAGGAGGCTTCGTGAGATTTCAATTTTCTTCGTGATAGAAAGATGTACTCAAAGTCTTTTATTACAAATGTTACTGCCTACAGTTTAAAAATTGCAAAAAAAAAAAGAAAAAAAATGTTAACAGCGTAGTATCAGTATCAACATTTTTATCAGAATATTTGAATATAAAATAGGGTCTTGACTAAAAATAGAATATTGAACACAAAAAAGAAACATAGCTAACTTTTGTAAAACCGTCTTACGCTTCCAAATCCGTTGGTCTTTATAACCACGCGATATTTTCACAGTTGTACAAGTTGCGAACTTTCATGAAGCCCTGACACATGATGTGTTAGACATTTTGCACTTTTCACTTTCAAAAAAGTGATAGACGAAGAACTCACGCGTGATATGCCATGACCTCGTATAGAATATAGCAAAATGTAATACATAATGTACTTTGTGTAGTTTACGTAAAGGTAGGAGAAGCGGTATATATCAACAATACGTGACGCGAAGCTGATTAACTGCATCAGTTTTGGTAGGAAAAGTAAAGTTATGAGGTTTTGCCGTGAGGCAACACAGAGGTAGTTAAATGTAGGTACATCAACATGCATAATAAGTAACAACTTGATACCGGCGGAGTCTGGTCTAGTTAATGAAAAATTAATTACATAAAAACATTATGAGCCCATAGTTTCATCGCAAAAGCACATTTCCGCATCACAAATTTACTCTACCCATATCTCTTTTGCCCTGATATCTAGTTCCAATGCTTCGAATAATTAGTATAGCACATCTAAGTAATAGGATATTGCCTATTAACGTCTAAAACATCAGGTCCTGAGTTTACTCTCTAGGCCTGGTTATGTGTGCGTGTATGTGTGTGTGTGTGTGTGAAATACTTGGTCTCAACTCGGAAACTATAATATTAACGAAACTTATAGTGTTCGTCGAGGGTTACGTACTTGCCGGCAGTTTATTACCAAGGGGATCTGAACAAGCGGTGTACGCGGAGAGTGTTGAACGAAATTGCACTCTCTGCTTACTGATGAAAAGTAAATTTAAGAGCAAGAATAAATGAACAGGAAATTTGAGATGCTTGAGTTATTAACGAATCACGAACATGAAACTGCGATGTACTTATCTGCATGTATTTGATGATATCATAAAAACACACGTTTTGTCTGGTGGTGACTGGTCAGGGAATTTAGGGAATTGAGAAATTAGTCAGGTGAGGCAGAGATAAGTCAGGAAATTAGGTAAAAGTCAGGGGTTTTTTTTTCAAATTGGTCAAACGAGAATGAGTGATGATGTGTGATGAAAAAATAAAGTTTTCTTCAAGAAAACAAAAGAAAATATTTTTTTTTTCACACTCTAGGAATTTTTAATCAATGATAATGAAAGACATTTACGTTTTCAAGATTCCATAGTTCCTCGTTGATGTTTAGATTTTCAAGTTTTTATAAAAAAATATGATATCAATATGAACATTTTCAGTCTGCTGGAAATGTGGTGGCATGCTTGATTCTACAATAATTCACAAAATATATAATTCCGTGCTCAGTCAATAATTTTTCTGTTTTTTTATTTCTGTTACAGGTGAGTAGCAGAAAATATGTTGACGACACAGCGTTCAGTGCCCAAACCCAGTGAACACTGGCTGCGAGTTTGGATTTCAACAGTTGCCAGTTATATTTCACACCATTTGTGCGATTTATAACTACAGAGAAGTCCTAGCTTAAATTCTTCTTTACATCATATAATAAACACTAGGACTATTGGCGTCATAGCGAATTATATTTTGGCTAAAATTTTCCTGAGTCCATTGCCCATGATCGCAGTAGTTATGAACATGCGAGGAGGATTACTCGATGCATGATTTAACATTATTTTCGTAAGTCTGTAAATCAAATCAAAAAACAAATCTAATGAGAACGAAATAATTTACTATATCCTTTTAGTTATATCTTTTCATTTGAACTACAGCCATTCATTTACTGTTCTGTAACCAAAAACTAAAAATCATTTATTCACAAATGTTATTTATTCACAAATGAATTAATGAAATGAAAAATTGGGGAGACTAATAAACGCTAATAGTTACAGTAACATATTTATTTAGGATCACGTGAGGGATTTTATTTTCTGAAATTCAATGGTCACCATATATTAATTTAGTGATTAACAATTTATTCCGCAGAACGACAGCGACTGGGTGTTAAAATATCTGATCGATAAACCATCTATGACTCTCCAAAGCGAAGAATAAAATGGCAGCAGTTCATCGACGAAACGATCGTATTTTATAAATGCTGATACGTCAAGAGTATTCAAATGTTACACGAGGGCTCAGTTGCCAACTCGGAGTGCACGAACGGTCTTGGATTTTATTTGGCGCAAAAGCTGGATTGCCTTTTGCCCCAGGATTCAGACCTCTGAGTAATTATTCTCGTTGACCTGTAATAATACCGCGTATACCAGACAATATAACGCTCAGTGTTAAGGAAGTGAAACACGCTGAGAGCAGTTAAACGTAACACGATCCTGCTTGTATCGGACTCTAAGCCACGTGGGGAATGCGCGTAGAATCGTTATACAAGCTGCCGTTGCCTGGGTTTGCCTGCTATCTAGAGAAGAAGACTCCACGACTCTTACACAGCCTCGAAAAGCAATAGTACGAGAGTCCTTCTCCATTCGCTGGCCTATAATGTGCCCTACGAGCTTTGCAGCCCCAATGAGCAGTCGTTATGACCTCCGACCTCAACGAGTTCCGCAGTCGTTGCCACGACTGTTAAGCCCTGCGTGGGACGTGTGTTTTATTTATAGCGTACTCGAATTGCTCGAGTCCTCGGAACCGCACCGTGAACCACGCTGGCAATTGATTATCCAGAGAATCTTTCAAACCCCATATATAGGGCAATCCATACCATTTCGACCTGGGTCTTGGTCACTATTGGATTTGGGGGGGTCATTATGTGATTTGGTCATTGTTTTTACATTTTTCTCCCACTAAACTTGACTTACTTTTCATTTTTCACATCTGACATATTTGTTAGCCAGAAATGAAAAATCTGAAAAAAAGTCTCAATAATCTTGTGGCAAATATGACAAATTTTAAGTTCAGACTCAGAGTAGGCCGGTGTTTGCTTCTAATTTTTTTTTTAACAAAATCGCTTCTGAAAATTTAGAAAAAAATTTCGAAAATCCCGTGTCATAAAAAATATTCGAGCAATAATTTTTGTACTTGGCATAGGATATTTGAGATTTTTTTCAGATCTTTCATTTCTGGCTAACAATGTATTAGTTTTATTAAATCATAACTGAGTTTAATTTAAAAAACTAATCTGGAAAAAAAAATCGTAGCGTTTTTTAGAGGTGGAACAGTAATATAAAAATTCATGGACCGAATCCGAGTGGTCGAAGGTTTGAACCAGGTCGAAATGGAATGGAATTGCCCCATATGTACACTTTGATTATATATAACATATATATATATATATATATATATATATTGTATATTCTATGGTAATTTACACAGGGCGAAATCGCGAGCCTCTTCGATTTCCCTAGTATTTTTAATATTATTGCTATCACTGGAAATATGACCTGTGATATTTTTTAGATTTTTATTTTCGGTATTTCCTGGTTTATAAAAAAAGATTTACATCATAAAATGCCAACTTCAATTAATTCGATATCTTTTTGTGTGAATAACTATGGAACGACCCATATGAGAGATCGACCAGAGAGTTCTCGAGAGTTTTAACTGGCGAGTGTCAGATTTTTACTTCGAGAACTGCATATAGTCCAAGGGATTATTTATTCCCACAACTCGGTTCTGATGTCAGCTCTATTTTTCTTCCATTTAAAGTTTCGACCCTTAACTTTCCCCGCTCCGTCATACAACTATTTTCTCAAAGCTCTTTTCGCAAGAGGATTCTGGATTCTCGTCGAGGAGTTTCCGATGCTACTTTTCACAACCACTACTCTTTATTACAGGGATAAAAGGGTGAATGGTATAAACTGTCATTCCTATGTTTACAAAAGTCAAGCGACCTATTTTATTAACTAAGTTTTCCATTATTCATAATCAATAAAAAGTGTATTACGCTTTTTTTTTTTAGGGTCGAGAGTTTTGTCATTTTTTTCTTTTTGTATTGCGAACAAATGTTTGAATGCTTAAAGTATGCTCGAATTTTGGTTTTTGTTTTCGTTCAAATCATTGATTGATGTTTTTTTTTTTAAATCTGCTTGTTGTATGTAAAATCACTTCACGTTCTCTGAAACTAAAACTTGCAGCTTATACTGCTGACCACTATTTGACCACTATGCACACAAAGCATCAATACAAAACAGTAGCTTCGATTCATTCCTGGTGACCCTTGAATTTCCGTGCAAAATAGATGCATTGTTATAGAAGACCTGGCCTTAGAACCGTGAGACGACACTGTGGAGGGGTGTCGATGGCCACAATGGAGCAATTCTACCCAACAACGAGACTTCATTATTATCCTCGAATACATGCTACATTCGTTACATTCTCCCGAAATTGTCGGCGGAAGTCACGCGGCGTAACGAAGTGCTACCGCTCCTTCTACGCCCTGTATATTTTCGCAAAGGAGATGCTGCAGTCGACAACACCCCCCTCGATGATCGTTATTGGCAATACACAAGGACGAAACTCACGAGTTTCATATCCCATCTATATATATATATATATATATATATATATATCTAGGAAAGGGAAGAGCGTTAAGTGTATATATACTAAAAGGTCCAATGCACACGCCTTAGCCATTACCAGTCCGCTGTGAAGTCACGACTTTAGATGTCGCTTGCACAGTCGTTTCACCGACCATTATGAGAGCGTGTAAGGGAGAGAAAAGGGAGAATAGCGATATATTGTATCCATGCTCAATGCGCTTGTACAGTAACAGTACAAATACTTTCACACAACGTGGTAAACCAACTCTGCGAACTGTTTCGAATGGACTGCAAAAGGATCGCGTTGAATCTCGACGAAGCTCTGGTGCGGGCGCGATTGGGGGCGCATACTCTCCTTGGATTCGCGAGAAAGCGAACGAGTTCACGACATCTGGTTAAGCAACGACCCGGAAAACCTAATCGCCCCACGGAAAACTCCTTTTCCCATTTCTACTGTTCTGTCGCATCAGATGGCAAGCCAAGCCAGCCATCGGCAATACTCGTGTCTCTTCTTCCCTCTCGACTCTGCGGTTCGTTGGTACGTGTTTAGAAATCATTATACGAGCTCTTCTGGCGCCGGTTCAATGCAGCAAGCCACACGAGCATTGTAGCTCTATAAACGGGGCTCGCGACGAGGCGTGCCGCAACCACGACTTATCTCACTGGCTCGAGTCTCTGCAACATTGATTCCGTTAGTCGGTTAAATGATCTTGGAGAATTAGACCGCTGTCTGAGATCTCAACTAAAAGCGTTTCGACTGAAATTCAAGAGTGGCTTGTGTTGGACATTTGTAGTGTATTATTGACAGTCTTGGTATCAGGTTGAGGTGAGAAAAATAGATTGGGATAAAGATTGTAGTTATTTTGACAAGGTTTCACTGAATTGTTCATTTCTACAAGTTAAACATCAGTTCGTTAAATAATTCACATCGGTTGATCGAAGTATGTTTGAGTGAACCATAACTTTTTTTATTGTACGAACTACAGATTCCGTCAATTCTGTTAGTGTATTGACTAATAACTAAAGTGATTAATTTCCTTGTTTATGACACTTTTCCCCAATCCTTCCGCATAAATGTACGCAATGATCTAATAATAACTTTGTTCAAACTGCTCGATATTGTCGTTTCAAGTTCACCATTCGACTTTCACAATGAGCTTGAGCTAACCACGCGATGCAATGTACGAAGAGCCTGAGTCACACAACGAGGCAACATGGCAATTATTCACAAAGTATATTTACAGCGTACGATAACAGCGGGTGTTGTGTTACAGAGCATCATCGATATGTTCGCATATCCAACAGCTGCCTATGTTGATTAAATTCGAGCGAATCTCCCCGATTTCACGTATTCCTGAAAGCGTATCGAAATAATGTTCGACTGGTTAGGAAACCACCGTCGCATACGTTATTCGTTTATCCAGGTGGTTCTCGACATAATGGGGAGAGAGAGAGTGGATAACACGTACCACAGTACAGTATGTACAAAAGAGATAAGCGTATGGGTAGACGAGACCAGTACTGGTTCTTTATTCTCCCTTTCGATACATAATATGTATTAGCCACGGCACTTCCAACGCTGCCCTTGTGGGTGCCTCTCGTGTGCACGATGCCTAATAGAACAAAGTGGATTCCCAATCTGTGAGTCATCGACGGAGCATCTATACAACACACCGCATCCACTGTACCAAACTCACGTGAAATATATGTCTGTTGAGTGAAGCTCATCGAGTTGGTGTACTTTCCGCTGGGGATTCACTCGTGCAACTTGTAATAATGCAGTCAACTTCACGAAATGGAGCGATCCACCGTGTGTACGCTCCAAGCTGACACGTCGAATACAAGAACTCCAAGCCAGTCATAAGTGCTGCACGCTCGTTGGGTTAGGGGCCAACCAACAGTGGATCACGAGGGAAGTCGATGAATGAGTTTGGTGATGCAGTGAAAGCGACGTGAAGGCAAACTAGGGGGCGAAGCAATCGAAATATGGGAAATAAGGGACGCAAATGGGGCAGTGGGGGGGAGTGAATATTTCCCAAAGTATGAAGGAAGGGAAGAATGAACGATCGTGGCCAAAATAAGGGTATGGTCGATGGGAGGGCGTGGAGTGTGCATCGTATACTTCTGCATGGGTCTTTTCGTATCAAGAGCGGTCATTTATTTTAGCGACATAGCTTGTGGTACCAGAAACATCTACGATAACTGGTTTCTGTAAAAGAATGTAATTTAATTCGGCAAAAAAATTATATTTGCTAGCGTGGTTCATTCTGACCTTCATTTTTTGCTTCCTCATAGAATTATTGATCAACTATCTTAATAAAAATATATGGACGTTCCTGCTGACAGGTTTCTTTTACGTAGAATGCTCCATGTATACGCATATACATCTATGCTTTTTTTTCGAAGTCAAGTAAAAGTACACCCTCAAAGTTATATTGCCTATTGGTACATGCACATGCAGTTCTGCTTTTTCTTTTATTACATCCTCTTTCATTCGTGTTTTTACCCTCTTTTTCCTCTTCGTCAAGGCCACTTGAGTTTGGCAGCTCCTACTGCTGCTGCTGTGCTGCTCTTACTGCTGTAACGAGTGGCAAACACATACCGTTTGACATCAACAGCCGCGGTAGCTGCAGAAATACTCTACTACTGGGTACTATAGAACACAGGAAAGAGTGAAAGACAAGTGAAGTTTGAGAAGCAGCCATCAACTCTACACAAGAACCCCCGTCATTTCACATGACGTGGCCTTCCGCGCAAACGAACGTCGTCAATTATCCTCGCCCACCCTTTCGAACCTCGTCCGAAGAGTCCTCTCATATCGAACTACACGGGGACAAGCGTATGAGTGTGACATACACGTGTATGTGTATACGAAGTAACACACACGTATTGCACGAAAACCGGTTAGCAGGAGTAGTAAAACAAGGGTTGATGCGCAGTTGTGTATGTAAAGATAGAAAGAAAGACAGAGAGAGAGAGAGAGAGGGGCGACTTCGGGTCTCTTCGAGGTCTCGATTCCCGACCCGGAAGCCACGACACGTCAGTTCGATTTCCTGCCGTCAACGACGACTACAGGAACAACCAGAGCGTCTCCCTCGACGTTTACTTCGTACGACATAAGTTCTCATAAAGATGTTCAGTGACATTATATGAGGCTTTGTTGGTATGATTCTTCGGTCTTACTTACTTTCTGAGACATTTCCTCTTCTGGTAAAAACAAAACTAGGTGCAACTGCAGAATGGCGCATTCAAAGAAAAATTTTCGAAACAGTCGATGTGTCATGTTGCCTTAAAATCAAGTAATGCAAAGTTGTAATCCACTTGAAAAACGCTAAGGTTTGAATAATTCACTTTTTTATTACGACCCGAAGAATGGTCTTTAAGAAAACATGTGTCCAAATCATCTAAGACCATCTAAATATTTAGGTGAATTATTGTTGGTTACAAGACAATATTGTCTTGCGTGGCTCGTGAATAAATTGAGGATTTAATCCTCTACATTATAACTTCGCTACAAGATAACTCTTCACTTTTGTAGCATAAGATATTTTATCATTAGAAGCCGCGCAGAGTTGTATTTTAGTACTTTTTTCTATCTTTGTTTAAAACAAAAATGTAACCTGTAGATTTTATCGAATTTTTCTTATCGATATTTCCAGTCTACGAGACAAATTTGGAGGATATAAATACACCATTACCTTGGCTTAAGAGTGGCATTTGAAGCTGTACGTTGTTAATAAAAAGAATGTGATCGAAACGACATCCCGTGGAATATCTGACGTCGACGCTCGCGCCATTCTGTCACAAAAGGGATTTTCTGGAAGCTGCACTTTTCGCGCAGGTTCGTGAAGAAAATACTGTCAATTACACGCGACTCCGTTTCCCGGAACTGGAAGGATGTCGATCGCTCAGTTTTCTTTGCTTCGCCACTCAGTTCTGGAAGTCGCATTCGATGTTCGCCGATCTGACTCGACGCGGACGTAATGAGATCGTAGCTGCCCGGACGTTTTAGGGGCATGTCGGTCGAGAGTTAAATTCTTAGCTGTTACTTAGATTGACGCGTGACCCTTAGTTGATGGATGTTTTTTTTTTCTGATTTTGCGATGCTTTCTCCACGTATTTCCGGAATTCTTTCGACAGATCCAGTCCTTGACTCACCCTCACATTTTCGTGTACATTTCACGAGCTATAAGTATATAGGTGTATATTCTTCGGCTATTCCCACGAATATATTGGCGTTGTAGGAATGCATACGGGTGGGCGTTCGGTTGGCTCTTGCAGAGTCTTTTCGCACGACTGGAGTTTAGTACGGCCGGTTCTCGAGGTATCACCACGTACGGGTACGGACGATGCAAGAACGACGCACGTATATCTGAGAGTCTATCCGCAAATAGATCCAGGAATTCGGACGAACATGGTACGGAATATCAATAGTCAAGTATGCCCGAGAGGTCAGAAAGTAGCTTCTATTATTATATGTACTCAGCGCAGTTGTAGATAAAAATTGCTAAACACTAGATTTTTAAAAATCTTATACGTACGGATGTGTTGTCTGTGAGAAACACAACAAGCGTCGGCCATCTAGCGGCACCTTCGAAACTACGGTTTTGTTTCTATCGCTCGGCGAGTTTTTTTCTCTCTACCATTAGTCTGCTTATAGACTTATAGTTTATAGTTATATTAGGGAAAAGGAATCACTTTTCTGTTTCTGTTTCTGACTTTCTTTCAAAGTCGAAAATCCATTCGACTTTGAAAGAATTTTCTTCAGGTCGAAGACTTAATTTAACAGTGATGGAAAGGCTAATATATTCAATAAGTTCATTCTCGACACATCATAATATATATACTATATGTATGTAGCATCAACGTGCGACCAAATTCCGTGGTTATCATCGCGTCGGTGTAGGTATTGAAATTGGTCGTGCGATTCGCTTCGGGCTTGTGCAATGAACCTCGACACTATGCATAGTATATATGTATATATTCGCCACTTATACTAGTCAGCCATCCGGGGCTGGCAACTTTGAGCAGGCTCTCGGCGCTTCGACGGTAAATTAGGAAACCCAGGAGGATATTATCGGTTGCAACTGGCGTATTCATGTACGTCCCGCGACCGGCTTATTCTCAAGTTATAGGGGATAGATATAGCGTATCAAGTATAGGCCAACTTGACCACTGAATATACGTATATACATATGTATATGTATCCATGTGGCTGACTGAACTATCCCGTGTTGCAGCTGAGAGATTGAGTGTTGGTAACTTTGCATCCGGCCCGATCGAGAGTGGGCTCGATAATAATTTACGTAACAAGGAGGATCGCCAGGAGAGCATTGGAAGCACATCAGAGTTGCAGTTGGAGTTTAACTGGAAACGGTCGAGTGGCACGATCAATGGTGGTAAGATTGGTATCCATTTCTCTCCCTCGTGAATGCCCGACATTCACGAATATTCACGCGGTGTGCGAGAGGCCCATACCGATAGGTTCCGGCAATCTGCATTTACTACGAAGCCATATTACACTCAGGAGGTATCATTGGAGTCGCACAGTTCAGCGATGCAATAGCGTCATGTATATATGTCGTTATACAGTTTGAGCCAGTAACGAATCATAACGATGAGACGCCGTATTATTGGTCAGCCTGCAGGAGGCGACGAGCGTCCGCGACGGGCTACACACACGAATCTCTGTCGTTGCGACTGTGAATCCCTCTTGTGTTCATTGTGTTAGCTCTGGCTGCTCGCTTGTGGATCGCACGCATGTATCTTCGTTCATGATTTATTAGACGGACTCCCGGCGTGACGTCAATTTCGAATTGCTACCACGGTGTCCCGTGTGTCAACCGCGATCCTGTTGTCCAGTTACAAGCCAGGATTTCCAACGAGAAAATGTCATTTGCGATCGGTATGGGGACATATCGTGCATCATTCTATCGTATAACAATCACCGTCAGCTCTTTGTCTCCGCAAGACCCTCAATAACGACGCTCTAATCACTGGGATGTATATGGAGAGAGAGAGAGTGATATTGATAGTCGATTATCGGTAATCAATTACGATAATATTGTTGTAAGGATTTTTTAAAAATATTTTTACTTCAATGTAAAAAATTTAAAAAAACAGCTGATGTTGAAAATCAGCCCTGCTTGGTGTCCGAATGGGTACAGAATTATGACAGTATCAATGGCCGACATTCAACAGCTGACGCGAATTTTCATTGTAACCTCCAAAACTTTAAACATATTTTTATTAAAAATAAGTACATAGAATTTTATGTAATTCTTTGGATTTTATTTGTGCTATCATTCTGCATTCATTGCTAATAGTTTATTAATTTTCGTCTATGAATTTCGGAGATAAATGTGTTGAAAGTTTCGAGGTGGGAGCTGTATAATTTAAACACATACTGTGAAAACTGTTACGATTAACATCGAATCGGTCAAAACTGCTTTTTAGTCCAAATAAATTAAATTTACAGCTACAAATAATTATATGTATAATATTTGATGTTTAAAAAACAATTAACATATTTTATGAAAATGCCTTAGAGGACTGCACATTATTTCTATTTTGGATTACATTGTAGGGATTATTCATGGGTCCAAAAGGTTTTTAAGGTCTCTTTAATAGTCACTACTTATTTGATTCCTTTTCACATTCTTTGGTATTTGATGAACTCCTGCAATTGATAAATAATTTATTTTCAATTTTCGATACCTCTGGAAATACAATAATTGTAATAAATTGAATTTTCTCTTAAATCAATATATTAATATTACCTTTTCGAGTTACATGTTTTTTTAGACAACAAATTCAATTATTTTAATGTAATATATTTTATAATAATATTATTATTAATTTAAAAAAAAATATTTTTTCTAATCAAAAAGTAATGACTACGTTTTATTATAATAATAATAATCGAACTGCCGCGCTGTGATTTAAATTATTAATCAGAGCTTTGGAGCCCAGGATTTACCCGACGTTGGTATAATTCTACTAATGCATTTTTTTTTTGTTGATTTACATTATTTTCCTTCATTCTTTATTCGGTGTCACAGATTTAAAAACCTACTCAGTACATCCGACTTTAAAAGTATATATAAAAAAAAATATATATATATATACATACACAAGCTGCACTCTGAAATGCACGTAGAATCCCTCTTTACTTCTAAAGTAGTATTTTTTTAATCCCCTTTTCCTTTTATCCCCTCGAATGTGTCTCAAACAACAGAAATCTTCAAAGCATAAAGAACAAAAAAAAAACAAAAAAACAAAAAAAAAACAGGAAATGAACGGCCACTTATTCAATGACGGCAAGCTATTACGATAATTCTTTTATATTTTTTCTTCTCCTCCACATCTTCTTGCCCATATTCATATACTTCTCTTTCTTACATCAAAAAATAAATTTATTAAATATTCCTGTTTACCGTCGCCGGTTTACGGTGTTTCATATTTCCTAACGACATTTTCCTCCGTCTCAGAGCGAAGGGAAGCAGATTCTTCCCTGTTTACTTCCAATATATTTTCCTCCACGAGATACATCCACGAGAGTTTATGTGGATATATACAATATATATATATATATAATATATATAAAAGTGTTTGTTTGGACGATGCATTGAGACTCAAGCGAAGCGCGAAAGGACCGAAGACGTGTATGTGCTGAATTGATATTGGATCCAACTCGAGCGATAATGTCTCCCAAGTATAATGGACTCTCGGTATATGCTGTACAAGGGAGTGGAGCTTCGTCCTCGAGTATAAGACGTACAAGTAAAAAAGTGAAAGACGTCGAAACGTCGGATTGTAGTGCAGTCGGAGTGAAGAGCAGACACGGATGAACTGAACACATATAGCTTTATGCTATATTTCGTTGCTCCGCAACTTCCTACTCTGCCAGATTGAAATTGTTTTTCCACGGGAAACAGCATGGCATGGTTGAACCAAGAGAGAGAGAGATAGAGGCTTGGGGCGCCGACTCGACGGGCTCAAATCATCACTAAAGTGGCGAGCTTCGCGTCACGACATATTTTATGCCATCCTCTCCCAACTCATATCGTCGCTGCATTAATCATGCAATTAACTATCAACGCCTATTAGCGAGATCGACTATGTGTAATCGTCCCGTTGCGGTTTTACACGAATTTCTCAACGTTTGTGGTTCGGTTCAGCGTCGAGGTGGATTTCAACGTAATACATTCAAAATATTTTCCACAAAGTATAATCGCTTCAATTTCCTCGTTACGATTTTATTGGTAATTAATGGGGGTCGAGGTTTTTTATTTTTTATTATTTTTTTTTGGGTACCAACGCTGATGACGGAACTCTGAAAGTTGTTTTAAACCAGTGTGTTTAAAAGTTCAGCTGTCACAGTAAAAGATTACGGTTTAAAGCTGAAGTGATGCGTTTCGTTAAAATAATTCTGTTGAATAATTAACGAACACGCTACAGTGTTAATTTTTCTTTTTTTTTGCCATGAATTTTCATTAGGGACATAGGAAGCTTTTTTTTTTTAATATAAAATTGTGTATTAAGAATAATTTGTAGGTGAGATGTAAAATTACTGCGATTAATGATTAGGAAGTTTTGTAGAAAAGTTTGTAATTTAAAAAAAAAATTTACAAATATTTTCAACGGTTGTACTCTGACAATTAGTCGTTTACAAATTCGTTATTAAAGCTAAGAGGAAAAAAAAAAGCATTACGATCGATCGTGGACAAAAAATTTTGCACAATGTATACAGACTTTTATTTTTACTGTAGTGGTGTAATTTTTGTTAAAACGGTGTTAAAGCGAAACTATGAGAGCATTCGACATTTGTATGCAGAACTTCATCAGTTTCGGCATTTAAATTTTTTACAATAATTACACAGCCGGGTAAACTGCCCTGATCACACCTGCAAATTGGGAGGTGAAGCTAAAAGCTTTTTGCCCCCTTTATCGTGTATTTATACATGACTCCGATTCGTATTTTTCTCAACAACGAGCTATCGGAATTGAATAAAAGTTCACCAATCACTATCAAATAAAAAGCAGACTCAAATTTTGGGTATTCACGTTTCCAATCTCGGTCGTGACAAAAAAATGTTCACATTTTCGTTTTAGCTAAACATTTATCGATTGCGACTGGGTGATCAATGTTCATTTAATTGATTAACCAGCTAAAGTCGATATTTGTAAAAATTCGCATTATGGAGAAATTTGAATAGTGTTTCATTTTTTAAAAAATTAAAAAAAAAAAAAAACGTCTGCAATATTTATTGACAAATTTATTTACACCAAGTTTTTAAAATAAGTTTTTCATATAAAATCCGTAAAATCTTAAAATCTTAACACAGTTCCGGTGTTGATGGTAACTTTGCAAGCAGTGTTAAGTAAGTGACAATATTTTTTAACACTGTACGTTTAATAACGCTCGTTATCACCGTAATGAGTGTGGACTTATATAGACACCGTCTTGGTGTAGATTTTCACACCAGATTTTTAACAGTCTAAGGAAAAAAGGCCTGTTGAATCTTGTATTAGATGTTAAAGGTTAGAGATTAACCGTGTTTGCCAAGTACGAGCGACAGAGAGAAAGAAAAAAAAAAAGAAAGAGAGAAAAAAAAGAAAGAGGGTGAGAAAGAAAGAGAAGAGGATTTTAGTAGCTGGTATAACGCAGCTTTTTGCATCTCTGAACGTTGCTGCACAGAGAGTGCGGTGCACAAACCCACTAGCATACCTAATATTGTGCCACTCGGCTCTTTACACTACATTTATGCAGTAGCAGATGCAGGCTCAACGGGGTACCCTGTATATGCAATAACAGCCGCACTGTGGAGCTCGAGTCTCGGTGGGAATTGGCGCGGCGAGCGAGACAGAAAGCCGCAGTCACTGCGGAGAGTCTCATCGGACCCCTAATCTCCGGTATGACAGCCGTCCGTTATCGTTATCGCGGTAGTATCATCACCACCGCACAGATTGCTGTCTCTCTCTCTCTCTCTGTCTCTCTTATTCATGTCCACATGCACCAGAATGGACAGAACTGCATTAACGTTATTTAAGTATTTATCAAAACCCGGAAAAGTGTGGCGAAATCTCGTTGGGCTTATCATTGAGAATCTCAACGGTTCTGACTGTTTCATGCAAGGGACAAATGATTTTTGGACAGATGAGACTTATTCTCATAGGTCACCAAAGTAAAACTCAAAATTTCTGGTTGCATTAGACATTGTCGACGAAACGTAGGGCACAGGTTATAATTATTGAAAATAAATTGTTGTTAATTTATATATATATATTTTTTTTTTAGTTAAGATTTTTTTAAATACTATACTTATGAAATATCTTAAAGTAGATTATTCACAAATTCTTTTGAGTAATTTTCAGTAGTTCTATTTATTTTAATAATAATAACGTCGTTAATTTCAAAGCTATGAAGTTTTTGAAGGAACTCACTTTAAAGGTCACTAAGTGAGCTTGGATTCTTGAGTAAACGATGTCAATAAAGCGAATATTAAATCTGATGATGAAACTTTAATCACTCTACTAATTTTAAAATTATGGACGCATCGCGAAGCACGGTCCGATGAATATTAAACAAATTAGTAATAGCTTCAATTAATTTCTTAATATTAATTTTTTCGTTTTATGAAGAAAGAAAAAAAAAATAGAATGCCTCAATAGAATTTTTTCTGGCAAAGAACACAAAAATTCCAACCTAAAATCATTCCATAAACCATTAGATACAAATTATTATGATTTTTTTAAACTATTTAAAAAAAAATGAAATTTCGGGTATTCAATCACAGCCACAAGGACAACATTTTGAAAAAAGGAAATGTGTTAACGAGACCAGTTTTTTATTTTTAGGCAATTCCTCTTATTATTATATCCAACTTTTATGTATTTCAAAGTACGATATCTTGCAATATATTGTTCGAAATAAATATGTATGAGATATATGTATTGGAAAATATAAATTTTGTCGACTATATATTTTGATATATATATATATATATATATATACACCATAGTTTTTTCCACATAAAACACATATTGTCACGATTCTAACGATATTTAGTTCCTCGAAACTATCGGAATATCGAATTCGGCAAATAGACGTCTGCATATTTATCGCCGTTCCCTCCAGCATCCGAATTTCATTTCGTTATATTATTCCCAGTGAATGTATAACCGCGTATATCAGTCGGAGGTTTAACAGCCCCGGGAGTATACAAAGTTCGTTCGTGAATTGGATTTTAATTCTTTAATCTACCAGCAAGCATCTGGATAACAGTAGGAGCGAAGGTGGAGAAAATGGTGTAATAACAAAGGAGCAGCAACCCTTTCTCTGTATCTCATGTTACCCTCGGGTTTCCTTCGGTTCCGTAAAATCCAACCAAGAAAAGTATAACCTATATGTAAGCGATAACGCGAAGACGCGAACTAAAGCGATGTAAAAGTGCTGGAAAGCAGAGAAAAAAAAAGAAAAAAAAAAAAAAAGAATGAAAGAAGTTAAAAAAAAATCAACTCCTATTTCGACGCGGCAGCACGCGATTCGGATCGCTCGAATGCAAACACCGATTTCCGGCTTCGCTCGCACGCTTTTACTATACGTTTTTTTTTTTTTTTTTTTTTTCTTTTCTTTTCTTTTTTTTCATCCCTTCGCGTTTTCTCGCCTAGTCGCGCTCCCGTTCTTTGTCCACAATTTCTCCTGCCGATTTCGTGATCGGACAATTCAACCTCGCTCCCCTGGGCTTTTCGCTGAGAAGCGAGGAGTGAAAGCTATCCCCCTCCCCCCCCCCCACCACCCCACCACCCCCACAACCCCAACCCACCCCACGACCAACCCAACTTCTCCCTTCGTGGTACACACCCTGAGTGGTGTTGCGAGCTTCGACTACGGGACAGGCGGCCCGGCGTTGCCTTGGGGGATGCACGCGAACACGGCAAAAGCTGTGTGAGCCCACGCTGCAGCACTTTATACTATATCCCACCCATACTTTATACTGAACGCCTCGCGCACGTCGATCGAAATGAAATTTATGTTACAATATTGACCGCGCGAGACTGGGTGGGCTGTGAGGGTAAAGTATATATATTATATATATATATATTATATATATATAGTATACGATTTCTATACAACGTTTACAGTGCAGTGGAGGGATTGTATACTCGCTACACGTGAGACTCGATGTAAGGGTTGCATTTGTATACGGGGCATTCCATGATATCTGGATCAGGATCTAGCGATGATGTCTCAGATCGACTCCGTAATTTTTTATACGAAATTACTTGTCGAAAAACATGTAGCAACATTTTTTTTAGATCTCTTTAACACTTTTTATCTGAGATATGATTTTTTGAATTTTTTGACAAACATACGTTTTTAAAAGGCTGGAAAAATTCTGAAAATTTTTTATAAAATCTAAATTTTTTTATTTATTCATTAAAACTTGAGAAAATTGTGGTTTTAAAAAAATATTTTTACATGAGGTTTTAAAAAATTTCGAGGATTTATATTTCCGGTGAAAAGTGTTAAAAAAAATCATGGAATGCCCCTGATATTATTAATATCACTTTTTTTATCTATATTGTAAGGTACTTTTTTAGTTCATTTTTATCCCAAAAATGCATTCTAATCTTTCAAATTATTTTTCAAATTTAACTTTGGCAGTTATGAAATCTCCATCTTCGCATTGGGGCTCAAAAATTTTGTTATATTTTATAAGATATTTCAGAATTTTTTCGATCTTTAAAAATCTACGTTTTTTTCAAAATTTCAAAAAACAGTATCTCAGGTAAAAACGCTTTAAAAAAAAACTAAAAAAAAATTGGTACGTGTTTTTCGGCAAGTACTTTTGTGTAAAAAATTACGGAGTCGATCCGAGATGTCATCGCCAGATCTTGATCGAGATGACGTGGAATGGCCCATATATATCGGCGATATATACTCGCTTCAGTCGAAAACTGATTAAAAATCGTTAAACAACCTAAAGAACCTAAAGAACCTATGAGTTTTTTTTTATTAAGAACCAATTATTTTTTGTTTAAATGTAATAGTCAGTAATTCAATTGTAGGAAATAATGATTGAAAGTGTTATTCTGAAAAATTGTTGCCTGATTTTGAAAAATTAATTAAAAAACCTTAAAAAACTTGAAAATCCCTAAAGAAGCGATATGAGTTTTAATTAACATTTCATTATTGGTTCTTTGAATGTAATAGCAGTTAGTAATGCATTTGTTGTAGGGAATAAATGAATGAAAGTGTTATTCCGAAATCCAGTCCCTCGATGTAAAGAAACTGTTGCATTAATTCAATCCTACTGTATTTTATTCAGTCCGAAATTATTCAAACAAAATATAACATTACCTTAAATATATTACATCGATGACTAAGAAATATTTCATAAGCCGAGATTTCAAACAGATTACTTTGAATCAATGAACATTTTTCTCTCGTTGTAAAGCAAAAAATAAAAATAAAAAAAAAATGAAAATAAGTGCAAAACGATAATATGCATTTTAAAGACTTTGTTATGCCGAATACAAATACAGCAATAAAAGCGTTAAAACCCAATGTGAAATCTGGGCAGACGGTTAAATCTTCTTTCTGATAATGGCTTTTGGATTAAAAAGTTGAATTTTTCATGAATAAACTATGTAAATAACCCGCCACTGTTTAAACACATTTTATTTCTATTTGCCACGAGAGGAAAAAGTTCATCATCAAATATAAAAATGCCAGAAGAATACTACCGTTTGTTGGTACAGACAAAATTAGAAAACTTTCATGTTTTCATATGAAGATCTGAGGAAATAATCCGGTTACTTATAAATCTTCAGTGTGATATAGTCACACAATGAACTCTGCCAGCCTCTGTGCACTTGCGGAGCTTGCACGCAGAGTACTTCCTCGGCGGTAGTGCACGTGACCGGAAAATAGCGTAGGTGATGCTAAGCGCCAACTCGGCCGGCGCCTATTTACCTCTAGTGCGCGTATATATAGCATATTATCGGCTATATCTATAGGTATTCAGTATAAATGGTTTGTACACATACACACACACACACACACATATACATATACATATACATATGCACATAAACGAGACGTAGCGAGCCTAAACTCATTCGTGACTGGGTTAGTAGGGATTAAGCTGGTGGCACGCACGAGCACGGGTTATCTTCGATGGAAACTGCTCGTATATACATTGACGACTATCAGTGACAGTTGTGTGCACACGTATTGCTCATATACTTATATGCTATACGAGAAGAAGACGTGTGGTGTGTCGATGCAGCTGCCGCTTGTATTTACTTATTATACGTGCACACGCGTAACATTCATTATTGCAATTAGACATTTTATGGGCAGATAATGAATTGTTGCATAATCGTAATGGTAATAAAAATAATAAAAACGATTCTATCGTATATTGGTGGTGCTAAAGACGAGAGACTTAAGAGGGTAGAAATTGTACGTGTGAAGGGACCGAATGTATAGTAATACAAAAGGATAAATACAATTTAATGTGACCTTTTTCTTCCACATTTTTAATAAATATTATAATTGGTAGTAAGCCAGATAATATTGAACGAATGTCATTAAAAGACTGAAAGGACGTTCGATAGAATTTCTTTGAAAAAATCGATGGAGGCTGTGAAAAGCTTTAAAGAGCATTAGACACTTTATTCAAGGTTTCCATAGTTTGTAAAATAAAAGGCCTGCAATATGAGAATCACTTGAGCAATTAACGAGCGATTGAAACTAGTCGTACCAATCTACGCAATAAGTTCGAACTATCGATGACGCTTACAATATTTTTCAAACTGAGGACAAAAAGAATGAAGATCCTTCTTCATTATTATCCGTTTTTATACATCACAATTCGACTATGTATTTGTGGAAAATGTGAAGCAATGATCAACATGCAAAGTTCCGCTTTGCATATACTTTAGAAAAAAAATTCTATTCATACGTCCACTTCTTCCAATGCATATAATATGCATTGTAAAGTTAATACAATGATACATGCATCGTATTAACGTTTTTTTTTTTTTTTTTATTAGTAGATTAAAAGGCTCAATTATGCGTGTTCTTTTTCCATGTATTATATCTGCATATTATGAATTGAAGGCAAACAAAGTGTCTTACATTTTCCATTAAAAAAAAAAAGTTTATTACACGGTACATGGATGAATCGATGGCAATATTTTTAATGCATCATTACCATAATACAAATAATGTTTCAGCGTATCTTTATATCGCGTTGGCACGTGCTGTACGCCGTGTTGCACATATGGGTTTAATGTAACGTTGACGAGGCGAAGGCACAGACGCGACAAGCTCGACAATCTTGCACTCACTACGTGTCTGGCCTATAGCTAACGTAGCTCATGCACTGTGCCTTAGACGATAAAAGCTGACACATATATGAGCGTACTTAACCCACGTAAGCTCGTGGCGCAAGGCACATGTGTGACATACGCAGAGGTCTCGTATAATAAACTGGGTAATATGCGGGAGAGTAGGAGCGTGCGCGTATTTTATATATCGCATAATACGAGTAAGGAAAACTAGCGTCGAACCGAGCGAAGCACGCGTTCGTTCGTTTCTTCTTACCCCCCACGGGACACGCATATGCGGATCTATGAACTGTGTGTGCCACGAGTCACACCGGCGCACGTGACTCGCTTATAGTCGTTCATTTATGTTGCTTTACAGTCGCACAGGGCATAACTCCATTGTTAACTTCCGCATTAACATGTGTTTCTGGAGAGTGTCGGTTTTATCATGTACCTAATTAAATGGCCAATAAATATTGTTTATGAGTGACAATCTTAATGTCATTTGGTATCCGATATTCATGATAATAAATTTAAGAAGATGTTAAGATATGGATACATTGAGGCGGGTGAATTTTCAGCTTCGTTTTTAAATTTTAGTCTACGAACAAAAAGAGCAGTGTGAAATTTTGCAGAAATAATGCCTTAAATTAATAGCGCGTAAGATGTAAATATTTCGAGCTGCGGAAGAAGAAGAAAAAAATGCAGTGAATTTTTTTGTATTTTTTTTGGAATTTGCATTTTTGTTGTTAGTTTATAGTCTTAACAGAGTTAAACACGATATGAAAATGAAAAATATATGAAATGTTGAACTCTTGAGTACTCGTTAAAATCATGCCAAGTAACATAATTACATTAATCTATCTTTTAAAATTGAATTCAATGGTATATCACATCTCGAAAGAATTCAGAATATCCTTCTTGAATTTATACATTTATGATAATCATATTATACACTTCCGTGATAATTTCTTAATTTTTCTGTCTCTATTTCTGTTACAGGTGAGTACAAAGAATAATATGCTGACGTCGTCGTAGACAAAAGACAATCGTCCGTGCGCAGCTCAAGCGAGCTTTGACTGTAGCTGCACTTACCCTCGATTCTAATCGCAGAGTTAGTATGAAAACCAAGTTTGTATACAGTTAAGGTCGGTGTGAGATTTGGCCGACGCTCGTTTGGTACTGCTGTGTTGCTGCGGATAAACGACAAATAGGTCGGAGCGAGGAAGATAGAGAAACGGTGAATAGAATAGAATTATAGTAGGCCTCGTCCTAGGCGAGTAGACCAAATACCATGTTGCACCGTGTGCATATACTCTCATAGAAATCCTCCCAAACAGTAGTATAGCCAGCAGCAACAGCAGCAACAGCAGCAGCATCAACCCCACTAAACCGGAGTGAGATTCTGCGGCATGTTACAGCCTGTTTTACGATATTAAATCACGTCGGTGGACCGGTGGCTTGTCTACCCATATAATATATATATATATATATATATATATATATATATATATCCATACATACATACATCTTTCGCCTCACCCTTTTCGAATGCACCCTTTTCCACTCTTCCCTTTACAGATTTACAATGTCTCTCTTGTCCCGTTGCTGTTCTATACATCACCCTCTTTTCTGGACCCGGGTTAGAGCACTTTCGTTCCGCGGGGGTCGAGCCAGCATGACTCCCGTCGTTCAAATTGATTTCATTTGCATACCACGCTCATTGTGTCGATCCCGGTTACACATGTACCGTACCATGCATAGACGAGGTTGGTATTCCGGCTACGTGCTAACCCACGTAACCGCAGTCTCTCGCTCACTCTAGCGCCAAACACTTGGTCCGCGTATACTTGTGCTGTTGCATTTAGGGAACACCGGGGTTTCTTGAGTCAAAGTCCAACCGTGACTAAAACTGAATCCTGATTTTCGACCCGTGACGAAATCATCACATGATCCTAACTCGTGTAACAGGTTGATATCTTGCCACGGAATCGCCTGATCGCAGTTCAAATTGATTTCTTGGCAATAAATCAGAATATGGAGTTTATAAAGCTTCATTAATATGTGACCTGGGTAGAATTAAACAGAAAACGTCATGGGGAACTGGCGCAAGAGCGCTGGAAGGCTCGCAGTTTTATGTGTTTGGGACCGACATGTCGAGTACGAGAAAGGCTTTGGCTCTTCGCCATCTATCAGCACTCCGGCGAACTACTATTTCGCTTAAGGAGCGCAGACGACTTGTTTCATCATCAGCTTCGTCTGATAATAGTTTCTTCATCTGCTAGTAATTGTTAACGTAGTTTTCACTGTTTTTTTATTCTTTTTATCTCCCAACTCAAAATGTAGTGCCGAATACTAAAAAAAAAAAAAAAATATTCTACTAAATTATCAGTACGTAAGAAAAATATCTAGAGGTCGCTACCGAGTTTTAAAGAAAAAGAAATAAGTTAACTTTTTCTCTTCTCCGAAATTCCGTCGCGACCTTCTAATATATTTTTCTGACGCACTGATGGTTTAAGAGGATTATTTTTTCAGTATTTGCCACTGCTTTTTGAGTTGAGAGATTAGAATTAAAAAATTAATTTGAAAATGTAGCACCCTAAAGCCCCTTATTACTGTATGTTCAACAGACATAAAAAATGTAGGTACTCTTTTATGCTCATTGTTATGAGAGTACCTTAAGCTGGCCCGTCTCCAACGATCTCAGAATTAATTCAATTGATAAGAATCTTGGTATCGAATTCGATCCAACTGACCCCGGTCTGTCCCATAATACGTATACATGTAACGTGTATTAGATGCGCAAGTAAACGCGGAGAATCCTGCCGAGTGGACCCGACGCTCAGATACACTATAATTCATTATACAGTATGTGCTGCACCAGGAAAGACCTATATCTTGGGCTGTTGTATGCCGTTCGTGACCCACGTGTCCCGTATACTCGGCCCGTTGCGCCAGCAGCTCGCATCCCAGAAATTATGCCGTGGCGTGTGCATGCACATGAAGTCGACATTTGTGGTGTTCATATATACATGTATAGATATACCTATATCAGGTATCGTAGACTCTCGCGGCTCGAGAGCGAAGCGGTCGAGGTCGTCCATCGGCGTACCAATTCCTTCGGTCACCTCGGAAACTTATAACATGCGACGTGAACCGACCTGACCGACTCTCGAGGGAAATTCGAATCAATTGACGAGCCAATTGTCGCAGAAACATATAACTCACGTACGGTGTATTGCTGTTGTTTTTAGTCTGTAATAGTTGATCGAAGTTACACACTAATATCAGGGTACTTTCTTGTGTTTTGTACATGTTTCCGAGTTGTTTATAGATTGCACAAATTTCCCGGTGTGGAACGATATGTGGATTTGTATCTTTTGCATTTGTCAGCGAGTTCAGATTGTACTGTTGGACCAAATTAGTTTTCCAAGGACAATTCTCTTCGTGAGAAAAGACTCGATTTTTCACTGTGGAATTATTCTTTTTCTCACCAAATTTCGATGTAACTTCTTCGAAAGATCTTCGAATGAAAATTCATATACTCGGGACAGAATATTCCTACGAAGATTCTTACTAAGAATTGCGGCTTCCATCACGTTAATGCAATAACGCAGAAAATCTCCAACCCAACGATTAATTTCGAAAAAAAATATACTCGCTAATATTACATTCAGACCTGAACAATGTTTTCAATCCACAAATCCTAGGGTGCTTTTTTTTCTTCCCAGCCAATGTCGACACCAATAAAATGAAACAGCTTTAACGGTACGATGATTTGGAATCTACGCGAAAAGGCGGAAATCTTCTAGCCTCAATCTACGCTGTCATATAGCTTCGATCGTGAGAAGCTGCAATAGTGTCTAAGTCCGTATTTGGATCAGCGGACTGGTCGACGTTACGTGGTAATCCCTTTGCCAGAGCAAACTCTTCGCTAGCGGGTATATTTCCAACATCGATGGGATCATCAGCCCCCTCGTCTGGAACAAGCCTACCACGGCAGCGATGATGCTGCCAGTTGGTTTGCTCTCTCGGTTAGAGACTATATTGTATCATACGTACGTCAAGACTACGCTGTATATATAGTATTCCGTGTAGAGTGTACTCCGGATGTGTCTGCTTCTCTCGAGTCTCTCGACATAACTCCTGGGATTAGTTATTCGGCTTATCGACGCCCGCCACTTTTCCCAACCCCCGCGAGCGAGCTTCATCCCTCTTTGCAATTGGATGGTTCGCGAGCAAGTTACAAGTTACAGGATTTCCCCGTTGCCATATCTCTCTCTCTCTCTCTCTCTCTCACTCTCTCTCTCGGAGACTCTCTCACACGTTGCCGGTGATCTTCATATACACCAGCACGAAACGCCCGGGCAACTAAGTATGAATAAATTTAAGGGTAGTACACGGAACTAGCGTTTCTACAAATTGAACTAGGTCGACGCCGTCTCCATGCATAATAACAAACGGTTTTCGACGGACTGTAGAATAGTGGTGTACCTGTAGTTTATGCATATATCGACTATGTGAGTATGGGATTTTTAAATTTAGATTTCACCATACCAATGCCCTTCGCGTGATTCGCCACACTGCCACACTGGAGCATCAAACTGATCTTTTTTTTTCGACAATGTAATTGTAAGCTATTGTTTACTAACGAAACGAATGCATTTATATGTAAAGTCTGTTGCAATTATATTTATTGCTTTGAGTCAGCGGAGAATATTAAAAATTAAAATTTCGCAAGCATACACATGAGTCATGTTTGTAACAACTGTGTCACATTTTGTACATTTTTTTTCTCTGTTTTTCCAATAACTCCAGTTTTTGCTTTTAATTTTATATAACCTGGAGTGGTATGTACAGAACATATAGAAAATATTGGCAGAACGGACAAAACATATTTGCAGGGGAAAAAAATGTTTTCCAAATTTTATAGCGGACCAGTTGGTGAAGAATACTTTACATATGAAATATTAGGAGAAGTGACAATGACTGTATACAACTTTTTTTAATCTTAAGCTTACAATCAAACATTCGAAATTTCAAGTTAAAATTGAACTTAAACTTCGAACTCACATGAAATTCACATAAAGTTTGAACCCAAGATCAAACTTACTGGCTTTTGTGTTTAATTTCAGTCTTAAGTTCGTACTTAGCTTCATTCACAAAATCTGCGTTCGACCTTAAATTCAAACTGAAGATAAGATCAATCTCAACTACGCAATTAAGGTTAAACCAAATTTTACTTCGACTCTTGTTCACCTTTTGCTAAAAGAATCCGATCTTGTGCACTCAAATTGGTCAGTCTGATGGAAACGCCAAAGTTTCCAATTTTTAACAAAGTTTTTGAAAATTCCATAACGGTCTCTCTGTCCCATTGCTTTCGTGCCAATCGAGTGATTTATTGTACGATATCACAAAATTTCATAAATCAATCGACTCGTGTTTCCACAGTCGTCTATTCGCTCAAACCTCTCAATATTAATTGGATTTGAAAGCTTGTGTGCAGACGTTATTTTTTTTTTTTATTTTTTTTTTCATTCTCGTTTCACCCAGACCAGATTGTTTCGATTCTCTTTAACTCACGCAATATACATCAGCTAACCGTACATACACAGATACGTAACATTTCTACATGTTTTCGATTGATACTCCGGAGATTTGCTTGCCGTTCAATTTTCGAGATCGAATTTTCTGAGGGGCGTGCAGAATCGGCTATGACGAGGGTACGCGTTCGCCATGTAGTGCACACATAGTACGTATACGTACTACAAAACAGATTACTATACTACTAAACCATTTTATACATGGCACAATATATGTAGTGCCGCTAGTAATGCTCTATGTACAGCATCAGGGCTCGTATAGCAGCCGGTTATAGAAGGGTCGGGCGTACCAGGACCGGCGCCCCCTAGTCCCGCAGACATAAGCCATGAATCTCACTCGATGTCGAAAATTATAATCCGACGTCGGGCAGGCGCTAGCGAGAGTAAGCTCTCGCTTTTTTGTATATATGTATATATATATATATATATATATATACACCTCTTCCGGTTGACGGGTGTACAAGGAGACGAGGATGAGGAGCCAGGAAAAATTGTGGATATAGAGGGTCCAGGCGCGTGCTTCCAACTCGGGGTGTATTGTATTGCAGGCGGATATATCCAAAAGCCTTCCCTACAGGCCTCCCTTTTTTCCATCAATGAAAAGGGACTAATTCCGGGGTTGCTCCCGATCGCATATGGATACCAAAGAGAGAAAGAACCTGAGTATGCTGAAGCAGTTGTAATAATTCATTGAAAGACACACCGTGTCATAAGGGCTATACAAGTATTATATATATAGCGCAGGATCGCCCTTTTTATCAATGTGTACAGAACGAAAAATCGAAAGAACTCTCCTCTGTCCTTTGTTATTTCTTTTTCCGGCTATAAGCGACCCATCGATATGTATGAACAAACGGTTCCACCGACTTAACCGGTGCACTCGTGTGCGCTAAGTTTTCCAATGATTGGCAGCCAAATCAAATGCTGCCCGATATTATCGACGGAAAATTCGATTCAGTGTATCACGCCTATAATATTCGACAGACCGAGTCCTTTCTACCGAGACCCAAATCAACGTTTGCTGTCATTTTTACGAATTGATACGTCCGCCTTGGTGACCACAGGGCGTTTTATATTTATATACGTGACTCAAGCTTGGCGCACGCGACAGTCATTGTCACGCTCGTTTATTAATAAGTTTTTTTTTTTTTTTTCTTTTTGAGCAAGGTAACACATCGGACGGGAAAAAGATTGCTGCTGTGCGTGTGTGTGTGTGTGTGCTTACGAAGCGGAAATACGTTTCTGGGTATGGGAATCGAAGAATGGGATTCTATATGAGGCTGGCGTACTTTTTCGCACCCGGCGCTGTGAGAGAATAATTTCCGGATTGAATAGCCTTCCCTTTACGCACTGTCGACGTGTTTTTATGGGAATTCGACGGCTATACGTGCCTCGACAGCTGACGGAATAGCGTCGTGAAGATAGAAATAAAAGTGATTGTTTTCCTGTCATGAAATAAGGCGCCTATTTCACGATACATTCGCTCGGGGTATTTTTTTTTTTTTTTTTTCTTTTTTAAACTCGACTTAACAATTTGCAAGATTTTTCACACAGCGAGTTCAGTGTCGAGAGATTTGTCTATTTAGCCATCTGATTTCAGAAAATATTACTAATTGGAAATATGTTGTGGCTTTTTCAACAAATAATTGTTTAAAAAATTTATTTTGCATGAATGGACATTCATGAGACATGAAAATTTGCAGAAATTATGATGTCTTGGCGGGATGGTTTTCACTATTCTTTTTGGATTCACAATAAAGCTTCATTATTCGGATGCAATGTTTCAACTCCGCAAACTTCACTCCGCGTTATTAACTTTGCTCTTGCCTTTAATTATTATAGCATACCGTAATGGCTCCGAGGCATATAAAGCCTGAATTTGAGATTCTTCAACACTAAAAGATAGATTCATAATTATACGCAGTAGGCTATAACAATACTGTAAACAAAATTTCCATAACATTTAATGTACCTGACTCCAAGTTTTTATGCACAACCTCATTTTATGCATCAATTTTAATGCACAATTTTGATGTAAAATTAATGTACGATATATTAAAAACGTTAAACGTACATTCGTATCAATAATTTATTTCAATTTTTTCCTATAAAAGTACTTTACATTAATTTTATTGTCAATTTAATGTACCAATTTATGCATACAAAATTCCAGTTTACTAAAAATTATATTTTTACATGCTTAATGCCATTAAAAATATAACATATATATTGCATTAAATAGTTCCTTGGAAAAACCTACGTTTTTTGTTTTTTGATCTTTTTTTACCCGACCTCAATCTTCAATGATACACTTATTTGAAAAAAAGAACCCAATTTCCAAAACGAATGATTTTTGAAAAATCTGGAAAAATCAATCTTTACGTAGTAATACTACAGCCAATTATGGAAGAGATCCGAGACGGCTAAAGGATAGTGGTCGAGTTGACCTCATATGCCGTGTCCTCGTGAAAATAAATTTTCCTCGATGGCTCTATTGAACGGAACTCTTGAACGGGCTCAGTAAGACGTTTGATTTACCCTCAATCTTTATCTCTCCCTACTTTTGCAATCTTTCCGCAGCCTCTTCCAATCTTTAGTTTTATCCCCCCGTGGGCTAATGCATAAATGGCGTACAGCTGTGCCGGTAACGTTGCGGGACACGCATCACCGGATGGCAATTTGGTCGTCTTGATAGTCCCGATAGTCCCGATAGTCTTGGTAGTCGTAACGTTCGTCTTTCTTTCGTTCGGACGTAACTGATGCTAGAGGGGCTGGGAAACGTGTAATCGTGGAAAACGTCTGAAACGATCGACCAGGGTCCTATTAACGCGCATATAACACGTATGCGTGCTGGTAAAACTTTCACCGCACGTATATATATATATATATATACCACGGTGTACTTGGTTGCTTCTCCAATCATAGTGTGTACGATGTATGTATATGCAGGACGCGTAGAGTGCACACGTACGCGTTGGATGAAAGACGTTCATTTAGGCTCGCCAGGCTTAGCTGGTCTAACGTCGATAGGGGGAGGAAAACATTGCTTATTGGATATCCACTCTATTAGTGGCTTTCCCATCGCTTTACAGTATTTTCCTATTGGATGACTGTGCTTATCACGCACATCTTCGTAGACACAAAGGGCTTTTGGTTTCAGGCATGCTTCAAAACTGTTACAACATGATTAAAAAAAAACACACACACACACACACACAATCTAAATCTGCGATGCATATGGATTGAGGCTTCAACGAAATTCCTTGAAGCAAGAAAAAAAAAAGTACCACCAAGTATCGACAATCTATATGAAAGCGCAAGAGTGTATGAATTTATGTAGATTCCAAGCTTACAGGCATTCCTCTTTCACTTCCATTCGATCGGTTCTATTTACGGATGTGAGATAGCTCGTTGCTAATCAATCATCGCTAATATAAATGACGCATATACTTCACTCTTGGTTTCTGCAAGCAACATCTTACATGCATTGCACACATGCGTTCAACTGTTTTATCGAAATTGGTAGCAGTTTTGCCAGTGTGGTTGGCTTTAGTTTGCAAGGAAGATGAGGATCAAGTGGCAGTAGTGCAGAGAATCGCCTGCGGCACGCGGATACGAGAGAGAGAGAGAGAGCTGGCGGGAGATCCCTTAAGGGAATAAGGTAACGTAATCGAGGGGAATGGCCGATATCAGCGTGGGACCAATTGCCGCCTGACTACCACACTTTTCCTGCAATAAAATACACCGAGCGCGTCGTAATAAAGTTTCCCCGATGAAATGAAATAACGCGAGAGTGTGTATAATATGAATGTGGAAAAACAAACATTCGCCATCATCGCCGGGTTTTCCGCCCCTCGTGAAAAGCCCACGGGCAATCTAATTCATAATGAAACAATCGTAAACTTCCATTTAATTTTCACATTTTTCACCAACACCGTCCAACTGCATAACACCATATTGCATTATATATTGGCGTGTTGAATCAGTTTTCTACATTCCCGGTTCACGCTAATTGTTTTAGCCTTAAGCACTGAACGTTTTACATAGATTGTTGATCTACGTGTACTACAGCGAACGTTCAAAACTCAGCTATATAATACTCGTTGTAGCACTTAGGCTCCTTCCTGTTGAGAATTATGAGGCTCGTGGTCGTAACAGTTCCTTGAGGAAACAAAGAAGCCAGAGACGAAGGGGCGAAAGTGAAGTGGCGGACGAGAAAACGAATACTAGACGGTTGCATGTAAAATATAAGAGACCGGGGATAGTGGGATCAATCTTGTAACTGACAATCAATGAAACCCTTTGGGGTTATAGTTTCAAAAATGTCGGCTGCATAGACTCTATTTATGTCTCGAAGCTTCGGTAGATTCTAAAGTCAAAAGTGTTTTAAAACTTGAACATATATTTGCAAAAGTTTTTATTATAAAGATATAATAAATATGTATAATTTTGTTTCTGTTTGACCGCATTAATTATGCAAATAGTTTGAAACGACTTTAAGGATTATGTTGTCCTGATTTAACGCTACAAGTGTTGGGAAATTGTAGGAGTTTCGCTTTTTAAATTCAATTTTCCGTATCACTATTTTGTCAGTCGAGGTGCCCGTTTTACTCCTACTTCCAATGTAGAACGAAGGTGTCCGTTTTCCCTCCATTTTCAATGTGAGACAAAGGTATCCGTTTTGTCTCCATATAGAATTTCCAACGTGGAACAAAAGTACTCGTTCTGCGTCCATTTAGAATTTGAAACTGAGGTGCCTCCTTTAAACCCAATTTCCAATGTGGAACAAAAGTAGTCGATCTGCCCCTTCGTTTACAATTTGGAATCGAGGTTCCCGTTTTGCCCCAATTTCCAATCTGGAATGGTGCCCGTTTCGCCCCCATTTTCAATTACAAACTGCGATGCCTGTTTTCCCTCCATTTCCAATTTGAAACTAAAGTGCCCAATGTTCCCCCCATTCTTCTCTTTTTCTAAATCAATTTTACAAGAAAAAAAAAAAGAGTCCTTGATCCTGATTCAACTAGCCCCTGAACCGCTATCCTCTGACCTCCCTTAAAGCTCTTTCGCGGGTGAATTTCGTTAAACTCCAAGTCCAGTATGTTCGTACAAGAGGCGGTACGTGTGAAGCATAGGGTATATACGCGTAATAAAAAGCGTACTTACGCGGCCGTTCCGTATTTCTGACAGACGCTTAACGACCGTGTGCTGACCCAGGAAATTATGCGCACGAGGATGCAAATGCGTTGGTGAGGTTCGTATTACGCCCGCTATGCAGAAGTCTTTCACTGCACTCTCTTTCCCTCCGTTTCGACCGGTCGCGTACCTATGTGGCATTAGGTACAATATATATCTATACAGGCCAGGTTGCGTTCCAGCGTGGGCCTTCGCGCTTCCGGCTCACAGGCGCAGCATACCCGCATGCACGTGATATTTTTACATTTTCAAATACAACCGAGTTAGCTTGTTCGCCACGGCGCAACGTGTACCTTCGTGTCGCGATCAAGCGAAACCGAGCGAAGTGGCTGTGAAAGAGAGAAGAATAATAAATATGAGAAACACGATGAGTGTAATAGGACAACGGAGGGATGGAAAGATATAAACTGAGACACAGAACAATGAACATGGCTTTGGATAGAGACGCGAATGAAGGGTGGAGAAACATGCGAATCAAAAAGGCAGAAAGATATAGAGACACGCGAGATAGTGAAAAAAAAAGTGCCACAGGATGTGAAAGAGGCTTATAACGAGACTGGACGAGTTGTGCAGAAAGAACAGAACACAAAAAAAAAAAAAAAAAAAAAAAAGAAGGAAGAAAAGAAGATAGTTATAAAGCGCGAAGATAGAGTAGCGAAGGTGGAAAAGGATGTGGATTGGCTTCGCTGAGAGAGAGAGAGAAAGAAAGAAAGAAGGGGGTGGTTGAAAACAGAGACTACGAGGGACTTTCGTGTGTACTGAAAGAGCGAGAGTCGGAAAGGCAAGCTGCAGGTGATGCGCATAGTATTGAGTGTGTGTGCCGTATAAATGCAGAAATAGAAAAAGTGAGCGTTCCTTTGAGAGACTCCTGATGAAACTTGGCACGAATGGCTGGCGAGGCAAGCAGAGACGCCCCCTGCGATTCACACTAACGTGGGTGCAGTGTTGGCGATATAGTATATGATATAAAGAAGGTTGAGCTTGTGGGGAGGGTCAGTGGGTATGCCGACGTATCTAACACAGGGCTCGTGTTATTGCTGGCAATAATGTTCGTGCTCTATGGCTTTGCGATGCACCCAAGTCGTCCACATGCACGAATATATCTCATGTGTGTTCGGTGATCCAGAAGGTATTAAAGCGATAACAAGAAAGGAAAGGAAAAAAAACGTGGCTCAATGAGAGAAGCTTATTATATACAAATTCTACATAGTGATTGGACAGTCTCTTGATGTACATTTCCATCGTTGGGATATAAAACAGTCCAGGCGGCTTAAAAGCACTAATGAAATCATGGCAATTGTTTTTCAAATATATTATTTCCAGGTGTTACGTTCTCTATGTTCAAATTTTAGACTTCAGATTTCTTTTTGTTTGTAGGAAAAATCTACCCAGTTTGGATATAAGAATCTCGACGAGGTTCTATGAAATTTTAAGCTGGGAGGCCAATAAATCTTAACCCACTCATCGTTGTGAATTTACTTACACCGAAAACTCTGTTACTATTAACACTAAATCATTCGACATCAACGCCAGATTTTTAACAACTTGTTACAAATGGTCGAATTTCTCGACACAAGTTCGAACTGAAGACCGATCTTGCGTTTGAACTTCGAACTGAATGCAATCGTAAGATCGAACGTAGATTCAAGTTGATGTCCGAAAATTCGACTCCAATGCCATTAAGCGTGAAAAATATGAATTTTAACATTCCAACATGACAATTTTAATATCCACCACACCAACCTGATCTCTACCCATGATTTCTCCGAGTACACTAACAATAGTTACTACATACAAAACGAATTAGACTTTGACGTATAACACAAAGCCTGTTAGAAGCGAGACTCATTTGCGTAGGATTTCCGAGTGTTACGTTCAACACGCCCGTAGAATCAACAGCGAAAAAGGACATCGTGACGAAAAAAAAAGCGCGAAGGAAAAAATGAAAAAAAAAAAAAAAGAACGAATGCAAAAGAATGAAAGTAGAACTGGCGCATCAACATGCCATTAGCACACGAGCGCCGTCAACCACCTTTGCCACCGAGCGGACAAGGGTTGGCCTGTAATTATACGCCAACTCTCTGTCTCTCTCTCTCTCTCTCGCTCGCGCGCGTTCTCCACTGCACACTGCCCTGTCATTCGGGAAGCCACCTTTTGTAGAGCTGGCGGTACCTCCGCGATCGTCTATATGCCCTTTGACCTCTCTCTCTCTCTCTTTCCCTCTCTCTCCTTCGCTTTGCACACTCTTCTGGCAGCTCGCGTTCTCCAACACGTCTCTCCCCTTGCAACCAGTCCCAACAGAGTCGCCCTTTCCATCCTTCGACTACTTTTGCACCTCACCAAATAATACGATATCCAGCGGGAGCTCTCTCGCGAATATATATAGAGAGAGAGGCGCCACATGAAAACGGTGCTTCGGTCTCTCGAGTGAGGGGAAAATGAATAAACCAGGTATATATCGAAGCTGCGTGATGATCGGGTTAGACACTTCCTGGCACCTCGATCGCAACCTTTTTCACCCTGTTTCCTCTTTGGCTACGTCGAATCGAAGCCCTCCGCGTCCCCCTTCAGCTCTAACGGCGAGTTCGATTCGACAAACAAAAAGGGAATATCAAATGAACGAGACCCTCCATGACGCTATTTTCACCATCTCGCTACAAGTTCTGTAGCTGTTATCTCCAGTTGCGAAAATACTTCGCTCTCTCTGGTATTAGCTTTGGACTCGCGTTTTACCAGCGGTCTATTCGAAACCTCGTACACACGCTATACACTCAGTTATTCGGTGGCCTCATCATCTCGTTTTCTCTCGCTTTGCTCTACTTGGACGTGTGTGCTTCTCTGTATCCCTGTTTTACACTGTAGACACGAGCCGCCTCTCACTCTCGTCTGTATCATATTAAAAGTGAACTTTTTGCTCTCGAGCATTTCGAATTTTATGTCGACGCGTCACAGGAGGAGTCGCTCTCCGGGTGTTTCGAATGCTCCGAGAATGCGGACCACGGGGTCATCGGAGAAAAACAGGTTAATTAACGCGTTATGTTTGATGTTGTCTCCGTATAAAATATATATATATATATATAAATATGATAAAATATTATTAGCTAATAACTCCGAAGTTTTATCACTCATTTTTTACATATTTATCGTTTATATTGAGTAAATTATTTATTTTACAACTCGAAAGAAGATATTATACTGAACGATTGGAAAATTAACTAAAAGCTATAATTATATTCACTAAGAATAAAAATATTTTTGTACTTTAAAAAAAAAAAAAAAAGAGAGAGATATCACACACAAATTATTCGACCATAACGGTAGAAAGAAAAATCTGCTTTTTCTGACAATTACAAAATGTATTTCGTCTTACTCAGTTACGCTATTAATACACACTCCGTAAATATATGAAGCTTATATTCGCAGCACACAATCGTCGTTCAGAAGTTAAATTAGGTCGTTCAATTATCGAGAAATTGGATTTCGTTTCTTTTCCAAAGCTATATTCAATGCCCTTAATTCTACAAGTGCGAATACATATTCTTCATTATTTTTGCACATACATTAATACTCAAGCATGTCGATAAATATTTGAAGAATGCTCGGTAACGTAAGTTTCGATAAATTCTCGTTAAAGTTTCATTGCGCTGGTTCATTTACCGATGAACTATCCCTTTACCGACTGGTGAGAGTTCACTGACATTGTTCCACTGGATAAGCTCACGTGTATTACAGTCTATATAGTATTATTATAGCTGAATCGATTGTGTATTACCGCGCAGTATCGATACATAGCTCCTGTACAGGTATTCGCTCAGAAGAAGCTCTTGTTTCAACTCACCCAGCACGTAAACCACCCCTTGGATTATCGGATATAGGTAACTCCATCCCCCCCCTCCCCCGCCCTTTGTTCGTCATGTATACATTGGATTATTCTCCATTTCGTTCGTGTCTCACGTCAGAATATTTCATTCCAACGAGATTTATAGGCTAACGCTTTCAATAGATTTAGCCACGATTGGAAATATAAGTCCACAACTTTTTGTATCTCAATTGTTTTTATAAATTTAATTTATCGCATTTTACCATCAATGCGGGAACCATCGAGTATGCCGATTTAAAAAATACAACAAATTTATTAAAATTGGAAAAAAAAAAAATTCAGCAGAAAAAAAACATTTGTGTAATACGTGCTTTTATTTGCTTTTTACAATTCAAAAACAATCAGCTGATATAATGCATCTGGAAATGGTTTGTCATTAAAATATATAAATTACATTTTTTTTTTAAAATCAATACTTCTAATTATTTACATGGATTCATTATTATTATTTGATATTGTTGAAAGTAGTTCTATTTATACTGCGTACGATACGTATTTGTATGTGGTAACTAGATCTCACTGATGATTATCGAGCGAAACGTGGAGAAACTGCTAGCCATATCATTACGAATATCGCGTTCGTATCGCAGCCTCAGTTCGCCGGTCAAGTGCCGTTGCCCGATCCGGAAATGACACGGTGAGAGGAAGCAGCGCGAAAGGTGAAGGGGGGGGGGGGGTCTCCATAAGGCTTTCCCTTCCTTTATACCGCGAGAAGCCGCTTATCGTTAAGCCTAATCCTCATCGAAATCCCTTAAGGTAAATCTCGGAGACAGTATGACGGAGTTGTGTCATGTATAGTTAAAGCATTTCGTGTACTAGAAAATTGAAGAATACTTTGCATAACCCATGGGACCCTTTTAGAGACCTTTTACATCCCCAAATCGGTTATACAGTGTCGAAAAAAAAATAAAATAAAACATAACTGAATATGGAAATTTATTGTCGAAGAAATATTTTTGGTGTACTTTATATTTAGTTCTGAATACTTAAAAAAAAATATCTACAGGTCACTACCGAGTTTTGATGACAAAAAAAAATTGACTCAATTTTTTAATTTCCAGTTGGAAGATTGAATTTAAAAAAATCGAGTTCAAAATGAAACACCCTGGTATTCCTAAAAAGAGAATTGTCCTTGCAAAACCAAATGTGCAATATTTAAAAAAATATTGACATCAATGAACTTAGTTGCTAAAAAAAAAAGATTTCATTGTCTTGTGCTTAGGCAGTAGTAATTTTAGTCACTAAAAAAATTTTCATGTATACAATGATTTTTAGGATGAAGTCCCCTTGAGACGCTTATTTATATTACCATCTAAAACGCGATTTTCTACCAGCAAAAGGTCGTAATAATAAAATCCATCGCATATAGACTAGTTAAATATGAATAAAAATAATAAATTGCACTAACATATTCCAGCTGAATACCGTCGAACCCTGTCGAGTTATTTTCTCAGCCACGAAGCGGCGATGTTTATGAAGACGTTACGTATCTGACGTACAGTCGGCGTTTCCCATCGATCGTTCGGCCTGAAACTTTTGCCTCGTATAGCATGCATATGTATTTCAGGGTGCTCTTGCGATGTGTAATCGATGTTCCGTCCCGCGGCCCATTTGCATGTGTCGGACCAAGGCATAAAAAAAAAAAAAACTTGGAGAAGGTCAAGTTATTTGGGTGGCTGAAAAATGTATCAAGCTTAATCTACAGACGCAATCAAAATGTGTAGCAACGACGTAGTCACGCAGTTAAAAAAAACCATCATTTTTTTTTTCACCACTGTTGTAACACAATAAAACGATTTAATGTCCCAAGGCAATCGACTCAATAGCTCTGTATACAACTGTGAGTCAACTTTGGATTATTATCATCTCGCCACAGGCGCATCGACAAAATATAATCTTACTGTTAAACTGAGCCACGATACATATGACTCTATATATGTGCAGTAGTACATCGGTTGATCGCCACTACCCCAATTGTCCTGATGTTTTTGGCCGGCAACGAGATATCTCTCGTCAGCTCGAAATGGGACAATTGCCGGATTCATCGTGACGTCCCCAATGCCTCGCCATACTCTTCCATCTATATACTATATACCATCCTGCCGCTCGGTTGCTATCTACCCATAGAAATTAACTATTCCATTACAGACTTCAATGATATCGCTTTTATTGCCCCGACGTCGTAGTTTATGAGCTTTCGGCGACGAAACGCCGAGGTGCCGAGGGAAGTTTATCCATAGCATCTCATTTCACGTCCCTCGTCGCTCTTCCAGTCTCGATAGCTCCGCCTATCAAAAATACGTTCAGCCCAACTCACTGCGAGATTCTCGCAATTCCACGTTGTAATTGCTTGTTGTTACGTATTCTTTTTGTTCTACTTTTCAAACATTTCTATTGTGCATTAAATGACAAATGATCTCGCGAACATAACCATTTTTATACGATCCAAACGTGGACTTATTTATCTTTTGTATCTTAATACTCGTGCGATGTGTCGCACACAGTTTTTTTTTTTGCGATCCAAACATCAGACTAATTAATTTGCATAACGTTAAATTAGTCTGCAGTTGACCAAAACGGTTGCGTCAAGCAATCATTGGTTGGGGCAATAAACCAATTGGTTGGATCAACAAAATAGTTGGACAAATCTGTTGGTTGGGCTAACAAATTATTTGAGTTGGTGTCTAATAAATTGGTCGTCACGACCAACTGCCTCATTGGTTTGTTTCTCCAATTTTGCGTCAATAACTGCAACATTTTCTTTTACGATCCAAACGTCAGGCTAATTAATTTGCATCGTTAAATTAGTCTGCAGTTGACCAAAACGGTTGCGTCAACCAATAATTGGTTGGGCCAATAAATTATTTGTTTGATAACCAACAAATTGGTTGTCACGACCAACTGCCTTATTGGCCCAACCAATTTGATATCCCACAGTCTATTTATCCATTTGTTTTTTTTCCGTGTTTATTTCTCAGTAAAAAAATGTTACCATACGCAACGCTCCGATTGCCCCGTGAATTGTATCGAGTGGGTATCAATCAAATTACTGATATCAATACGATGTGCGATCTGTGTAAACCTCTGATGATCCCGCAAGCTGTGTGCTTCCAGCGATCACTAATCGGACGGATGGTCAGTTTAGCCTCTGCACGTGAAACTTGAGCAATGGAAAATCATTTATTTTTCCCAACGACCGTTGCTTTTTCCGTGACGCAGACTTATTGAAAAGATCGCCTCTGTACAGACGTAAAGGGTAAGTCGGCTACAGATGCAATTGGCAGGAAGGAAAATTAATGGAAGAAATCGGTGGGTCATAACTCGGTATACAAGTCAAAGGAACATAAATGCTTTGAAATAAGACGGATGTAAAAAAATAAAAAAAAAAAAACAGAAAATCCAAGCTGTAATTTTTTTTTTTTTTTTAATTTTTCAAGCTGTCGGTTTACTGTTGTATTTGCTCTCGAAGCGTTCGCAACATTACGGAGAATCTAATATACAATACGGCAGATGAAATGCAGATAAATTTCTCGTTGAGCAATCTTATGACCCGATTATTCGTCGATATGTCTAGTCGTTGATTCGCTAACTCTTCGTTAACTCGTGGATTGAGGCAAAAACAAAAAGAGTCCGAACGGCGCATTCGAATGTTCGTGTCGTCTCAGCTTCATTCTGATAAATCAGTGATAGAGTGCAGGTTATTTAAATCGCATTATTGACAACCAAGTTTAAAGAAAATTCCAGATGAAAACAGGTAAATATCCAATACTCAATAAAACGGAGAATATAAAAGAATACAAAACGATAAATATAATTTTACAGACTCGGAGAAATTGTCGAAAAATTCGTATCTTCGCATTCCTCAGCTGTAGCGAATATATAAATTGAAAATAAAATTCCTTTCATTTTTACAGCGATGTATAAAATTTCAAAATACTATCAAACGACAGTTTGACTTCTGCAAGTGATTTATAATTTTTTTTTTTTATATTTAAAGTACAATTCAACTACAGTGTCAATAGACAATAGCAAAAAATGGAGTAATCTTAAAATTTGAACAAAACTGAAAGATAAATCATGCTTGATATATCTTTTGTCAATTGGCAATGTTGTTTCAATATGAAGTTTTAATGCTGTTCAGATGTTGATCCAATAGGAAGGCTAGAACGCTGTTTTATGGTTTCTGACACATCGATATACATACTTAAACATACACAGTGGCTGGAAACGTAGCGCGATCGAATCCATAACTCGCTGTGTCGTAAACTTATGGTATTATGATAGTGCCAGAGATCGATCGGCGTATAGTTCCCACGGCGACACTTTTATCTCGCGAAAATACCATAACTCGAGTGGATGCTGCGAACGGGAAATACACAAGCAACGGTGAATTCGTCATCTCTCCGATATATTCCGATACATTTGATAAATAAGAGCACATTTTTCTAACTTCATTCGAAAAGTAATAAAATTGTAAGAATGCTGGAGCGAAGAAAAGAAAAGATTTCCGTTGCTCGATGAAAACTTGTGGAAACTATAAGTATAGCTTTACGAAAGACGTAACGAATGTGATTCAGCGTGGAAAAAAAAAAATAATAATGTTGGACACTTTTACACAGCAATCTTATCTTTGGAAAATACATGCTTCAACTGCATTTGTATTCGTAGATGGTAATATATTTGTCGTTATACATGAGGCATTCAATACCAATTCAGTTAGACGAAAAAGAAATTCTGCTGGAATATGTCAATTTTTTAATGATCTAGAAAAACATTTTTTTGTTTTTTTTTTTTTTCATAATTAAATGAGTAATTGTGGGATACATTTTATGGCAAAATTAAGGAAAATATTTTATTTTTTTTTGCGGGAAGGACTTTGGATATCGTCACCGGACAAATGACCTCAAATTCTGTAAGTGGTGGTCGAGCTTTCAGTATATTTTTTTTTTTTCATGAGATTTCATGTTCATAAATTATAGCAGTTTGAATTTTTTGTTTTGTTTCAAAGAAATATCCATTTTTAAATGCCCGTATCCATAATTAGAAAATAGAAAAATAATCTTAAAAATGATACAAAAAAAAAGAGAAAAGAAAATGAGTTGACAGAAAACCATAAATATACGTTGTCTCTAGACTCCGGAGCATAAAATGCGTTAGCTCGAGACTACTATAAAATATGGTAGTTTTTTTCAACCGACATGGAAATTTTTTATCACATTCTTCTGTCCGAGTAACGAATAATTTATCTCCCGTGTATAATTTAACGTGTCGTACGTACTGTCTGTTACTTTTTTTAATTTTTTTTTATTTACCTTGAGCGAATTAATATCGATTGCCTGTGCAAATAACAATAGCCCAAGTTTTGGGTTGGTACGAATCTAACCGATAAAGAGACCATCAATCCTAGCATGTGTGGATAAGGGTTAACGCCCGGGATTCCAGCTACGTTCATTCATGCTTATTCCCATTGGGACATTGGAGGAACGAAACAAAAGAGAGCCCACTCGCAGTGGTCAGCATTCCGCCCCCTTTTATCAGCGCTTGATCGACCCTCCTCGGCTAAACAAATGATCGGAAAAAGTTATTTCTTGTATTACTGCAATGCGGGGTTTGATGGGCTGAGTGAGGGGCTGTTCTCTTCTGTTGCAACGCACGAAGAGCACTTAAGCTCTCTGATGTTCGAAATACATACAACACGCTCGAGAGATACGTGGCTTTAACGACGAGAAAAACGAGGGGCGTCTCTTTTCCATCGGACCCTACGTTAATTTCCTTCGAGCCGTAATTTCTAATCTTTCGGCACGTCGGCAATTACGACAGCGCACATCAAGAAATATATAGAGGTTGTGGGGTTCTGTAAAAGGAGCGTTTCCGGCAATGAGTCAGAAATGCAAGGGAGAAAAATGCTAGAGCCCAATGGAACGAAGATGGAATTGGGAGAAGGGATGACGAGTGGTGTACGTGCGTGCAATCGGCATGCACACGCGTGAATAACACCCGACGAGACCTGCTGACTATATACAGTTAGACTGGTAAGCATCAGGAGTCACTGAATTCGTGACTTCGATCCCACAGACGTATATTTATAGGAGAGTGGGTTCGCCCAGTGGCGAGGAAAAAGCGTGTTACCACTATCGAGGGTGTCCTCTCTTCCTTCTTCCTATTTTTTTTCTTTTTTTTTTTTTTTTTTTTTTCTAACCTCTATTGGGGTGTTGCCGTCCCTCAGGAAGCGTGCCAAGGGACGTGACATCCCTAATTAGATTTCCCGCTCGGTTGCCTATCGGTCCTGACAACCAGTACCGCCTCTCATCCGCCGTTCTTCACTTGCACTGAAGTTTGGAAAAGCCATCTGAGCCACTTTACTCTTTGTTCGCGCGATTATTATTTCACGAGAGAAACTAAACCTCGATCTTTATACGAATTATTAATATTTGTCTGGTCGTGTATATGTATATATATATATATATATATGTCGCAGACATTGACCCATATATTAAAGCAACTTTTAAAGTTAACAAGGAAACTTCTGTAATACCCCCGCTTAACTCGAAATTATTCATATATATATATATATATCTCACGTTATGGGAATCGAAAGTTTCCGGTGGTGGAAGAGAGTTTTCCGGTGTTTCTACGAAAGAGAGGCTGACGTGCGTATTTATCTTAGCGTTAAATAATTCGAGGTACCAGAGTGAGAGAGGTATGGAAAATTGGGTCGCACCTGAACGTTTGAAATATAAATATAATTTTTTTAGATAAATCGTTAAAAATTCTCGAATGATCGATCGTTATTGCGTGAATAATGGTCCTTCGTAACCTCAACATTTTGCATTTATTTATGTTGCAAATAAGTAATCGCTGATCAATAAATTATTAGCAACCGACACTTCGTCACGACACGTAAAAAAAAAATTCCGGAAGCTTTGATGAATTTCTTTGTAGAAATATTTCAAGCTCAAGAATTTCGACATTGTAATATAAATTGACACTAATTATTGAACGTCGGTCATTAACCACATTTTCACTTCCGATCAATATAATATTTTTTTTGTTTTTTTTTTTTAATCCACTCAACGATAATCCAAAAATTAAATCCAACGCAGCTTCAACGAAAAATCAGAGAATATTGTACTTTCGTAAGACAACGCTGTTGTGGGGGATTATTAACATTGAAAAATCGACGAGAGCACCTCCAATATTATAACACCTCTCTCGTATCTTCCCGCGAAGTCCCTCGATATTTCTCCGCCGTTGTCTCTCCTTATCCGCGGCTTATTAGCTCGAGTAACCATTATCGATATTGCCGCTAATTCATCCTGCATCGTTGCTTGACGTTTTACGATATTTTCACGATATACTTTCGTATCTCGTCTAATGTACACACACATATATATATATATATATATACTTGATGATTATATATGTACACTAACGTCAGCGTCATCGCCGCAAAAAACGCGGGTAGCTGGTGCAGAAGCGGTTGTAAAATTTTCGTTACCTGTAATTGGGTCAGTGTATAGCAGCTTGGAATGAGCGCTAAAGTTTAACCCTCTATCGTGATGTAGTTTTCGCGTTAGCGGCTTCTCCCTCGATCTTTCACACCAAAACCCATGTATATTCAATACTGTTTGCATATATGGGCCATTCCATGGGAATTTACAGAAGATGAAACCGCGAATCTCTTGAAATCTTCAATATCTTCGTTTTTTCTAGTATTTTTTTTTCATTTTGTTGTTATCACTGAAAAGAATATCTGCGATTTTTGTTAGATTTTTATTTTGACAAGTTCTCGATGTACATTTTTGAAAAATTATACCTTGAATTTAAAAAATATATATTTCAACGAATAATCTGACCAGTTTTGTCATCGTGTAATATAGTTTAACACAAAAATAGCGCAAATATTGATAATGTCGAGGATGTTTATCTGATTTAAAGTAAAAATGATTAAGACTCACTAAATACTTTTAGTCTTCTCAGAAAAATTAACCAATATTCTCTAAAAAATTGTATCGACTTACATTAGAATATTAATTTCTGTACTTTTAGAACAAAAATATATATTTTTTATGTCGAAATCCCGTTTTTGAAATTGAATTTTTCAAAATTCAATTTTCTTTTGAATCAAGAACGACGGAAAATAAAGATCACTGGTGTTTCTTTAACTGATAAAAATGGTATTAAAATAATAATATTAGAAAAATTGAAGAGGCTCGATTTTTTTGTCATCCGTGAATTACCATGGAATGCCCCATATATATATCTTTCAGTATCTATAGCCATCTATACCCATCGTTAGCTGCAATAAAATTCGACTTTATTGCTCCTCGCGTTTATTACGCTTATTCGCCTCCCGGCCGTTCGAGGCCGCCGAGTTTCCCTTTTAATCTACCATAAGATTTCTTGCATCCTGCGGCAAGAAACTACGCGAGGGTTGCGCGCACAAACCACCCACCGAAACCACCCGACTCAGCATTACCGCATAGCTACAGGTCTCCTCTTCGACCTAGTCGATCCCCCTCTCTCTTTCTCTCCTACGTTCTTCAGGATTTTATAGTCGAACGTCGAACTCCACGAACGTGAACTCCGACGATGGATCTTCGTCTCTATCTATATACCACAGGCTCCGTAACGTTTTTACAGCCACCCCTGTTGGTGACTCTGTAAAGCCAGTTCTTCTATAGGAATACCCTTTTTTTTTTTTTTTTTTTTTTTTGCACAAATAATACCCGGGCAGTTTCCATTAATGCTGGAACACATCGTAAAATATTGTGTTTGCTCGTATAAATAACCGCGAAAAAAACACGCCATAGGCCGCGCGACATACCAAACGGGTAAACACTTTGCATTTCCACACGATACTCGCACACACGTCTGATTTGGGTGAGTCGGGATTATACCGTAAAATACATAGCGGTGATTAAATTTTATGTCGATAATGTTTGTGTGAATTATCGAAACCTACAAAATATGTAGTTTATAAACGATTTTACCGAAAATTTCACAAAGTCGTAATTAAATGAAATTGAAAAACTAATGAGAGATTATTATTTCGTTAACGCTACCGATTATTCATTAATCTCGATATAGACACTCGCGATAAAGGACGTGATTTAACGATATTACTTTTATTTCTATTTCAGCAAAAATCAACGTCATTCGGAATACAAGGAATATTTATTTTGCATAGTAATAGTACCGAAATGTTGTTAATAAATAAATGTCAAAAAAGATGTACCATTTTTTTAGGGTATAATTGTCAGGATGCTTTGAAATTGATGAAACTTTGGCGAGCCTCTTCCAAGCGATGTACAGTGAATATTTCCGCACGAATATTGCCATAAATCGGTGAAAAAAAAATTAATTGCCTTTTTTTTTTTTTAGTATTTTTTCGCAAACGAAAAAGCAAAAAAAATTGCTGCTATTTTTCAGCAAATGCTTCACTTTTACTGCTGCTTCAACTATATAACTAATCGCGCAAATAAAAATAAATGATGTAACAATAAAGTCAACCAACACTTTCATAGACTTAATAACGTATATTTTGTTGAAAGCTTAGTGACCAGCTCATCCGCTGCTTGGCGTAAGCAAAAAAAATGTAATTTCATTTCAAACTGGAGTATATAACTCTAAGATCCATGGTCAGTCGATTATATTGGTTCATCAACCGTAGACATTTTTTTAAACGAGGTTACGTTAAATTTTCGCCTAAAAGAGTTTTTGTAAAAGTCGTTGGATGAATTTTTTTTTTTGTCATCGCAAATTTCATCTTATAGAAAATGAAATTTGTTTCCAACAATACTTAATCACTCCTCGATAATTTTCAGACCTTTTCCAACTACAATACATCTATGTTAATCCGAATTATGCTAAACCGAAATCAATTATTCACATCCTGTGAATGTTATTAAAAGCACGTTAAATCGACTCCAGGAAGAAACACATTGGTTTCATTTTTTTTTCTTCTTTTTTTCAGCGGACGTAATTATTCCTCCCTAGCGTCGAGAGACAAGAATGAGCCTTCGTTTTCACATGGTTTCGAAATAATTATATATAAACTGTCAGTATAGTCTATAAAATAATTTATAGAACTTTATGGAACTGTAATAATGAAATAATTTATAGAATAATTTATATTTATATTCTACCTCGAAGCGCTCGTTATGTATTTTTCGTAATTCGATAAAAATACGTTTCGGCTTATTTACAACTTCTGCGAACAATTTTTCTGTTATTGTAAAAATTTCGTAACGTATATTTGACACCGTAAAAAGTATTGTAGTAACTATTCTAAATAGGTGAACACTGCTGAAAAGCCTGCAGCAATCGTTCTAAACACTCGGGATTGTTAACAGTATATAAACGATTGAAAGCTATTGAAAGTCAGCGGCTACCAAGTTGAATCATACGAGTATCGATTTAATAGTCTTGATACAGCAGAAGAGATGGCAAACATTCGTTTTGAATTGAAAAAAAAAATGAAAACGATGGTAAAGTGCAGGGATTTTCATTGAATTGGATATATTGCGCAACCATCAAGGTAGACGCTTGGGAAATATACTATTTACACGGTATTACGTCGAGAGCACACTTTAAAATTCATTCCGCAGTAATAACTGTTAAGCCGCGTCCTGGAATCGGTACGCCTCAATGAATCAACTTTGCTTTTGCTTCTCTGATGATAGCGCGAGAAAGGCTTTAGATTGCTTTCGTGCAAATGTCGGTTTGTTAGTTCGCTCGTGGAAACTGCATCGATGCGGCCGAAGCAACCTCATCGCCATGTTTTACACTCTCGACTTCACCAAGCCAAAAGCATTCGCAAGCTCTTCCTCTCGCTTCTATAAAGCAATGGCGAGTGTGCACCAACTTGCCCTAGAATTCTGATAACCCACTTTCTTGAGCGTTGTTAATCGTTAGCAAAGCTATTAATTTCGTTCGATATTCGAGCTGCTGGTATGTTAGCTCTGCATTCGTTCCTAACACGCAAAGTTTGCGCTACCAACTGGCGTAAACATGAAGGAAAAGCCCGAAATAAATCAATGACAATTTTTATATTAAATTCATAAAATTCTGGGACAGAAAAAAAATTTGAAGTAAAAAAGAGGATTCGTGATATTCCGGATGGAGAACATTTTTGAGCTCCTCAGCAAGCTCTAAATATTAATATATATGGACCTGATTTTTCGAAGCTGACCTTCGCGTTTTGATACAATTTTTAAATGACACTTTTTTTTTACCAAAATCGAAAATTTTTTCTGTCAAGTTTTGTTTGCATAGAACTGAAGGTTATATAAGATTATGAGCAAAATAAAAAAATATATAAATAGAAGAAAAGAATAATTTCGAAGATGATAGTTAAAATAATGTCAACTTTAATAAGAATCGATAGCTACAGATAATTGATAACGTTTTGCCCGATTTTTAATTCAGTGCCTCGCAATTTAAAATTCGCAATGGACGGATTGTCAGAGGAAAATCGGAATACATGTTCTACTTTTTCTCGAAGTTCTAATAATAGGAAGGGTATAATTGATTTTACGTAAATCCATAGAAAAAAAAAAAAAATTGTACCGATATCGAAATTACATTTTCACTGCAAAGGATCCCCAAAAGATTTGTCACAGTCATGCGAGAATATATAGGATCACCAGCCGATTAACCGTTAAAGGAGTAATTAATATCCCTTCAGTTTTAAGTAATCCGAGTCAGTCCTTGGCTCTATGATACGAATTCGTGTAATCTCATGAGTGATTGGGACAGGAGTTCTTGGACGTTCCGATGTTCGTGCAGCGACAGGCGAACAGTGGCCCGGAAGCTGTGCAACGCTTCGTGATGAGGATAAATTCGACAACGACGAGCACCACAGTCGTCCATTCAATTTCATTTGGTGTAATCCGGCTGCCTGGCGATTAATTCTCAGCCACGTTCCCTCGAATTTAACGCTCGGTAACATCAGGAGAGTGGGAAGTGATGGAAAACGAAAAAAGAAATCGGATTTTAGGACAAGCGAGAAACTCGAGTTTTCAACGATAATTCAATAAAATCGACTTTACGAGTCACAAATCCATTTTATCGCGCAACAGCTTTATTTTGTACGAGAAAACTGACTATTTTTTACTTCCTCGCAGAGGAAGCTTTCATTTCGTTAAAACAAAAAAAAAATTGGGTCTGGTTTGAATTTTCTCGAAATTCGATTTCAAACATGGAGAAACGTGATTTAGAAAAAAAATATCTGCAATTCGGTACATATGTGGAACAGCCTGAAACTTTTGTTTTTAATCATTTTACAGCACATGTGCAATAATGTACTATATTTGGTACCAGACAAACACTTTTCTCGACTCTTTTGGTGATTCTGTGTTTGGTGGCATCTCCAGGAAAAAAAAATGCATGAAAACATTACAGAAGCAATGAGCAAAGTTCGACTTTATATTCTTGTTCTTTTTTATTAAAAAAAAAAAAGGAAATAACCAAGAAATTTTTATATTCAATTATATATCCATCATTATTGAAAATTTTGTTCTCTAATAAATCTGCGACACGTTGTAAATTCTTTGCGCATTTTAGAAATTTTCTTAGCAGTATTGCTCTGTCTTCAACATTCGTATTATCGCTGAAGTTCATTGAACTCAAGCTTCCATGTAAATTCATAGATTAATTTTGAATTTTACGCGAGCTTTGGTGAGTACTACGAACGAGAAAATACGTGTTAATCCAAAGGATGAAAATTGTAACGCACTCCTAATACTGACACAGAGGTGCTTGTGACGACAGACAAGCAATATTGGGATGAATATAAAATTAAAAAAAAAAAAATGTAAATAACTTCACGAATGTTACTTTACTCGACAGAATTTCGTTATCCACTGGTTTGCTATATATTCGGTAGCTATCTAATTAATACTGAAAGCGTTGCTGTGTATGACTTTGCCGTGTATGCTGTAACTAGTTGCGTTACGAGAATATATTATTTACCCGTTGGATTCCCGTTACACTCGCACTGTAACTTCATACTGCTGTTCTCCAATATTACACACCAATCGAAAAGTTTGGCATTGCCAACTAACGCTTCGTCTATTCATCGAGATATTAGTTTACGCGAATAAATTTGCCATTGGATTGACAAAGTATTAATTGGATATTACCATCGAGTTTCATATTACAATGAGTTTGGAAGTGTCGCGGGTATTGAGGGTTAATTAGTAATTTGATTACGCAGATTCTGGCAGAGATACGAAAATTAATGATTTTATGGAAAAATACTATTATTTTGGAATGTTCTGTCTGTCAAAAAAACAGAAATTTACAAAAGATTTTGGACAATGTGAATTAAGCTTCGTTGTATTTGAAATAAATACTGTAATATTCCATGTTTATTTGTGAGATTGAGAAAGAAATTTAAAAAATTTATTGATTTGTGGTTAATGTTGGCTTCATTACCACTTTTTCTTGATAAAAAAAAAAATACTGCAACCAATGAAATGGAAAAATATTGACATTTTTCTTTTTTCAATAATGATCATGAAGTATTTGTAGAAAGTCATAAAATTTCACAATATTTTTATTCGAGGAATTTTTTTTTTTTTCTTATAAAGTCACCTAAACCATTTATTTCTTACAGAGCAATTTTGTTTGAAAATGAAAAATTGCTTCTGAAAATTCTAAAGAAATTCTCAAAAATCTCTTGTTACATAAAAAAAAAAAAATGTTCACTGCAACGGCTCGGAGTGGATTCATTGTATCTACTAAATTTTGTTTCTCTATTTTCTTATTCTCGGAAAAAGCTTGAAAAAAATATTGAAGCGAATGCCGACCCACTCTGAAGCATACATTTTTTAAAATCCTGTCCCGAAGCACAGAGCATTCCAATATTTTTTTTTACAAATTCTCCAATTCTGGCTAACAATATATCAGTTTTAAAAAATCGCAACAAAGTCAAATTCATGAAAAAAAAAAAAATCTAAAAAAGCATGTTTTTTTTTTAACTTGAAACAACAATATAAAAAAAATTATGGACCAAGTCGAAATAAATGAGACATAATCAAAATAAAAAACAGAAAAAAAATAAATAAAAAATTATCTACCTTTTATTTTCGTTTACTCAGCTACTTTAAATCCATCATATCCATTTTATGGAGCAAAGCAGCAAAATATTGAATTATACGTTTAGCAGATTGTCCAGTAGATAGAAATACTTGACATCCCTGGTTAATATATTATCGGGTTTTCTCGTCGACTGGATCACATTGCTGATAATTGAATCACACAACTGGTATGGCAGAGGCGAGAGAAGTGTTCTATGGCCTCTTCGAGGCTGGATGAACTCGCCGCATCGACGACGATGCTATAGAACCCACCACTCGAGTTTTCTTCTTCCTCATTGTTGGCCTCAGACCGTCCATGTCGTCGTAGTGGTTGCCGAGAGGTCGTTGGGCTGGGACACGAAGCGCATAGCATTATTCGAATCCCGTGAGGCCGTGCAATCAATGTCTACTCGGGTGCGACTTTCTAAGCCTATATACGGATCCCCATAATTGATCCCTATTTTCCCCAAGATCGAACGGTACAGTACATTTCGTATATAGCGGCTTTACTGTGCAATCACGCCTCTGCTGGCTCTCTATCAATTTTCCTCGTGCACTCCCAACCCTTTCGCTAAAGGAAGAAAAAAAAAAAAAAACAGGAATAAAAAAAAAATAAAAATAACTATTGCCTCTGATGCTACACAGCTGTTCGCGAAACTTCGCGTGCCGTGACTTCTGGTGCTGGGGCCGCAGGAGGGACGCGCGCGTGTATTGGTTCACAGGTATTCGTACACTGTATTTTTTATTTTCATCGGTACGATTCTATTCGCTGGATATATTCTCTTGAATTCTTCTGCATCGTAGGTTCGATTCAGTATAGCATCGGGAATCAAACTCGTGTGGTTTATGCTTATCTATGGCGCATTCCATGATATCTCGGCTGTATTTGGTTTTTTACAAATACATATTGAAAAACAAATGCCAGTTTTAAAAAAAAATTTTTAAACGCTCTGAGATGTAATTTCTTTAAAAAAATAAATCTCAGAACTACGATTTTCGAAAATCTCGAAAGAAGAATAAGGAAATTCGTACCAAGTGTATAGCAAAATTGTCAAAGTTGAAAGATTTTGTAAGAAATATAAATGATTCTTGATAATTTCATTTTTTTTTTTTGGAAAATATTAATCTGTCATTCATACGAAACCTATTGAAATTTTTTTTTTGTAATTGAAAAAAGAAATCTGAGACGTTTGCTTTTTTCCCGACTTTTACAATATTTTTTTTTTTGCCCCGTAAATTTATTTATTATATTCACTGTAGATCCAGCTTGTTTCGAATTTTTACTCTGATTTTCAGCAACGATAACAAAATTATTCATAGGCAGTGTGTGTGCGTGTGTGTGTGTTTGGATAGTAAACAGATTTTTCCCAATACTCTCTCGCTTCACTTTAATTAATCTACTCACTTTGGAGAGTGGCGCCATTACTATTCTCGCTCGAATGCGAAAGTATGTTTTACGGTTGGCAGCGGTTTTGATGTTAATAAGAGAAAAAAAAAAAAAAAAAAAAAAAAAAAAAATCTGATGCATAATAAAGTACGAAATGTCCATATTGATGAATATCCCAGTCGATAATTCGTCCAGCTTTTACGAAGGATAAATTTATACGTCTAGCTATTTTCGGTCTGGGTCACGAAGCCCCTCTCCCCATATTCCAATATCATCCTGCTGGTTCCAGCAAACCTTCTACAGCCGCAAAGAGGCATGTGACTGATCTTAGACTAATCACTCGAAGGCCCACGATTAATCCCTATGGTTCGTCGAGTTGTACTTGCTCACTATTTGTAGCCAATAGTAAATTAGGAAAATAGGCAGTTTCCTAATTTACACTATTCGTCGTTAATATCCTGCATATATGCTAATAATAATAATAATAATGATAATAATAATAACAGCATCTAAAACATCTGGAAAACTGCAGTAAATGGAATAATACCGAGTTAAAGAAATGAAAAAGTTTCTAGCCTCGAGTGATAGAAGAAAATACTCGTCTGCGCAATGATTTGGTTGACTCGAGCTTAAAGGTAATTTCCCACTCTAACCGCTACATGCTTCGAGGATTCAACAGTTTGAGAACGACGGTTAATCAGCGGAGGAATAATATAGTTAAGTGCCTACGTTGGAAAGGCTCATTAGCAGGAGAGAAGCCTTGGCTTGGAGAGCGATTGATTGAACTCTGACTGCGAGTGGTCCTGAGTTCGAGGTTGGTACCCGTTGTGCAAAGCCACACCGGAAACGTGCTCGGCGTCTATACTGGCACATAAATACACAGTAACATGGGCTAGACCACTGTCGGAATCGAGGGAGCGCCCCCGGACACCCGAGGTTCAACTTCAATTATGCAATTATAGCGCTGAAGACGAGTGTGTAACGTGTGGTCCCTCGTGCACGTGTTGAAGTCCACGCGTGCATCGGTGAAAGGCCTTGGCCTTAAGATTCACTGACTCTTCTGTGTACTTTGGTGATATTTTATTAACTCACCGTTCCCACCCGATCCTTCTTCCTCTCTTTCGTTGGCAATACGTGTCTGCATTCAACCCTTGGTACGTGTGTGCCATCCACTCTCGTGTATTATCGCACGAATAAGGGTGACGACGACGACGACGACGACGACGACGACAACGTCTGACCACGCGGCTCGGAAATGAAAATCCCTTTGTTAATGGTGCCCGTCTCTGGTACACGCTCTATATACCTAACGAGATGTATTCATAGGGGCTGCTACTATAATACGAGGATAGTTTCGAGCCCTCGACGTTTGCTACGCATATGTACGTACATCTGTAAGCTATATGTTTGACCTGGTTACGTTGTCACACGAGGGTCCATCTAACAGTCCAGTTTGCGGATGCTTTATTGACAGACAAATTTTGATTTTCTTTTTTTTTTTCTTTTTTATACAAGTTCAGCGAAGTTAAAAAACGTTATTACAGTGCAGAAAGAATTTTAGGCAGCATAAGCAGAAATATTTAAAAACATCGTAATGTTCTTGAGGCTTTTCACACGAAATCGGCCAACCCTGCTTGGAATTCTCGGAGAAAAAGTTCTTTCCTTTTTGCAAGGTGTCTAGAGTCAGTACAAATTATTTCAGATTTTTGTATCCTATATTTCATCTATATTTATATACCAATTTTTTATTTTTGTATGTGTGTGTGTGTGTGTTTTTTTTTCGATTCGCTTTATGTACTTAAAAATCGATACATTGTACAAGCAAAATGTTAAAAAAAATCATTTTACGCTATAATGTTGATAAATTTCGATTTCGCTTAATAAAAAAGCAAGAAATTTGCGGTCATGAACAAAAAAATAGACATTTTTTTGAGAGCTTAAATTTGGTTCACATATGGACTACGATGAAACAAAGTTTAAGCAAAAATTTGAAAATCGGTCGAACGCTTCAAATTTTATGACATTGGTTCCCTCAACAGCTCAAAAAAAAGAAAAAGAAAAAAATAATAATTCAGCTTCTACTGCTTCCGATGTTTCTAATATTTTAATCTTTATTTTATTTTTTCACTTCTTTTGAAACCTCCAAATAAATAGAACTAAATACTATTCAACTCTCACTCAAGACTTAATAATATTTAAACCTCATACAGAATTGTTGAGAATTTTATTTTATTTTATTTTTCAAAGAAAAAACATACGTTTACGCCTGTTTTAAGAAATTATCCTCAAATCAAATTATTTTTTTTAAATGTAGCAAATAATCAGACTACCTTTTAGAGTTGGTACTAATTATTAAAAAAAAATAAATTCTCGTAAAGAACAAGAGAAATCGAGGCTCAAACTCAGATTGCTCGGGCATGGAATGGCCCATATATCTGTTGTACCGATATATGCAATTTGGGGTGATCGTGCTTGGCTCACTGTATCGCATGTTCTGCTCTGTTCTGCGCTAAAGCAGCTTGTCAACTTGGAGGCAAGAGTGCGTGTGTCGAATCTGACTTGTTCGCTGTACCACGCGCTCACCCGCGGTGCGAACGTTAACGTAAGCCACCTGAACTCTCCAGCGAGCCGGATATGTGCATCGCCGAGGCTGCGATAGGGATAATCCGCTAACATCACGCGATAACGTCGTTCATCTCTATCTCTTACTCACTCATACATGATGTCTGAGCCTTTCTCTTCCTCTCTCTCTCTCATTCTCTCTAGCCATCTCATTCGCATCCTGATGTACTTATAGATTCGATTTTACGCTCGCATCATGCAACAATGCAGGTGGTTACTTCAGTGTTACAGAAGTGTATTTCCATTTCGTAAATAATTCTTGAGATTTCTCATGATTTCTGGATTAGTTTCAGACATTCTAGTTGGCTGGAATAATAGAAGTGTGCTTTTCCCTTTATAGATTGTGTTAGATTTTTTTTTTTTTTTTACATTTTCTGACATTTTCTTTCGATTGTCAGTCATAATTTTTTCTATCCGTGCTATCTTCGTGTCTCATTATTTTTGTTCTGGATCAATACAGCACGAAATTTCGAAGGAAAAGTATTTAAATCAACACAGTTGTTGTAAATGATGGGAGATGAGTCATTAATATTTTGCGCAGCTGCATGAATATATCAGATGTCGTTGAAATAAAGAAGTCATTTTTCGTCGAGATATAATGACGATATTAAATGTACGAATACTTTCAATATTAGAAATTAAACAAATCTTTGCATCAGAAATTGTTGCATTATAATAATAATTTATTATATTATTAAATAATTGTACGACATCAGGCTCTCGATATAATTTTATAAAAACCAAATTATACACATTATGTAATTCCAATATTTTCATAGCCTAGAAAGTGTAAATTCGTTTCACGAATTAAGAAATATTTTTGGACAAGAATAGCGAGGAGAATTTTCGTGAAAATAATTAAAAGTGATAAGCGAACAAAAGCAATACAATATGAGCATCTAAATTTCCACCAGCTTATTTGTTTCAACGAAATAAATAATAAATTTAATTGAAACATTGAAATGCCAATATTTTACAGCAAAAATGGCATGATATTCGAAGTAATGTCACGCTGAAGTCTTTTTTTTTTATGAGCATAAATTAATTCTTTTAATTAAATGCATTGATAATAAATGTGAATAATCCCATTAGAATAGCACAAAACGTTATAACGCTCGGATAAATTTAATTATAAATCGTTAATAACGTATTAAAGAGAACGAGAAATCCGCATCTGTGTTATTAAAATATAATTTGTCGAGTGCTTTCATGACGGTCAAAGCAATCAACGCTATCACAGCGATAATGAAGTAGCCGTTCGTAAATTATTCTCAATGCGTAATTCACGAGCTTTAATACGATATTATAGATGAGGCGTTAACAGGATCACGTGCCAGTATCCGGTAGATTTCCGAGTGAGCTTGCCACGCTCTTCACAAGCTCCCTCGTCGGTCTATACGTGATTTTAATTCCGTCATCTCGAAGGTACCTTCGAACGACCTGCAACCGACTCCACCGGTTTCAGGGTTTGAACTTTCTATAATTCAGAATCCGCTTTATTTGCGGCACACACTCGTGAGGAACCTGTCATAACCCTTAGTCGAGCTGTCAGAACGAAACTTCCGAAAGTGGATTAGCTCTGGGATACCAAAATTAGATGCTTTCCAAGGTGCTAATTTAATCATTTTGATGGCCCTTTTACATTAACCATTCGATATCTGGTTCAGCCAATTAAAAAGAAGGAAAAAGTGGCAAAAAAAAAATTTCTCTTCAAATTATACAATTAATAGGGAAATCCATAAAAGCTTCGTACCTTCAAGCGTGAGAGCTGCCTATAGTAGGGCTGTCCTTAAATTTCCATACCGCCTCCCTAATAGGATTAGGACAAGCTAGAAAAGGGGCCAAGCAGCAGAGCCAACTAATTTTCTGAACGTATAACATCGGTATTTCCAGCGAGTGACGAGAACAGCGAATTAGAAAATTCTTTCGTATCCTCTTGAACCGAGCGAATAGAGTGTATAGACGAAAGATACAACCGCAAGAGAGGCGACAGAACCCACTAGCAGCAGATTCATGTTACACCCTCGAATTCCACTCATTTCGGGTTTGCGCCAGCTCGTGCTCATTCCCTCGTAAAGGTTTAACGACTCGGGTGAGAGGGGTGGTTTTACAGTGATCCACGAGAGAACGACGTATATATAGGTATATATATATATATATGTATATGTATATGTATATACAGAACCGCATAGAGTAGGCTTGATGCCCTGCTGCTGATGCTACTTCTGGTACACCGCATGTATGTATGTATGTACCCGACCCTCGTATTACGAGAGAAAATATAACTGAGCAACGATGTACGTTCCTGGTCATGGCTGTGATAAACAGGTATATGCCATTATACCCACTAGCAATGAGGCAATTGCTCTCCGAAGGTAATGTCACGAGATTCACGTGATGCACATCAGATGTGTCAAGAAATTTTCTTCATAATTCGTAAATTTACCTCGTCATAAAGAGAGATTTGTCTTCATGAAAAGTATTTCCTTTTTTTTTTTTCGATATTCTCTTGTCAGGGTACTCAAAATACTCCAAAACATCGAGAGTTGTTGTGATAGAAAAAAAAAAGAAAACTTCAATCGCAATTTCAATGTTTAAGGTGTAATTTTTCGTTGTTCAATTGTAGACGAATTATTAATTACGTTTTTGTTGTCGTCATGAAATTGTAGATTAATTAAATCTCAAGTTGTGCAAATTGTACTCTGTATGCTTGGACTGTAATTTTAGAGTGATGTGCACTCGAATAATAATGCATTTATCAATAAACTAGATTCAACGTAAATTATTTAAGTCAGTGTAAAATTATATAATTTGATCTGCAAACGGTGTGCAACACAACAATCTCTTTTTTAGTCTTTATTTTTTATATGAATTTTTAATTAGATTTTTCGTTGTTCTCGTAATTATAGATCATTAAATGTCAATGTGTGCAAATTAGTTTGTACTCAATATTTTTTAAAACTGTAATTGTTGACTGATTTACACTCGAGTAATAATGCATTTATTAATAAACAAGATTAAATGGTGCAATATAAATTATTTAAAACAGTGTAAAGTTATATAATTTGATCCGCAAGAGGTACAATATGAAAAATCTCTTTCTCTAGTCTTTATGAAAAACTGGAGATTTATTGTCTAGTTGAAGTTATTGCACTGTTCTGATATGCCAGAGTGATATAATATTGAAGAGTTTCTTTCTGTAATTAAATCGTGTTGGAGTCATTCATTCATAAAAGTTTTAAATGTACCGCGAAATAGGTCAAGTTCTTTTCTTCGCAAAAGCGATAAAATGTTGTAAAAAGGATATGCCGGGCAGATAAAAAGAATTTTTAGCCCATTAAAAAAAAAAAAAAGAAGTAAATAAAAATAAAAAAAACAGGAGGCAATATAAACCAAGTAAAAGACCTAATAATAAAATGTTTCCTAGTGATTTGCGGAGAAGTTGAGAAAACTCTCTCCATCCGAGCGATCCGTGAAGGGTCATTTAACTTTTCATTGGAAATTGTTTTATATATACATTATGGAAGCCCCAGAACTGTAAACAAATTATGTATTATCCACGTACTCTGCCTTCGATATTTTGCATAATTCGAATCAACGAAACTCAGATGAATTCATTCGTAATTTATATTCTCAACGTGTATTTCGTTTTGATATCTCGGTCGTTACAAATATTCTGCAACACAAAAAGTTACGAGCAAAGTTCTACTTTTTAACTTTTCACATATTTATTGTTAGCATCTAATGAAAAAAAAAAAGCCTGCAAAGTAGAACCTTGCAAATTGATTCCTCGCAATTTTCTATCTTTGACAAAGCTTTTTTTTTTTTTTTTACAAAGCTACCTCTTTGAGAAAGTATATTGATCAATTTCGGCTTCTTCATAGAGGAAGCTTTCTAAAAAAAAAAATTTATCAAAAAATGTATCAAAGGTAGAAAATTGTGAGGAAGCAATTTTTACGTTACAGGCTTGTTTGAACATGAAGCTGGTTCGTTGGATCTTCCGGTGATCTTTCGATGGGGTCATTTGATCCACAGGACCTCTCGCAATGGGGCCTACGTTTAGTTTCAATTATTTGTAGAGAATGTGTTTATTCGCAAAACAACGAGGACTATAAATGGAACGATAGTGTAATCAAACCGGTACGCTTTAGTCGGCCTTCAAGAGGCTTTCAAGAGGTACGAAGTGATGTAGATATTAACTATATCTGTATATGTACAGACATGTCTGTATCTGCGAATATAACGACACGCGAAGCGTGTTGAAGAGTGTGAAGGGATTCACATCCAGCGGGAAAGGAGAGAAAATTGTCCATGTGGGAAGTCGTACAAAATTGGACAGGGAAACGGGATGAAAACCATCGTGGTTAGTTGTGCATTGGCTATTCCCACATCCGTCTGCCGGGAAAACGCTTCTACTCTTCACTGAGTTTTAGTCTGTGCTACACACTGTACACGTATGTGCAAGTGTAACGGTTATAGTTATTGGCCACTAACCGCTCGGAGATTAGCATTCGCCGTTGGAAATCGTAAACAATGGAAGGAAAGACCTGCTTAAACGTGGACATTTTTTATCTCGAATTTTTTAAATAACGTTTCTTTTTTTTTCTTTTTTTTTTTTTGCAAAAGTAGAAATGCCACTTTTTCGTTAGCTTCTATAATAAAAATAAAAAATGTTGATAATTCATTTCTTGTTATTTTAGTATTCGTTATTTCGACATTTGGAAATATCAATTGTTCTCATTTTTTAGTGATTCGAAATTTTGAAATCCACAACGTTTTGTATAAAAATTTCTGGCGATTTGGATAAATGTTGTCGGTTGAATTCGACGATTTTCTTGCTATTTGCGATTTTTAGCTTTTTAGCTTGACATCTGAAACCTAAATTCGATTAAAAGTGTAGGTCTGATTGACTCCATACTTTTTTCATATGTTCACGGATTTTTTGAATTTACATTTTTCAAAATTTACTTCGCAATTGTTGATCGACAAGGTATTTTACGTTCATGTTTTTATATGCACAAATAAATTTTTCGAAATTTTCACACTCTGATAACTTGACTGTACATCGCTGAAACCCTCTTAAGAAATATCATTTTAATACCATCTTTCTCGCAACATCTGGTACAGATGTAACTGTGCTTTTTTTCCATTGGCCTTAGATAGCCAATCACTGCACTGCATATTTCATGTGCGTGCTTTCACTGATCCCCTGGCCCTCAGCTGCGTGCAGTTGCATTTGTACCGTACTATATATGCAGCAACAAGGGATGCACGCGCGTTTCATGTATTTGATATACATGTGTGTGTATACGGGGCATTCCACACCGATTCGACCTGGGTCTGACTGTCGAACTCTGAAACTTGATTCACGATTTTTCATATATTATTGCTTCAGCTCTAAGAGGCAACCAGAATTTTTATTAGCTTTTTTTTCATCACTTTATATACTTATAATTATTTACAATCAACATATCGGTCGACATTTCAAAATCTGAAGAAAAAAAAAACTAAAATCATGTATCCGTTTTTCAACATTGAAAAAAATTGCGAGAATCGGCCTAATTTGGCTCCAAGCTTAAAAATATTGATATCCGGTTCAGGATTTTTGGGAATTTTTGTCAGATCTTTAAATCACGTCGAACGATATGTTTGTTTTAAATAATGATAAAAAAAATCGAATATAAATTCTAGTTGCCTCTTAGAGTTGCAGAAGAAATATTTTTGAAAAATGTGGATGAAATTCAAGAGATCGAGGATCAGACCCAGGTCGAGTCGGTACGAAATGCCCCGTACATATGTGGTTCACCCTGCAAGCTCGTCCGAGCACACACGCAACCGGAATATTTATGTAATCATTGTCGCCACCGCCGTGTACCACGGCGAGGAAACCTCTCGGCTGAAGAAGCGCACATGAGATAGAAAGCAGAGCCCTTGTGTCATCGCGTGAGCTGCAATTTTCATCGGACGAGTAAACTCATTGACGTACGTTAATGTAACTCCTTCTCTGCAGAGTAACTGCAACGCATTACCGCATTGTGGCTCACTGACGCGTCTGACCGTAGTGGCTACGAAAAGCGAAATTCTCTACTACGAAATCTTCTTCTCTTTTTTGCAAAAATAACTCATTTGATGTATTTTCTCGTTCATCAAATTCGTTGTAAATTTAATGATGAAAAGCGCGTGAACATTTTCTTGTTTTAAAAAAGAGAGAGAAAAAAATAGAAAAATTAAACAGACACACGATTGAAAGAGACGAAATAATCGTGACTTTGTATTTTATTTAAGTAAAAGTGTCTTTCGTCAAAATTCTTCCTTTTTCATTCACGAGTAATTTTTTTTTTTTGTCAATTTTTAAAGAAGATTTTTCTTATTTTTTTTCTTTAAAATAGAAAACAAAACTTAATATAATGAATCTAAAAATTGAGAAGAAGTTTCGTATAGAAAAAAAAAGTAATCACAGGCACATTTATTAATTTCTCTTTCGACATTTAATTTCGCAAAAAAATGTAGAGATGTTTTTTAGAAGTAAATCGTGGTTGAAGGATGTGTTTTTCGTTGTTGCAAAAATTAGTGCTAGAATTATAAAGAAATACGTATTTTCTATCCACGTTTTTTTCATTTCGAAGTGACACTCCTGTCGCATTTCATTCTCTGCTCTGCCTCTCGACTTTTACTCGTCATGTAATTAAAATAATTAAAGAACTTGTACATCCCTCGTGTGCTGTTCTTATCGCTTACGCGCGTACGTCGACTGCCACGTGTTTGTCGGAAAAGCGAAAGAGCCCTAACTCAGAAAGTCAGAGGGTGACCGCGTTCAACTATATTTATGCTCTCATTATCACCCCCGTTTGTACTAATAACTTTAGTGAAATGCTCTTGGCATTCCGTGTATATTTCACTTACATATGCGGGCGATACGCGTAGAAATGGGCTTGGCTGAAATAACCAAGCGCTTGATTAAACAACACTTATGTATCGAGCAAATACTTGGTTATCTAACAATTTACTACCTTGAACTTACCAAAATATTTGGTCGAGTTATATTTAACCAAATACTTCCTTGTTTCGTGAAATGGTACAGAAAATATATATATTTGATTATTCGTTAATGGATATAGCGATCACTGCACTGTTTCGTGAAAAACGAAAATAATTATGGTGGAAGTGAATAATTATTAATGTGAGACAATGTTATTTATCCATCTCATAAATTTTGTCATATCCGAAATATGTCAAGTTAGAATAATGTAAGAACTTCAGCAAAATCGAAGTCGGTTTTAAATGAAAAATAGAAATATAAACAATTTAAATACAATCCACATTTACATTTTTTTTTATTAATAAATAATTTATGAGTAAAGAATAAAAAGATTATTTTCAGTACTTAAAATTGAAGTCATTTTTTTAAAACCTCGAAATCGCTGATATCAAAATAAAAATAAAAATAAAAACATGAGCAATTAAAATACTCTTTTTGCTTAACTGCAACCCATTGTTTTACAGTTTTCACTAAAAACCCACATTTAGTTTTATTATTTTTTTTTATATGATGAGTTTATGACTAGAAAATGAGAGAAGGTCATTTTTCATAATTATTATCGACTTAAATATGCAATTTCAAAATCTAAAAGCAAGAAATTTTGTGGTCACTTTGAACAAATTTATAAAATTGTGTTATTAAATAACATGAGTATTTAGTTGGTTAAAAAGTATCTTTATTCATTGATTATCGCTCTAGTTTTTAATTACAGCAGAAAAAAAATTTCATTTCCTTATTCACTGTATCAGTTCTCTCAGGACTTAAATATTATTTTTTCAGTTAATAAACAGTAGGTCCTTACATCATTATTTGCCATCCACATCGTTCGATACGTTGTCTTTATTTTTATTAAAATTTCGAATAAAATACACATAGAAACTGGCTAGTTTAATTCACGTGTTTTGCCTCATAAGTAATGAATTTATATACACGTAGTCGCGTGTCCTCAAAAGTGCGATTACCTCGTGGTTACTGATATGGACACACCTCATCTGAGAGTCCACATATTCGTAAAAGCAAAGGTGGAAAGCGTCGTCACATTATGAAATGTTCTTCCTTAGTGTATCCACTGGGGTGGGTTCACCTGGCCATATACTAACCAGCGGCTTGACCGAGTACAACATTCCGCATTATATCATACTCGAGAAAATTATTTTCATTTCACATTTTCACTGCTTTGTGGGCTAATGAAATTTTCATGGATGGCTAACCCAAGTTGAGCTTCATTTTCTGCCTCTCTCATTGTTTCGGAATTCACATGATTTTTCACCTTTTTCGTCGACTTTTAATTAGTTAAAAAGTCTCGTTAAACGTTATCTATACAGTATATGATTTAGAGTAAGTATCGAACTTTTTATCATGTGAACTACAGTTTACTTATTGCACATTTTTCGTGCTTTACTTTGCTTCAGACAATATATTAAAAAAAAAAATAATTATTTGACATTTGCAAACGTCTGTGAACTGATATTAGCATGATTTTGATCTTCAGATTTCTCACAATCGAACAATTAAAATATTCGGAATGAATTCTCAATTTTTGCAAATAAGAATCTAGAACAAAAGATAATTTTATCCTATGCTTTACACGTTTGGCAACAACATCGTGACGTCATAAGCCTGTTCGGGTGAACTCGGGGTTTTTCGGCGCGCATTTAAATAGGTAAATTTGCGTGAATCTTAAAAACGCTATAACTTTGAAGATATTGAATATTTTTTGACCAAAAAAAAACCAATTATAAACCTGTACATTCACCATACAATAGTAATATTTTTTTTTCAAATTACGAAAATACCGAATTGGCGCGCTCGATTGTTTTATTTCGCTGAATTCGACCTGCAGTCCATTTTCAATTTTGATACTTTCGATGGTCGGCTTGATGTTCGAGTTAGTTATAGAGAGATACAGAGCTCGACAGAGTGAATAGATCAAACGAGTTAGCGATAATGATCTGTCTTTTGATCTCTTCGGTGTGTCGTTTTCGTACAATTAAGGGTGTTGTGTAACTTTCATGCGCGTGCTCTCTCGTTTGATATAGCCAATGGGCAATTCCCATTGAACTAGGAGGCGCGGATGTGGGCCGAATTATTCAAAGAGAGTCAAAGGCCATCCCTTGTGTATAATAAATAATGACAGTTTAACGAAGGAAGCGCCGCAAAGGAAGATATAATAACGTTAAAACGCGCATAGAGACAGAAGTATAGAGAATTCTAGAATGGCAATAACAAAGGACCTTATTACATTATGGAATATTATCCGGAGACCGACCAACCTTCGTGTCCTCAGGCTCTCCCTTAGCCTTCTATTAACTGCACCGAGCGAATATAACGAGCCGGAAGAAATGCACAGATTATATCAATGCGTATCGAGAAGATGACATGAAAGATACAACGTTCCAATTATTCTGATAATGCTGTGTTTGATTTACCATGTTTGATATTGAGAAAAGGAAAGGCTGCAAACTGAAGTGTCGCAGTCGTTGAGACGTTTAGTTTTCAAGGCTTAATTAATTTTTTTTTTTTTTTTTTTTTTTTTTCACGTGGCATAATCGTCAATTCGGGCTTTAGGATGACCGGAAATATGTGAAGTTATATCTGAATTTACAGACATGTTTGCGAATTTTAGTATTTTTAGACAGAAATAGTGCGAAATGAAGGATTTAGAGCGGTACGACATCTGGTGGTGAATTTTGTACTAGTCCATTGGTTCCGCGTTCTTATTGGTTCTTCAACTTTTGGAGGGGGCAATCTGCGCGCGCATCATTTCTTATTTAATCCGTTTCCATTGTTGCTCTTACTTGAATTCTCAATAATCAAAGGTTAGTAAAATTTTAAATAATTTAATAACTCATTCGCAAATTTAATTTGAACGGATTTTTCGCCTACGTTGTCTTTAAATATCTCAAAAGCGAGTCTCAAAAATCCAAAAATCGAAACCGCAATTACAATTTTCTTTTTGTCGTAAATTTTTGGTAATCTCTGTAATTGGAAATGTAGATTTAAAAAAAAAATGTATTTTCATTTGAAGCCAACATTCGTTTCAATATAAATAGTTACTATTTGATACACGAAGAAAATGGTGGTTTGTGTATGAGACAAAGACTTAAATCCAATTATTACCACCAAGAAGAGTTGCAAGACTTCCTCAAGAAGACTCACAACGTTTTAGACAGGAGAGTAAAACCGGAGATCAGGCTGATATAAAATAATGACAAATAAAATCATTGGAATATCATTTTTATCAAACAGCAAATCTGACGTAATGTTACATATTAATCAATACACGCCTGGAGTTCGATTCGACTGTCAGTCACATGGCGATCCGATTTTTAGTTGTGTACGATTTATTCTGTCAATAACAAACAAATTTTACACAGTATTTTGTATTCAATATTCACATTTTTTGTTATCTCTTCAAAAAAAAAAAAATTCACACGAAAGCAAAATAGCGTCATGAAGATTTCATCGAACAAAAAAGAATTGTTATACTTCAGGTGCACTAAAAAAAATTGGGATAGGAGAAAGTTTTAAAAAAACACTGTTTGTCATTTTTATTACACCACGTACTGGAAAAAAATTCGTTGCGTCTATTAAAATAACATGATAAAGTCGAGAAAAAAAAAGGAACAACAGCAATTGAAGCAATTGCTGAAAATATTATTCAATATATGTGTAAATAGAGCACATATATTATTATACTAAGTGGATGTATAGTGACTTAATATGTTTATGAGTTTCCTGGCGAAACTGTAATTTGCGTACAAACGCGGAGCATCGTCGGTACCAAATTATAGCTCTCATGGCTAAAATGTGATTGGGGCTAAAATCCAATCAGAGCGATCAAATCGATAACTTTGATTATAACTTTGATACGGACGAGAGGCGCGTTGCGACCAAGCCTGTTGCACGTACTCTCGTTGATACCTCCATTCAACCTTTTCAGTACTTTTCCCCTGGATAAACCCCCTCTCATCCCCCCCCCCCCCTCCCCAAACACCCTGTCATGCTTTAATAAATGCAATTACGTGAATTGTTAATAAACCGCAATGTCGATTTTCAGCTGTAGCTACGACAAAACAAAAACTTTAATACGCGTATAGTGAGAATCTGGATGTATTGGATTTACACTTTAAAAACAAAAATCAGTTTGCCAAAAGATGGTGTTGATGATTTTTTAGTGTTAAATTCGTAGAAGTTAATTTTTCGAATTTTTAAAATACATAATAAAAGTATGAATATAGTTCACCAATGTTGAATTTCATTCAACTAATTTCTATTGAAGTGTGTTGACATTTTTGGGGTTGTATAGAAAATGACAATAGCTGTTTTTGAGCAAATAAATTTGTGATCATTATTACAAATTTCACAAATACAATTCAATATTAGTACCAATAATTCAACTGATTGAAATAGTTTTTTATTTTACAAAAATGTAAAACTAAAATAAAAAAAAAAATCTAATTTTCAATTTCATCGTATTTTTATAGTGTTCATTTTTTTTCAGTAAATTTGTAATCATTAATCAAATGTCACGAATATAAATCAACGTCAAAATTCTGAATTTTTTTCTTTTTTTTAATATGTTTTAACTTTCAAATAAAGTATCGATAACTCCACTAATCGAAAGTAAGTTTTAAGATTTAAAAAAAAATGTCGAACTAATTAATAACTAGTTATTCAATTAATCCATCCCATTAATATTATTAATATAATTTCAATTAATTCAACCTTCACATTAATCATCAATGCATTTCATTTCCTATTCTCTATTATTTATTCTCGATGACAAAAATTATTCGAGACATTTAATGAGATATTTAAAAAAATCTCACAATTCTAACTCGACGAGAATTTATGCTCAGATGCTCAAAATCAATGTTTGCATTAATTACAACTGTCAGTAAAATGCGTAGTAAATTCTTTCAGTTACACGCTGTATTCAAAGCTTTGGGCGACTCGAGTCCAAACACCCCCGAAGCTCTGGAATCGTTCTGTTGGAGAGAGAATAAATATAGAGAAACACGTGCATAGAGTTGGAAACAGTGATTTTTGCTCGCGCCTCCTTCCCTCGGGGCCCCTTTATATTCACGTCCATCAATCGGCCGCTACATTCATTTTCAATCTTTCGATACATCCGAATTCACAATTTACTCTCGTTTCTCGATGACGCAACTGGAGCATTCAATGAGATATTTTAAAGCATTGTGGCGAAACGTCGTTTATTTCAACGTCATTCTAAAGCTTTGCCAATTACTCGATGCGAAGAGTGCCACCGGATCGACGATCGTATGTATATTGCTCCGTACGACAATGCGTCAATCACTGTGACAGTGTAATTAGTTAAGTACGTTCAAAGAGGCCGAGAACAATTTTTGCACGAAAATTTTCGATGGTATATTTATTCGACCGATGATATCGTAATATATCTTTTAAGCTCTTTGACGGGGCAACGAAATGAAAAAAAAAAAAAAAGAAAAAAAAAGAACTTTCAATCTATGAATGCAAGCTTTAATCCACTGTTCCAATCTGTTCGGATATTTATTCATTAAATATGTAGTTTAACGACGGCGTTTTGATGAACGCATCCACGTGTGTCGATAATCGACGAGACGTTTCACTAGCTCACTCCCCGATAATCCGAAAATTTTATAGTATTGCGCTCTAAAAATAGGAGGAAAAGCTTTTATTTCGCGAAGAATAACTGGCGAATGTATTTTTCAGAACTGATTTATTCATCTGTGTTATCATAGTACTATTTTACATGCACAATTTTTTTTTAATTTTTATTTTTATTCTTTCAATATTTTAATATTCATGTTTTTGTAATATTCATGTTTTCATATTCTCTTCAGTCTGTTAACTATCACTCAAACGTGCTTCCTTCAAGGCAAAGATGAAAAAAAATGCATTTTATATAACGCGAATAGCATCACAGAGGAAATGAAATAATTAAGAGAATTTATTATTAGTCTAAAAAGAAATGTGTAAATATATGATTTTATTTCGAATATTCTTAAGTGATTTTTTTTTTTTTTCAACGGTTCTTAAAGCCAAATTATAGAATAATTTATAAGATGTGAAAATAAAGTTGGTATCGGAGACATGGATCTCTTAAAGTTAATAAAAAGAAAATCGCTCCAATTCTCCAACTTAGCGGAGGCCAATCAAATGATTAGTTGTCTCTGGATCACCTGAGAGTGTAAAACCCTTAAGTCTGGTTTGTCAAGTTACATAAAAAATCCTTCGAGTTGTCTCATAGCGATAGAATTATTTCAATTTTTTTCCTTTTAAAAAGAATTTTTGTTTACTGATTCGACCCCCTTAAACAAAAATCATCGTTTTCGTAATTAAAATACAAAATTTGAATTAAATAAAAAAAAAAAGTAACGACAACAAAATATTGGTATTATTATCAAAAATTCGAAAGGAAAAATAATGCTCCAATCATTAAATAAGAAAGTTCATTAATAAAATAATTAAGGAAAAAATTAAATTTATTTCAAACGAATGAATGAAAATTAAGAAAAGATTCCCCATGACTTCAGTAATGATTCTTCGCAAATATCGAATTAAGAAATATTCTCTTTTTCATGAGATACTTTACCATCAAAATGAGTACTTAAGGCCGAATGAAATTTTATCGTAACCACGATAAAGCTCAACAATTAGGCTGATAATCAAATTAATTTATACAAAGCTAATTACGTCATTAGTTAGTTAAAAAAAAAAAAAACGTATTGACGTTACAACACTGCAGCGAGGTTGGAAAAATTAACATTAATTCACTACGCGGAATTCTATTTTTCTCCCAGGCAATTTGCCAAGAGTACGCTCGCCAATGGGGAAACCATCTCGTTTTTCTCGTTAAGTTTTCCTTGAAAATTCAGTTTACTAATTAACTGTCCGATGCTTGACGACCCTACAACGGGCCAGTTGTATCGACGTACAGTCCGGGAGTAGTTGTATACGGCTGTATACGTACTACGTCGCGCATATTATACGATGTACTACCGGACGATCGTAACACGGTCGTTCGTCGGACGCTCGATCGTAAACCTCGCGTCGAACTACCACGTCGTTAGCATTGTACACCCTGTACCTTCATGCCTCGTGTACTCATCGTTCTTCCTTCGTCCGGCTGGTCCGTATGGAAGCGAGCTTGTATGTACTGACTCACGTCGACTCGCAAGCATCATGGCTAACCTCGTCATTTCAACCGGGAAATTAATGCGCGAAATCGGATAGTAGAAGCCTGGACCTGTATACAGAGGAACCGTCTCCCCTCGAGCAGTTGTCAGAGCAATCGTGATATAAATCACCGACTATCGCGATGCTTTACATTAAACACCGTGACAACAATAATCCCCGAGAGGCCAGGTTGTAAAAAAAAAAAAAGAACTTTTGAATTTCGTATTAATGAAATGTGAAGACATAGTAATGTATTTTCATTCCTCGTAGGGGTGGTTTTGTAAAGAAAAAAAAGAAAAAAGAAAAAAGCTTTGTCAAAGGATACGAAATAATGAGGAAGCAATTTGCACGGGATTCTACATTTTTTTTTTTGGTATATCGTTGATCCGCTGATTTGCACAAATATCGTAACGAATCCATCGATAAACTAGCGTATGTAATATTTGCACAAGTGTGCAAAGTAGAAATTTATAAATTGCTTCCTCATTATTCCTTCCTACTTTGATAAAGCTTCCTCCATAAGGAAGCCAACATTGATCAAGATACTTTCTCATAGAGGTAACTTTGTCAAAGTCAGAAAATAATGAGGTAGCAACTTGCAAGGTTCTACATTGGAGGCTTGTTTTGTTACCTACAACGCTCTATTTTTACCACAACCGCCCGGGGACATCAGCTGCTGTGGGATTATATTAGCCTCTCTGGATCTTTAACTGCTCTGGGATATTAGTCATTCTGGATCTTAAGACTATTCCGGGTCCTTAGCCACTTCGGACCTTAATCCACTCCGGGTCGTTACCCACGTCGGTTCTTTAACCACTCCTGGCTCTTTATAGGCGCGTGTCGGGTCTTCAATCACTCTGGCTCTTTTGGTCTCTCCGGACCTTCAACCACTCTGAGCTTCTAGTCGCTCCGAGTATTTGGCCAATTTCGATCCTTGATTACTCCGGATATTTAGCCGTTCTGGGTGTTTACGCGCGTCGGGTCTTCGATCATTCAGCCTCTTTTGTCCCTCCGGATCTTCAAACACACTGAGATTTTAGTCATTCCGGGTATTTAGCCAATTTGGATCCTAGATTACACCGAATACTCAGCCACTCTGGGTCTTTAGGGACGTCGAGTCTTCAGTCACCCAGATTTTTTTCACTCTCGGGATCTTCATCCGCTCTGAGTTTTTAGTCACTCCGAGTATTTGGCCAATTTGGATCGTTGATTACTCCGGATACTTAGCCACTCTGGGTCATTAGGCGCGTCGAGTCTTCAGTCACTCCGGAGATGTATCCAATTTGGATCCTTGATTACGCCGGGAGTTTGGCCTCTCTGGTTCTTTAACCCACCCCTGATTTCCAACCACTCCACGTCTTTAGTTCCTCGCTCGGATTCTTCAGCAACCCCTTGTCAAATCTGTGTTTTGAATTCAAACTTGGGACATTAAAAATTTTACCATAATACTTCAAGTGTAAATAAAAATTCAATTGCATTAGAAATGCTTTTCTTTTAAATATACTTTTTCTGCTGTTAAATAGCAAAAAAAAAAAAAAAAAAATTGCACGCAGAGACAATGTATTCCTATCGTATGATATTTCAATTTTCGACGCCGTAAATTGCTCTCCGTTTAATATGGGATATTTAACGGATAATTTAGTATTACAAATGCATTCTCATAAATTACATCGATGCTCGAGGTGTCGATGAAAAAGCTCGAAACTTGTATCTGTCATCGCGTTTTACATTATGTGTTGGCTTTGAGTGTCATAAATAAAACGCCGTGCTCCTCTGTTTCTCGTGTTCTGCATTCGCGAGAGTTATTCAACATCCCTGATACATACGTTACATTGCGGTCTCCGTGATGCTAACGCCCAGGAAAATACGAGAGACAAGTACCGTGGATAACTGATTCCCCGGCGGCCATCTCCTCCTGGCGTTGTGTCATTTATATGCTGCAGATTTAGCGAATGAATTTTTTAAAACATCCGCTGAACGAATAAACGAGATACACCATATTCAGACAGGCTCCAATAAAACTCAAAACAGCGCTATAATTATTGTTTTCTTTTTATCGCGAATATTGTATTTTTATAGAAAAAAAAAAAAATATCAATATTTCCTTTTCACAGCCAATCTACATGAAGGAAAATCGGCTGTATTTTTTTCCATCAATTCGACACAAATAAAATTATGCACTATTTTTCTAAAAAAAACTGGCAACAGGCAAAAAATAATCTGCTTTTTTTTTTCATCGATAAAAATAATTTCAAAATAATATCCCACGTCAGACTGAACGTCACGCGGGTCTGATAATGAAGGAGAAAAAATAATTTAAACATTGTTTTGTTTTGTTTTTTTAATAAAATGGAAATCCTTCTACAATTTTTAGTATTTATTGCAGAGACACGACAATGTAACAGACGTCACTTTTAATAATAAAATAATTTTTATTCCTCTGTTTTTTTTATGTATTATTCCGCTAGAGATATTAAAAAGAATAAACATTTTTTCTTTAAATGTTGCATTAAACATTGTTATTAAATTTAATAGTTTACCCGGAATGTTGAATCATCGCTCTATAGAAAAAAAAAAAAAATTCTCATAGCTCGTCCTCCATAAAATAGAGGAATATTAACAAACATTGCTTTTTGTATTTTTTCACAATAATTTTCCTGGTCATCGGAAAAGAGGAAAGAATTTAGGTGTGCCTCGTATACAGACACTTTATTATATTCTATACAGTGTATATCTATATAATGGACGCAACGAAACGATGAACGCACCGATCACGGCCCCATTTCCTTTTATTTATTTTTCACTTTCACCCTCATTCCGTGCGGAGAGCATCGATATATACCACCGCCGTTCCCAGAGCATTTTCCATCAATCGATCAGTTGCACAATGGAAAAATCGTTAGTCGATATACCTCACTATTTTTTTTTTTTAATTCTATTTTTCTTTCATTATTGTCGCGTTAATATATATTATTTATACGTCAGATCGGGCTCGATGTATAGCAGCAGCAGCAGCAGCAGCTTTTATCGACCCTTCAACAATGTTTGCCCACTTTACTTTTGTCCATTTCGCCAAACAAATTTTTATTTCGTATGTACGATATACGAAATGGACAGAAGTAAAGTAGGACATTGTAGTTTTTTTTTCACAACAAAGCTTCCTCTAAGCAAAGCAAGTGTAATAAATAAAAAAACCTATGGGTTTCTAGGATTTAATTATTGACTTTAGCAGAACCTAAAGAACGTATGGAAATTTTAAGATCCACTCTTTTGCTTTAAAACTATTAATAGGATCTTAAAACCCCAAAGGTTCTTTAGATTACTTTAGGCTCTCTTCTTTCTGATTAAAAAAAAAGGCAATACATTATTTTTAAAAATAATTGTCTTTAAAACTGCGTTTAATAAAACAACGTCGTCTAATTCGTATCTTTCATCGTTTTTGTTACAGTAAGCGGAACGAGATTGAGGCATTCGAGGCACTTGGACGCGAGATCACAATTCTTGACCGAGACGGAATTAGTGGTGAGTGGTTTTCGATTCTTTTTATCTTACAGCCGGGCCTTGATTCAATTCCCGTCGCGGTGCTTCTTCTTCCACTTCGACTTCTTCTTCTTCTTCTTCATCTATATACTAGACGCGCGAAACGTTGTCGTTTCGAGAGTGGTTTACTTCTCTACATGCAAGCTATATAACATAAGCTATACATGCAGTCAGAGATGCACGAATGCACTTGCACTCGGGTTTCCACTTGCATTGCTGCTATACCGAGCTCCGAGGCTGACACACGGTGGCTGGTGGGTTGCAGGTAATGGAATTGTCTGCGATTTCCTCCATTCTCTTAAATATTTATCTAACCCCAGGTATAACCGTGAAAGTCGCGGTTGTGTTGTCGACGCTTCAGACGGAAACACGACAGTCCCATCGGTATATATGTAGTCCTTGGTGTGCGATGTATACATTGTTTGCTGTCTATATGGGATATTTCACGTTTGATTAATTCTCAACTGATTTCACATTTTTCTTTATACCTTCGGCTTACGACAGACAGACAGAGAGAATATATCGGTTATTTTAAAAAATCTGCATAGTAGGACTTTGCTTTCTTGCAGTGAGTACAGAAATAGAAGGACATGGATTCTAAATTTCGCCGACTATAGTATTTTTAAGTACAACGAATAATAGTTTTTTTAAATATATTTTCATGATCACAGATTCAAAATTTATTCATCATTTTTAGCTTCGTTGCTGATGTTGGATTTATCAATATTTTTGAATAACGAGAGAAATGGGATGGAGAGAAAATTTTTAAAGACTGGGAAGAAGATATTCGCTGGAAGACTCAAAATGCTTGATTTAAATAATTTTGAAAAATGTTTAGAAATGTAAATATTATACTGCTACTGATAATGATTTAATATTCGGTGTGCTATTTTTGATCACTTATTCTGACGATTCTGCAGAAACGTCAAAGTGAAAATGTTAAAAGAAGTATGTAAAAAAAAAGGCGATCAAAACATATTTTAAAAAATGTATTAAACTATAATTTGCATATAAATTATTTATGATACCCCATTCAACTTTTCACTATAGGATATAATTGAAGTCAAAAAGTACATTTCATATAAATAGTTGTCCAGGAATACTTCAGTATTCTTGGTCAACCGAGTCAACATTTTTCATCCTTAATATTTCCAATTAGTTCCAATATTTTTGATACTCTTATACCTGCTGAAAGAATTTTTAATAGTCCTCATTTTTTACCCATCAGATTTTCGCAAATACCGCTTCGATAAACTAATATTATATAAACTATTTAAACAATTCTGGAAATTAGAACCCTGCAAATTGCTACCTCATTATTCTCATTACCTTCGATAAAGCTTCCTCTACGGAGAAAGCCAATATATTGATCAGGATATACTTTCTCACAGAGGTGGCTTCGTCAAAGACCTGCAAAATAAACAGCAAGCAATTTTCAATGTTCTAATTAGCAGACGTTTTTTTTTTTTTTTCAAATGGTGTCGAATTATAACGAAGATTCATAGCTTTTCTTGAGTTTGAAAATGTTGACCAATTGCTTTGGCGTGGAATGTCTCGTACCCGAGAATACAAGGGTTGGCCGTGAGGGGGATGCATACCAGGATGAGGTCGAGTACGGGACTAGGTCGGACTCCCCGTCCGCTTCCAATGTTGGAATGGTGTTTGGTGGGCGAGGCCTTTAAACGTCAATGAATAATTTCGGCTTGCCTCAACTCCGCGCGCCCGCAGAGTTGAGGCGCACACTCGACATTGGAGCACCCTCTCGACTCTCCCCCGCCGGTAACCCCCCTTCTTCCATATATATATATATATATATATATATATATGTACACCTCACGTTTCAGCGTTTCGAGACCAATTGTACCGAGATATATTTTTTTTTTTTTTCGAAAAGCCTTCGTGAATTATTTTTCGCGCTACTCCGTCACTATACCGAAGACGTGGGAGGGTTTCCGCGCGCGATAGTTCCACTCTCTCTCTCTCTCTCTCTCTCTCTCTCTCTCTCTCTCTCTCTCTCTCTCGTTGAGCACTTGCGGCAATCATTCCGCTATACTGAGCGTCTGTTTCACCGCATAAGTTGCACGAAATTCACATTCGGTCTACCGATTGAACTTCACAGAACGCTCTCGAGAAATGTACAATCTATTTCTAGTACGCCTACTAAACTAGTGTTAAAAGTGCTTGAAAAATTTCAGTACGATTTTTTTCTTTTTTTTTTTTTTGCAAGTTCTTATTCACAGACTGGTGAAATTTTATTATACCCGTTTGGGAACAAAAATTAACCGAGAAAAGAAGTACTGTAATTTTTGAGTAGTTTTTTTTTTTTTTTTTTTTTTTTAGCAGTTCAGACATAGCGTACATTTTTTGCGAATTATAATTTCTACCTATTTACCCGATACTGTGAAGAGGTAATGAATACAAGTTGAATGGAGGTTGAAAACTTTTTGCGAAAAATATGGTAAATATAAATTTTCAAATAAAAATGTATGATTTCATCATTTCATGTTAGAAAAAAAGTCTAGAAAGTAGAATCATATACTCGTTGCTTCAACATTAATTTCGCCAGGAACAAAAAAATTAATTTATTATTTGCGTACAACAAAAATTGGCTGCGAAATATCTGCATGATCCGTCAAACCTTTTTGTTTTTTTTTATGTTTACAATTTTATACTTTCACGCACGGAAACACCGGACCATTTTTTGAAACCATTTTTTTTTTTAGGCGTTTCAGAAAATTTTAATTATCTCGATACATTTTTTTGACATGGTCAATATTGTCTCATTGTCAATTGGTTAAACTCCAAATATTTTGATAAAAGTTATTTTTCTCAGGAGTGAACAACGTGAATTTTTTTTTCTGAATGAAAAAAAAAATAAATAAAATCGAGCCAAAGTTTCGTGTATTAAAATGTGAAATGTTTAACGTTAAAATTATTATTATTCACGTGTATTCGTTCCGCTATCGCGTTTCTTGATAATCAATTAATATACAGGCCCCATTGAAACATTATCATATTTCTATATCGCGTTACTTTAAAAAATGATGAAACAATTCAATATCAGAAAGTAATGTCGATGACATGAGCTACGTAAAGGCTGCAAAATCGAATTACTCGTAGCTTCCTCATTATTTTTCATCTTTTACAAAGTTCCCTGTATGTCAATCAATTTTGCCTTCCTCATACAGGAAATAATAATTCTCATTTAATTATTATTTTCGGCCATTTGGAATGAAATGTTTAAAAAATAATTTATACATTTTATGCGTAAACTGACATATATATTAATAAAAGTACTGTAATATTAACTTTGCAATTGTATATTAAATTTAATAGACAGACACTTCCGACAAAAGTTTATCAAATTTCCCGACCTTTTTTTTTTACACTGCAATTATTAGTCAATTTCGTGTGTTCGACGAATTACGAATTTTTTTTTAATCCACAACCTTAAAACCTTATAATGAATTTTGGCCAAATCGAATTTTTCATCAATAAACAAAAAATCCTATAAAATTTTTGTAACATTTTTTATTAACTTCAACATGACAAACGCATTGTGGACCGCTCAACTTACATGTTAAATTTCAGGTGGAGAATTGGACCGTTCTCGAGTTAAAAGATTTAGTGAAAAATATGTACATTTTAAACAAGATGTCATAATATTAAAACCACTCTGTCGATCCCAGTTAAATACTAACTAACTTTACTACTAACTATATATTCTATAAAAATTTTAGTTCGACAGTTTGAAGTTTCTTCAAGTTAGTGTCTTTACGTCCCTTTGCATAAAAACAGAAAAATCAAATTGTAATAAAATTTTTACGAGATTACCAATTCGAATTTAATTCGCAGCGATGAAAGTGTTAGCAAAGGCTTTTCTTTAGCGTGCCAAATTTTAGTCAAATTTTCGTTCTCAAATTATAGGAGACTTAATTTTTCTTTTTCAAATTACAAAAAAAAGAAGAAAAAAAAAAACAATGTTTCACAAAAGTAAAACTTACTTTATGAGGAGGCAAAATGAACGAAAATATATTCCGCCGGAGAGCAGAAATACTCATTAACAGTGTATTGTTCATTGATTCCATCGTATGACCTCCTACTGTATAGGAATGTTAATAGCTCGAGAATATCGAGGATTTGTCGAGACGACCGCAGCAATTAGCCCGAGCGCGCGCGGCTACCCACTCGTTGGTTATCACGACGTCGCGAATTAACTCTCTTGAAACTCCGTTCTTTCATTCTCATTCGTTGCGACGATGGACAATCTATTTTTTTTTTTTTTTTTTTTTTTTTTTTTTTTCTTTTATTCAACGGCTCTCCAATTATCGATAATTACCTACCTATAAAAAAAAGGAAGTGAAATATTGAAAAAAAAAAAAATGTATACTTAGGTTGCTGCCGAATATTAGTAAAAAAAAAAAAAAATGATGTGCAATTCTTGATGTGTTTGATACAATTTACATTTAATTGAATTTGAAATTGAATAGTTTTATCATCGTGTTGATTACATTCATTTCGGTTCGTTTATCGCCATTGGCCATACGCGATACGCTCAAATGAATATTCGTAGCACGCAACTTTGGCTGCAGGGCTTATAAATAATATTAATGTCCCACGAGTGAAGGCATTCGTGTGAAACGAAAGCGGTTAAATGCAAAAGCGATATTCCACGATATGAAGCACTCAAATGCGGAGAGTAACGCGAAATATAAAAGTAGTAAAAGGTAGTCGACTCGAACGTAATTTTTGTCGCGATAAAGTAACATTTTTTTTTTTTTTTTTGAACGACGACTATAAGTTTCATGACTCCTTAATCGCAGTTTTCTAATGTACAATCTTTTTTCATTTTTCCACAGGCCCAACATGACGATAATCACAATCACAAACCAGTGTTTTCCAATTGTTCGAATTACGCGCCCGAAGTGAACGAGGAAGAACCTGCTGGCACTGTCGTAATTCAAGTTCGAGCTGAAGATCGTGATTTACCCGAGGAAGGAGGTAAAATAAATTGCCACTAAGCGAACTGTACATAATTTTGATTTCTAAGAAAATTTATTGTTTTCTTAAGAAATAAAAATTTCATTACATTTTAATAAAATAAAGTAATTGCAATATTGATCAATCTTTATTTAATGAATATGCACATTTTTTTTGTAGTGTTCACAAAAATCTGCATTGAAGTAAAAATATAATTATCACATAAAAATGTTGAATGAAAAAAAAAATGTAATATTTTTGTCAAATTAAACGCATAGGCACATTTAAATAAATTAATTTTTTTATACTTAAATTTAACTTTTGTAATATTTTTTATCGCTTTCTTAAATTTGCCAATTAAATCATGAATATTTTTATTAGAAAACTGGGATTTCTTGACATGAGAATGCATGTTTTGCCTTTTTCTGTATGCAAGACAATCAATTTTTTCAAAATTCAAATTGCAATTAAAATCACGAGAAAAAACGAAAAAAAAAAATTAGTTAATATGAATGTTTCACGAAGCAATCTAAACACATTACAGATTCAATTTAAAAAATTGATAATTCTCTTAGCAATACAAATTTCATTCAACAAAATAAAGTAATTGCAATATTAATCAATCTTTATTTTATAAATATGTACATTTTTTTATCATTCACAAAAACGTATCAATAAAGTTAGGAATTTAAAAAAAAAGTGCTGAAGTCAAACATCATTTTTATGTTTTTTTTTGTTGGTCAATTATATAAACGGTAATATATAACTAAAAATCAGCAAGAAAATGTAACTATTTATTTAAATAGTTAAAAAAAAATACTTCGTACGTATCGCATTTTACAAGTAATTAAAAGTTATTGAACGATCCGTGTGTTTAATTTACCCACAAAATCGTTATTTATTTTATGAAGAACTTTATTTTATTTATATCTCAAGTATTTAATAGCGCGAAAAATATAATTCAAAGTTTCATCGATCAATTAAGACTATAATTTTAAATATATTATTTCAGGAACCATAACATACAGTTTCGTAACTGCTCCCGGTGAGAAGCTCAAATTCGAGATCAATAACAAAACTGGGTTGATAAAAACAACTCAGGTTCTGGACAGAGACGAACCAGCACGGGAGAAAGAGGCGTATCTGACGATTTTGGCGACGGACAATGGCAGGCCGCAGCTCGACGATGTCTGCACCTTCAAAGTTACCATCAAAGACGTCAACGACAATGCTCCAGTCTTTGACAAAGTGGTGAGCACCTCCAACAGCCCTTTTATCCATACTATTATATTACTATTAATCCTTTGAAGACTCTTTTTTTAGCCATTTCACGTCAAGTCTAGCGAACCATTTTTACATGGCTCCCCTCGATGGACAATTTTATTTTACGTTTAACAATTATTATTCCTGAATTTTTTTTCATCAAGAAAAAAATAATTTCTTTTTTATCAATTTTTGCTGGTCATGTAAAGAATTCACTGGCCTAAATATTTTGGTACCATTATTTTCTTAAACTTAAAATTCGAGAAAATGGAATTGCTACAAATAATTATTATATTGCAAACTACTTACACACTAAGAGATTTCGGTAAAATCGGAGTTCCAAATTTTGGAGTAAAAAAATCCTGTTGTGTTAATTTTAAAATAATATTTTTTGAGAATCAGGGATTCTTTCTGTTCAGTTTGTAAAGTAACACGAAGATTGTGTGAATATAATATATTTTTATACATTAAATTTAAAGTGAAACAGAAAATGATGTAAATTTGTCGAATTTAGAAAATGAAATGTGTAAAATTAGCAACAATAATTCTGTTAAACAGAAGTGTAATAATAATTCTGTAAAAAAGCATATTACACATTTTTTAAATGAAACTATGACACATAATGAAAATACACAATTTTTAGCACATTGTGTAATTTTTTGGTAAATCTAGAAATCGACAGAAAAAAAATTGTCTTAAATTAGAAAAAAAAAAAATGTTTCTGTGAACGTCTGTGGACACAGTATTACTATTAAAACATCTCAGAGTTTTCGATTCAGTTTTTACTGTGTATCGCAGGTAATATTTTCTATGACTTTTTTTACTCTTAAAAAAAACGGCAACACGCTTTTTTCTCCCCATTTTGTTCGACCTTTTCGTGCTCAATCAATATCTTCTTTACCGGCAAAAGTTGGTCTTCAAAGGCTCTGACTTAAATTTTCACATCCATCAATCACGTCCAACAATGACAACACAAATGAATAATAAATTCGTGAAGCATAAAACCATACCCATCATATGCGACTAACACAATACTATGTTTCGATATTTTTCTTTTTTTGTTCCCTGAAATTAGGTCTTTCGTGGACACACGTGGAAGGTTGGTTTCGTATAATCGAGTGTGAAAGATTTTAACGTGTTTATGTCGATGTTTGAGTGTTCTCGATGTGACAAAAAAAAAAGAAAAAAAAAAAAGAAAAAGAATTGGTAACTAGATGCACATTTTTACCAGAATATATACATCAGTCACTGCAAATTCCGCGCGAGCTTTTTGCACTGCGATTACTCATCGTCACATTTCCGTTGTCTATCGTTGCAATAGTGTAACGCCGCTGTTTCGAAATTCGAAATCTTGACGAATGAATGGCCGATACGTGCGAATGCCGGGTGTTCAGTCATCCGAGTGTCGGATGATAGAATCCGATCGCTACTGTCAACACTCGATTCAGCCACGCTTATGCACTGTTCTATACCTCTGAATCAGCACAAATTGTTAATGAAGCTATCAGTTTTCGAAGTCCGTCGGGTAGAATGACCCGTAGAATATTCTGAATAATTAAGAACACATAAGTCTGATCACATAATTTTATATTCATCGTAAACTGCCAAAGATTTATTTAATGAATGATAGAAAATGCAAACTTCTTTAAATACTCGATTAATTTACTGGTAATTTCATAATAAAAATCATTGGTGACTTCTTAAAACCGTGGCGATATATTTTTGTGCTTTGAGCCGTGAGCTTTTTATTTTATTCGAGTATCTTTGATACTTATTTACTTTTTTTTACTGCAATTGGAAGGAAATTAATTTCTTTGAATTTGCATTATGCAATTTTTTTTTTCATTTAAATTTGAACAGCGGTTAGAGATTTATAAATTATTTAGTATAATTAAATGTATATTGGATATTTCATGGTAATTCGCACGAGCTGAAACCCGACCCTCCTCGAACTCCCTAGTATTTTTTATATTGTTGTTATCACTGAAAAGAATAGGCGTAATTTTTATTAGATTTTCATTTTGTGCCGTACTTGATTTATAAAAAAAAATTAATTTACAATTTTTCAAATTCTTACTTCAAGAAAAAACATGATTTCGACAGAAACAGTATTGCCACTTTTTTCATCATGTAACGTAGTGCAATATAAAAATGATACAAAAAAATTGATAAGGATCATATCGAGAATGTTTATCTAGTTTTAAGTAAAAAAAATTAACCAAAGTGCTGCAATGAAAATCCGAAACTTGAACCGTGGTGTCACAATGTAAATATCAAGATTTCATATTTAGAACAAAATTTTAAAATCTTTTTTTTCAATATTGCAATAAAAATCTTCTGTAAATGTTAAATTATATTTTTTTACCTATCGTGTGTAAAAAAAAACATGTTTGAAGATGGAATTTCAGTGATAACAAGAATATTTAAAAAAATGTTAGGAAAATTGAAGATAGTCGGGTTTCCTCCTGTGAGAATTACATCACGTTAAAAAAAAATTAGTGACAATGTGATGATGATTTCTAAAAAGTTCGAAATTCCAAGCATCAAAAAGAGTTTATAAACTGCGATATAGAAGAATATTTCGTATTCTATTTGGCACTATCGATTTTTTTTTAAACGCACTTCGATGTTTTTCCATCAGTGTGTATTTTTTTTTCTTTTCTTCGTTAGCCAAAAACCGTGGAGGACGCGGGGGGAAGTGAAGCACATCCTTGATACGAAATTTAGCACCCAAGACAGAGCTTAGAGGATCTCGTTGGAGAGGCTATAACGTCGAGATTATGATTAATCGTCGGTTTGCATGTGTTGTCTTACAGGAATGATGCACTTCGCGCACGATTGTACCACCGAACCCTCTGCTGCATGCAATTGTGAAACTAGAAGTATCCGGCTCTCGCACGATCTCCTTGCATTTTTATTTGATTTTTGTTTATAGGCGTACACGGAATCGGTTCCTCAAGATTTACCACCGACCCGCGAAGTCATGAGAGTATCGGCTACCGACATTGACGACGGGAACAATTCCGTCGTCGTTTACAGTCTCTTTCCAAAAAGACCTGACGACGGTGCTTATTTTCGCATCGACAACAGCACTGGTGTTATTTTTCTCAAGAAAACTATAGACGTAAGTAATTTATTCAATAAGTACTCTATTATCATTTTTATTCTACACTATTCAAACGAGGAATTCGCCAAATAAAAAATTATTGTATTTTTAATAGTATTTAATCACGTGAATATACAACTTTTTTTTTTTACCAAAAAGTCGCTCTTATATGTTTGTGGTGCACAATTCAATGATGTTGCGAACGTCTGGAAGTTTCAACGGTGAAAATGGCGCATTTTTTTTTTATATGATTACTCCCTTTACGTATTATCTTTAGTACAGATAATATTTATTATTCGCTTCATGAATTATTCATATTGTTGACAGCAAACAGAGTACCTGATCAATAACGATTTACAATATGCTTATTTTGCTGTGTACACAAATAATGATGAATATGGGTAATTCTCTAAATAAACAACACACTCGTGGATCGCGTGGTTTCCAACCGGACTGTAAATACAGGGTATGGTATAGTCTCCTGAGAGTTGTGATTTTTTTTTTTTTAGATTTTTCACTTCAATTTTTATTTCTGAAGAGTTTTCATAAATTGAAAGCCTTACTCCGCAATGTCATTTAAAAAATATATTTTTATTACACAAAAAATGTGTGCAAAAGAAACTTGTTTCTACGTGAAAAAGTCGCGGCTTTGTAATAAACATATTCCCGATTTAATCAAAATTCAGGAATTGCAATTAAAAACTTTTAAAAAAATATTCATTTTGTTGAGCTTTTTAACATCATTTTTACATTTTTTACACTGGAAATTTCGTGGGTTGGATATTCATCAAATAAAATATTCATTTTTCAATTATATACATCTTTAACTGTGAACCTCAGACTTCATATTAACTAAATTTTTTTTGTATTTTTTTCGATTAAATCGGAAATATGTTTATTAGAAAGCCTTTTTTTTACATAGAAACATATTTTCCTGCAATTATTTTTCTGTAATAAAATATAGATTGAAAAATTACGTGTAGATGAAGCTTTTAAATTATCCACATATTTACGTGAATAAATAAAAGATACAAATGTTATGATTAAAAATTCGAAGCTCCTAAATTTACAATTCGATCGGATATCATGAGTTTCAGGAGTGTATCGTTTATTTATGGAATGACCCATATAATATTGTCTAGACTTTTCATTAAATGCAGGCAATGTGATTTAAAAGCAGTATATCGTATAACAAATTGTTAGCACCTCGTTGATATTAAGAATTTCAAATATGTATAAATACACGACGTGTGTGTGAGAGAGAGAGAACAATATTATAAATAATATTCCTAGTTGTAATTGGCCAATTGCTTAAGTAATAGTGTATTCTTAGTCGTTTTTCCACGTTATCAGATTCAACTCTATTTTTATAATCCTGAGCTCCTGATTTAATCACATATTTTTTTATCTTCAAATCGATAATCGTTTTTTTCGTTGCAGCGAAGTCCCGATTACAAATTCAGCATGACTGCAAAGGCCGAGGATCTCGGGGACAACCCACGGGCGAGCGTGATTGATTTGGACATTCGGGTTGTGGAGTCGCACAAGAAGGCACCGTCATTTCTACCGAGGCTACAGGAGCCCATAAAGCTTCAGGAGAACTTCAGCGACTTCGACGCGAGTATTGTGAGACTTGAGGCTAAATCGAATATCGACGACAGTCAAGGTTTGATATTCGAACTGGTGCCTGGACGAACCGAGCAGACCAACAAAGGGAATACTTTCAGGTAACGACGTCGTAACATATCACAATATCAGATACAATTTTCATCCATGCCATTGCTATTTCGTCACATAACTTTTTTTTTTATCTTGTATTACAGATTGGAATCTAATAAAAACGTCGCCGACATCAAGATTGCCAAGCATCTCGATTACGAGAGCAATACAGAGTACACACTTATCGTTCGTGTACAAAATAAATATCAACTCGCTGCCGAAACGGTTATAAATATTAAGATATTGGATGTGAACGACAATATACCGGTTTTTCGAGAAATGGAAAAAGGCAGCGTACTGGAAAACGAAGCCGCTGGTGTGCCTGTCATGCAAGTCCGGGCAATTGATGCCGATGGAACTAAAGCACATAATCAGGTAATTTCATTATTGCGTATAGTTTTCCTTTTCAAGCTTACTACGTTTACTTATTGTTTACTAACTTTTGGGCAATTCGCAAAATATCCTATATAATTATTGTCGATCAATTTTTTAAAAAACTTTTTCAAAATATAACATTTGTGTAAGATAAAAACTGGCAAGTTTTTATTAAATTCGATTTTAGGTGCGTCTTAACGTCGTTTAGCATTTGTACAACATTTATCGTCCAATGCACATGATTTTAAAAAAATGTTATGGTTGTTTACTGTAAATTTCGAATATTCATATATTTATAAAAACTCAAGCTTCGATCGACTTGCTATTTAGACGAAAGTCTGCATTTTGAATATTTCTGTAAAATTCGAAACCCTAAAAAAAAAAAACAGAAAAATTATATTTAAATTAATGAGACATTTTTACTACATGAACGTCTTAATTTTGGTAAATGCGCAAATTAACCGATTGTTTAATTCTTCTTAGGTGACTTACAAGTTGGACAACTTCAAGAATCTCTTTACGATTGATAAAACAACGGGTAACATAACGACTCTAACGACGTTTGATCGCGAGGACGAGGATACATATAACGTGAAAGTAATAGCGGTCGACAATTCACCGAGCTCTCTATACAAAACTGGTGAGCACAACAAAGGTGAACAAGTATTTCGTATCGAGATAGCCGACAAGAACGACAACGCTCCGCACTTCACACAAGCGGTCTACACCGCAAATTCAGTTCTCGAAAACGCCAATATCAATGCCCCGGTTACCGAAGTCAAAGCAATGGACGCCGATACAGCGAGTCCGGTGACTTACAGTATCGTAGCAGGCAACACAGACGACAGTTTTTACATCGAAGGTACAACGGGCAAAATACGCGTCAACAAGCCACTCGACTATGAGAAAATAACCGAATACAATTTAACGGTAAAAGCGTTTGACGGTCTTTTCAACGATACCGCACAAGTGAAAATCTTCATCGAAAATGTAAACGACAATCCTCCGGTATTCGAGGATTTTGAGACAAATCCAACGATCGACGAGGAGGCTCTCGTCGACGGTTGTATTACAACTGTATCAGCTTATGATCCTGACATAAAGGATCGTAAAGCCGATCAGCATATCGCTTATTTTATCGTCAAAGAGGACCAACAACCGCTAATAGGAATCGACAAGAACGGTTGTATGACTCTGAAGAAGCCTCTTGATCGTGATCCCCCGAACGGTTATCCAATGTGGACGATAATCGTGATGGCCCGAGACGAGGATGGCTCGCCAAGGGCTCTTCGCGAGCTCGTTATGGTCAACATAACTCTCAACGATATAAACGATAACGCGCCATTCTTAGATATGCAGCAGCCTGTAGTTTGGGACGAGCACAAACCACCGGGAAACGTGACGAAGCTCAAGGCTCGCGACTATGATTCCGAGAAAAACGGTCCTCCCTTTAATTTCCGTATCGACGCCACAGCCGACAGTGAGATACAGGCGAAATTTTATATTCACGATGAGGATCTTTATTCGCGTGTGGAGTTCGATCGCGAGAAACGCAAAAGTTATGCAATTCCGATTGCGATAACCGACAGTGGTATACCACCGATGACCGGAACTTCGACGCTTACCGTTATAATCGGCGATGTAAATGACAATCCCATGAAGGAAGGCTCGAGCTCGATTTTCGTTTACAATTACATGGGCGAGGCACCTGATACCGAAATTGGTAGAGTATACGTGAATGATCCCGACGATTGGGATTTGCCTGACAAGCATTTTGCATGGGCCTCAACTCACGAAGGTTTTGAGCTCAATCCAAAAAATGGCACAATTACTCTATTATCTGGAACATCGAACGACACTTTTTTGCTTAAATTCATTGTTACCGAGGAGAGCCCACGCGTTCCACGGCATACCGTCAATGCTTACGTGAATGTCACGGTCAAAGAGATACCCGAGGAAGCGGTACTTAAATCGGGTTCAATACGTTTTCACGGTATAAGCGCTGAGGAATTTGTCGCACCCGATCAATCTGGCGTTAGCAAAAAGGAAATATTGCAGGAACGACTCGCCACTACGCTCAATACTTCAATTGAAAATGTCGATGTATTCACGGTTTTGCATTCGCCACATCACAATAATATGTCACTTTTGGATGTGAGATTTTCGGCACATGGTAGTCCCTACTATGCACCGGAAAAATTGAATACCATCGCCGCGCAAAATTCGCAGGAAATCGAGCATGAAATGGGAGCCGATATTTTGTTGATTAATATTGACGAGTGTCTTTTTGAGAAGGTTCACTGCAATGATTCCTGCCGAAGTGTGTTGAATCCTAGCAACGTACCGTACGCGGTTTATACGAATACGAGCTCGTTTGTCGGTGTTCGAGCTGTCGTTGATCCTCAGTGCACTTGTCACGTTGTTACGCCTATCGTTTGCTTAAACGGCGGCACGCCAATCGGTGAAAGATGCGAGTGTCGACCTGGATTCGAAGGCCCGAGGTGCGAACTGTTGGGCATCGGTTTTCACGGAAATGGATGGGCCGTAATGCCACCACCCGGACAGGCCTGCGATGACTCACATTTGGGTAAGATTTCTAAAAAAATAATAAAACCCTTTTTTCTTTTCTTTTATCAACAAATACTACATGTTCGAGTCCTCCACAGTTCCTACGAAAATGAAAAAAAAAAGTTTTGACCAAACAGTTAAAAAATCAATTTAAAATTACAGCATCAGTGCTTTCTACTGATACTACAATGTCATTATTATTTCAATCTTTATTCATTGGATATACATTAAAATAGATGAATTTTATAACTGCCGCATTTGAGACACGTTAAACGATGAAGATGTAAAATTCATTGTCATTGATCAATATTGTGAATGGTCGAAAAGCTCAAATGAATTCTCGCAAGTGTTATCTTATTTTGGAAAATCAAATTCTCAGGTCTCGAATTGACGCCACACACGGACAGCGGTCTTGTTTTCTACTTCGGGCCTATGAGTTACAGTCCAAAGTTGGGTATTCAGGATTTCATGTCGCTGGAAATACAAAATGGATATCCAGTGTTATTCGTGGATTACGGTTCTGGAACTGTGCGATTGGATCACAAGCAAATTAAATTGACAGACGGAAAGAGCCACAGAATAGATGTTTATTGGACGAAAACCGTGAGTACCTCATTTTTATGAAAAGCTTTGTTTACTGCAATTTTACAGCTTAAATTAAGACTCTAATTTTTTTTTCTCTAACATTTTAGGCTATTGAAATGAAAGTCGACAATTGTGGATTATCAGCCTGCATGAGCCTAACCGCTCCACAAGGAAATCACGAATTTTTGAATGTCAATAGTCCACTTCAAATTGGCGGCTCTTTGACAAATCTTGCTGATCTCTCGTCGAAATTAGGGTGGGATCATCAGCCAACAGACAAAGGTTTTACTGGATGCATCCGCAGCATGACTATCAATGGAAATGTACGTATTATTTGAGTCGTTCGATTTTCTTGAACCGTTCCCGAGTTACAGTATTTTCAAAAAAATTACGAAATTGCAAATTTCTATAAAATATTAACTGCTTTATCGAATTTTTGAATTTTTTCCAAATTCGGTGTCAAACATTGACACACTTTATTTGAGTTTTATGCAAAATTTTAGATCAGTTACTTGAACCTTTCTCGAGTTATAGAATTTAAAAAAAAATGAAAATTTCAAAGTTCGTAAAATTCAGTATCAAACTATAATTAAAGATGTTTGCACTTACAAAGAACTATTTAGCAAAATATAGTAAATTTTACGAAAGTATCCTTTTGAAAAAATTCAAAAAGCCATAAAATCTAAACGCCTATATAAATCTTGATAAAAATCACGAGAATTAAAACGGGGCAAGTACTTCACGTGTGTGCCAAACTTCAGTTCAATCGCTCGAACAGTTCTTCAGTTATAGGCTTTTGAATTTACGAAGCCCAAAAACCTCGAAAAAAAAAGTGTTCATGAAAAACAAAGGTTTCTCTATAAGGAATCAAAATTCAGTTAAATAGTCTGGATAAAATTTATAATTATTGTTTTTACTACTATAGACATACAATTTGGGAATGCCAGCGCTCTCGAGTAACGCCGATCCAGGCTGCGATCATGGAATGGCCAAAGCTGTTTCGTTCGGGATCGACACAAATTTTCTGGTCGCGATACTCGTCTGTATAGCGATTCTACTGATATTGCTACTCGCCGTTGTCGTTCAGAGAAGGAAACGCGATGATCTTTACAAGGATATGGACGATATACGAGAAAATATTATTAACTACGAGGATGAGGGTGGCGGCGAGGTCGACACCGGATACGACCTCAATGTTCTCAGAAGAATATACGACGCACCACCACTCGACACTAAGGTTGCGCCAGTGGGTCTTCAAACCAGAGGTTAGTTCAATCTATTGCAATCCTTTTTCGCATCTATTTCACGTTATCTTTATTAATTATTTATCTAAATGCCTGACTGAATTTTAGCAACGCGAATGAAATTCACAGATTAATTAAAGTCATTTGCTAATAAAATTCATGCCATTGTTTTAATCTCATAACTTTGAATTTTTAACGAGAATTTTTGAAAACTCATGAATATTTCGTTATTCTCAGCACCGGACGAAGTGCCCGACATATGCGGCTTTCTCGACAGCAAAAAAGAGACTTGCGACAAAGATCCGGACACGAATCCGTTCGACGACGTGAGACATTACGCCTACGAGGGTGAGGGCAATTCCGACGGTTCGCTGTCGTCTCTAGCATCCTGTAAGTACATATAAACCAAATAAAAAAAATAAATCTCTTCACCTAATTGTCCAAACTTGTTGAAATTTGATCCAACACATTGTAAATGACACGCCGATGTTGCAGGTACGGACGACGGTGATCTGAAATTCAATTATCTATCGAACTTCGGTCCAAGGTTCAGAAAGTTAGCGGACATGTACGGCGAGGAGCCGAGCGATGAGGAGAGCGACGGAGTTGGGGAACGCGAGAGCGAAAGTTGGTGTTGAGCGACGGGACTCGACACGAATTTTTTTAACAAATTAATTTTCCAATTTAACTCCCTTCGTACTCCTTAGATACGTTTTTATTATTCAAAATGCGAGGAAAAAAAACAAGGGACCGAGGAGATTTCGTTTTTTTTTCTCTCTCGCTGAAGCGAAAGAAAAGTACTTAAAAGAAGGTGAGTCTCGTGTGTCTCGGCTAAAGAATTGTCGTTTGAACAGCGGAGCGTCTTCTCCAAGTTCCTTACGTCACGCCAAAGAGCCAAAAAACGGATCGATAGTGATAACGCTTAATTGAAGAAAAGGTCCAACGTAACGAATCCACGAAGAAGTAATCCAACCATCGTAAAATGAAGACAACGCGAGAAGAATCCAACAGCGGAAAAAGACCAAACGGCAATATTGGCTACGAAACAAACGGCGCAAAAAAAAAAAAAACAGGAGTGCGTACAAATATTTTTTATTTGTTTATCGAAAAAAAATCACAAGTCGAGAAACGAGACGAGGAACGAAACGAAAAAAACAGAAAGCTATTATCTATTTTGTTAATATTTTTTTAACATTGCGTAATAGCGTCGAAATGCTATCTGACTGACTTTAGAACTCGCAAGCTGCAGGAACTCGTGTAACTCTGTGGAAAAGATCGCGAACATATATTCTTTTTTTTTTTTTTTTTCGCGTCGGACTTTTGAGATTATAATTGTCACAATAATTTTAATCGTGATTATTATATTTGTGCACGTGTTTATTAATTTCGTTGGCATATCAGATTAGTTAAATTACAAGATAGTGAAACTCGGAATTTCGCGCTGAAAGAGAATATCGATATTTCTGATGAAATTTTATTCGGCTCGATTCGGGTTGAATCGACGAAATTACATGTCGGAAAAAGCCAAGCGTTTCTTTCGGAACATGGAAAACTCGTTACACTGACAATTATCCGAGTTACACGGTTCCCGAGTTATTTTTTATACATAAATATATTTAAAAATCATAAATATATATATATAAAAATGAAAAATCGCGCATCTGACATCGAACGCGATAACACACGTATATATATATATAAATATAATAACGAGAAAATCATTGTACGACAGAGTGTCGGTCCGTGTGTAAATTAGCGTGCGCGAACGTTAAGCTATAAGTGTATCGGTCTATTCGGTATACAATTATAAAATAACAATTTAATTTATATCGTATATCAATGAATTTAGTGTGCGCGAATGACTTTGAGCGAGAGAGAGAGCGAAAGAAAGCGAGAGAGAGAGAGAGAGGGGCAAGAGAATGATCATCTTATACACGGATGGCACGAGTTCGCTTTAAATTAGACTGTTTTAGTGAGCAGGGCAAAAAATAATACACACTTATGTAAAAAGTGTGGGGGATTAATACGAAAAAGCAGGTGAGTTCGAAGCGCCAACGCAGAAACGGAGTTAGGAAGGTTAAATTGCTTCAAACTAGTTTAATCAGTGCCACATTTTTGTGAACGTTTTTGAAAAAAAAATGGGTGAATTAAATAACAGTAGAGGATGATTTGTATCAATACACGAATCCTTAAACTAGAAAAATGTCGATAGAAATGGTTTTGCAAAGACATTACCTGATTAACGATAATTTTCAGGCAGCTTTTCGTTGAGATTTTTTTTTTCTCTTTTAAAAGTATAAATCATCATTTTTTACCGATTTTATTGTAAGACATTCAATCTGTTTCTCAAAAGATGCTCCAGAGATTAATATTCTTCATATTTGATGATTATTAATCATTTTTTAAGTACAACATATTGTTTGATCAGCGAAAAATAATTATTTCCAATCGAATCGAATTCGATTTAAAATTCGAATCGAATATTCGCCGATCTTGAATGCCGATATTCGAACTTTGAATTGAATATTCGTTAAATCCGAATGTTCGATTCGAACTGTTTTTCGATTCGATTCGGTCACTATTCGCACATCCCAACTTTATAACCATCATGAATGATTTTCTAGACACATCCTTATAATCCAAATCACACTGAACAACAGTTAATTAATACTTAAAACTTGACAAAAATGATTTTCAAAAAATCCATCACTGATTTTACTAGTGTAAAGCGCTCCATTCTCCTTCAATAACAATTATATACAAGCGAGACACAAAAAAGGAATCAAGTTAAAATTACCCGCGAGAGCGAGATAATAATTGTAATGTTCATATAAATTATAATAAGAAGTGTATGTCTCGTTCGGACTCCGACGATTGTTTTCTTCATTTTCTTTCTTTCATAAGTCTTTTTTTTTTTTTTGTTATTACAATATTAATAGAACTTTGAGTTGACTCTGCAAGAGTGCAAAGTCATCTCGAAACTGCGATACAAGTATTCCAACGCATTTTCGTAAAACGACAGCTAATATCGATATAAATAAATAAATAAATAAATATATATATATATATATATAAATAAATAAATAAAAGTAAATGGCAGAGAGGAGTCCGAGTGCCATATAGCACACTTCCACGTGGATTTCCTCGGTCTACTATCTTGAAGTTTAATAGTATAATGCAGTATCAGCAAACGTCGAGTCCGTTTCGGGTTGCTAACTGTTTTCTTGAGCAAACGGGACCTTAGCTCGAGCGAACGATATCGTCGAGCGGTACATTTGGTTTGAAATAACAATGTAACAATGCCAATATTGCTTGCAAACGCTCGAACTTTGTTCTACTTTTCAAAACACGCCTGTTACAGTTACAGCCGAGTCGGGTTTAGTTAGACAAACAGCCTGTGAACGCGCAGCAAATTTCACACAAAGATAGACTCAAAATGGGAAAACTATCCGTCTTAGAATTCTGCCAAAATAATGCTTCATCATTTTTCTTTAAAAAAAAAACCAAAAAAAAGCAATAACAATCGTTTGAAAATAATTATACCAAATTATTCGCAATTATTTTAACAAAATCAAAATTATTATATAAATATTAATTATACACTTTTTATTATCGTTATTTTTGAAAGAATTCATTAATCGAGAGAAATGTTTTAAAAATATCTCATTGCGGATAATTTGATAATGTTTTTTTTATTATTTAATTCTTTCAGCAATACATTTTTTTTTTTTTTTTAGTTATGACTAATAATTTGGTGTAACTACTTTTTCATGATTGCAAAAATGTATACTTTTGGAAAAATAATTAATTACTATTTTGGCAGAACTGAAATTTGTGGTAGTGCTCATATTTGACTCTACATTATCCTTATTATTGGCGTTTTTTTATATTGTGAATGGTGGACCCATTCGTTCTAGTTTTCATGGAAAAAAAAAACAACCACAATCATACAGATTCTTATTGTCATTATTTCCCTTTTTTTTCTTGCTCCATCATCCTTCATTTCATTCTTAAGTAGGTCTGTAAGTAGTTTCATAGATACTATGTTATATATATATATATATGTACCCGTAAACTCTTTACTTTGTAAGCTTTTTGTACAATGAGGCAGTGACGTTATGTGTAAATATGTATTGCCTGTGAGTGGCCTCGTTGAAATGAATTCGAATACTTTTTGTCATTGATGACGAAAAGAAGATTCTTTTAGCAGTGAACGCTTCGCCGAGGCATGACTCGCAGGCGAAACGTTCATTCGCCTCTCGGATGTGTTTCAACAATGCGCAAAGTTGATACATAATAAGCTATATATATATATATATATATATCTATATGAATATATATAAATATATTATTATTAGATGAACGAGTGTGATCTCAAAATTTACTACGTTCGTGAATCGTTTTGCGAAATATTGAGAAGGAGAGAAAGCGAGCGAGAGAGAGAGAAAGAGAGAAAACTAATGTGTATGCAAAATCGAAGCGAGCAATGTAACCGCTTGCCATTGAACAACGACGTTTCTTTTTGTTGTGTCATTTACAATTTAGGCGGCAAAATGCATGTAGACCTGCGTATTTGTTCGAAACAAAGCGATTCTGTCAAAATCAATGTATTAGGCGATATGTCACAGAGTTGGGCTATTATGAGTAAAATATTATTCGAAATTCGTGTTAATCGTCGATAAAAAAAAAAAAAAGAAAAAAGAAATATTCATGTAAAACAACTTGTAGAGTTGATCTATAAAATGTTTAAAAATAAAAATAATAATAATTGCATCACAAGAGCCGAGCCATAATTTTGTAAATGGAACGGCGAATTGTCGAATAATACGAATTACGAGTGAACCACACGAATGTACTGATTTATTAATTATCATTTTGTATTAATCGCTCTTAAACGTTAAACAAATTGCCCAACTCTGTTGTATATTACGATATGTTTAGCAATTAATTCATGAGTATTTCGCGCGTTTTTTGCGCGATGAAGGTGAGCTATGTACCACCAATGTCGTTTACGCGACAAATTATAGTTGAGATACCGCTTAATGCGATCGTCAAGATTCAAGTGAAACATCATTCCACCTTACGACACTTTTTTATATTGCGTATCATTAGGTTAGGCAAGAACCAATGAATATTTAGTCTAATTGGTTTTGTCGCAAAGGCGTTAATTTTTCTATCGATCTGACGAATTGTCGTGAGCGGTCTTAAATTATAAATTGTTCGCGAGGAAAGGACATATCTTCATTCCGTCTATAAGGTTCACAGGACACTGCCCTATACAGGTTTAATAATAAACGTGCGATTTAGCGCGAGAAGAAAAAAAAAAAAAGAAAGCAAAAATCGCACCCGCGAATCATTGTATTTGTACGCCCAAACATGGTCGCTGATCTCGTTCACTGTTTTGTTTTTTGTGTTTTTTTTTTTTTTTCTTTTTTTTCTTTTTTCTTTTCTTGTTTCCACTTACAAGAAAGCCAAACGCGGTTTCATATGCGAGATCGGCACGCGAGACTGTGCGGCAAAAAAACTTTTCATTTGTATTTATGTATGAAGAAGAAGAAGAAACGCATACGCATCTAGACGGTATGTGTTTAGTATGAATGCGATGCAAAAACATCGAACATGTGATAATCGATGACATTGCTCGAGCGCACCTTTATCATTTAATCCCTATTAATCACCTGACCTAAAATATATGTAACGATACAATTTTTTTTAGTAATAAAAAAATAAAAAAATTCAAACACACGTACACACAAGCCTATTTATTGTTACTTTTTTTTTACGATTACCCGTGTATCGTGCTAAGACTATTAACGTTCTTTCTACAACTTGCTGCATAAAAGTATCATGAAACATTCTACAAACTTGTTCCAAATATCGCTCTTGTAACTTCTAGTAATTTGCAGTCTCAGTTAATAACTCGCTAGAAAAAAATTAATTTTACTGCTATCGATAGAATGCCAATTTCAAAAATCGCTAACATAATCGAACATTATAAATTAAATACTAGAAAAAAAAAATGATAAAATATTGAATAAATGAATTTACAACAAAATGAAATTTTTAAAAATAAATTTTGAAGTGAGGTAAAATTAATTCGTTTGTAAAGAGATTAGAGATGTAAAGACCGTCGTCGCTGGAACAATGTCCAATCTGCATGTGTATAAATGTTACCGATTCATTAGACACAGTGTTTATCAGGCTTCGTGCCCTGCTGCGTAAGCAAAACCGACAAATTAGGAAGAAGCCCTTTACGCCTGACAACACCTACGCTGATTAATTTAAAAAGTGACTTTTCATAGATTGCAAAATTTCACGACTTCGTAGGCACTTGAGAATTGCTCGTAACTTTAAATGTGAAATGCCCAATTTGTTTTTTATCAAATATATTTTTAAACAACTGTCCTTGTTCTTTGAAGCTTAAGAAATATTTGAACTAAATATTGCTTAAGCTTTGATTTAAATTAAAAAAATATTATATAAAATATATTTAAACATTTATTTTAGTCGGGGTAGATATTTTTGAAAACATTATCTTGCATGTTTCTGCTTTCTCTTGGAGACTTTTTTTGTTTACATGAACAAAAAAAACCTTTATTCTCAAAATTTTCATCTCAGAATTGTTGAAGTCGTCCGAATTGTCTAGTTTAGAAAAAAAAAGTTTACAAAAAAAATCAATCACTCACAATTATTATTTAATAAATCTTTCCCTGTCGAGTATTTTTTTTTTACTAAATTTCTTGTAACTTCTGTGGAAAATCTTGAAATCGAAATTCCATTCTCAGACCTTTTTACATTTACCTAACTGTTTAATAAATAAATAAGTATTTAAAAAAAAAAATGTGTCGACACGGAAATAATGTATATTGTGATTTGAGAATCGGGACCATTTCTGTTGAATCAAACTATTGAAGACACTTTGCAACAAGTTTTATTAAGCTTTGTGATTACTCCAAAAGGTTCGAGCTGCGAAGAAGCCTTGCACACACGATTTGCGTAAATGTTCTCAGTAACTATATAGTAAAGACCCGTGCGTAATAAAAAAAAAAAAAAAAAAAAAGCTACGTACACGCACATCCGTCTCGTTGTCTATACTGTCTCTTCAGGGTTGAATGTGCAACATCCCACACGTGGGAGGGATGAAAATCGACAGTATAAAGCACTCCCGATCACTGTCTTATTCTCAAACGCAAGCTTCGTTTCGTTCCTGCTTATACGAGTCTTCCAAGTACATCAAAATGTGAGTGCCTCGTAAAGTTTATTTATACATTCGAAGAATCGTCGAAAATGATTAAATATCTTTTATTGTGGAAATTAAAAAAAAAAAATAATTCATATAGTTTTCTGGGTGAAATTAGTGATAATTTTTATTTATCAATCTTTCGAGTATATCATTTTTTTTATTACACAAAAATATTTTTTTAATTTTCGTAACCCTGTTTTCATAATTTTCTTTTTTCCTCATTTTGAATATCAGGATATTTTTTATTGTCCGAGACGTTCAGAAAAGTGGTTTAGGCAAAAAAATTTTAGATCCTTTACACAAGTATCGACAATTGGTGATTTGCATAAAAATAAATTTAAAAAAATATCCGTGATTGCTTTTACTTTAAAAAAAAAAATCTTAGCTATTTTAATTATTGTACGGAACTTTGTAATTACGTATTCTATCGTTTAGAATGTTTAATTCCTTTAAAAAGAAGCTGTAAAACAAATTTTCAAATTTTTCGCACTCGAATATATCGCAAGGAGATTTGGAATGTCGAAGCCTCCTTAAAATATAATGAATCGGAATTTATATGACTGATTTATCGTGTAACATTTGTTCGCTCTTAGGTATTGCAAAAATCCATCATTCTACGGTGCCATGGTTGTTCTTTTGTGCTTTTTACTCATCCTGTTCGCCGAGGCTCAATTAAATTTCTCAACTGGCTGGGGTAAGAGGAACAAAAATCTGCAGTCTGATAGTGGCGATACGTCGTGTTCATCGCAAGGACGTCCGTCTCTGGATCGACTACTCAATCTGTACAATTTAATACAGGTAAATGCATCACCTTTAACATGAAATACGAAAATTAGCGTAGCTACAAATAGAGCACACAATTCATTGTACAGTTTAAATACATTATTTGGATTTATTTTTGAACTTATTTTCATATAGATCTCGATCTGTAGATCGATTTTTAAGTTAGAAATTAGATCTAAAAAGTTCGAATTGAAAATTTTCTTCGAATAAAATTGTTAATAATTTGATAATTCTGTATTGCAGATCGAGGCACAGTGGATCCTGGACTGTCGAAAATCGTCCCAATGATCAATGGAAGAATTTTCGATCCTTCGTCTTTCCAATTGATTTGTTCACCAAGGCAGTCTCCGATCGCGTTTACCATTGTAACTGAAAAGATTTTATGCCCACGACAAATCCAATGTAGATATTTATAGATACATGCAATTTCATTTTTTTTTTCTTTTTGTAAAGATTAGATAAATAAAATGTCTTTCTTTATCAAACAATACAAGAATTTTTGGCACGTGTATAAGCGCGTGCGTGCCAATTTTCAGCTCCATGTGCACACGCACACGCACACGCACACGCACACGCACACGCACACGCACACGCACACGCACACGCACACGCACACGCACACGCACACGCACACGCACACGCACACGCACACGCACACGCACACGCACACGCACACGCACACGCACACGCACACGCACACGCACACGCACACGCACACGCGCACGCACACGCGCACGCGCACGCGCACGCACACGCAGACGCGCACGCACACGCGCACGCACACGCGCATTTATTCTAAACCCATTTTCTCGACGTTCTACACAATTTCGAGTATCCCGACATGAAAATAAGGAAAAAAACCTAATTTTTTTCATAACAAAACTTTCTCAACGAAGCAAAACAGCGAAATCTACCATTTTCGCCATCGTGAAATTTCTTTATCAGAATGCAGATGGTCAATACGATTTCTACACGAATTTTCTATACGGTAATATAAACGTCTCGCCTATATCAAAAGGCGACACACGATTATTCCGATCTGTTTGACCAACAAAAATGATCGACCGAACTGCTTTGGATTGATTTAAATACCCGAAAGATGGCGTTACGTTGATTTAAACACGCGGCTTCTCCCACCGTGGTGCGACGTGGTTAGAGAGCCGAGCCGATCCATGTCCAAAAAGTGGATAACCGAAGACCCGAGAGACACCGCGAACCAGTAAGGAAAATGGCGTTGTTCACGTCGGTCGTGTCCGTTGCGTTTTCGCTACTTTTGACGCCGTTTCTAATGTTCTTACTGGCTATTATATTTCTCGCGTCAATCGGCAAGTCTCTCGGTATACGAAAGTTCTACATAAAACTACTTCTCGCGCTGTTCGAGGTACGTTAAGAGTGTCGTAGAAAATGTAACGTGAAGTTATTCGGAAAATTCACAAAATAGCCGTCGCTCTGTATACTTTGAAAAACGTTTTGTCGCTCTGTTCACGAGTCTACGGTATTATTATTTATCGTATTTACGTTTTATTGAACGTAGCAACCCGAGCTTTAATCACAATATACGACTCGATCACTACACTTTTTTTTTTTTTTCTTTTTTTTTTTTTTGTGATAACACAGCCTTTCGCTTTCCGTTAATGACAAGAGAGACACTGATTTACCTACCCATTTCCAATGTTAATCCACTCACGTCCGTGTCGCCGCACATGCCAACAGTTGCGCTTCCAAAAGTCATACGATACAATATAGTCGTTATTCTAATGTAAAATCCTTGGTTGCTGTTTACTTCGTATATTTCAAGATTTCGACAAGGTTTAAACTGTGCAATTATCATCAAATTTTCGTCACATTAATGTGAAATATATATAAAATATATATATATATATATATATATATATATATACATGTGAATACTTATTTAACGAACCAACAAGTGACACATCTACTCAGGACGCGTGTGTCATCGTTAGCTTTTTTTTCTTGTCTTTAATCACGATAAAATCTGCTTGAATTTCTGTTAAACTATTTATGATAGTATTTTTTTTTTTTAAATTAACGGACAGTAGGTAGATTAAATGAATTTCCATTTTTTTTTTTTTTCAGTAATCCTTAAAGAATTAAAACGAGGTGAAATGTAGTTTTCTGTTTCTCTTTTCGCTATGAGCTCTATTAGTTCTTTCTCTCTCTCTCTCTTGCACCTCACATAAGCTTAAGGATATTTAATTTAAAAAAGTTATAATGAATGAATAAGCATTTTTTTTTTTTTGCAGAATTTTTTTTAGATATAATGAAGCTTAAAGGGACTAAAAGTTGAAACATTTAGCGCAGGAAATAGAAAAATACCATTTATATCAAGAAATATATTTGTAGCAAACTTTTATTGCCAAACCTTTTTTTTTCTTTCTGTGATTGTACTAAAATATTTATAATATTAGAAAAAAAAAAAAACGAAAACTAAAGTTGACAATTTCTCACGTATTAGGAATTGAAGTTTAAAAATTCATGCTTTAAATTAAGAAAAATGCATAGCAATCGATAACGATTGATAAAACACATGAAATATTTTTATGCAATCTTTTAGAATTCATTTTTTTTTTAAACTAAATAAATGGTTGTAATTCCTATGAAATGGACCTCTTTCAACAGAGCTAATAAAAAATAAATGGAACATTTAAATCTCCTGAAAAAAAAAATGATATTAAAAAAAAAACTGCAATAAAAAAACGGACTTAAAAAAAAGTATAAAATTGTTAAAACTCGGCTGTACAAAAGTTCGATTAATAAACAAGTGCGATAAAGAAAAAATCGTGAAATAATAAACAATCCGCAGCAATTTGTATGCAATTATTTTTATTCCAGTTTTTTCAAATATATATATATATAATTTTTTTTTGCAATCAGAAATTCTTAAAAATTTTGTATGAAATATCATTCAACTATTTAATGATATTTTAAGTAAATGATAATTATTACTATTCTATAATAATTTATTACAAATCGTCTGACTTTCGCAAAGATTTCTCTTTAAGGAAGCTAAAATTAATTTTTACTTTTAATTATCCCAACATACTTTCTCATACAACAAAAAAATGAAGAAACAATGTGCAGGTTTCGACTTTGCTGCCTTCTTTTTCAACATCGCGAATTAGATGAAATCTTACAATTTTTGTCGCTGCTCAGCTTCGTTCCAAAAATATAATTATCATAAATTTGAATCATCGTCGCATTCTCGCTACAAAGCATATATCAACGACTTGAATTTGACCACATAACGTATGAAATAACATCTCGAGAACGAAGAGAAGTAAACTATCGTCTCATTACTACGACAATTTGCATTTTACGATCGTCGTTATGTAAATTTATAAATCGCACTTTTTCCAACTCACCGAGTAGTCGAAGAAAAACCTGATATCGTGTTTTCTTTTTTTGTCTATATATATATATATATATATATATCTTCCTACAGAAATGACTGATCTGTGTTTGTACATATTGTATCCTTCAAAATATTACAATGTCTCATGTCAATAGTCGGTTTTTATACAAATGCGCACTTTGTTGCACTTTTACTATAATAATTTCTAGTGCTAACACACGATTGAATTTTAATTACTATTTTTTTTTTAAATACAACTCAAAGCTTTACATTTATTGATTAACATATTAGGCATTTCATATGAGTACAGCCACAAAAAAAAAAAAATAAATAAAAAACCAAACATATTTCCAAAAATTAGATGATGCATTTCCAACAGGGACATTAAATATCAAATTTAAAAAATATGTATTTCGATGGACTTTTGAGTTATTTTTTACTTTTCACTAAAACATTTTTATCTCGAAAACGGTTTGCACTATCTGCAATTTAAAAAAATGAAAATATGCATTTTTTTATAGAATAAAAGAAGAACATTTGTTCAAATTTAATTATGAAATTTGGAACGAAATTTATGGGAAAGTACATTCAGACATTTATTTTAAATTTAGTATAACACATCTTTTGATTTTCAGACTTTTTTTTCGATGGCTGAATTGATGTGGAATGCCACATATATTCGTGTCTGGAACTGTCTGTAATGAGCAATGGGTTGCATTAACGATCCCATTGGTGTTCATAATTGTGTCGACTAGACATATTCAATTGTCACGATCATTATCCTCGTTGCGTGATTGCCACTGACTCAAGATTATTAATTGACTTTTTAATGACGTTTGCAAACAAACAACAAGTATGAACAGTTAGATTTTAATGCATGTAACGACAGAAAGATTCTGTATATTGGGCAAAACACGTCAGGTCTACCACGCCAACTTTTTCATGTCAGCAAAACGTCCTCACATTTCTTCAGGATGTTGGTCTGGTTGAAGAAAAAACGTAGGGATTTTCTCAGATTTTTTAATTGCATATATAATCAGCCATTGAAAATCGCTGAGAATAATCATTGTTTATTTTTTGACGCCAATACTACGGCTAGCAAAAAAAAAAAATCATAACATCAAATTTTGGATTTTCAGCGTACTTTCCAACAACATTTTTTGCAAAATTCTCCGATTTCATTTTAAGCTATTTTTCAATTAAATATTATTGCCACTATTTTCCCCTCCGAAACGGCATTTCCGATTTAATTGAAATTTTCACATTTCGTCAGTTGAAATGCCTAGAATCTTAGAAAAATTTTGCAAGATGGACGACAAATTCGGCCCAGTGTTACAGCTCTTCGAGGTAGCTTTGTAGACATTCAAAGATCATGATGAAGCAGTGTGCAAAGTTCCACTTTGCATCCTTTTCTCTTTGTTGCCTGGATTAATGTGGAATGCCTCATATTTAATAAGTCTTTCATTATTTATCAGATTAGCTGACTCGTGTTGGAAAATTCCAAATGTATCAAGATAACGAAGAGTTGAACGAATTTTATAAAAATAGAATAATATATTAATATCAGAATGAAGTGAAATCAAATTTAGGGTCGAATATTTAGTCATAAGTTCGATCTTAAGAGCATCTTAAATTGCAAATTTAATCCCAATATCGATCTTAAGTTCGAACTTATGTACTAAAGTTCAATCTTTAAAGTAGCATACATTCATTATGTGAATACATATTTTTTTTCTGGACACCATACGAGTTGTGATTTATGTTGATCAAGAGATGCGGTCACCTCTTGATTTGTTTTCAAGTCAAGTATTTTGCAATGCTCGTAAAGTTTTCAAGCGTGTTGATCTGCTTTTTCACTTCGCACTAAGTAAATTTGCCGGCATTCCTTTATTGGCTTATGTCAGTTACGTCTATTTAAAGATCACATACAAACATGAGAACACGAAGAATTAAGTAACGTTCATGAAGTAACGAAAGAAAAATCCGACAACCTCGAGATTTTTGTTCGAAAGCCCGATACGACGAAAGTCAATAATAATCAAAATTGATCTTGAATGGCCTGGAGTTTCAACAGGTGGGCCCAAGGATTTGATGAGTCAAAGGCTGTGAATTAAAGGCGATAAAAATTAAAAACAACATCTGACGGTCGGTCGTTGAACAGAATTAATATATCGGTCTCGATTCCAAAGTCCAGAGTCCGAAGTATAAATGAGAATTATTCACCGTTAAATAAGCGATAATTATGAGATGACACCTGTACATGGTCGACAAAATATTTCATTTTTCTTCATGGAATTAAATAGAACTAAAGTTTTCAGCTTTTATTTACAAGAAAAAGTAAAAATTTGCGAATTGCTCATTATTTTCGAATTTTTTTTACAAAGCAACCTCTATGAGGAGGTATTTTGATGAATTTTAGCTCCCTCGTAGAACTTGATGAAGAAAAATTAAAAATTCACTGAATTAAGAAACTCTTTGTTGGAGGCTCATGAAATTCAGTATAAAACAACGATATATTCGATTCAAGTTTTATGCGAAATTTTCGATCAGCTGCTTTTGAACCGTTCTTAAGTTACAGAATTAAAAAAAAACAAAAAAATACAATAGTGCAAATTTCTACAAAATCTTAACTGCTTTATCTTTCCTAAATCCAGTAGCAAACATTGACACACTCTATTTAATTTTTATCCACAAATTTAGATCAGTTGCTTGAATCGTTCTCGAGTTATAAAATTAAAAAAAAAAAACTATAAACTAATTTTATAGTTCTAATAAAATCTAATAAAATAATTTATTTAATATAATCTAATAATGAATAAATAATCTAATAAAATATGTTTTTTTTCCACGAAAAAAAAAAAATCCACGAAAACAGAGCTTATTCCTCTATGTGGAAGCAAAAACTGATGTACTTACAATTTTTTGAAAACATATGTTTTTTGAGGGAATTAAAAGAAACATAAACAGATCAAAATGATGTCTAATTCAATTATCAATTTTATCCTCTGCAATGACTGAAAACTTGATTAATAAAAAAAAAAATGTTAACGATTTTGAATTATTTTGCAAGACCTTTAATAAAATCTAATCTATAATTTGTTAAAAGTCGATGGAATCGCGCAACTTACACGACTGGAGATTCTCGATAAAATCTACGGAAACGCGATCGGAAAATAAAAGTCCGATGTCACGTCCAAAGTTCGCGAGAGCATTATACATTACCAATGTGTTGAACATCGTGAACAAAGGTTGCGACAAGCGTGCAACGACCGCATGTTTCATCAAACAATATAACGTGTAATCTGTGTATGTTTGCGTTATCTATGTTACACAAGATATTACCGACTCTGTCCTAGAAGCAATTTTTCAATCTTTTTGTCATTTTAAAAATTATTTATCATTATTATCTCGGTTTTCAAAACTATGCGACGTATTTTAAAATCTATATGAATATATGGCTAAATGACAAAAAATGTATATCTTTAAGGTAAAAAAAAAGTCCGATGTAATTTATGTAAATTCTGGTAGACAAAAAAAAATTCAAAATTGTTTCATGGGATTCGAATTTCATTAAAAGGGAAAGCCATTTATTATTATTATTATTATTTTAATAAAATGGCTGTCCCTTTTTAACAAATTCGAAGCTCATGAAATAATTTCGACAAAAAATTTCTTTTTTTTTTAACATAATTAAAAGAAAATAGTTCGGTGCCAATATCTGATATTTTTCTTACCTTAAATACATGTTTTTTTGCTTTATTTTCCCACAAATTTCGTTAAAAATTACGTAATTAAATTTGAATAAATATTCTTCTTATAGGACATAAAAAAACGCATATTTTCATTGCTTCAAGATGTAGAATAACATAAAACTTTTTCACGATATAAATGATTTAGTGAAAAATAAAAAATACAAAAGTCCAATCAGAAAAATGCTTTTTTTTTTTTTTTTTTTTTTAATTTGGTGTCATTTAAATCGTCTGATTGTTAAACATTTTTTGAGATTTTTTCTTCTTTTTTTTTCAGTGGCTGAACTGATATGGAATGCCTCATATATAAGACTTGAAGTGATGATTGTGAAATCGTAGCAATGTGCGCAGGCGTTTTGTAAATTCCCTCGCGAAATCAGAAATACCTTACGACGCGTATATGCGCCTCTCTGGGCGACACACGATAGGTCCGTATAAATAAAAAAAATAATAATATCTCACGCCGAATTATATTATTATAATTAGAGCGAATGGGATTATCGGTAAACCACGAGAAACGATGAGTCGGAAAAGCTCTCAGTGTGTTCCGGACCGCGACGACGACCTGGTGGGACAGACGTCAAACTCTTTCTCCGACAAATTACTCACCGCGCTCAAGCATTAACAGCGCTTCCGTCGCTATAGATTACAATCTGTACGGCTGCCAAGGCCTTAATAATTCCTTAATCCACTCGTGATTGCTAAAACTATTGCGTGAATAAATTTCATTAATTCACTGATTTCTACTTAATCCACTCACTCAGTATTTTATTATTCTTATTTCTTACAATGAACTTCTATTTTCGAGCTCGAAACTTTGTGTAAAAAAGAAAATAATACTGAAACATGATATTATTAGCAATTAATTGCATTCGTGTTCAATGAAAATGTTTCATTAAAGCCATATTTTACTCCGGACAACCGGTTTCATGATTTTTTTTTTTTTTATTCAAGTATCAAATTTTATTAAATTTGAGCACTGAGGTCGCTGTGTCTCTAATGAACAAAAAAATTGAGTACAAATTCTCTGATAATCTGAGAAATAACAATGCTCCGGATCGTACTCGTTACTCTTTCTGAGACTCTTTCCAAGACAATTGATTTCTGCTAGAGTAAAGAAGAACAAAATGTTCTATTTCTAAATAAGCATTACCTAATTTATCGATGCAATAATTTCTTTGCTTTTATCTAATTGCAAAACCTCGTTCTGCCATATTATTTTACCTTCTAATGTTGGAAAGATTAAGAAGAAAAATGATAAATCAAGACATTAGATTATTTTAATCCCATTGGAGTATTCAATGCCCATACGTATTGTCCGCTATGAGCTGAAGAGTAGATCCTCGCCTCTTACGTCACAAATATATAATATTACAGAGTGCGTTATTACAAATTACCGTTTTAAATTGAAAAAAGAGAGAACGTAACTTTTAGTCGTGGTCTTGATTACATTTCCTGATACAATCGTAGTGATGTTTTTCTTTTTTTTTTAATTACGCTCACAGATACAGAATCCGTGCGAGATCTCGAGATGTCGAAGGAACACCTCGAAGGTAAGCGCATGGTCGTTTCGCGAGTCTCTATAATATTGTTGTAACAGCACAAATTCTTCGATCGATCGTTGAATCAAGTAACTCAACGCGATTTTAGCTTCATAATAACAATAACAATTTCAGGTTTTCCTTATCGGAATAAAATAGCTAATAAAACATTTTTTAATCGCCATGACGTTTTGCCATTTAAAAAAAAATGCAATCTTTTTTAAATGTTAGTATTTATGACGTGAAGTTGGAACTTATTAGGAAAGACACTTGTGTGAAAAAATGTATTTGAAAATTAGTATTAAAATGCCTGTACGTATATTTAAAAATATAAATAATGAATTAATTAAAATTTTGGGAAAATTAAGATATGACTATTAGGTCCTAATTAAGATTTTAATAGTTATACAGAAGAAACATTATAGTCCTCTTAAAGTTTCCTCTTTTGAGCAATCCAGAGTGCGCTGAAACACGCTTGTTATTGTTTTAGCACTGTAACTTATATCGCATTAACTGAACAAATTGTACTTCTTGCTGCGATGAGATGAAACTGTTTACACACAAAAGTTGCCTGTATCGAGCTCTTGGTCATGATACACCGCGAGTGAATTTCCGCATGCATATTAATTCATAATAAGTATCAGTATTTTGTATCTGGATGCTAGCCAGAAGTGTTCTAAGTAAAAACACATGTTTTGCTTCCTCATAGAGGAAACTTTGATTGCCAATGTTTTTACTGGATTTTTGTGTACTTGAAATGTTTCAAATGGTCACAAAATCACATTTAGAAAATGTGCGTGTGAGTGTGTGTGTGAGCCTCTAAAAATTCAAGAACGCATAACTGGGTATTATTTGTCCAAACTCACTCAATTTCTTTTTTTTTTTTTCAGATTTTGATTTTTCCCTCAAAATTCATATTGGAGTATGAATTTATTTTTTGGCTCTCACCTAAATGATGAAAATTCATTTTTCATTCACTTTGAGACTCTGTAGCAACCTCCTTTATTGCTTCTTCTTCTTCTTCTGTTTTAGAAGAATTTTGATTTGGAGCATTTCTTAACACTGAGGTGGGAAACCAGAGAAAAATTCAAATTTTATAGAACAAAATTTCTTGGGCCTTTTGCTGTCGTTACTTAAGTAACGTTATTATTTTCGTGTATACACCGAAGAATCAGAGAAATATATATTGCCGTCTGTACGACGAATGCGGAAACAGAATTCCTGCTGTTTAGAGTTTTGGTGTAGAGTCAGGTTCTGTATAGAAATTGCTGTATTGGCAATGATATCTTCTGACCTCACTAATTATGAAATCTGTCTATTATCAATACGATTCTGTGTAGAAGCCACGTGAGTCTCACGTCTCCATCGAGGAATTTTTGCTGAGGTCACATTGCTATGTACTAGATTTTTATACTATATTGAGTCTCAATATGTACGAGATCAGTACAGCATGTCCACTCATGTGTAATATTTTTCTTCAATTTATGCATCACGCAGTTTTCCACACTGGAAATGTGAGATATTGCGCGGCAAAGGCCGCTTCCTCCTCTCTCTCCATTCACTTTGAACGATATATCCGTGATGATAGCGAGACAAGTGTGATGGTCACGCGTTTACACGCGCTTCTATTGCATAAGTTACATCACACAGGCTCTTTGCGGGACATACTGTCGAATGGCAGTAACATTTTTTGTGACTATTTTTTTCTTCAACTGGGTTGCAAGAATTAGTTGAAAATCAATTTTGATTCGGTTATAGAAATTATCTTATTGTTTGTAATGAAATACTTGCAAGTTATTTTCATGAGTTTCTATCAATTCTATGAAATCAAAGTAAAAATGATTAATTCCCTGCAATTAAGATTAAGATTTTTTTTGGCTTCCATAGGAAATTTGGCAGTGATTGCACTGACGAGAAAAAGGTTGAAACAAACACTTGATTAAAAATGTTACCAAAAAAATCCGTCAAAAACCAAAATTTTTTATCATTTTTTATTATTTTAATGTTTGCTATTTTGGAATATCGAAATATAAGGTTTTCCCATTTTTTCTCATTCGAACAAGCGTCTTAATTTTTTTTGTTTTTTTTTTTTAGTGATCCAGATATACGGAAATTGCAGTCTCTATTCTTGGCTAGTTTCCATCTTCTCATGTCTACAGTCTTTGACCTTCTTTTCGTAATGGTTGTCGGGTGAAAGTTGGAGTCAAATATTGCGATCAATGGTATCACTGGTATTCGTGCCAATTACACAGACATATGCATTAACGTTTCGTGCAATACACATCATATATACAGTTGTACAGAGTCATGCTGATCCGAGATGATACAATTAAATCAATATAAAACAAACGCTAAACAGTTTATGAAACATTTGTAATAAGTGTTTGATAAGCTTATTCATTAGACTCATGAATGCTATATGGATATTAGATATAAAAACAAAACAAACGTTATCTTGAAATGTTTTACATGCGGTGAATATTCATTGATGATAATTATCCGATGACATCGTCATAGTAAAATATTATGCAATGCGATCTTCGGGTTATTGCTCTCTGACAACTATTAATTGTTAGTCTATTAATGTATGATTTAAATTAAGAACGATATCTTAAAAAAATTCGAGAATTATCGCGCCAACAAAAAAATTGGAGCATATGCAGACGTATTTTCTGAATCACTTTTTCCACGTTTTATTCCATTCTGTGTGTGGAAACTTTGAAAAAAAAGAGCTTTTAATGAATACTTGCTCAATGAGGCAGCAATAATTGGAAAGTTTCAGTATTCAATATATATTATCAAGTCAATATCAGTGAATACCTATTTTCATAGCGATAGTCTAGATGATTTAATCGAATTATGTGTTGCTTATCTTTGGAAATCTTAATGATTACAGTACGGAAGACAAAATATCGAGAGCGTGAGAAAGAAGAATGGCACGTGGGAGCAGGAGGAAAACGAGAGCGAGGACGAGGGTGGCGGGACTCAAGGTATCCCGGAAAATCACACATCGCATAATGCGACAAATAAAAAGACAAAGGTGCAGAACGGCAGTGTCGGGAATTCGGTGATAGCGAGATCGAAGGATTTGATTCTCGTGCCGGAACATCATGAGCAAAATAACAAAAATGATACGGAGCTCGTGAAACCCGAATCGCCGGACGTAGGTAACGAAAAAGAGGTAAATTTTGTAACGTAATAATACAGAAAGACGCGAGACTAAAGTTCACCGTGGTGAGAAAAGGATTCATATATGTATATATTCTTTTCTCATCGATTCGACAATTTCGTGGTCTTTTCGGTGATGTCATGTAATGCACGCTGAATGATCACGGACACGGTTTTAATAAACAGACGGTACATACACTTCGTTTGTTTCAGAATAGTTCTGTCGTACGCGAATCCGCTGTGACCGTCAAAGGTGAATTTGATCCGGCGGTTTGTCTGGACTACATAAAAGCCGGTGTCGAGGCGATAATAGAGGACGAGGTCACATCGAGATTCGAGGCTGAGGAACTCAAGGTACGAGTTTTTTCCCTCCTCACCAGCGATCATCTTAAGGGGGGGCAAGTCAGTTTAAAAAAAAAAAAAGAATCATTTTCAGAGGTTTGTATATTTTATTCTAGACATCCAATGAATATGAAATAAATATATTGTTTTAGGATTTGCTGATTTTAGTACCAACAGAAAATTAGTTTATTCTAATCCTGAAATAAAATATTTATTTTATATTTATTCGATCACCAGAATAAGATAAATTTCTGAAAATCGTTTTTTTTTTTTACTGACTCGACGAGAATCTAGACATATATGGATGTAATTGGTATTGCAGAACTGGAACCTTCTCACGCGAACTAACAGGCGGTACGAATTCATCTCCTGGAAACTGACTGTTATATGGATGTTCGGATTCTGCATGCGATACTTCTTTCTTCTCCCATTGAGAATATTCATTTGCTTCATTGGGGTAAGTGATCGATCGTTAAGCATAATTTACTTTAGTGATATATCGATTAATTAATCATTTAAGAAGAACAACTTTCAGAGAATGTTTCCAAACATTGGCGACAATTTTTAGACAATATTTCTCATTTATTGAACGAAATTTAGGAAAAATTTGGAAATGTGGGCAAAGACAGAATCTTCAAGGATTCACGTGGATTTTCAAGTCAAAATTGAGATTCAATCAGAAATTTTTAATTCACGATAATGATAAAAAAATCTTTTTTTTTTGCCAATAATAAAAAAAAATCATTGCGATATTACAGTCGATTTGTCATTGCCGGTAAAAATATCCTGACTATAATACACGTATGATTATTTATTATTTAACAATCTTTCATTTATCCAATTTCTTCATTATTCTCCCTTTTGCAGACAAGAGATTTTAAATATCTAACAATTTTTTTTAATAACATCAGATCATGACAAAATTTTCTGTAGATATCATTTGTCTCCAATCTCAAAAAGTAGCAGGATTGAAAAAATATTTAAGAAAAATAGTTTGTATTCGTACTATTTTTTTATCTCTACTAATTTTTCATTTCACTTGTCTCAGGTCAATATTTATATATCTGTCGCAAAATGCTCAACGCGAATTATTGATCGTATAAAACAATAGGTAAAAAGAAAATAGGCTACTAACGTCAAAGCCCCATTTAGGTATTATATCTCGTTGTCGCGACGTTCTTCATCGGATTCTTGCCAAATGGTCGTCTCAAAACGTGGACGTATGACTACGCGTTCAGGACCTCTTTCAGGCTAATGACGAGATCCTTGTCTAGCAGTATTACGATTCACAATCGTCAATACATGCCTAAACCCGGAGGTCTGTGTACTGCAAATCACACATCTACTATCGACGTGGCCGTTCTTTCGACGCAGACGACATTTTCATTGGTAATACACGTTGAAAACAAAAAAAAAACTTGAAAACAATGATGACATCGCCTGGGTCTGGCAGATGTGGCTTTCGCCCGCGGGTTGTTCGCCGTTCATATCGGAATTTGTTGCATTATTGTTAAATCACTGTTTCATTAGTCATGTCTTCTATCGCCTTGAAATAATCATTCAATTATTACTATTGGTCGGGCTCTTTTTGCTTTTAATCAGGTTGAAATCATGCTTTTTTATTCGTTGCACAAGATACTCCAAATCTGACGCAATTTTATGTCAATATGGCGAACCATGCGAGTTCGTTGACACTTTTTCTTTACAGGTTTTATTGCCACTTCATCGATTTCGCGCCCCACGAAAGTTTAATGACTTCTCTTTATTCATCGTATGATAATTCTGTGGAGAATACATTTTTTTGGTGCTCCGTCGCGACCTTTATACGATTTATAGAATTGTTTCTCTACATCATAGAGTAATCGCAATAACTATTTTCAACATTATTTTTGGCCGACGTTCGTGATTTGCTCGTTTATTTACTAACGAGAAAACATGTTTTTATAATTATTGTAGGTGTCATATTCCTTAATTCTAAATATCTTACTTCTTCTTAATAGTTTAAACAGTTCAAGATCAAGGAAAATCGTGACGAATTATCTTCACGGTTTCTTTTTTGTCAATAGCCGGCCAAATATTAATACTATTGGCATTTCTAGCAACTCTGCACTTAAATAAATCGCCGAACTGGAAAAATGGCAAAAATGCCTTAGTGTGAATATTTTTTTTCAAGTCAATTTCGTTTTTATAGATCGGTCATAAATGTTGAACGTTGTCTATGTAGTTTTTTGTTGTTGTTTTTTTTTGTTTGTTCGAATTTCCTTGAATTCGTGAATTTCAGTCATCAATTTAGGGATTTGTCCTTAAACCAAAGGATTACAGTTAATAGAGGATACTGAGGTTGGAGAGCTTGTTGATTTTCAGGTGATGTGGCTGACTGTGTGTACAGCTATAGTGGGCTATGTACCGGAAGGTAGCTTCAAACGGTGGCTGAACTACAATGTCTCCATAATGTGTTTTGCCGTATTGTCCAGCGCTCTTTCCTCGGTTATTACATACCACAACCCTGAAAATCGACCGATGAGAGGCATTTGCGTCGCCAATCACACTTCGCCCATTGATGTACTTGTCCTCATGTGCGATAATTGCTACTCCTTGGTATGTTTAATGGAATCTCGAATAGTAACTAAATTAAATATATATATATTCGGGCGTTCAATAAGACACTACGAATATTGAAGACAGCCGCGATGGAGGATAATACGACTTTTCGAATAGAAAAACGCTGCTTTAACCGCTAAATATTTAAATAACTTATTGTCATTGCTTTTGTTATCGTCACTGCTACTTATTTCATGCTCGAGCATTGCACATTCGGCTCAAATATGGATATTAATCGTTGTCTCTGCTGCAATGGTGTTGTTGACCGACCCTAAGAAACAATACGAACTATTAAACCTTTTTGATAACATAAATCCAATAAGAATAAACTATCGGAAAATGTGCGTAAATAATTGACGGAATGACTACAAAAAATAATAATAATAATAATAATAAGATACATGAGGCATATATACTAATGTATCTCTTGCATATGTTTGGTTTCTTTGTATTCGCTGTTTTCGTGTTACACGATCATGTTGATAATCCGATTATGTGCACTGCATAATCAAATTATTGCCCATTCTTGTATGGGGTCTTGCTGTGAATAAAAATTGCCCCAGATGAACATATTCAGCCTGATAATTTAATTCGAAAACACGATTAAAATATTCTGAAATAATTTATCAATTCATAAAAATAATTTAGTGATAATTGGGGTCGCTCAATGAGACAGATTCATTAAAAAAAGGACTTTGCTGCTACTAGCACCAAATAACACGCACAATCCGTCAATTAAAAATATATCCGTTTCTCACAAAATATCAAAATTCATAGATGAACATCTAACAAGCACGTTCTGCTTGCGGCGCTATAAAAATGAAATATATAATGAGACTTCAATACAAATACACGCATTACTAATGATTATGATTTCTAGATCGGCCAAAGACACGGGGGATTTTTGGGAATCCTGCAAAGAGCTTTGGCTCGTGCTTCCCCTCATATTTGGTTCGAGAGGTCGGAAGTTAAGGATCGAGAGGCAGTAACAAAAAGGTAATAAAATCTATAAACATAACGGACGTAATGGAAATTAACGTTTACGGAATTCCTAAATTTATGCTCATTTCTTTTTTGTACCAGACTAAAGAAGCATATATCGGATCCTACGAATCCTCCAATTTTAATATTTCCCGAAGGAACGTGCATCAACAACACGTCCGTGATGCAATTCAAGAAAGGCAGCTTCGAAGTCGGTGGTGTCATTTATCCAGTAGCTATAAAGGTAATTCTGATGCATCGGTGGACACTTATTTAAAAAATAAGATTATCAACGGCTACATATCAATATTTACTTCAGGCTACGCACGCATAAATGTTGACGTTAGAAATGGAAGACGTTAAAAATGATACATTCGCAAAAAAGAAATTAACTGAAAAACTGAACTAAACTCTTTTATGTGTAAAATCCAACGTCTGTTCGTTCATCTGACAGAAGTTGAACAATAACGAATTCATTAAAAAATCTGCGAAGCCATAATAAGAATTATAGATGCATTATATAATACTAATGCACACTTTACTGCATTACACGCTTAAATTTACACCTTTGTAGAAAATTATGAAAAATGTTTAATACTTATTTAACTAGTGCGAAGCCCTCCAATCTTTTCATCATAACTACAACATCCAAATGACCTTTAAAAAATGTCTTTAAGGTATCTCAAAAATATCATCCAAATTCCATTCCGACAGTGATTTAAATTGTTTTTTTTTTTTTTTACGTTGTCAAGTGCAATAACTTCATATGCTCATGACCTTGAAATTTTCTGCATCTGCAAAAAATGTACTTTAGCAAGGTGTAGCGCCTAAACTAACTTGAGAAAAAAAAGTCTGGGGACTTTTCTTTTCCTTTTTTTAGATTTTCAAAATAATATTTCTTTATTTGGGCTATTTGCAGTACGACCCACGATTTGGCGATGCATTCTGGAATAGCAGTAGATATACGATGATACAATATCTGTACATGATGATGTCCAGTTGGGCGATCGTCTGTGACGTCTGGTACCTTCCGCCAATGTATAGAGAAGAAGGCGAGAGTGCCATACTCTTTGCAAACAGAGTGAAATCTGTGATAGCAAGGCAAGGTGGCCTTGTTGACCTGCAGTGGTGAGTACATACATACAAAATCCCGCGTTATATATAAAAATGTTCGAGCAACAGCCCACGATGGACTAACTTTATCTACTAATTTTTTTCGACTTTTTTTCCAGGCTCATTTTCGGTGTTTTTTTATGATAATTTTTAAGTTCGGTATTTTTTCTCCAAGAATAATTTTTGTCTCCGTGATTTCGAAAATATTAAAAAATATTTATTATTCACCAAAATTTGTATGAAAAATGGAACATCATGATATTTATTGAAAACTCACGTGACTAACTCTCATTAAAACATAATTTTATTTCAAAGCGATCTACTTAATGATGTATCAGTTAAAGTT